>CM067376.1:196032186-196714156 GCA_034510155.1 Eucriotettix oculatus | reverse complement strand
GTTATGTAAATAAATAAATATATATATATTGTGAATTCCCTCTTTCTCTTCCGCTCTTTCTTCGCTTCGGAGGAGAGGGAACTCGGTTCTTTTGGACCCGAGGAGTGCGGTCTATTCCATAATCAGCAAACGGACAGATAAAGCAAACAATTTCATTTATTGGAACACGTTTAACACATACAAATTTCCTTTCTTTTTCCTCACGATCGCCGAACAGAGCGCCCACTCGGGATGTAGCAGGCAGCGAACAGGTTTCAGGCAGCAGCAACGGCGACGATTCAGCACCAAAGGGGTCCCCTTCCCTATGGGTATGTTATGGCGTCCACTCCTGCAACGACTCCCGCGAACGGCAGCACCCTGTATTGGTGTCGGCGTTATGGCTAGGTCAGCCACGTCCGTCCAATCGATGTCTCAAGCTCACTGTTTTCGTTATGGCTAGGTCAGCCACGTCCGTCCGCTACGATGTCTCAAAACTCATGTCTGCGTTATGGCTAGGTCAGCCACGTCCGTCTGCTACGATGTCTCGATCTCAATGTTTGCGTTATGGCTAGGTCAGCCACGTCCGTCTGCTACGATGTCTCGATCTCTTTTTGTTTTTGTTCGCGTTATTCTTCTTTTTTTTTTTTCTTCCTTGCTATATAATCCATGGAATATTTATTTTACAAAGATGAATTAAATAATCAAATTCCGAGTATGATTTAAATTTATATTTCCTTTTCTATTTATCAAATCGATTAAAGTTGCATTAACATCGCAAGCGATGGTCAGCCGGCTACGTAATGATTGCGTCACCCGCAGGCGTTCGTATGCAATTTCTAATATACATCGGAATTTAGCGCGCTAAAAGTTTTTATAATAAATCCCAAAATTGTAACGGGTCGTTACATAGCCCCCCCTCTAAAAGGGAAAATACTTTAGTAATTTCACTAAGCCTTACTAACGCACATATGGTTTCAAGTTATAGAAATTGTATGAACCGACTTCATTGTTGGCTAAATCGACTAGCTGAGCTACATTAGGTAGAGTTATAGATTTAATCTTAAAAGGATCGGTAATAATATTTTAAACAGCTCTTTAATTTGTGTTAAATGTTCGCTAACATCCGAAGACCACATTATAATATCGTCAACATAATAAATAAGGTTTTTAAATTTTTCAATCGGTATTACCTGGCTTAAATAATGTATTAAATGCGGCTCCAACTATTCTTAAGTCCGAAGGGTGTCCGCTGAAATACGTAAGTGACATTGTTGTACATGAACCCGTTGTACTGCTGATCGTCGGGGTGTATGGGCAACTGCCATATGAAGTTGTGAAATCAGTCTTTGTAAAATAAGTCGCGCCAGCGAAGCTTTTCAAAACGTCATCAATATTAGGAGGTCTTTCGTATTGTGGAATCGTAAGTGAATTCAATTTCCTGGCATCCAGGCACACTCTAACCTTCCCATCTTTCTTTCTTACGATGACTAACGGGTTTAGGTATGGTGTTGACGCCTTTTTAATTATGTTCGCCTGAAGCATCTCATTGATAGCTTCAGCTACCTCATTCCTATATGCAACAGGTATATTGTATAACCGCCCCTTAAATGGTGTTGTATCCGTCAATTTAATTCTAAAATAAAATTCTTTTACAGCTCTCAGGCCTGAACTAAATAATGCTTTTGATTCTTGCAATATTCCCTTGAGAATTCCCTTACTTTCTGAATCCAAATTGCAACATTCCTCGACTTTAACCTTAATACGCTGCGTGAACTCGTCTTCCTCTTTAATATTTTTCCCATTATTCCCTAACTGTAAACCACTTCTATTTAACGCGCTTTGCCTCATCACCAATATGGGTCTCATTTCATCCATATAACC
Source organism: Eucriotettix oculatus (assembly GCA_034510155.1). Classification (NCBI taxonomy): domain Eukaryota; kingdom Metazoa; phylum Arthropoda; class Insecta; order Orthoptera; family Tetrigidae; genus Eucriotettix; species Eucriotettix oculatus. Next base: position 196,712,296 of record CM067376.1, on the reverse strand, counting down.
GTCGTCTTCGTCATTACTATTATTTAAGTCTTCCATATCCCCTTTTATTACTCCCCTTACTTAAAAACTCACACTCGCAGGTATTATTCTTCAACACATCGTTGTCAAGGTCTACAATCATAGCATTATTCCTTAGAAAGTCTACGCCCAAAATCATCGGATACATTAATTTTTTGATGACGATGGCAATGACGTCATACGTATTACCATCCAATTTAAGCTCTACTAATGCCTGGCACACAATATCCTTGATCTTAACCCCGTTAGCTCCTACTATTTTTCCCTGTAATATAGGTAACGTAGCAATATTAGGAGTTATTCCACACAATTCTTCAAACAACTCGTAAGACATAGCTGAAATCTCGCTACCTGTATCTATTAAACACCTCCACTTACTGTTCTTGTGTTCTGCGTAAATTACGGGACACATCCTTTCTACCTTTACATTGTTCCTACATAGACTATTGTTAGTAACTACTTGGCGCTTAATGTTAGGTATCACTGTCACGACTAATGGTTTTGGGTCAGCCTCGGGATACCTAGTCTCGCTAACCCTAGCTAGTTTTCCCTTTGCTTGCTTAGTTGGGTAGCAGAGCTACTTTCTTGTGGCGTGATTACTGCATTAATGTACCTTGAATTTTTAACATTCCCCTGATCTTGTGTGTCTCTACTTAACCTCGCACTTCCTTCAGTATTTAAATTTCCCCCACGTGTCGTTTTGTTGCCGTAACTAATACGATCGCTGAGAGTGTTTTGACGACTTTGGTTAATCGGTGAGTTTCGTAATTCATTATCGGGATGGGATCTTCCATCGCCAGGCCAATGTTGGTCATAGCTAGAATTTCGATTGGAATTGAGCCCAGTTTTACGCCATGGTCGGGGCGATGTGTTTATGTTGTAATTGTTTCTCTGTGCACCGTAATAGTTCGCGCCTCGTTTATCTGCCTTCCTGTGATTTTCACTGAGTAAGTGTCTATCACGGCTCTCAATTTCGTATGTTATAGCGTTAACTTTATTTGGATGATTACCCCTAGCAATCTCGAACGTCTGATCATAATTGCCCAAAAGAAGCAAAAATCTTTGTAATGATACCGGACATACACTTTTAATTAAATTTTGCGTCGGTATCGGAAAATGCCTAGTAAGGATGCCAACGATTTCATCATCTCCCATCGGTGGTTCACACAATTTTAAAGCTGCGGCCTTATTCGTCGCGTAATCTCTCATCGTACCCAACTGACGATTCCATATCCCACTAATAATATTTAATTTATGTTCGATCTGACTGGTATAGTTCCAATAACGATCTAAGAAATTCAGGCGAAACCCTTCCATCGTGTTAGGTTGAGGTGTAAGGGTGTCTAACCAGGCACGGGCGTTCCCTTCAAGCAAGCTACATACAATTTGTACTTTCTTGCTTTCTATCGTTGGGTAAAGAGCAAAATAATTTTCAATTCTTTTTAAAAAAATACAAGGGTGCTCCCCATGTTCCCCGCTATACTTAAAATTAGGCGTTATCGATTGTACACTAATATTGTTAACACCATTCGTTGGTAAATTACCAATTATTTCCTGTACATTATTCAACCGGCTATCTACCGCTTCCCGATGCGATTGCAACTCTTGGTGAATTTCCTTTGTTGCATTGTGCAATTCGCAAACCTGATTTTTGACACAAGTAATATTACTAGTATTTACTGAAATATGATTATTTAATTCAGTGGTAGTTTCTTTGACTTTATTCGCCACTTCATTGTACCGTTCAATATTGGACCGATCATTAGCATCCAAAGCTGCATTTAATTGTTGGATGGATTGATTAGTTTCATTTCTTAGGTCTGCTATCTCTCGTCCCATATGTTGTTCGACGGCTTTGAGATCACTACTGACTTGTGTAAGAACTTCGGCAAAATTAGCCATTTGAATTTTGTTGTCCTCGGCTAAAACCATATTTCCCTCTATTATCCTTTGAATGCTAGCCTGCATGTCTTCGCGCATGGATGCCATTTGGGTTTGATTCTGTTCTATCTGAGATTTATTTTCCTCCACTAAAACCATATTTCCCTCTATTATCCTTTGAATGCTAGCCTGCATGTCTTCGCGCAGGGATGCCATTTGGGTTTGATTCTGTTCTATGAACCTTGTAAACATATTATATAACTCGCCATTCCCACCTGACGTGGGTGAGCCACGAATCCCTGGGGCCTGCTCTATTTCTCCCTGAACATTAATGGGATCACTCATTACCTCCACTGCTGCGGCATCCTCATCAGGTACCGCTACACTAGCCTGAGCCTCTCCTGTAGGAACAGATTCTTCCTCACATTCTTCCATGGGTGCACGCTGCCTGGACCTGCCGCGTTTCATGATTGGTGAGCTCTGTCCGGCGTCCGTGGTTAGTCAGCCTAAGGAAATTCAAGACAGCGACAATTATTCTTAATAATAAAAAAATTCACTCTAAAATACAATGTGACGACAATTAGAAGACATTATTTAAATATAATTAGAATATTATTTAAATGCACATTCACTTTTTGAAAAAAAAAAAATTGTTTTTTCTCTAGTGTCTTTTTGCTAATTATGAACAATCGACCTTATTTCGGGTCCCTGTTCGGGCGCCATTTGTGAATTCCCAAATTCTCTCGCGCTTCGGAGGAGAGGGAACTCGGTTCTTTTGGACCCGAGGAGTGCGGTCTATTCCATAATCAGCAAACGGACAGATAAAGCAAACAATTTCATTTATTGGAACACGTTAACACATACAAATTTCTTTTCTTTTTTCCTCACGATCGCCGAACAGAGCGCCCACTCGGGATGTAGCAGGCAGCGAACAGGTTTCAGGCAGCAGCAACGGCGACGATTCAGCACCAAAGGGGTCCCCTTCCCTATGGGTATGTTATGGCGTCCACTCCTGCAACGACTCCCGCGAACGGCAGCACCCTGTATTGGTGTCGGCGTTATGGCTAGGCCAGCCACGTCCGTCCAATACGATGTCTCAAGCTCACTGTTTTCGTTATGGCTAGGTCAGCCACGTCCGTCCGCTACGATGTCTCAAACTCAATGTCTGCGTTATGGCTAGGTCAGCCACGTCCGTCCGCTACGATGTCTCGAGCTGTTTGCGTTATGGCTAGGTCAGCCACGTCCGTCCGCTACGATGTCTCAAAATCAACCACTATTTGCGTTATGGCTAGGTCAGCCACGTCCGTCTGCTACGATGTCTCGATCTCAATGTTTGCGTTATGGCTGGGTCAGCCACGTCCGTCCGCTACGATGTCTCAAACTCAATGTCTGCGTTATGGCTAGGTCAGCCACGTCCGTCCGCTACGATGTCTCAAAATCAACCACTATTTGCGTTATGGCTAGGTCAGCCACGTCCGTCTGCTACGATGTCTCGATCTCAATGTTTGCGTTATGGCTGGGTCAGCCACGTCCGTCCGCTACAATGTCTCGATCTGTTTTTGTTTTTGTTCGCGTTATTCTTCTTTTTTTTTTTTCTTCCTTGCTATATAATCCATGGAATATTTATTTTACAAAGATGAATTAAATAATCAAATTCCGAGTATGATTTAAATTTATATTTCCTTTTCTATTTATCAAATCGATTAAAGTTGCATTAACATCGCAAGCGATGGTCAGCCGGCTACGTAATGATTGCGTCACCCGCAGGCGTTCGTATGCAATTTCTAATATACATCGGAATTTAGCGCGCTAAAAGTTTTTATAATAAATCCCAAAATTGTAACGGGTATATATAATGAAAGGAAAGAGAGACATAGTTGGTGACTTGAAGTTCATAGATGGCAGCACCATGAAGGGTTTTAAAATTCTTGAATTTTCGGAGGCACTACCCCCTTCATTACAAGGAAAGGAAAACATTTCCAGTGAATTCCCATTTATGAAGTGGAAGATTTATGAAGTATTTATTATAAACTTTTTAGCGGGTTTATACAAAAAATTTTCGAGTGTTTGAATTTCATGCCAAATGTTGAACGTTCAATGTGTTCAACAGAACAACGAAACCGCTACCTTTAACAGTTATTTTAGAGAATTTCAAATATGTTAAATGCGTTGTTGTTGAAATTAATTAAAACTGTTTCTTATATAAGTAGAAAAAATCCAGCCTACGTACTGGAAAGTATTTCCAATGCCATTTACATTCTCTAGTTGTCATCAAGGCAGTCAGAATTACTTAGCATTCATTAGTAGTGTTCTCAGTGCAAGCCTCACTCGAGGACTGTATATAATACTTTATTCATTCTTACACTAGACCTCACATACAATTTATCTGTGATCCTATAAATCTCATCTGAGACTCGGGGCTTCTGACAGTGTTACGAAAGTAATAATGGTTCGTTTATATGTGAATAATTCGCGTTTCGTCAACGTTGGTGTGAAACGAGCTGTAAACAAATCGACATGTTAAGATAATAAATGCTTCAGCTACTACAAATTGCTTTTCCATCTGGATAGTCAATTTGATAGCTGGAACCGGATCCCAAATATTGATCTTAACAGTGGGTGGAGTTCGCAGGACATTATTTTAACCTTGTGATTTTTGTTTGCAAAATTATTCGGACGGTCGAGGTTGTCAAAGATTGAATACAGGTTTGTTACTTCTCCTAAAAAGTTTCCTCTTGGCACCGTCGCCGTGTTTCTCGCGCAAATCATGACAGGGCAACATGGCTGTGTTAAATAACTTACCCCAGCCAATACGTAACTATTTCTTGGAGATAATATCACTGCAAATATGATGGCACTTAGTTGATTAACAACCTCTGTGAGCAGGAGAAGCTGTAAGGTAACCCAAATTCACTCCATGAAAGAGCACTGGGATTTTGTTTCCATGCACTTTTACAAGGCAAGAAAACACTGACTTTTCCTTAACTGAAATTCTTGAGCCCTTGTCTAATAAAAGTAATTCATAAGGTGTCCCAGTTGAACCACATTAACAGATTGTATCAGCATAATAGGAAAAGGCTTATACATAGCCTCTACAGAAGGCAGTCAGCAATAATTGTAATTGAAGATCAAGAAAATAAAGCAGGAATCAAGAAAGACGCAAGAAAGGATGCAGTATGTTTATGCTGTTTAACTAACATATAGAACAGGCGATGAAGAAAGTTAAAACGGAATATGGAAAAGGAATCATACCGCAAGGAGAAGAAATAAAAACCCCACGCTTTGCCGGGGAGTCAGACGAATACTTGGAAATCATAAAAAATGGTATGAAAGTGGTCTAGGAGGACGATTTGATGAGGATTAATACAGAAAGAACCAAGCGAATGGAGTGTAGTATGGGAAACAGAGGAATAATAAAGGGTGTTAGATTGGGAAGGGATATTTTGACGGAAGTTAAGAAATTCTGCTACTTGGGAAACGTAATAACTAGGGATGGTAGAAATGTAGTAGACATAAAGAGTGGGATCACGAAAAAGAGGAATTTACTTATGGGTAATATAAGTCTGAATATTAGGAAATCGTTGCTAAAAATGTTCGTATGGAATGTGGCGTTATATAGGTGCGAAACGTGAACGACAGGGGATGCGGAAAGGAATAGAATAGAACCGTTCGAAATGTGGCGCTGTAGGAGAATTAGATGGGCGGATAAAATCAAAAACGAAGAAGTTTTAAACAGAATAAGGGAGGAGCGAACAATATGGATGACGTTGACTAAGAGAAGGGATAGATTAATAGGCCATGTTTTAAGACATGATGGTCTTGTTAAATTAGCTTTAGGGGGAAGTGTGTTGTGTTAGAACACAAGAAGGAGGTCAAGGATGGAATAAGTAGTTTAAGGGGGATGTAGACTGTGATATTTGTGCGGAAATGAATAGGCTTGCGCTAGATAGGTTAGCATGGAGGGTTGCATCACACGTCTTGAGACCGAATACCACAAAAACGATAGATTACATCAAAAAATGCTCACGAAATGTAAGGATGATGCTGTCAATAAGGAAACATGTTCATTTGTTAGGATAAGTATTGGCCTTTACTACGATGTTAGATTTTCAGTAATATCCAGCATTATATCATTTTATTAGTATCGGTCAAAGCAAATTGTTTTTATTTTCAGACAAGGTTTGCAAACGAGTTTCGGACAGTGATTAACGACTACCATTCGACAGGGAAAACGCCAACGAGGCTAAAAGTCCAGTTGAATGGAGTGCATCTCTCTCAGCGTTGAAACCGGTAATAATTCCATGAATGAGTTCCACTTCACTTGAAAGGATCACTGGAGATGGCTATGTCAGCAGCAATAATCAATTCCACGATATGACGTTCGATTATTAAATGGTCAAAATTGACCGAATTTCATAAGACCACAAGTATATCTCATAGTTCGAAAATTTTGTGGTCTCGCTAGGTAGCGCAACCCGCCTCCACGTGGCTAGGGACGGGCAACTCGCACCGGTGAGGCAAAGAGGTTGTGGAAGATTATAAAAGAGAGAAAATATATAAAAATAAAATAATACTTCATGAACAATTCTCGGGTTTTCAACCGGGTAAGTATAAAGTTTGAACACAACGTTTCCATGGCTTGCTCTGCCATCTTCTTCAGGTGAATCAGGACAAAACCATACAATTTAAAAACATAAATAATTACAAGTTTCAGTTTTACAGACGATCGCCATCTCTCTATTTATCCACATATACTTTCTACCGTTTAAAATAAGCATTTTTATTTACACCCATATAGAGCGCAGCGCTATCGGATATTTGACAACGTTTATCCCTTTCCTTGATTTCTTAGTAGAGCTTATTAGAAAACCGAAATTCGTGTACTTAGAGGTGGAAAGACGTACGTCGTGGTGTTCCGAATAAATTGGGACTTGAAAAAATTTTACACCATCCATCCGAGGCATAACTCCGGAAATTTTGCGGCTTAGAAGAATTCGCCACGTCTGGATGGTAAACGAGGCGAGCCCTATCTCGTGTCTGAATGTTTTTTTTCTCTTTCTCCATGGCTCTACAGCCCATTGAGGGCCTGGGCCTACCGAGTCGACTGCGGACTGTCATCTTGCATGACACATTCCGAATTTGGAGTGACACGTGGTCAGCGTATCGATCCTCCAACAGTTTTAACTGTGTCTGAATGTGCATCCGTCAATTCCGTTGAGTGTGACCGGCAACTGATAGCTCCATTTGCCACTGCAGCGGCGTCTGAGCGATGGTTTTGCTGGGGGAAGCCGTCTCCCGCCTCTGCGCTACGCTCGAGGTGTCGCGCACCAGCTAACTATCGTTCTCAGCGACTTCAAGGACACACCGGCTTAAATAAGGTTAAGTTGTGTGAAATCAATGTGTAATACATTACTGTAATTGGACTAAACTCGAGTTTAATACATACCTAAAGTTGCATAGTAAAGGTGCCCTTAATAAAACTATATTTTATTGCTATGTGCGCGCATATGTTAAGCGCGGTTAATTTCTTAACATACTTCCTTTAAGGTAAACATAGTGTCTCGTAAATACGTCTTTGAAAAAGTGGCAAAAAGAGAGAAAATTAATGATGTTATATTGATAACCTTTAAGTGGGTTAAAATTATACTAGAATTTTCAGATTAGTGAATTTTTGTCTAACATGCCACGAATGAGTTAGCGTGGGGAACAAGACTCCGCTGCTCTCCAAACTGACTTAGATACTCTATGTACATGGGCTAAGCGAAATAAAATCAAAATCAACAATAGTAAAAGTAAGGCGATTAGTTTTACTAAAATGCGCGTTCAATATGCCTTGATATATAAAATAGATGGGGAAACAGTGATCGAGGAGACAAACTGTAAATACCTAGGCATTTATTTTAACAGTAAGCTGGAGCAGGTAAACTATGCTACAAGGAAAGCGTGGAACACCTTGCACTTTGTCATGAGAACACTCAAGAAGGGGAACGCGAAATCTAAAGAGTTGGCATATTTGTCATTAGTACGCCCACTTATGGAATATGGTGCAGCATGCTGGGATCCGTAAAGGATCCGTAGGTCAAATGGAATCCTTAAAAAGGTTCAAAGAATGGCCGCAAAATTCGTACAAATAGGACCTGGGCATGGGAACGAAAAGGTAAAGCGACTAGGGTGGGATACGCTACAGACAAGAAGAGAAAGAGCTAGGCTACACATTTTCTACAGAGCCTTTGCAGGTCAAAAACCTTGGCAGGGAATCCGAGATAGAATGAAAGAATCGACTCGGAACGTGAGGGGAGGGGTGATCACCTGTTTAAATTACAAGGAAGGAACCAAAAAACAGACGTTGGAAAATACTCATTCCTAAATAGGACAATTAATGACTGGAACAATCTGCCTGCAGGAGTGTTTGGGGAACTTCCTCTAACAGAAAGAAAATTTCGACTCAATCTAAGTTTAGTGGAGTGTAGTGCAGGGTAGTGAAGTGATCAGTGCTACGAAATCTCTAAAATATACTACAGTGAAATATATTTCCAGTTTTTTTGTTTTGTTTCTTTTTTTGCAGGAAAAAACAATACTATTCTTTTTTTAAAAAAATTCATTTCCAATAATATGATTCCACGCTTATTTATTTATACTGAATATAATTATACATTCTACTATAGGTTAAATATGGTCCTTACGACCAGTTTATTAATTATTGTTTAAGTTCTATGTATCTGACACCGGGCATCTGCCCATTTGTAGATTTAATAAATACAGTATCCAGAGTGCAGACCTTATCCGCAAATGTGTTTAATCTACGGGCAATAAGGTGATATTGTATAAATTAATGGATAAATAAGATTGATTTATGTATTTATCCTTCTTTTATTTCAGTAATCTTATGCTTCCTTAGTAAATTGTATATTCTTTAAATTTGTCATTTTATGATTACATTACGCTTATTAAATAGTCTAACTTATGCCTGTTGTATTCCTTATACTGCCGTCCCTAAGATCAATGATCCTCCCATAGCAATATTCGACCGCAAGAACCCCGAACTAAACGGTCAAATAAAAAGTGGTTACAATACATCATATAACGATAGATAGAATATTGAAAATAGCATCTTTTTCTAAAGTCAAGGCCTGGTAAATGTTATACTGCAATAGGGATTTCACCTTCGCTCCATGCATTCATCGTTTTTTTTATGATCAATTTTATGTTAAGCGTTGTAAATTAAATTACAGATAGCCGTATTTAATACCAGATTTTAAGCCAACTAGTCGCTTTTTCTCGTTAGCGTCGACGCCAATCATTTGGATCCAGCTTCTTGTCCATTTTTTGATGTCCAGTTGATCTGCATTTCTCGTTTATTCAAGGTCTCATTTAGCACATTGCAGGTTCTGTGTAGATCTCATACTGATAACAGCACTAAGCCTTGTAAATACATTTTTGATTACTAGAATGTACCCGCAGAATGTGAATTCATTTTAATGTGACCACTGAAAACGTAATTACTGGTCTTAGAATTACGTTATATTACATGCTGCGACTTGTATATCTCATTCTGTTAAAATGCAGTTTGGCTCACAAGTTAGCTTTTATTCATGCATTTTTAAGCTTAACTGTGCTTGTGGCCTTTTCAATAAATTAAATCTGTCGGTCGGTTCCTGTTTTTAGTACAAACGAGTGCGGGTTTCGCTAGCTTTTCTCACGATTAATAAGCTATTATGCGAAAATTATTCCACCAAACAGATCAGTTATACTGCATAGTGGCGTCTGAAAATTTCTTCACGCCGTTAATTTTTGCAGTTTTATATGAGGAGGCGGACTGGTTTTATTTATTGATGAGGGGCAATTCCCGTCACTTGTCCCACGAATCCTTAATTGGAGCAGACATACTACTCCTCAAATCTCCATACGAGTAAAGAGCCATATTAAAGTTCTTAAGGAAGAAATAATATCACGTCAAGAACATTTTGGCCTTTTGAGGCCACACTAAAATGTAAAATTATACGTTATTAGTTGGCATCAAGTTATTTAGATTAACTTTAATTTGATTAATACTGTAGTATTTGCGTCTAAAATAAAATGGCTTTCGAGGAATTAATATTCCATAAATTATTCCTATTCGTCAAAATACCTTTTCGTAAAGCAAATACGTACAAAATTGTCTTGTACACTAAAATTTGTGCCGTGACTCACATTAGACGTCTGTCAAACCAAAAGTAGGTATCCATATCCGAGATCTGGTTAAGAATATGGGTAAATCATAATGAATGTTTAAAATATAAATTTTTGGCCACTGTAGGCGTACGTCGTAAAAATGTAAGTTTTTAGAATTTCCATCTCATAATTTTCAACATTATGAAAAACATTGAATACCTAATTGAGCATCATGTTACATGATATTCTTTATAACAATACTGATAGGATACTGTGCCATTTTCTATTGAAGTTATTCTTGACATATCGTTCTTCGGTGAAATTTCAGAAATTACGCAGAGATCTTCATTTGATCTCTGCTAAAGCAATGGAAGACATATTTCTTTTATTCGACGACTGTTTTTAATTACATAAAATAACATGTAGTTAACATCGATAATTGACAGTTTATTAAAGAAATGACAACTTTTCAGTACCAATTTGTTCCATCTTAAAGATATGATTTTGGTGTTAAGTTATTTACTAAAATTAGTTAACTACATCGCTTTTCTTTTCAAGTCACCTTCTGAATAAGTGTTCAATACGTACCCAAATGTTGTTACATGAAACAATTTTTTGAATGAAGGAAAACATGCAAAATAATTAATAATTTCGCGAGACAGTGATCAAGGTATCAGAAAACTGTTACTGTATCGTTTCATTTAGATATGTTTATTTATCTGATACATACGTTGGAGCTGTATGCAATAAAATTTAAAGTGCTGACTTTCTTTCACTCTCATGATAATTAAATACGTTGAAAATAACTTTAGTCAGTTTTTTCTTGTTGTAGAAATTTTGTGATGAAGAAAAGGGATATGTTATGAAAGGAAATTATCTCGCAACAATTGAATAATTCACCGCGGCGCTAATGTCTTAATTAAAGGAGAATAATTCACTTGTCTATATGCAGCGCCCGAATGCCACCGGTTATATAAAATGCAGTCCATAAACGACGACAACCGGTTTTCACTCAACGCTGTAACGTAATATCAATTAAGGTAGAGGATATCCACCCAGACATTCGGTGTAAGTCATGAAATGTTTTCCTTTGAAACACGAATAAGTATATTTTATGGTAACATGAAAACGTAATTGTTACATCATACATTCACAGGTAACGAAGATTAACAAGTTTTATTCTTTCATTTCTACTGGAAGAACTACAACTGAAATGCTTTTCTAAACGGAACATAAAATTTGAAATTTCTGTAAATGAATTGCTACTGCGTGATAATAACACTCGTGTGTAATAATGTACAAAATTTTGTTTCTGTAAACTTGTTTCTTCTTGAAATATTTTGAAAATTATTGTCAAAATTTGGTAGTTGTCAAAATGTTCCTTGCGTTACGTACTTGAGTATATTTTATCTTTTCTTACATTAACATGCAGGTCTGACCAATTTGATCAATTGTCAGTATTATTTTTGAAATTGGTTTAAATTGTGGGGCGTAAATAATTTTTTTTACTAAGAGCTTCATATTGTTACTTAAAAACTTTCGCTTTTCTGCATTTTGATTTTTTTCACCTAAAGCTATGAGCATGTAAAATATGTACAAAAAGAATGAAGAAAACATCTTAATATTTTTGATGAATAGAAAGTTTTTTGGTACCAGAAGTCATAAAACTGTAAAAATCACATTTTTGTGCAAAAAAGAAATAATTTATTGATGAAAAACAAACATCAAGCATATTTTACACATTCCATGTTTTGTTTGGCAGCTTCTTTTTTTCAGTTTACTGAATTTACTGGCATATTAATATGAAAAATTGGAAAATAAATTTTTAAGATTTTGGCCGAAATTTCAGTCCTCGTATCCCTCAATATTTGCTCAGTTCACTGAGAAACATTGCTTTATTAACTAAAAATAATTACCATCGTAATATTCTGTTATAGTTCACCCTGTTAAGGTAAACTCATATACACACGACCATCATTCTTGGCATGAATATTACTCGGGACTACTATTGAAGCTTGTAGTTAATTTGTTTTCAAATAATCATTAGAGTTTCATATTTCTGAGGATCTCTAAATTTCTATTAGTTTGGACATTACCGTATACCATATTGTCCGCTCTTCCCCTATTCTGTTTAGAGATTCCTTGTTAATGATTCCATCCAGCCATCTGATTTTCAGCCTTCTCCTAAAGCGCCACATTTCAAATGTTTATATTCTTTTCCTTTCTGCAACTTCTACTGTCCACGTATCGCAGACTCCATAAGAACTTTTTAAATAATTATTCTCTAATATTCATACTTATAGTAACCGTAATTAAATTCCTCTGTTTTGCGAAAGCCTTCCTTGCCTGTGCTAACATACTTATTATGTCAACTATACTTCTATTACCCCTAGTTATTATGCTTACCAAGTAACAGAATTCCTTAACTTCATTCAAAATATCCCTTCCCAATCTAACACCCATTGTTATTCCACTATTTCCCATACTACACTCTCCATTACCATTTCCCCCTATTAATCCTCATGTTATGCTCATCATCCATGTTCATGCCAGTCATTATGTTTTCTATTTTTAATTTATTTAATTAGAAATCAGAAAGAAATATTATTTCTATAAGTTTGTTCGTTACCTTGGGAATTAGTTAAATAATTCCAATATTTAACATGGTTAATATTGGAGATCAATTGTAATGCAGCATCTGAATCTTCTGTTTTCCTGTTGTGAGTTAGTATTGTCTGTAATAGTGGATAGATTGGTGGACCTTTCTATTTTTTCTTAGTGTTTTATGCTGCGTCCTTTTATGACATCCCGGATCCAGGTATGACAAGGTCATTGTGAATGGTGTTGTTGGTTAAGTACCATGAGGTGTTCATCTGGATCTGACCAATTTTGATTGACACTTTTAAATAATGACTATGTCTGATTTGCATAACCGGAGTTCAATTCTATATGTCCACTGTGGTTTCAATTTAGTTTTCCTAACTAGTATATAATTTTCTAGAGATACACTGTATTTTGTGCCGACCTCTGTGGTCTAGTTGTTAGCGTCGCTGCCTCACAACGCAGAGGTCCCAGGTTCGAATTCTGGCATGAGCTTGGATGTTTGTGCCGTCACGGTCACGGAGACTGAGATTAAGAATGCTGTAGAATCGATAAACTGACGACGAATTCACTCCAAATTCGGTATCTGTCATGTAAGATGACAGTCCACAGTTGACCCTGTAGGGCAAGGACTTGAATTGGCTGTAGAGGCAAGAAAGAAGAAGAAGGAATTTAATTTTATATCTGTTAGCCAATTAAACTCCTTAAATTTTGTTGATCCGTGTTTTTCTGTGGTTTTTCTATGTTAGTCCCTTACCTAGGTGCATTATAAAATATCGTAAAAAATATAATATTGTGACACTATTCAGTGGGATAACGTCTTTGCTCAAATTAAATATTGTTTATGAGTATTTATATAAAATTGGTTTCATACTTTTATCAATTTTTATAATAGATTTAGGTGATTCTGTAGGTATACCTAAGTAGTTATCTGCGTTTTTGGTTGCTAGTTAGTGTGACGGTGTCATCGGCAAAAGCATTATCGATGAAACATGGAAGGTAGAGCAATATGTCTAAGACCCTGCCTTGTGGCACCCGAGATCCATTTGGGCGATATCTGACTCTTATTCTAAATTAACGATCACGTATATATGGATAGGTTCGGTAAAATAGTTTATTTATGTTGAAGCCCATTGTACCACGCAGTTTCAAATTCCCATTTATATCAAGAATATTGAATGAGAATGTTTTTGTCTTCTAGTATATTATTAACTAAATAGATAAATCAGTCGCAGCGCTGGATTGTTGATCTAGAATGTCTGAAACTAAACTATTGATCTGGGATTCATTATAGCAAAAGGCATGAGTTTTTCAAATAGTTTTGAAATGATAGATAGTATACTCATGGAACTATAGGACGTTATAACATGAGAGTTTTTTTCCAGATTTTTGTACTGATATTAGTTCAGTAGTTTCAAAAGATTAGGACCGAAATTATACTAATACTATTATATAAATAAACTACTAGCTCGGTGCTCGGAATTACTCGGGAATTTATTTTTATTAACCAGGTACAATATTTAATTCGACAACAAGTCCGGTATAAAGCGCTACATTGTCGAAAATTAACCTTTTTACGCCTAATGAAGTCGGTGACCTGGCGCTACTCCAGTACCACCACAATAGCCGGAACGACGCCTTGCGATTTCTTATTTTAAGGTTACATCCAAGAAATCATTTATGTCACAAAACCACGATGACTTACGCAAACACTGATGGTTCTCTTACCGTCACTCCTGATTTTCTAGGTCGTGTATGGCCATAAATATATTACCAAAAAGTGATGTCATGTTTAGAGGGAGTACACAAAGATCATTTATAAACATTTTAATAAAAAGTGTGCAACTTTGTCTTTTACAAAGAGTAATCGTTGTTACGCTGTTATAAGCCAATTTTACTGATTTCTATAAAAATTTTCATATCTATTGGGAAGTCGAATTGCAAATTTTGCTACAACTTCTGTCCGTAGCGGCACGTCAACAATTTTCCAATTTTCCGGTTCGAAGTTAAGAAATAAGAGCTCGTATTTCATATATTAGGTTGTTATTCGTTCACTTATGAAGATTATATAAAATGTTTCATAGATTTAATAATTACCTATTATATGTATATAATATGATTTTTATTTACCAGAACAATTTACTATCACTAACAATGTATGGTAACGTCAGGGAGAGAGAGAGAGAGAGAGAGAGAGAGAGAGAGAGAGAGAGAGAGAGAGAGAGAGAGAGAGAGAAAATCACACTGATTCCAAACAAGTTATAGAGAAACAGTGTAACTTAAATAGATAATATCTTATATAATTCACGTATAAATTAAATCATTATTTGTTTCACCTTTCAATTCTATTAGTAATCACGCAGAAGCATGAACAAAAAATGATAAATTATTAAATTTTATATAATTTCGAGAACAACAAAATAAGAATATTTTTAGTGCAGTTAATTCAAGCTTTTAATTAATACCAGTTCTTAGTTAATAAACAGAAACACTACTTTCCATTTCATAGACAGAGCATTAACGCTCTTTGCAAAAAAGTAATCAAATTTTTAATCATGTCGTTATTAAAAAATAACTTTCATCTGTGTCACAAGAGGTGTAACGTGAAGCGAAGCCACGGTTGGATATCCTTGAAATACAGTTTACGTAACCACTCAAGTCGCATACAGCATTAACCGCTTTACATGTCTGTGAATGTCAATCCACACGTTTTCAATTACGTGATGACAGTTATTCAGTATTTAAAATTTATAACAGTGTTATTAACGAATCAGGTAGTCGTTTTCGTAAGCAATCGTGAATTCACAAATTCTTAATAACCTTAAGAGAATAAGGGAAAAGGCTGGAAATAAAAAAGAACAAATATATGCAAATATACCGCAGGGAGGGAATATCATGTGATCAAATGCTACATCATATAAGTAATTGTACGGAAATATGAGTCACATCTAACAAAATAGTTAAGTAAACCTCATATTATTGCTCTCACCTTCAAATACGCGTCCTTGTTCTTTGAAATTCGATATAAGTTACGGGGCCTCTATTCAACTATAAAATTGCCCCGAACGTATTAATTCATAACAGATTTTGACGCTCATTTGTCCTAGTGTCCTTGATTGCGGTGTTTGAGATTAAAGACTAATACCGCCACGGTTTGTAACACGAATCTATGCACCACGAATTTGATCAACTCACAAACCGAAAAAAAATTGGTTTCAAATCATATGACTCGAGTGATTTGTACCGTTTTCAACACTGGCGTTTATAAGATAACGTTCAACTGTGATTAGGAGTATAGCGGACGAACGGTGCGAACGGTCAAACATATCTGCTCGGACTTTTGGCGGTGCGGAGTTGAAGAAAGGAGACAGCATTAGAGCCAATTTTGGTGAGAGTTGGCATCGGGTGACGTATTTCCGCAAGTGTAACCATAAATGTTATTGGTGAATATCCATCCCTGTCACCTTGGTGGTATAAACTAAAGAAGTGGGGACGAGATTTTAAAAAGGTGGGCAGAGAGATTTGGACAGATTTTTCGAGAGCGGCGAGACGGGAGAGATGGTAAGAGAGTTTTGGTGAGAGATTCCGAGAGAGGATGTTGCACCGGTGGTTGGAAGGGAGATTTAGAAATTCTTCCTGAACCTGGAAGAATAGCAGTGGTGGCGGCTGTGATCTGGAGAGATGAATGACGACGCAGTGGAATAATGGTAATTACCCCGTGACTCTTTGCTAATTTTCTGTACTGCCAGGTCCGAGTAGGTTACTGTAAAATATTTTGTTCTATGAGACCCTGAGGTTAGAGATAGAATTGTATAGTTTTAAGGAATTTATTTGTATCATTTTTGTAAATATATATGTAGTTTTAACTATATTCATCACAACTGTTTAATACCAAAGAAATTTTCTTCTGATATAGCCAAATCTGCGGCAGCGGAATATACATTGGTGACAGGTCGCAACATATATTTTCAAAATAATAAGGTTCTGAATCACACAAGAAATTGGCTGGATAGTGTTATACTGGAAGCCATCGAAATTAAGAGACGCAAGAGAGATTTAGGGTTCCAAGAAAGCACGGTATGGGACCCGGTCATTACCGACCATTATATGGGATCCTCCCGACATCAAGAAACAAAGAGCGGCTGTTAAAATTGTGGTGACAGGGTGATTATTTAATTATTAATGATAAATTGGGGTTTTATATAAATAGTGAACAATTTTATTAAATTAAATGTTAATCATATATACATTATTAAACCTTAGGGCCGGCTGTTTACTAAAACTCACCGGAGAGCAAGAGTAAAATGGGCATATGTGGGTTTAAACAAAAACTGGGAGTCGAAAATATTAAATTATATTTTAAATAAATCAAGGGGCGAGAAACATAATCGTGTACATCACCGACTTGTAGATTAGGATCTGGTGATGATACTGCATCTCTTCATCGGTCAGCTTTCCTCGGTGGTTCTCTGCGTCGATTCTCGTGCCATCTGCTATTGAAATAGGATTTATTTTTCCTGTTGACGTCCACTACTCATAATAATGTTGCTGCGTCCACTACTACTCAATAGTGTAATCTCTCCAGTCCTCTCATCTGATCTCTCCTCCTAATGTAATGTATTCTCTAGTCCACTCTCTTATGTTCTCCAAAACGTTATGTGTTCCACTCCAAACCACTCTCTCCTATACTCCCAAAAATATATTTTGCCTCCCCTAAATATAAGTTTCTGCCCCGCCTTTTTCTGCCTGGCGGGGTGTGTGAACTTTCTCCCAAGGATGGCCTGAGGAGCAGGTCTGTCGTCCCTTATAATTCTTGGGATGGCCTGATATTTATTGTAACAACCGGCTGTTTGTCGCTAACTCAGGCCTTTATACCAAGGACTGACCTGCCATTTCCGAAATGGTACAGATTTGTTTCTCTTTCCTGGCTATCGATATAGTCAATTGGACATTATTTAATTTTAAGAAACGCGATTGTTACTTGCCCGCCGTTGGCCTTGCAAACAGCCTAACCCCCTTCATTATAATTATCTATATACATATACATACAAAATTAATAATAAAAAAGGGAAATTGTTCTTTTAATATATAAGTATATGTGTGGAGTGCAAACGCACGCCACAAAATCATAACATGAAAAGGTGGAAATTAACTGCATTTCAGCAAACTGAATGGACGGCACCACGTGTGACTATTCAAATCTCAAGCTATCTGAATAGATAGAACTACTACAGCCGTTTGTTCGTAATCTGCAAGGTTCGTTGCTGTCGGTAGGTAAATGGCTCGAGCAAGGAAAAATGGGATGTTGAAAGGAATTCATAGGTTAAATAACACATAATTCTAAAACTAATTACAACTGATATATTGCGTTCTAAGAATAACAAAGTTTAATTACAATACAAGCACCGCCTACATTCTGGGAAGCAAAACCACGCGGAAATTCGCCCCACGTGGTCAAGTCAATACAGGGCGTACGTCCTGCCGCAAACTCTATTGCGCAGCACTTTCACGTCACAAACAGTACTGAACATAACAAAATGAACAAATCCTAGTCAATTACAGCTTGTAATGTCACAATAATTATATATATGTATGTACTGAATATACCTGTATAAATATTTAAATGATGGTGTCGCTCAGATACTTTTAAATAAACATAAAAAAGCAACTATAATTGAAGAAATTTTGTGTTTTATCACTTAATTTTACCTGTTTATTGGCTTTTTCTATGTGAGATTAACTAATTTTTTGTTTAAGATTTAAAAAAAAGTAAATCCAAATAGTTAATTAATTAATTATTAATTAGAGAATTACTGTTGATAATGAGATTTTTAATGTTTTTTACGGTGTACGGCGATGTATTTAGCGCGTTTACGTATTTTATTGAATTTATTGTCTATTATTTTGTTATTATTAGTCATTCATCCTGGGACCAGCATTTGAGGAACGTTATCTGTGCAGAACATTTTCCTGTTCAAGGGAAATTATTTTCAGCGATAGTTTCTGGTTTCCTACCGCCGGTTGATGATGGAAGCGACAGACCCCTTGCGATCGTAGCTGTGGAAGTCTGCAATAGGTTCGGTGATTCTGCTGAAAATAAAATAGACACATAAAAACGTCCACGTCCTTACCGGGACCCTTATGAGGTATATGCGAGGCATTGACGCGTTGCAGGCCGAATTGTCTATGACTGACCAAGTCAAAAGTATCTCGTGACGTGCCTCTGAAATGTTTCATTTTGTCATGTATGCACACAGTGTGAAAAATATGTTTATTTAATATTCAATTGAAATTTTCAATAATAAAATCTCATAGTTTCATGTAGTGAAATTCCGGAGAAGTAAAAGTAACTGTATGGTTCTTTTGGCTAACAGGCTACATTAGGAGATCCGGAAACAAGCTACTATATTTTAATGGGATAGGAAGTGAAAAGGGGGAGGTAGGGCAAGATGGGAAAGCTAGCCAAAGGTTGACTAGGGGCTCCGGGTTATAGTTGAAGGATCCTAGCCGATAACTTAGTAAGTTAGGTCGACGACGTTCGTATTGGACCTGTTCAAACCTTACTACGACTTTCGTTCATATTCCATTCGTGTGTTGCTGTCAATTTTTTATGTTTAGCGCTGATCACCCCAAAGAAATTTTCTGTCGATCTTTTGGAGTCTAATTTCCTATGTCCCCCTTTGAGACAAAAAACGGGGCTATCCTAATGACATTGTAAATATATAATTATGCCCTCACATAGCTTGTCAAACGAGATAATTAAATTGCTGTTTAGCGTGAAACAATGATAAAGTTAAACAAACATTTTATTCAAGTAATGATTTTTTTCTATTAGTTAATGATAATGCAAAATGTTTTATGAGTCGCAAGACATATGACCGAGGAATACGACCTTGGCGCCTGAGTTGGATTTTTCAGTTACTAAAAATGGAGTTGTTTATCACATACGACAATCGGGAAAAACAATTCAAAAGTATGATTACTTAGATGAAATACCATTCTAAGCTATTCAATCATAAGTTAGTGAGATTGATAGTATCTCTCTCGGTATTTTATTTTTTTTCAGGCTAATTTTAAGTTAATGTGCGATTAATCAATTACTTAAGAAACTCAGCTCAGCTACATATGCTGTCAGAGCAATGTCCACCTTCAGTGATTTAAAAACAAGAAAATTAGTATACTTTGCATATTTTCATTCTATTTTATCATATGGTATTATATTTTGGGGCAACTCAGTAGGCATAGATAAGATTTTTATTAGTCAAAAACGTGTTATTAGAGCAATATGTCAGGTTTCCTCACGAACTTCTTGCAGAAATCTGTTCAAAAAGTTAGGTATTTTCACTTTGACGTGCCAATACATTTATTCATTGATGTTATTTTTAATCACAAATAGGCACTTATTTTTGAATAATTCTGATATTCATCCCTTCAATACAAGGAACAAAAATAATCTGTATAAAAAATGTAAAACATTGTCAATTGCACAGAAAGGTGTGCATTATTCAGGGATATCCATCTTCAACAGACTGCCGCACAGAATTAAACGGTTGTCCGATAATCAAGGTAAATTTAACACTGAATTACGCTCTTAGTTAAGGCAGCAGTATATTTCTTGACACGAATGAGATACTGAGTCATCACAATGCTTATGATGAAATTCAGTTCTCATTGTTGGTTTAATCACGTGTTGACAAAGAGATTACTGTCAAATTAATAGTGTAGCGCGCTGATTTGACCGAATTTCCGGGCACCCAGTTAATATTAAATAATTTGGAAATGTGTTGTAGAAAACAACAGACTCGTATTGCGTACAATTATTTATGTGAAAGAGTAAATTTACAAAAATTGGTTTAGATCAACACTCAAGGAAAACAATCGGGAAAGATTGCGCCTAGTTTCACTTCGAATTTTATTTTCCGATTGGACGGTCAGCTTCATAAGATGTTTATTTTATTTGCCAAGAAGCCGTCGAATTCACAAGTACCGGTGTGTGTCGCAAAGTTGTCATTTTGATATAGTCTCAGAAAGTGCTGCAGTGTTAAAAGCGTGAAAAGCAGACTCAATTTATTATTAATATTTAAAGCTATTAAAGATTTTTTGCGTGGTGAACATCAATGCGTTCCATTTAGTTTCTTAGTGTTTTTAAGTAGTTGATTGGAACTATCGGAACTTCTTCATGGACCTGCCAGGTGCTGCAGTAACCTTAAACCTTCTCCCCTCAACCTCGCCCCTGGCCTCATTTGGATCAGCTTACGGCGTCACTCAAGGCACCGGAAGTGAGAAGTAGAGACGCAACATCTTAATTTATTAATTAAATTATTACAATTAATCAAAAGTATTTTCTTTTCATGACACTCATAGAACATAACTTCGAATTTAATTCCTGCTATAAATTTCGCCTTCGAATTTCGCCTTTAATTTGATTGGTATTTTTAAGTTGTAAGTTTTTCATTTCAATTTATTTGCCTTTGAAAAGTTTATTTAAACTTAACTTAATGTACTTTTAATATTTATCTTTGGTTGTTATTTCATTTTGGCAACTTTTATTTTTTCCAAAGGGTACCTAAAAGATTTAATAAATTCTTTTGAGTGTTATCGTACATTTCTACGTTTTTTGCATTTTTTGTGGGTTTAAAACACCTTTTCAACTTTTTATATTACATATATTAATATTTGGTTGATTAGAAACCTTTTAAAAATAAATTATCTCAAGTGGCGTTATATGATGCAACATGGATGATTATCTCTACATTTCGAGATACCCTCATATGATTCGTTGTAAGGATTCTGTGCTGAAAAGGATTGTAGAGCTTGAGCTTTACTCATACATGAAAATAGTGGGCGTATGTACGTTATATTTCCGAAGTATGTGTATTAATTTATATTTATAGCCCTATTACGATGCAGCGAAATAAAACGTGGCACATTAAAATTTATGGTAATTATAAATTCTACGCAAGAATTAAAATATACGGTTTGTGAAAAGACAACATCTAAAACTTTCCAACGTCCCTCCGAATTTCCACTATTGTGGACACTTTGTTATGTTGCTGGACGCATAGATCATATATGCACAATAAAAAATTGAGACTTTTTCCTTCACATACAGTACCATTTATAACGCTGTTTTTGACCATTTCTACTGATTTTTTAAAAAATTGACATATAATAGGAAGTCGATATATAAAACGCTATCTTTCATGTCAGCATAAAGAAAAAACCGTGGTGATTACTTGAGCAGCGCAAAGTAACCAGCTGCAACACGACCTACTCACTCACATGATAACGTCTGATTCAGGTAATGTTGTATTATGGAAATGTTAAATGAGAAACCACAACTATTACTTTCAAGGTGTTTCACGAGCCACAATAGCAAATTGGTGGTGCTCATCTTGGTAGTTACCGAAACTATCTTTGAACAGAATAACTTTTACAGTATGTCTTTCACGCACTTCGTTATTTATGTAATTTACTATAATTTTTAATTGTTTCCTGGTCTTTATAATTACCCTGTATTTACATCACAGCAGTATGCAGCTTTGGAATAAGGAAATCAACACCTAATAAATAATGCCATGTTATGATATGTAACGTTGCATTTCCAAAGTAAGCATTTTTTAAATATATTATCATGAATGAAGATATAACAGCCAAAGTTTCATTCATACTTGGAGCACTGTTCAAATGACGGCGATTACTGTAGAACCGAATTTATTCAACATACGTGATCCACAGGAAGAAGTCTGAATTTGAAACCAACTTCCTAAATTTCCAAACAAAAATAGTTAATGATAATAAAAAATTATTACGCTTACTACATGTCGTATTACGTTAAACACGCAAAGCGAGTCTCGTTATTTTAAATTCCGTTAAAAAGAACGCGAAGGACATGAAAGTAAGAACTTAAGTAATTCCTGTAATAAATGATGGTACAAGTACACAGACGGAATTGCCTGCGTAAGATAGTTGTTTACATAGAACAAGGAATATGTCTCAATACCTCACACAACCAACAACTCTGAATATATTTGCACTTTGCGTTCTTGTTGCAACACGATTCATGAATAAAATTTGCTCTTTTTAGCTTATTGCTTCTGGAATAAAAGAGGAGAATTATAATTCTGTTACAATGATTCAACATTTATTAGTATCAGGTTTCAAAACTTTGTTCTTTTCAAAAAAACTTATTAAATTCATTTCAAAACAAAATAATTATAAAAATAACATTTCCTATCCATATTAGAATCGTAATTTTCCATAAAAAATTGTTTTTCATTTATTATGTTTTGATCATTACATAACATATACCTCGATATTCAACTCAATATTCTTCACTCATAAGACTTTAAGAGATTTTAATATAAATATTTGAGTAAAAACATATTTAAATATCCACTTTTTTCCAAAGAAAATAATTAATTTCTTTATCATCGAAGTAAATAAAATTTACTAGAGCTTTCAGACCACTAGTCCACATTCATCTAAAAAACAATAATTATACAATAATTACAATTTTGGATTAAATTCAAGTATAAGCATTTCAAATTTTTTAACATAATCTGTAAATAAAACCAAATTCTTAGTCACACAATACATTATATTGTTTACATTCCTCCCACCTAACCGAGTTTTCAATAAATTTAATATTCTAAAACAACTCTAGCCAGTAGAGAACGTAGATT
The DNA here is from genome assembly GCA_034510155.1 of Eucriotettix oculatus. Lineage (NCBI taxonomy): Eukaryota > Metazoa > Arthropoda > Insecta > Orthoptera > Tetrigidae > Eucriotettix > Eucriotettix oculatus. Next base: position 196,688,960 of record CM067376.1, on the reverse strand, counting down.
TTCCCGACGAAGATGCTGGATGAAGAGTTCTCAGGATTCCAGTCGGGTGATGTCGTTTGTAGTCCACAACGTTTCTATGGCTGACACCGCCATCTTCTTCAGGTGAAGTGAAGGTCAGCATAGAAACGTTGTGGACTACAAACGACATCACCCGACTGGAATCCCGAGAACTCTTCATCCAACTCTAGCCAGTGTTTCGTTAACTAACACACTTTTCTTATCATACTACTCAAGTCATACGTGGAATTCTTTTTACAATTTATGTATTTATTATCATTTAACTTAGTTAATGTATTCGCATATACTGCTGATATTATCCTTGCTTCATTTCTATCGTTCATCGTTACCTTCACATTACTACAGATACCTAATCCTTCCAAAAACTCTCTATCTCTCAATTCTTTTTTCATTTTGTAAAACTTTTACGTCAATCCAATATTTTTCATGCCATGGTGTGATAATGCTGGACTTCTTTTATAGTCTGGGTTTTTGATTGGATTTATAATGTAAATACCGACTTTATAACAACATAGAGATATATTCAATATATATATATATATATATATATATAATGAAACTTGGGGGTTTAAATTTTAATTTAAATCAAAATAGATTATTTGATTAGATTAAATAAAAACAAATTAAATTTATGAACGCAAATTAAAAGAAAACAACAATTACAAAACTTAGGGTCCTTTTAAAAATTTACCACGACTAGCTTAGCTTATAATCGATCTCATAAGGTTCATTTTGTGGGGATTTTTGCAGCAGAACGACAGTCATGACACATTCCAGACAGTGGCACAGACACGCACCTGTTTTTCTTTTGTGAAACGGCGGCTTCCTCCTCCCTTTTCATAATTCAGGCTGCTTCAGCGTTCGTCAGGTGACTCCTTCCAGTGATGAATTCTGCCGTCGGTACCTGGTATTATTTCTAGGAATTCTGTGGCCCTGATTACGTAAACGGGTCACTTTCTGTTCGCTGCCGTCTATCTTCTTAGATTTCAAACTTCTCTCACTCTCAAGTTACTTCTTGATTTCTGATGTTCATCGCCAAAACTCCAAACTCTATCTTTCATCTCATCTCCACCTTCCTTCATCCAGGTTTCATTCCCGACATACGAACTTCTATTCCTCGCGACTGCCCAACTTGTTCCTCCTTCATATGTTCATGTCCGGCTGCCCAACTTCTGCCGCTTCACTTCTCCAGGTCAACTTTTCATGCTTCCCACCATGAAGTACATGGTGGATCACCTGACTCTCAGCCTCCAATTAAAATCCAGCTTGGCCCGCGGTTTCTTTCCCTAATTTCTGGAAGGGGACGCCCCATTCAAAATTACTGGGGGCCAAGAAACTGGATTTTTAAGTCGTCAAACAGTCGATCTGTCACGTTCGGGACTCCGATGTCCATCTATCTGGAGCCTCGATGTTTACTCGTCTCCAATATGTATTATACATACATATACGCTTTTTTCTCAGTTGACACAAAAATGTGAGAATTATAACATAGGATAATTCGAAACAAGTTGTAATCAGGGACAAGGATATGTACTTAAGTAAAATTACCTTTTTAAGTTATGTTATCATCTTGCTAGACGGGCTAGGTGAGACCTTAATGTATCCTGTTCCAAGTTCTATGTGTCCTTTAGCCAGAAATCTTCTAAATATCGACAGAAAACTCGCCTGGCATGGGAACTGGTGAACGCATAAGGGACAAGCATTAAAAGTAACAACGTAGTTGCTTGAGTGCCCAAAGCGCACAACATACATTGACGAATAAAGAGGGACTATGGGTCAGCTTATTTTCCGTCATTATATCTTCCCAGAGAGGAAATCGGTTTTACTTTCGGGAGTGTCTCGTTCTCTGTCTGGCACTTGATCTCATTTGGCCATTTATGTACTCGTCGTACAATAACACTCTCCAGGATTTTACTAAGGGTCGGGGCGCGTGAGATAGGGCGGTAATTGTCGGAGTTCTTGGGATTCTTTAGGCCTGATGCAGGGAAATAATTTGCAGTTGGGATTTTTTTCTGACTTTGAAAATTAATACTAATTAATTTTTTTAACTTACAGACGTGGTCTTAGTGTCAGTTTACAGCAAAATATATCAAGTTTTGACTTACGTGGTACAATAGAACAGAATCACTATGTCTGTAAGTTAAAAGAATAAATTAATATGAATTTTCAAAGTCCTTTTTAATACACCCGGCACTTTAATTGGAAGTTGAAATTGACCAATCGCGTTCACAAATGCTTTGCCTTTGCATTGGAATTCTTCGGAGTTCGCTACATACATATAAAGAAGATATATATTTACACATAATTAAATGAAAGGAGATGAAAATTTTAAATTGGGAATACGTATTCGCACAACATCGTGCTTTAAGCTAGTACAAAATACATAGTAGTGGTCTTAAAATGGAGCCCAGGAGCACGTAATCACCTGCCATTTAGAAAAGAAATACATCTTTACTTTATTTTCGATGGCTACCGATTGGTTTCTAAAGATTAATACAATGTATTGTTTGTTGATTTAAATTGCAGAAACTCGTGGAGATATAACGTATTTAAATAATGAAATGTAATAATTTAATATGCGTGATGTTTTATAAAATTTTAGGGAAGGTAGGAATGAAGGTAATTAGTACGAAGAGTCGTGATAGGGGTGAGGGGTTCCTAGGTGAGCTCTATTTCATTGGAATTTTTAAAATATTTGGGAAGATACCTGAAAGCAGATTCGTATTAAATATAAAGTGAAGTTGAGTGCCTATTCGATTGAATCATGGCTTCAAATTTTCCTCTTGTGATTCCATAGATTTAGATTTATTGCTGTTTCCATTAGTCCTCGATTGAGGAAATAGGATACGTCATACATTACAAATGAACAAAATAAGGTACATAATTAAAGACAAATAATATTAAAATAAATTAATAAAAGAAAATGTATATAGACAAAAGTCAATATAAACACAACACGGACACTCCATGTCACACACACACACACTGGGAAACACAAACAAGCGCACACTGAGAAACACGTAATGGAGTTTTGAACTACTTGGAGCTCTGCAACCAGGAAACTGTCCTTCCGTCGTAGCTCCAGACAATACACGAAACAAACAAAGAAATAAAAGAGCAGAAAAAACTGAATAGAAATTTTAAGATATGTGCTATTTTATAAGGCAGCTCATTCAACACTTTTTGCAGGAAGCTTGATTTAAATACTAGAAGGACGATTAAGAAAATCCTGTACCGAGTAAAACGCGCCATTTAAAATAATAGTTTTACTCTGCTTCACGAAGCTTTTGTAGCTACTGTTTTTAACCTCTGGAGGAAGGCTGTTGCATAAAATTATCCCGGTATTGCGAATACTTTTCTGGAGGAGAGCAAGGCGATGCTTGTCCGACCTTTAAGCTGAACGATTTCTGGTCGCGTATTCATAAAACTCGCCATTTGTTTGAAACAAATTAGTGTTCCGTTTTACAAACTTTAATATTTCATATATACGCTTGGTAAAGTAAGTATTTGCAAACTTTTGAAGAAAGGTTTGCAACTCTATCTAGAATTCGTACTAGAAAGTTTTATAATTTTTTTAAAAAAAATTCTCTATTTTTAGCCTTCTTTCTTGAGTTTTCTAATTACACGCTTTTGCAACAAATATTTCATTACTCCTAGAGCAGTTTCCCCAATTAGAGATGCCAAAGTTCATAATTGTATGAAAATAGGCGAAGTAAACCATTTTGACGTACTTTTTGTCAACGTGTTGCATTAGTGTTCTCAGAGAATAACAAGCTGAACTTAGTTTTCTGAAGCTAATACGACCTTAAAAGTAATTAAAATTTTTTTTACTGTGAATCGAGGTAAATGTGATACATTTCTGGATTTGATAATAAGTTATACGCCGTTGAATATTACGGATATAGTGATTTCAGTGTTGTGGTGTTTGTTGCAGCAACTGACTACGCGGTCCGTCGACGGCGCAGGAGTGACCTTGACATGGCGAGATCTCTCCATCTACGCTGTGCAGAGACGCGCAGGGATCCTCCGCTCGCGGGGAGAGAAATACACGAGGATAATAAACTGCGGTCAGTACAACACTGCTCTTCAGTGGAATGCCTGTGGGCGTTTTCTCTCGCTGATCCATATACCTGATGTAGTTGTCTAAGGTTATCCTTGTATCTGTTTTAGGTGAACACCGGGTACGATCCTTAAACTATAGTTCGGGGGCTACTTTGCTTTACTTTCCATATCCCCCCTTTTCAATTGTCTTCCTATGCTATTAAAGGGAAGTTGTCTGTTTCAGGATCACCATCATGTATCTCGTTAGCTAAAATATCTTCAGCAGAATGCCTATGGGAGCTTTCTCTCGTAGGTATTTCTCCCCAGATTGATTGCGGGATGACCTGTGGGGATGCCTCGTATGCTATTTGGTTTTCTCAAGGTTATCACATACCGAGGCACCTTAATCTATTTTACGGGGTGTATTGTAATGCTCCCTTCTTTCTCAGATCCGCTCACGTCGAGCGCCACTTTCTTTTTCTTTTATTAATTTATTTTAAGATTATTTGTCTTTAATTATGTACTTTATTTTGTTCATTTGTAATGTATGACGTATCCTATTTCCTCAATCGAGGACCAATGGAAACAACAAAAATCTAAATCTATGCAATCACAAGAGGAAAATTTGAAGCCATGATTCAATCGAATAGCTACTCAACTTAACTTAATATTCAATACGAATCTGCTTACAGGTATCTTCCCAAATATTTTAAAAATTCCAATGAAATAGAGCTCATCTAGGAACCCACACCCCTATCACGACTCTTCGTACTATCGGCTAATTACCTTAATTCCTACCTTCCCTAAAATATTATAAAACATCACGCATATTAAATTATTACATTTCATTATTGAGATACGTTATAACTACACGAGTTTCTGCAATTGTACTAGCTTAAAGCCCGATGTTGTCCAAATACGTATTCCCATTTTAAAATTTTCATCTCCTTTTTATTTAATTATGTGTAAATCTATATCTTTAGCGAACTCCGAAGAACTCCAATGCAAAGGGAAAGTATTTGTGAACGCATTTGGTCAATTTCAACTTCCAGTTAAAGTGCCGGGTGTATTAAAAAGGACTTGGAAAATTCATATTAATTTATTCTTTTAACTTACAGACATAGTGATTCTGTTCTATTGTACTACGTAACTTGATATATTTTGCTGTAAACTGACACTAAGACCATGTCTGTAAGTTAAAAAATTAATTAGTATTAATTTTCAGTCAGAAAAAAATCCGAACTGCAAATTATTTCCCTGCATCAGGCCTAAAGAATCCCAAGAACTCCGACAATTACCGCCCTATCCAGCGTAGAGCCAAGACACATGAGTATTTGAGTCGGGCATCAGACTTTCAAGGGTCTGGGCTTTGATTAATTGATTACGGGAGGGGAGGCTTATTTAATAATTAGATGAGATTTAAAAATTCAAACAATTTAATTTTCCAAGAAATTACGGCCAAACCTCAGTAGCACGGCTCCACAATTATTGAATGTTGCTTTTACTCACTCACGCTCACATTCATACTCACTTAAACTATAATGCCTAACCTAACCATACAATGATTTTCAAAATTTTCTAAATATTAAAATGTTCAACGACCCATCCGAAATGACCGAAATGCAATTGCCGGTCATTGTAGCCACAAGTGCACGAAGTAAGATATAAAGGAAGGGGAGGACTTACTGTATGAAGAGCTCGTTGCAGCGGCGACGATGTCCACTGGTTCGGTTGGTACAATCTCTCCGCTGGTCATCCGCGCCCGGACCCGCGCTCCAAATCGCAACAGCTACTCGATCTCATTGGCCGTCACTTAACTCCACTCCAACTATTCTCCACAAAACGACCTTGTTCTCTCTCTTTCACTCGCTGCTCACAGCATCGCCTCCTACATCCAAATTTATTATCTCTTTCCAAAAGAACACTGTCCTCTCTCGCCGCTCACAGTAATTCTCTCTCCCCCAAGCAAATCTGCTCTCTTTATCACTTTCCAAACTTTCCCCCACCTCCTGAGGGTTTTCTAAAATCTTTTCTATTGAAGGGGAGTTGCCTGTTTCAGGATCACTCTCATGTAGGTTGTTACCAAACAAAAAACCTTCTCGTAACTCGTTTTCTACTCCTGCTTGGGATATTATTAAATTGTAAAATAAAACAAACAAATAAAATTTAATTTTGATCATACAAAACACGAGGAAATATGCAACTGTAGGAGGTAACCAATTCATAAATTATATTTTCAAAATTATTAAGAATAAATAATGTTGTCAGATAGTCTAATTTCCTTGTACTTAACCATTCAAGGCATATTAAGTGTCCCCTCGCATTTTACAATCACTTCCACACTAGTGATGTCAGAGGTGTGTCAGCCGTAGCATTCGTCTGGACCATTTTAATTGTTATAATTAATGGTAGCAATCGGCTCGCTGACGTCAACGTCCTCCTCGTTAGCCAAACCTCTCTCCTTTACGATCCAAATCATCCAATGAAACTAAAGGCTAGTTTTCAATCTATCGTAACGGACAATGTTTAATTACCTCACTAAGTAGAAAATTTCTCTCGGAAGCAAGAAGAACTTCAACCGCTTTGTTTTTCAACATAGCCATCCTGCGTGCGCTTTGTTCATTCTTCCACGATGAGAAACAATTGTTTTCAGTTTATCAGGAAGCTATGTACTGTAATGCATTAAAAATACGACAAATAAACTTTAAATCCTGCATCTGCGTTCCCTCGCATTCTTTAGGACAAACGGATGACCCTTTTCGGCCGAATAGAAGCGCATTATAACCTAAATTGCTTCTCGGTCCACCCGACAGAGTACCGTGATTCTAAAGTCTCAATGCAAATTTATTGTTTTACTAATATTTTCTTTAATAATTTGTAACTATTATCAAATGCATTATTTTATTTATATTTAATTCAGAATCTTTAAGTTTAACTTGTCTTTTCTTTTCAATAATAAATCTTTATTTAATCCCTCATGACTACATTTAAATTGGCTTCCACCAAATCTGGAGCTCAATAATAAATGGCATATTATATTATAATTAATTAAATAAATTCACCCCATTCCAGTAATAACATTACAGTACATGTACCGGTTTCTTAAATCGCTGATTAGTACTTTTTTGGGGGTTAACAGACTACATGAGGGTGATCCTGAAACAGGTAACTCCCCTTTAATAGAATAGGAAGGGCATTGAAAAGGGGGTATTTTGAAGGTAGTATGTGTACATGCAACACCAGAACGCCTTTACAGCTTTTTTAAATAATAATACTCAGACATTCACTATTAATTTCCTTTCCAAAATAGTCTTATCTAGGTTGAGGGATAATTTATTCACATTAAACTAGACAATTAGAATTTCCAGAATGCTATATCCTCGTAGAGAATCGGTTTTAGAGGATATACGTATCGTGGAAGATCATTAATGTGTAGAACAAAAAACAAAAGTCCAAGAATTGCTACCTGAGGAACTCCGCGTGTTATAAACTCCCAATCGGATAACTGAAGTTAACCGTCTTTACTTTCGACTATTACTTGTTGCTCACGGTTTGTGAGATACGATCTTAATAGAAGTATGCCTCGTATACCATAACATTCCAACTTTGTAGTAATATTTGGTGAGCTACCGTGCCGAAAGCCTTAGACTTTCTCAATGATGTCATCAGTAATGGCCTTGGATGGCCGTTAAGCTCTTTCCTCGTCCTGCACGCTTTTTCGTTCTCCTTAAAGCTTATCAATTTAGCCGCAGCAAAATTGTCATCGTATTGTACTGAACGTACACAGTCTGCTCTACAGACCCCCTGCAGACAAGTTCTTCCAAATTTTATGTGTAAAATAAATAAATGAAAATAGCTGAACAAAATAAGTAAAAAAATAAAAACTGTTATATCTTAGTCTGTAAATCCTATTTAATGTATAAAATGGATGTAAGCAGCTACTACTTACCATAGTTTTCCTATCCTTTATATTAGAGAGCCCGCTCCTTTATTTCTTCCCTTCCATATGCATCCAGCTGTGATCTGACAGCATTTTCCTTTCATCCTCCTAACCCCCTTCACCTTATACCCTTCTAATCATATCTCTAGTTTTCAGTTTTAGTAATATTGTAAAAAAAAATTAATAGAGTAATTTTCTGTAACACAATTTTTGTAAGTTTGTGAAGATAAGGTCTGTTGTAGATGTACCAGAAAACAGGCTAATTATTTTCTAAATAATTAATTTAAAAAATGTACTGAACGTCTTCTGGGGATTTCTGCTGCTGGAACACGTTCAGACCACGAAGAGCGGATTACGGAAAACTGTGCTCCGGGAACAAAAGAATTGCCGTAACAGCGCTGAGTGAACTGAAGCGAAAACTACGAAACCTCCCAAAAGCGAAGATAATTCTGTCACTTATTAGATTGCAAATCTAGAAAGTCATACAGCCCATCTACAGATTACTAGAACATTTAATTTATGGATTTTCGTAGTGAAAACGAAAACTGCAATTTAGAGGATTAATCGTTTAGTGAAAGGCAATCAAGAAAGATACCAGTATATATTATTATATTTTACGTCATCTGCGGTCAGCTATTAATTATTTTACGGGCTCATTAAAATATTCTGTCAATACGAACATAACTATCGTGAATTTATATTGCTGTTTCATGAAAAAGAGTCAGAGTTGGCGAGTGGTCAATTATCTGAGCAATGAAACTACTGAAACATGTTCTTTCTGCACTCGACTCAAACAAGTTATTCCGTATCTGGTGGTAAAACAAAAATAATCAACTCCTTTACTGGCTGGATTGGCATTTCCAAACGCCCGGCATACTTGGTCTTATTTAATGCAAAATCCTTTCGTTGCTTCAATTTCGACCATTTTTGAAGTCTCTAAAGTATCATACAGGAACACTGGATTCTTAAAACACGACACCAATAATTTCACTACTTCGGCCAGTAAGTTACGAAATGAATGACTTAGATAAAAGAAAACAAGCTACTTCCATTGAAACAAATTTTACTCGTAACATTTATCGCCAACATTATAAATTTCAAGTGTTAATTCGTTCTTGAAGTCGTATAATATTGGTAATTGTGTGTGTCGACAGTGTCGGGAGCAGTGAAACCAGGTTCCCTGGTGGCCCTGATGGGAAGCAGCGGCGCTGGGAAGAGCACGCTGATGGCAGCCCTGGCTTACCGCAGCCCAGGTCAGTTACATTCACGTTGAAAAGCCACGGACTTCCACATCACAAACAACTAATATTTCTACAATCTGACCAAAGTATCAATTAGCTTTCCTATAATGAGATTCTATAACCAGTTAATTCAGATCCACTTGTGCGACAAACGGTTTACCTACATTCTTTTACTAAATATAAATATAGTATATGCCAAGTGAGTCTTAAAAATAAACCTTTCTTATATAAACTGAAATCGCAATTCCGTAATACATTATAACTAACTCGGCAAGTGTTCCTTAAGTCAAATAAGACGGTCGTTACTATTTGTTGTATTTATTTACTCTGCTTATATTAAGTTAAAATTATTTATACACAAAATAACTACAGACATTCACTCATTGTTGTCATTACTTATGAAGACTCGTTAATTGCTGCTGGTCCTGCAGGACTAACTCTGCCTCACGTCATTAATGTAGAAATAGGTTTTTAAAGGCTGTTTTATGTTCTGGAAGAAACGGACTCCTTGATTAGCCGCTCACATCCCCATTCCCGATGCAAAATAATAAAGGTTTTAGTGAATAACATATTTCCTATTTTAGGAGGTATATGTACTGGGGTCTAAGACCTTGGGCGTATGGCAAGAGTTGTCCGCTGATCCCATTGAATCATTCGGCCAACTGCCTCCTGAAACTTGTGGAGACATGGAGAAGGGAATGCTGCGACCCTACAACAAACTCATCTCCCGTCAAGGGCGTGAGAATAGTAGCTAATGCCCGACCTAGAGTTTTCCCTGCATCTCTTTAGGTGAAACACCGGGTAGGATCCTTAGCCCGGGGGCCCTAGTTAACCCTTGGCTACCTTTCTCTACCTTCCGCTTCCCCCTTTTCAATCCCCTTCCTATGCTATTAAAGGGGAGTTACCTGTTTCAGGATCACCCTCATGTAGCCTGTTAACCCCCCACCTACAAAAATATTTCTCAAGTGTTTGAATGAGTGCCTGTGGGAGTTTTCTCTCGCAGACATTTCTTCCCCACATTGACTGCGGGGCTGACCTGACTCCGTCGGAAATGCCTCGTACTCTCTTTGCTTTTTCTCGAAGTTCTCACATGTCGATACACCTTCACCTATTTTAGGAGGTATATGTACTGGGGTCGAATATCTTAGGCAAGAGTTGTCCGCTGATCCCATTGGATCATTCGGCCAGCTGCCTCCTAAAACTGGTCATTCGGAAGGACGTGAGAATAGTACCCAATGCTCGACCTACCTAATGCAGGATTTCTAGGGTTTTCCCTGCATCTCTTTAGGTAAAATACCGGGTAGGATCCTTAAACTACAACCCAGGTTCCCTAGTTAACCCTTGGCTACCTTGCTCTACCTTCCACATCCCCCCTTTTCAATTCCCTTTCTATGTTATTAATGGGGAGTTGCCTGTTTCACGATCACCCTTATGTAGTCTGCCCCCCCCCCTCCCCAACACACACAAAAATCATCATATTTCTTAAAATGAAACAAATCTTTACCTTCCGGGATAACTCCCGCTCTTTCTGGTTTTTAAGATTATCACGAGCATGCAACTCGGTCAGATTTGAGGTGTGTAAGTTTCGGGGATCACAAATTTTGGGCATACGGTAAGTCTAGGCGCAAACTAAAGGCACGTGCAGCTCGCGCGACATGACATGATATGACGTGACATGACGCATGTGGAATGAGCGCTGAGTAGCAAGGCCAAGCGCAAACTGGCGTACAGTTTACATTGCCGACTGAATTTGTCGATTCCGGTAGACAATATTTGTTACTGAATCGGATCCAAATGTTGACTTACTCAATTCGTTGACGTGTAATGAGAAACACAAAACACCAAATAAGTATATTTTGCGGGAAAGAGTAATATGTGATCAATTCGTGAAGACATCGAAGATGTCATGGATATTGTTTAAAATTAATTTCGAATGATTCGAAACTAATTTGATGAGTTAAGTGAAATGATCCATGAGACCACTAAGTCATTAAGTTTAAGAAACAAACGTCGTTTCTGAAAATAGTTATGGAAAGGAGACCGCGTCAAGGAACATACACGTTCACAGTGACGAGTCTCAATTTATCTCGGGAAGAGAAGAGACTCTTTAAATGAGAAATAAAGTATTAGAAGATAGCAACTTCTTCGAAAATAATAGACTAGGTCAACCTAAATTTAATATAGGATTTTTCGATATTGGCGGGTCGATGTTGAAACGGAATAAAAATAGAGTCTCGGCGACTTCTTGGGCTAACAACTATGTAACCACCTGGCCCGTTTAAGGTGTGAATATCGTATCTGATGGATGGTCATCGGTTGGAATGCGACCTCTAATGTGTCAGCCAGCAGTTCTGCCTTCTCCGAGTCGGAATGGACAAATACAGCCGGACCTTGCAGTTTTGGTGAAGTGTCACGTGTGGAGGTGTCGAAGCTGGCTAGGAACTCGTTCGATTCCTTGCTTCGGTGGGACTTGATTTGTTCCCCAATGATGTCTCCAAGTCTCTTCATATGTGTTTTTTTATTGGCAATCTAGTTCGCTGCCAATACCTTCTAAGTCTATTTCTCGGGGTTATCAACAGTGTAATAAGAAAGGGTGTTAGATTGAGAACGTATATTTGAAGGAAGTTAAGGAATTCTGCTACTTGGGGAGCGTAATAACATAAAGAGAAGGATAGCACAGGCAAGGAAGGCTTTCGCAAAAAGAGGACTTTACTTATGGATAATATAAGTGTGAATATTAAGAAAACGTTACTAAAAATGTTCGTATGGAGCGTGGCGTTATATGGGTGCGAAACGTGGACGATAGGAGTTGGGGAGAGGAAAAGAATAGAAGCCTTTGAAATGTGGTGCTATAGGCGAATGCTGAAAATCAGATGGGTGGATAGAATCAGAAACGAGGAAGTTATAAACAGAATTGGGGTAAAGCGAACAATATGGAGGACGTTGACTAAGAGAAGGGATAGATTAATAAGCCACGTTTTAAGACACGAGGGTCTTGTAAAATTAGCATTAGAGGGATATGTGTGGGGTAAGAACAGACGAGGAAGGCCAATAATGGAATACGCTAAGGAGATTAGGAAGGATGTAGGTTTTGCTAGTTATAAGGAAATTAAAAGGCTTGCGAAAGATTGGTTAGCATTGAGGCTTGCCTCAGAGCAGTCTTAGGACTGAATACCGCAACAACAACAGCTGAGTTAAGGACAATTTCTGTCCTGGAGATCTCATGTCGGGGTTTCGTTGATGTTCGCTTGTTGATTATTAAGGGAGAGAGCACCTCGTATGATTTTCACAGATCTGGATAACGGGGTGGACAAGGACCCCAGATGCTTTGCACAAATCATCTTCTTCTCAAGGTATTGAACCTTCTCTGTTGATCGACCAACAAATAACCACTCATTCGCCACAACTATCTCCAAAGATTGACCGTTGACTTCTCTCTGAGTTCTCTTCAACTACTCACCTCTCTCCATTCGCGTCTCTGCTGAATTCCTTCTTCGTCATCCTCACCATAGGGTGAAGACCTCTTCACAAGACTCCTTCTACTCCAATCATATTATTAAGTTTTTATTAATTCAGTTCATAGTCGGACCAACCAACGAGATCATTAGCGACTTGCTCTTTAGGTATCTAATTTTCGTTTTCTCTGTCGGGTAAACTCAGTAAGGGTACTTGTAATCACACACAAACACCCAGGCCCTATCCAGCAATCGAGCGTGGGACCTCTGTAGTGTGTGTGACGTTAGCCACTGCCGGAGGGAAAACCGTCCTTGAGTCTTTCCGTTGGTAGAACGCCCCGGCTTGCTATACTACCGCAAGGGATGTCGTTAATCCTTCAAACGTCGGATTTCACACGCATCGGGTCCTTTACCCCGTGTCTAAGACGCCGTATGTACTTCAGAGAGATTCTGCCGACTCGCTGGACCCACATATATCCATAAAACATTATGTTATTAATTTTCTTGTTTAAGAATTGGGCAGCGCCATAATTCAAAACAGTAATTTGACACTAAATTCCAAAATTCGTGTAAAATAAATAAAGCAAAATGTATATTAATTACACAAATTATAAGAATTACCTGCACATATTAGTAGCAGTTCAGTATAATAGGGCAACATTAAAAATAATTAGTTCTTGGGATAATATGTCCAAATGCACACTATACAAAAGTATGAAAAACTATCGCAAGAACAACGGTTATGAATTTTTATTATTAATTGGAGTAGTCTGACATTGTTGTGTTGTAAAAAACGCAAAGTCAGAAGATTTGATGTACGATATATCTTGATACATTGACATCGTTCAATTACATTCAGTCGTCTGCAGCCAGTTTTAGTTATAATACAGGTTCCCAGATGCTGAGGCTTTTGCACGCCTGAATAAACTTATTTGTATAAGACAAGTAGTCCTGGCGAAGGTCCTATCCTTGAATTTTATAGCAGGCGTCGTTCTGTGCGGCCACGTGCTCAGTTGTTCGGATGCAGTATAATTCATACAATCAGACAAATGAATGAGCATGGAAAATTTTGAACACTCAACACGACATTTTTCCAAACAATTTATGACCTTTATTGTGCCTTTACAGTCTATTTGAATTAATTTTATGAGCAAGAAACTGGTAGGGAAAACGGCACCATATTCACAATACAGACAACGCTTGGCATGACGCATACACACGCCCACGCCTAATATAAGAATCGTTTTTAATCGATACTTATATTTAAAAGCTTAATCCGTTAATATATATATATATATATATATATATATATATATATTTGTTACAAATTCAAACGCTTGAACAGATGGTGACAAAAAATTGAACAGCAAGGAAAAAGACACGGGGAGTAAGAAACGTGGAATTAATTATATTTTAGCAATATTTACGTGTGTGTGAACAGGTTTAATGACGTCACCATCTTGGAGTCAGGGAAGTCAATCATTTTTAACAAATAAATATGGCGTCAGTCTCTTTACCACGTGTTAATCTAACTTTTTCTTATTATGTGAAAGACTATTTTTAATTACGTAAGTTTGTAAAACACCAACACTTGGAAAGATGACAAAAAATATGAAATACTTTTTAGTTCGTAAGTATTTATACATATTTTAAGCGACCGTTGCAGGTTTAAGACTCAACAAATCTCTTGATAAAAAACCATAGGTAAAATTTTTATTCATTATTATTTAGTCGATTTAATTGACTACTTCACACATTTCTCTCATTTGTAGAAAATTATCATAATGACATACATTAATTTTTCATCATCCCACAGTGCATTTTTGTTAATTTACGTGTGAATTTTGTGAACGGCTGATATCATTTCGAAAGTTGGACGAACATTTTTGACCATAATTTGTAATTTAAGCATGAAATACAGATAATACATGTTTTAAATGCTAATTATGGTTTCGTATTATATAACAAACTTTTAAATAATATAATATAAGCTATCTAAATTTTTAACTGAATTGTGAGGTTAGAATACGATAATTTATTGAAAATTAAGTTTGCTGTGATCATGTCATTTAGATTAACAACTTGACGTGGCTTTTGAATAATATATTGTGAAATTATGTGAAATTATATACAAGTTATTTGAGTTTACTACAGTTCTCTAATGTTTTTCAAATTTATAAAGAAAATATTCTAATATCTATATGCCAATGCCGAAGGAGCTAAAAATCCCATATACAAACCATAAAATCATTATATTATATACTTCAATGAAAAGTTACATTTGGTACATCTCATCGGCGTGTAATACAAGTTGTAACACACGTGATACAAGAGTTTGATATGTGTTGTTGTTTATATTTTCTTAAATCTGTAATGTGATATATATGTTTCACCTATGCCTCCATATGTTTCATAACTAAAATTTTGACATTATATTGTAGGCCAATTTCACGTACATTATCTTTCTATCATTAATGATTGAATGTTTTTATTATATTAAGACAAATTATATTAAAAAAATAGTTGGTCTGATAAGTATTGATATCTTTTCTTTTCCGGGCTAGTATAAATCTATACCCGGTGAACGTCGAGCACCCATTTAGAATACTTAAAGAAACTTACAAGTCTAGTTGAATTTTGTCCTAATCGTATAAAAATTATGGCTCAATTATAGCGAAATTATTCAGATACGACTTGGCAACTTTTACGTGTTGTTGCAGTACACGTATGGAATATGTCTGGATCCAGAATGTCAAGGTGAATGAGAATAAAAATGTTACGAATCTGAGACCTATAAATTTAAACAGCAGAAATATTTTTTTCCTGTGCATTCGTTTAATTCCTAAATAATTTATTTCACATCATACTTCATTTTTTTACATTTACGGACACAAATATTTTTATATGAAACACGATAACATTCTTAGTATCTGCTTTGATATTTGAGGAAACTATTAGCTACAGTAATTTTCACAGTTCAAGACTTCATTTCTGAAGATGTCAAGCTTACAGTGGCACATATAGTCTAACTTTATTTTTTACTTTTAATTCATCCTCTTCAACAGCTTGTTTATGATTATTATTATACAATCCATTAGTCCTCGGTTGAGGAAATAGGATACGTCAAATATAATATTACAAGAAATATACAAAATTTTACAACTAAGAATTGACAAGAAAGGAAAGATAAAATTCAATCTTCAATTTTCAGTCGACGGAGGAGGTAGCAGAAGATCGTGCGAAGTTCCCGTCGAACATGAAAAAGAAAATAAGGCAGCAGTTAAATTCTAGTAGAGTATAGTTGTAAAATAATAGAAGAATTTGATAGGACACCAGCAAACTGTTTTAGTCCTTCCTATCTACGAACTCTTTGAGTGAATAATACGCTCCATTCATTAAAAAAGATTTACAACTCTTTATAAATAATTTTTGAACCTTTAAAGCTTTTATTTCTTCCGGGAGAGTATTGTATAGATTTATACCGGAATAGTGAATGCTTGTTTCAAAAAGGCTTAGACGATGTTTTTCAACACGGAGATGAGAGCGATTTCTTGTGTTGTACGAATGGCTTGAACCTTTAGAGCATATAGATTGATGTTGCCCCATACAAATTTTAAAATTTCTAAGATATATGTACAAGGGAAGGTTAAAATTCCAAGTTTGCAAAACAAAGGTTTGCAAGTGGTATTCCACTCCTCACCAGATACTGATACTATTCGTACGGTTCGCTTTTAAAATGTGAAGCGCGTGATGCGAATGACCCCAGTTTGCAATACCGTAACACATGACAGAATGAAAATATGCATGGCACATCATTTTTGATGTAGCTATGTCGGCTTCCCGAGCTAACACTCGTAATGTAAAGCAAATTTTGCTGAGTTTTCCCGATATTTTTTTAATGTGGTGATTCCATTTCAAATTATTGTCAATCAGCAGACCAAGAAAAGGCGCGTGTTCTGAAATGTTTTCCAAGTTAGGAGACATGCTGTTTGTGTTTTCCGTGAAGTTAACGATTTTGGTTTTCTCTACGTTAAGAGAAAATTTGTTTGCAGTGAACCAAAGATTGAGACGGCACATCGCAGTATCAACTTTCTTGCATAAAGTTTCCGAGTCGCTGTCCGTGATTACCAAATTTGTGTCATCAGCGTAGAGGACTGATTTTAAGGGATCTAAATAATTACGTAAATCGTTAATGTAAATCATGAAAAGTTAAGGTCCCAAAATTGAGCCCTGAGGGACACCGCAGGTAATTGTTTCCCATTCTGATAGATACTCATTTCCATCCGTGTTTTGAATAGAAACTTTTTGGCGTCTTAGGTATGACTGAATTGTATTTTTTGGAATTTATTTAAAGTTATAAAAGACGAAGACAGTGGTTTATCATATCCCATAATTTTGACCTAACCGGTAGTAAAAACCAAATATTGATTTTATTCTGATTATTACTCGTTTTCAAAAAAATAACTCGAAAGCCCTTATGTTTTCAACGCGTAACTACGTTTACTTCAGTGTTTTGTTCAACTACACTTCCTTACGCTGAAAATATTACAAGTACGCTACATTTTCCTTGCAACTTATTTTCTACTTCGAATGGTCTTAAATAAACAAACGAAATCAAATATGTCTTGCATGGTTCATGGAGTAAGGGTAGCTCAATTGTGCGACGAAACCTTTACATTTTTTGTCAGAGGTTATAGCTTTAAGGTTTTCCACGGCTATTGGTCACTTTGAAAGTGTCTGTCATGGTTAACGGCTTCAAGCACAACAATTCTCACATAATACTTTCATAAAGAGTCTGTCACGTTTGTTGTTGTTGTGGTATTCAGTCCTGGTCTGATTTATCCTATTTTGCGCAAGCCTATTCATCTCCGCATAATTACCACATCCCACATCCTCCCTAATCTACTTAGCGTATTCAAAGGCTTCTATTCGTTCCCTTTCTGCAACTCCTACGTTCCACGTTTCGCACCCATATAACGTCACACTGCATACGAATACTTTTAGCAATGATTTCCTAATATTCACACTTATATTACCGGTAAGTAAATTCCTCTTTTTGCGAAAGTATTCCTTACCTGTACCATCCTCACTTTGTGTTTTACTTCTACCATCCCTAGTTATTACGCTTCCCAACTGGAAGAATTCCTTATCTCCTTCAAAATATCCCTTCCCAATCTAACACCCTTTGTTATTCAACCGTTTACCATACTACACTCCATCACCTTGGTTTTCTGTCTATTAATCCTCATATTGAACTTTCTCCATGACCACGTTCATGCAATTTATTATAGTTTCCAAGTCTTCTTCTGACTCCCTTAATACTACAATGTCATCGGAAAATCGTATGGTTTGAATTTCTCCTCCTTGAAGTATGATTCCTTTTCATATTTCCGTTTTAACTTTTTTCATTGCCTGTTCTATATATAAGTTAAACATCATGGGCTACAGACTGTATCCTTGTCTTACTCCTTTCTTGATTTCTGCTTTATTTTCTTGATCTTCAATTCTAGTTTCTACTGACTGTTTGTGTAGAGATTATATAAGACTTCTTTCTCAATATTTTATTTCTGTCCTATTTAAAATCCTTAATAATGTGTTCCAGTTCATATTATCAAACGCTTTTTCTAAATCTAGAAATGCCATGAATGTAGTCCTGTTTTATCTGATCTTGTCTTCTAAAATTAGACGCATAGTCAACATTTATTCCCTTGTCCCTAAATTATTTCTTAAACCAAACTGATCGTTTCCTAACTCGCATTCTATTTGACGTTCCATCGTTCTATATATTATATTCGTTAATATTTTGCATGCATGAGAACTAATTATCCTGTGTTGTTTGCATCTATCAGCTCCAGTTCTCTTTGGTATGGGTATAATTATGTTTTTACTAATGTTCTAATCTACGACACTAAATAGAAACGCCTCAAGCATCCCCCTCCCCCTCCAACGTGACAGGCCTATTATTATTATTATTATCATCTAAACTTATTTTACTGACGTACTTTTGACTGGTCCAAGAAAAAGCACTCAAGTATTTAGAATTATAATATATTTATAAAAACGTGATTTTTATCTTAGCTTCTAGAGCATCTGTTTTCAGCTAGCCACGGGATCAGTTTATGGGTTTCAAATTAAATTGTGGTAATTCAGTTAACTTTTGAGAACATAAATGCAATTCTAAAACATAAATCTTATATTACAGCCGGGACAGCTGTGGAGGGAGATATTAGAGTGGATGGAGTTCCCGTTGACGACTTCATGAGGAACTTGAGCGGCTTCATGCATCAGCAGGAACTCCTCGTCAGTAGTCTCACTGTAAAGGAACACCTCACGATCATGGTAAAAATGCCGCATGCGTATATTAGGTTAAAATTTAAGAAGTTCTGTGATTTATAACTTCAGATTTTTGTTCTGATGTTCCCTCTTCCCAAGTGTTTGGTATTTTTGGAGTGTAATGTTTGAGTCTGGTGTTCTTTTAATAATGTGATAAAAGTCCCATGTTGATTATATTCTTTATCTTTGTGGGATTGGGACTTGGCATAGCTATGAAATTGAACGCTATTTATTAATGTATGATTTTTAGTCAGATTTGATATACACTCATGTTAAATTATGTAGGGTTTTCAAAAATAGAGAGCAAAATTCAGATATATATTCCCCACATGTGGACAACACAAAAGTTTATTACAACATGTGTCCAGAAATGTACGGTTTCCGAGTAATGGCCTTCAGAACAGTGATATTGAGCGTATTTCGCAGGTACTTAGTTGGAACGTTTGCTAATGGATGGGCAGGAAGAGGTGTCCCAATTATTCGGTCTCCACGATCAGCTGATTTGAACACGATCGATTTCAACTTGAGTGGCCATTTAAACTCATTGTTATATATATATATATATATATATATATATATGTATGTGTGTGTATGTGCATGTATTCTGGTTAACAGACTACATGAGGGTGAGCCTGAGAAAGGTAACTCCTCTTTAATAGCATAGAAAGGGAATTGAAAACGGGGGATATGGAAGGTAGAGCAAGGTAGCCAAAGGTTGACTAGGGTTCCGAGCTGATGCTTCAGGATCCTACCCGGTGTTGCAGGGAAAATCCTATAAAACCTGCATCAGGTAGGTCGGGCTATTCTCACATCCCTCCGTATGTCGAGATACGAATTTTCTGTCGGGTTGCAGCATGCCCGTCTCCGTGTCTCCACCAGTTTTAAGAAACAGTTGGCCGACTTATGTAATGGGATCAGTAGTCAAGGTCTTCGCCCCTGGGATATACACCTCCAAAAATAGATGGGCATGTGTGAACCTTGATAAAACCTGAGATAGTACGAGGCATTCCCAACGCATTCAGGTGATCTTGGGAGAAAAACTCTAAGGGAGAAAACTTTCACAGGTATATTCGTCTCCGATCCCTGACATAGAATCCCTTTGGCATCGAATTGTGAGAAAATTCCACTATTCTCCTGGAATTTGGGAACGTACTGCGAATACGGCTATGAAACTTCGATGTGCGGCCTGGAGGTGGACATTTTGAGCATCTTTTGTAAAGGCAAAGTGACTGCGGGAAGAAAAAATTTACGGCGAAAATTGGCAAGTATTTCCGGACACACGTAATGAAATTTTTTATTGTTTACATATAAATGAATTTATTGACTCTGCGGAACTCCCGATGATTTAACATTCTCAACTGAGGATAATTCGTTCCCTACTTTAAATGTTTGTTGTCGATCTCGTAAAATCTCACTAATCCATAAAACCACTCGACTTTTCATCCCAATTTTGGAATTTTTCTGTATTTAAATGCCATGAGGTACAAGATCGAAAGCCTTTGCAAAATATATGATCACGGCATCCACTCTTCTTCCTTTGTCTCAACCTTGTATGCAATGTTTTGATACAAGGAGATGATTTGACTCTCAAATGAGTAACCTTCTCGGAATTCATGTTCTCCCTTGAAAAATCAAGTTATTTTCAAGCTCATTACGGTTGTACTCCACGATAAGGCACTCCAACAGCTTACAAACCACAGACGTTAGACTTATCGATCTATAATTATTTCCATCACTTTTACTTCCCCCTTTATGAACTGGTACAACTATATCTTGCCTCCGTAAAACGGAATTCTGGAATTGTTTATTGAAATATGGAGGTACGTCATTAGATATGGAGTAATCGGCTGCCTTGATATTTTTATAATTTCTGCAGGAATGCCGTCTATACAACACGGTTTTCTATTTTATCTAGTTATCCGTTTTCTTTTGCATTTGACTGAGGTTTCGAATAAATGTCATTGCTCCTTTTCAATATTTACGATACAATGATCCTTTTCTGAGTTTAAAACTGAAATGAAGTGCGAATTGACTAGTTCAGCCTTACCTGTTTCCCCGTGACAAGTACGTTATTATGTTGCTAAGATGGAGACTAGATATTAGTAGCAACGTTTACTGTTTGACATGTGTTACTTGTTTACAAAATGTACGAATAGGAACTTGTATTTTTCAGGCGCAACTTAAACTGGACAGAACAATTACCTCAAAAATGAAACAGATTCTTGTTGACGATTTGATGAAGAGGCTTGGAATAATAGACAAAGCCAATACCATCATAGGCGAGCCTGGAAAGAAGAAGGTCTTGTCCGGAGGCGAGAGAAAACTTCTAGCGTTCGCCACAGAGGTAAGACAATACTGAGTCAAATATACATTTTGTGTTTTCAGGTGCTTTAACACTTACCGAGGTAAACCTAAACAAATGTTTTTATATGCTCAAAGCGGCAATCACAAATCGAATGTCACATATATTATTAAAATAAATGCGTGCTCGTCAGACCCCAAGCAGTAGAGTCCTTGGACCCAACGAGGAGACGGTCTCTGATCTCTAAAGACAGGAGACAAATAAGAAAAGCAACTCAGGACGTCGACCACCACCTCTCACGATTGTGATGTAACCGAAACCTAAACTAGTAATAAGTTAACTAAACGCAGTGTACGGCAACTGCCCGTGCCTGAACTAAACGTAAATGGTGTGAAACACCAGCCACCGGACACAACTAAAACTATGGGACTGCGAATTGCCCAACATGGTTTTCGACAGTCAATACTTAAAAAATAATCCACGATAATGTAGAGCTCACATAAGTTACAAGTATCTGGATAAAACAAAAATAAATCAGACTCAGTTCATCTTATGTTTCAATACGTCCACAATAAAAGTAGGACGCTCAAACGAAGGAACGCTACAGTAATTACAAAAGTTAAACTCAAATAAGGTGGTAGAACAGCCCAAGCCACTGAATGCCACCGAATGCAGCTGCACGACGCAGCCCCCTAGACACGAGACGTCAACTATGACTTGACATGACCAAAGTTCCAACCCGAGTGGCATCCCAATCCACAGTGACCGCGCTTTATTATAATATTTGCAATATGTCGTGCTGGAATTGTACTCGGATGACATACTCAAAATATGATCCCTGTGAAGGCGTTAAATGCTGACCACCTCAAAAATACGTAACTTTACAAAACGTAAACCATTGTTATAATAATGGTAGAAATACTATAAACATAACATGTGTTTGCGGGTTTTTGTCAGATATTTACACTTGGAAGAAGTAAAATTATTTTTATGTAACTAATATGTTTAATTACGTAAAACATGAAAGAAACGGTACAATCACATGCCACGAGGGAAGATATGACTTGAAATATTTGTGCTATGAAAGAAATGAGATCGTCTAGTCCGGAAATTATATCAAAGGTCACAGTTTCTTGGGTCAAAAGCTTGGGATTGCAACTATGATAACGTCCCGCGGAAATGAGGCGTGGCATGTACCTGCGCAATGTCTCACCTTTATACTTACACCATGCCACAAAAACTGTATAAAACCATTATTAGCTACAGCAGCAACAATACAAATATAAAAATCTCAGAATGTGGCTCTATTTACAGGGTATCAGACTACTTATCGAATAATTTATTCTCTTCCCAGCTATACTTGTGGTTTTCCCTCTTGTAACAGGACGAACACAAGATATGGAAAGGCCGGCCTTGTACACGGCATGCACGTCAGACTGCGTAGGTGGAATTCGGAATCACCGGTCTTCCATACGGAAATCAACTCTGGCTTTATAGCATTCATTTTATCTGTCTTCTCCGCATAAACTCTAGCTCTTTAAAAAGTCTTAAAGCTGAATTATGTTGTTGTAATTTTCAGTTCTTAGACTGGTCTGCTGCAACTCTCCGTGCTAACCAATTCTGTGCAAGCTTTCTAATTTCCACATAATTACCACATCCTCCCTAATCTGATTAAGGTATCCGTCCTTGGCCTCCCTCTTCTTTTATTACCCCACACATTTCCCTCTAATGCTAATTTTACAAGACCCTCATGCATTAAAACGTGTCCTATTAATCTATCCCTTCTCTTGGTCAATGTCCTCTATATTTTTCGCTTTCCCCCTATTCTGTTTAGAAATTCCTCGTTAGTTACTCTATCCACTCATCTGATTTTTATCATTCGCCTATAGCATCACATTTCAAAGGCTTCTATTCTCTCCCTTTCCCCAACTCCTATCGTCCACGTTTCGCACCCATATAACGCCACGCTCCATACGAACATTTTTAGCAACTAATATTCACACATATATTACCCGTAAGTAAATTCCTCGTTTTGCGAAAGCCTTCCTTGTCGGTGTTATCCTATTCTTTATGTCTGCTATACTTGTACCATTCCTAGTTATTACGCTTCCCAAGTACGAGAATTCCTTAACCTGCTTCAAAATATCCCTTCCCAATCTAACACCCTTTTTTATTCCTGTGTTTCCCATACTACACTCCATTACCTTGGTTTTCCCTCTATTAATCCTCATAATGGAAATGTTCCTCCAGGACCACGTTCATTCCATTAATTATGGTTTTAAGTATTATTCGGACACCCCTAATACTACAGTATCATCGGAAATGCTTAGGGTTTTTAGTTATTCTCCTTGCAGTTTGATTACCTTTCCATATTCCGTTTTAACATTTTTATCGCCTGTTCTATAAAGAAGTTAAACCGTATGAGTGGCAGACCTTCATGAAAACAAAGTGCACGGCTCTTTACGTTCGGCACAAGTTTTGCCTGCAGTGTACACTACGAGGATATAGCGTGTAACACGCGATTTAAATAATTTGATTGAGCATGGCTTTGATTGTAATCTTGGTTGAACTGGAGAAACGCTAGACGTGACAAACACATGAACCTTTCCCTCGGAGGCCAGGGGACAAGAAGTCATCGCGCGTATGCTGGGATACATATCTCGGTAACATTTGTTGGCAAATTTACCTGGGCTAGAGCACTTTTGACAGTGCCGAATCCAGCTCTGGGGTCCAGAGTTCCCAGTGACAGACAGCCGTCGCGACGCCATCACCTCGAGCGTCGAATGTCTAGAGTCCACAAGCGACGCCAGGGCTTATTGCATATGGGTTATGGCGGTGGATTAATAAGCCTCTGCACAAGTTGCTCAGATGTTTCTTCCGAGCTGCCTGTGTCCCCTGAGAGAAAGAGTGAAGTAATAATTTGAGAACTGACATAATTTTGGGCTGGAGGAAATTTATTCATGTTTAGATAAATTAATAATTTTGTAATTCCCCTTTGCTAATCAATAATGTTTTTATTATTAAATTAAACAATCTAGATGAGTAAGAATAATTTTTATTTAAAACACATCACTGTATTAGTTGAAGAAGGGAGGTGTATTACTATCTTGGGCAAATATACTTTTATTTAAGAAAATTTCAGTCTTTCTGTGGTGTAGTTTACAGCTGCTTGGAATCACACCGATCATGGGTTCGAATCCTGACACGAGCTTGGATGTTGTATGTGTGTTTTCACGGTGTATAATTACAGTTCACGAGGTCCCCTACCGTTCTCGTTAGTAACCATAGTAGTTGGTGCAAGTCTAAATAAAGATAGTGTGGCGCACCTTACATATATGAGAGGACAATCTAACAAAAAAATGGGAAACTATTTACTTTGATTAATTTATGGGTGCCACGTGGTTGTACTACCACGGATTAAAAAAAATTAAATCAAAATTTAAATTAATTCTACTTTTACTCAAAGAAAACAATCAAAAGAAAATATATACAAAATAAACTGAGTTAAGTTAAAAATAATATTGCCGACTTCTCCAACATGAGATTCTATCCAGGCTACCGCGTTACGGTATGGAAACTTGAATGGAAATATGGATGTAAAAATTAATATACGTAGCGTCGCAAAAACTCCAGGAAAGAAACTTCCGACCAATTACCAGAACAGGATTTCTGCCACAAAACTTGAAGCAAAGTCCGGCTCATTCGGCCATGTGTTAATCCATCTGCTTCTCTCTCCATCATCAATG
Source organism: Eucriotettix oculatus (assembly GCA_034510155.1). Lineage (NCBI taxonomy): Eukaryota > Metazoa > Arthropoda > Insecta > Orthoptera > Tetrigidae > Eucriotettix > Eucriotettix oculatus. The sequence continues at coordinate 196,663,884 of CM067376.1, read as the reverse complement.
ATCCTTGCTCCGTCAAGTCTAACCCAAAAGTGTTTCTCTGCCTCCTCTGCCAATTTTGGCCTCGCTGTCCTCCCCTCTACCTTCTCGCACAGTCCACATAATTAGTGGAAACTAGTCTTAGCACCACCATAAAAAATTGGTTAGCAATTTCCTTATTGGTTATTGGAGAAGTTTTGCCCAACTGGCTGCTTCCAGAAAATTGTGGACTATTCTTAGCTGGAAGTTTATTCAGGAAATTCCTTACCTGTATCTAGCGACGCTTTTAACAGAAGTACATTTAAGGCAGTAATTTACGATATATGAAAATTTTAAGTAATAAATAAAATAATAATTGAATTAATACGCTATAATAATAAATTGAGTATAATAAATTTTAAGCTGTATCTCTTTCCAAACATATGTATTAGCTATTTAAGGTACCCTCATTTTAATTCACAACTTAAAAGTAAATCTGTGCAGTCACTTTTCTGTAATGAGAACAAAATACCTAACAAATCAGGTAATATCAGGCACGTCATGCTGAAATCGTTGAAATGTTAAGTATTGTAGATGGCACAGCTGTTTCACCTTGATGCTAGCTGGATAAAATTCCCCTATAATGCTAATAAATGATCATCAGATATTCCAGACTTTAAGTTTAGAAAGATGGTAATTTATGGAAATTTTGATTTACGCATAACTTCAAACGATAAAACGGATTAACTAGCTGAAATTAATATTAAGTTATACATTACAAAATACGTTGTGTGGCAGAAGATTAATCTGTCCGAGAATTTCACAAAAAGTAATATAATCACATAAATCGCCAATTATATTTTATCTGCTTACCTTTAGTAAAATTAATGTAACAAGGTATTGTGAGTGGTTTGACTTGATTATTAACCAATATCTGAGCTATTCATAGAGCAGTATAAATACTTCAAGAAACATAGATGTTTTACAGAGGAGTTTATGTATTGGTATGTGAATCTGACGAGCTTTCTGTCGAGTTATGGGGCTGGGTGGATTTGATCCACAAACCATCTTACTCAAACTCAAGATGGCCTCGGGTACGATGTAATCTGGTTTGAATTGTGTGTCCATGCAGCCCTGGCGTATCCAAAATCGTCTAATCACATTCCTTGTTCAATTGCGGTCGAGAAAAATTATCCAATTTTACAGTGAATGTTTTTAGGGTAGGAAAAAATTGGTAGCAGGCGCTACACTTAGCAATTTACAAGTTACCTCTCTGCTCTAACGGAAACTATGCTTTCAGCTCAATCTATAATAATAATAATAAAATACTAATAATATGTGATTAAATTAGTAACCTGAAACTGATACGGCTGTTCTTAACAACAATGTATAATTTCATCGAAATCGGTCCTTCTGTTTTCCAGTAAACCACGTTTACTATTTTGTGTCCAGTCTGTTTATGGAGGTATAATATCGCTAATAGTCTTCTCACACATCTATGTAACATCAATAGAACGTTTAATAGATTCAGTCCGACGTTTAAGTAATCGTGACAGACAGGAATTTAGAAATCCGTTTTGACTTCCTCGAGCATGAAACGAAATGATATTCAACAATTACTCTATTCTAAGGCATTACATGTCAAGCTTTACATTTTATTTATTTACATTAATGATAATCAATTTCATTAAAGTAAAATTGAGATGGTCAACCGACTAGAATTAGCAATTATCTTTGAGGCTATAATTATTTCAAAGTGAAGCTAGTGAATAACTAACGAAAACGTAAATTAAAACTTTAACCTGAGATTCGCGAAACAGATAAAAGGAGCATCACAATTACAACAGTTAAGTAATAATGAACTTACATAGAAGCCTTAATTATTCGATTAATTCTAAATTATAATATTTTGTATGTGTAACTTGTATTTATAAATATATTTCTTGTAGCCATTAGATATACTGCATTAATATAAAAGAAATTAAAAAAAGGGGTTTCCTTGTTATGCCCGACCTACCTGATGCAGGTTTTCTAGGGTTTTCCCTGCATCTCTTTAGGTGAAACACCGGGTAGGATCCTTAAACCATAGCCTGGGGGCCCTAGTTAACCCTTGGCTACCTTGCTCTACCTTCCGCATTCCCCCTTTTCAATTCCCTTCCTATGCTATTAAAGGGGAGTTGCCTGTTTCAGGATCACCCTCATGTAGCCTGTTAACCAAAAAAAAATATTAAATTAATCATATTTTGTAAAAAATTCATGTTAACTACAATTATTTGTTCAAAAATTAATTTTTAATATTTTAAAATGACTTTATATATATAATAATTTTATTAAAAGTAACAAACGTTTTAACATATGAGTGTATTACATAATTACTAAATAGGTTCTGTAATTATAAAACATTATTTGGTACTTTATCGACAGTAAAGGAGAGATGAGAGTATTACATAATTACTAAATTGGTTCTGTAATTATAAGACATGATTTGGTATTTTATTGACAGTAAAGGAGAGATGAATGTGTTAATCAAAGTTGCAAATCTGAATAAATGCTATTTCGTGATGAAAACAAGCCACCCACCTAGCAGCGTACCAGGAAAACGCAGCCAGTAACAGACTTGTTACGATCTTGAAGGTTTCCCGTTACTTGCCTGTGAAGTTCTTGAATTTCAACTTCTTACTTAACGACACATTTTACGCAACCTTGAAAAAATGGCGTTGTGGCTGAACTTCTATATAAACAAGGAAAACTGAAGACAAGCGTGAGAGGATATCATATTTTCCATGGTCGTTCGCAATCAAATCTTTCTCAATGTATAAAATGAATTTATCAGATACAAGCGTAATATTATAAATTACAACGAGAAATTAAGTTCGTAACAAATGTTACATCTGTCGAAGCCCCATACAAAATCGAGTAAATTCATAGTTTTTCATAAACTCGAAATAAATAAAAGTATGCTTCGTTTAGTAGAAAGAAGGCCACAGAACGGACGTCGGGCGGAGACGTGGCGCTGGCGTGTGTCACTTTCCCCTCCTTCCTATGTTAACATATGGTTGAATGCAGACAGACGCCTCTGTAGCGTCTCGAGGGGCGCATCTCATCCGGAAGTCTCTTGCGCGTCCCCTGTCATTTTACTTTAAGTAAATTGGGATTTATTTGAAAAATGCGTGACGATTTGCAGTTTAACATCAATTTTTGTGAAGAGGTGGAAAAATATGGGAATCTGTATGACAATAGTAGGAGTGATTGTTGTAATGGAAGTGCACAAGACCAAGCATGGCAGATGATTGCAGAAAAACTAAATGAGAAAGGAACTTGTAGTTATGATTTTGTAAATTAAAAAAGATTGTTTTCCTTGCATTAGTTTTTAATAATTGTTGATGTTAACAATCAAAATCAATTATTGTTTTTACAGACTTTATTGAATTCAATACTTTAATTTAATAGATAGAAATTTAAATCTGTTAAATAAAGTCTGTAAAGGTCAACAATTGCTTTTGATTGTTAACATAAAACAGACGTTAAAAATTAAACCATTAAATTTGTCATATCTATGTACACACAATCATAATATTTTACTTGACGTGGGATCGGTGAGCGGTCTTTGAAATATTTGCTCAGGTAATTCCTCTTGTCTTTACCATTTCGTAATTGTGTAATTGGTATTGTGGCGCCCTGAATTAAATTTTCATGTTGTGGCACTGAGAATGTACCATCACGTTGCCGGATGGCGTTGTGGGGAACGTACATTGTTTCAATTAAAACTTCAAGTTTATTATCGTCACAACGTATTAGTGTACTTAAAATTTGAAACTTTGATGTTAGCATACCAAAAGCACATTCCACAGATTTCCGTCCCCTCGACAATCTAGTCTTAAAAATTTGTCTTTCTTGATTAGATAATTCCCTTCTAGAAAAAAGGTTTCATTAAATTTTTACTCAAAGGGAAGGCCTCGTCGCCCTCAAAGTAAAAAGGTATTTCTTCAATTTCACCCGGTAGTGCAGCAGGTTGAGGCAAATCGAGACTTTGTTTCTTCAAAGCATTTCCAAACCGACTAATTTGCATCACTATTACGTCCGAATTCACCCACATCAATTGTAACAAACTGTCCATCTGAATCTGCTACTGCAAGCAGCACGATAGAAAAAAAACCTTTGTAGTTAATAGAGGCTGATCCAGTCCGCGGTGGTGCTTTTACCATCTACACTACCGACAGTTTCGTAGGTTCAATTGCATGTAGTTATTAATTAGCGGTTGTGGGTCTTGGCATAAAGATAGGCTGCAATTTCTCCCATATCAATTGGGATGTATGATGTATTGTGGAATGTCCTTTCACGAAGTAATAAGACAGTGCTTTGAAAGAACACCAAGTAGCAAAATACCTGATTACTGTAGTTGACGCAAAAATTTATATTTTTCTGATATAGTGACCGAGAGCAAGGAACGATGGAAAAATATCAGAGGTTATCAAAAGTCTTTCTTCTGGGCAAACATATTCTCTCTAATTTGTTGTTGGTTTCTTTTCAAGGCTCCGTTTTACTACAACCACAAGGGATGAACCCAGAAACTTCTTTGCCGGTGTAAGTTTCCTAAATATAACAGATCCATTATTACATCATCTTCATTGTTAGAGAACATATTTGTCGCAAGTGGCAAGAGAGAATTGTCCGTTGCGTGTGCATTTGACACGTCCCCGCCCTACGTCTCTTCTGTGTGTATTGGGCCTTAGGCTTATCCACTTTGGAATCTGTCCGTAGAAGCATAGGGAGGGATGTGAACAGGGGATATGGAACGTAGATCAAGATAGCCAAGGTTTGATTAGGGTTTGCTAGATGTAGTTTAAGAATCATGCCCAGTGATTCTCCTAAAATTGATGCATGAAATACTTTAGAGTAACCTGCATCAGGTAGGTCCGGTATTTGATACTACGCCAACGCTCTTCCCACAACGACTCCATGCCTCGACCAGATTTAGGAAGAGCCGTCTGGTTCAATGGGATCAACGTGCAAGTCTTACCATTCGCCATAAGTCTGCGATCCTTAGCATAAACCTCTTAATACTGACCAAGGTCGTCTCGGCTTGAGGGAGACTTGATTCAGTGACCTAGGGTCAAGGGACAGGCAATACCAAGAGGAGTAAGTTTTCACTTACTGATTTCCTTGTGCGACGTCGTAGCAGCCTGAGATATGTTGTTGTAGTATTCGGTCGTAACCAATCTTGCGTAATCCTTTTCATTTCCTCATAACTAGCATAACCCACATACTTCCTAATCTGCTAAGCGTATTCCATCCTTGGCCCCACTCTTCTGTTATCACCCCACACACCTCTAATGCTAATTTTACAAGACCCTAGTGTCTTAAAACGGGGCCTATTAATCTATCCCTTCTCCTAGTCAACGTCCTCCATATTGTTCACTTTTCCCCTATTCTGTTTAGAGCATCCTCGTTAGTGATTCCTGCACCCATCTGATTTTCAGCATTCGCCTATAGCACAACATATCAAAGACTTCTATTCTGTTCATTTCCCCAACTCCTATCGTCCACGTTTCGCACCCATATAACGCCATACACCGTACGAAAATTTTTAGCAGCGATTTCCTAATATTCACACTTATATTACCCGTAGGTAAATTCCTCTTTTTCGCGAAAACCTTCCTTTCTGTGCTATCCTATTCTTTATGTCTACTATACTTCTACCATTCCATTATTTCGCTTCCCAAGTAGCAGAATTCCTTAACTTCCGTCAAAATATCCCTTCCCAATCGTAACACTCTTTGTTATTCCACTGTTTCCCAAACTTGGTTTTACCTCTATTAATCCTCATAATGAACTCTTTCTCCAGAACTACGTTCATGCCATTTGTTTTGGTTTCCAAGTCTTCTTCTGACCTCCCTGGTACTACAATATCGTCGGCAAAGAGTCAGGTATTTATTTCAGAAAGGAAAGGAATGATGATATAGAGTAGTAGTATTGACGAGAGGTTACGTTGCACATGCACATGTTCTCCGGAACAATTTAGACCGAATAGCAATACCCTCTCTGGTTCTATGTATAATTTTTATATATGTATATGATTTCTTATATGTATATTTTATATCATTACAGATGAATATGGCCAAATAAGGGCCGAAAGCTCCTGACTTAAACAAAGTTATTTGATAAACAGGACTGCAACAGGGTTTTAATTTGAGTATGTATCCAATTATTTTATTGCGACTGATAAAAATATTTGGGGACAAAATACAATATGAAATAAAGATAATTTCACTCAAGGTTTTTCCGTCTACAAGTCTACGTTTAGGAATTTTGTTGAAAGAATCTATGTGATAATGTTAGTTAGCGCCCTAAAAGATAGGACCCAACATTTTCCAGTTTCAGAAGGGGGTTTGGTCCAACTGGATCCACATTTCAACGTTTTTTACAGAATAGGCTTACCGTTTTACTGATAACCTTAGAAATAGTATGACGTAATTCGTTCATAGTTAAGGATTATGAAATAATACAATAAAAATTTCATGTATTCTTTTTGAGTTTGTCTTTGAATCAAAGCAATTTCAGTGATGTTTGCTGATCTGTGTTCTAGCTGCTGACGGACCCTCCTTTACTATTCTGCGATGAGCCCACCACAGGTTTGGACTCTGTTTCGGCACAGCGTCTGGTGGAGCTGATGCACGTGATGGCCGCTTGCGGTAAGACCATAGTGTGTACTATCCACCAGCCCTCTTCGGAGCTCTTCACCATGTTCAACGAGCTAATTCTACTCGCTGAGGGACGAGTAGCTTTCACCGGCTCGTCCAAGGGTGCCCTTGAATTTTTCGCCAGGTTAGTATCGATTTTACTCTCGCTAGAGTTGATTATCGACCATTTTCATAGTTCAATATGCCAAAATTATTCAGTATTAGTTTAAGTGACGTAATGAAAGTTCATGCTAATAAGTTTGGGTACAGTAATAAATGTGAACTTTCGTAAGAAAATAAAATTACCTAAAAACCACTGAAGATAATCAATGAATGCAAACAGACTTTAAACTTCCAATTGAAATATTCGGCCATGATAAGCTTTTCGTTTTGTCTACAGATTATTCCCATGGAAAATTAATTAAGAAGAGTCATAGAGCAATTTTTAAGCGCAACACATCAAGTTTGCGTACCTCAACAAAGGCAATGAAAAATTCAGACGATTCGTTCTTTCTATCACTTAATATAAGTGTAGAATTATTTCAGAAGATTTGGTATAAGTAAGAATTTTATACGTGGTATACGATCGCTATAAAAGAACGAAGATAACATTTGCAATGGTCATTTAAATAAAAACAATATTTATTTATTATAATAGTATATGATTAACTTAAATTATCAATTTGATTTACGTTTTCCATTTTAATACATTACGTTGTCAACGTAATTTCCTAATTTAGAATAGAGACTGTTCATTAGGGGCTCATGAACAGACCTATTTTAGTACTTGGATTCTCAGTTTAAACGCACATTTTTTGACGGATCTTAATCTGATTTACATTTTACTTTTTTCTAATATTAAGCCTAAAATAAATACAATTATTTGTTTACCACGATCAACAAAAAGGATACCGTTTATAGTCATTTGACAATATAAACAAAAACAATTCAATCATTTTTCTCATTTTAAGGTTAATAAATAATAAATAAAAATTGGCCAAATAAATTTAATTAGGAATTAATTAATATAAACACGTTTCATCCAACTTCAGGTAAATATATACAGCGTAATCACTCCGTTAATTTTTTTCGATGTTTTGATAAAGGTTGTAAATAAAAAAATTGTAACCAATTGGTATAAAAAATCTACATCTTCTGGAAGATTTCTTAATTATATGTCTAATCAACTGCGGTACTATTTGGGTTTATGAATTTAATTAGGAAAGGGGTATTATTTTGACCTGTGCAATAAACTTATAATTTTTATACTTAAATTAACGAAAGGTTTCTGAATAAAAACTATTTGTATATAATTTAACAAAAAAACTTTTAATTAATATTGAATTTAAAAAGACCCTCGCTAACTTAATCGGGAACATAAATCTTAAGCCTCAGAGAAATATCAATGTTAGTGGGTATATTACAAAAGAATAAAAGGAGGTGGGAGAGGCGATAACACTTAAAAAAAAAACTAGACGCGAGAAACATACATCACCAAGGCGTTGTCGATCTTCATCCCTTCCGTCCTTGCTGGACGGTCTGTTGATTTATGGCCGGGTGGATGATTGTTTGCCGACCTGGGATTCAAGCGCCTCCCAGCGTCGGGTCTAAACTGCTCATCGACTAGTCTCCCAAAGCGCATGAGCCTCTGCATGATTGCGAAAATGTTATTTTTAAGTCGCGGGTATAATATATTTCGTCCTCAATATGGAAGCAGGAAGATAGATGTATAATTCTCCGACGTGTGTTATCCAAATTCTTGGGACACTACTAAGCGCTATATTTCGTCGTTGAAGTCGATGTACTGAGAACGTAACAAATTACCCGACCTCTTCTATTTCAAAGACACATTCCGGTCACGCGGCTTCGTTCAATAGTTAACAATACATGACGCTAAGCAGCTGAGGATTCAGGATCAATTCTCTTCTTTACGCGAGATGACAAGATAGATTCCTGGTAATAACTATCTCTCACCCGACAGTTCTGGACTAATCCAGCTTCGTCCAATGAGATAGTACCAAACCTTACTAATTACTTTCTAGCCGATAAGATGTCTCGTAATACGTCATTTAAATAACCAATCACGTTAATTTGAAAATGATGGGGGAATATTAATTAATGAATTTAATAATAGGGTTTAAATATATACATTTATTAATTGTAAACACAATAATTTTAATATGGGTCGTGCGTGTATATATTATGTACAAAAATAATTAAATAAAATGGGATTGTATTAAAGATCTCAGTGTATTAATGGTTTGGGTGACCACCTGTAGCAGATTTTTCGTTCGTTGACGAACCTGCGTCTCGCTGTAACTCCGTGTTGTGGAACTTGAAGCGGCCGGTCGACAATAGCATTAAGTCTTGTTGCCGAATTGAGGAAACTCCGCTTTTTCCTCTTTCTTCCCTTGTTGTCAAGACTTTTCTTCCCTGCTTCCTAGACTGATCAAAGCATGGTCCACCTCTCCGCTGCCACCTCACAAATCTGCTCTCGCCGTAACTTCTCTGCTGCCAATCTCCTTTCGCCACCACCTTGTATCACCAGCAATCTCTTTTTCCAACACTCCTTCAATCGCTTCTCTCCACCTTCTTGTATCACCAGAAATCTGTCCACCACTCTCCTTCAATATCCTCTCACCATCACCTTGCAAAAATGTGTCTTAAAATTGTCTCCGCCAGCCTCTTTAAAACCTTGTCCCCACTTATCCGACATGTATTACTAAGGTGGCAGGGATGGATATTCTCCACTCATATCCCTTGTTTCACACGCTACCCGGTCGCCAAATTCTCAGGCAGATTAAGACATTCCGAAACCGGCGACGAGGTGTCCGAGCTTTATGGTCCAAGTGTCAGCCGCAATCCCTTTGTTTAGATTCCGAGCCGCCAAGACGGCGCGCGGAAAAATCCCATCTTCCTGGCCAGCGACTTTCTCAGGCCGAAATATTTGTTATTTAAGTTCCCGTAAATAAAAAAAATTGGACGCGGGTTCTTCTGCGCTACAAATTCATGGTCCCGACTCTATCTAGCTTAGATCTAACTCCATTACATTTATATGGACATGATATCCATTTTAATTATATTTAATACTAAAACTGTATTCATTTTGGTGTGATAACGCAATCGCGTACCCCACACCTAATTTTTCAAAAGAAAGCTATGGTTTATAACCTGGTAAATAAGGCAGTCAAGTTGTCAGATCACAATTATTACACTGAAAATTTAATTTAAGTTACTAATATTCTTTTACTAACTTCTTACCCCAATTAATTTCATCAATAAACATGTCAAAATTAGGTTGAATTAAATTTGGTACTCTGACAAAAATTTATCTGTTAATAATAGTAGAAAGATGAATTTCATAAATTTACCGTATACTGCTAGCATGCAATATAACTAATCGAATTGTTTCATAATTACGGTATAGATGTTTTTAAATCAATATGTAATTTAAATTTCGTTACAAATATTAAAGACAAAATTAACTTTCTGGAAATACATAGTGGTATCTACAAAATAATTATTTAGATTGTAATGCACTCTATATCGGACAAATGAAAAGAGCTATAATAACTCGCATAAAATAAAATAAAATTATGTTGAAAAGTACACATTTATCTTAATACTCATACTTTTGGTTGGCAAAATATGGAAATTTTTGATGAAGTAAATAATTACTTCTCAAGAATGACGAGTAAAATCTTATATATCAGGTGCAACCCTCATGCACTGTATGTATTTATATTTTATTTCCTTGGCTCTACAGCCCATTTAGGGCCTTGGCCTACCGAATTGACTGCGGACTGTCATCTTGTATGACACATTCCGAATTTGGAGTGACACGTGGTCAGCATATCAATCCCGGTCTTCGCGACCATGACGACACAAACTACACCACAGAAGGTCGACACTGTATGTTAAAAATTATACAAGATATACGATTATATTTTGCTATAATAGTTCATTCATTTTCCATTGTCAAAATTAAACGGGGTAAAGCACTCGCTCAATGTTAGACCGTTGCTGGAGATTGTCCGCGACACCAGATTTCTTGTTAAGTAAATAGTTCATCTATTAAAAAATTTCTCTTCATGTCTTAACTAAAATTTTATATATTCAAAATTAATATTGATTTTATAACTTTTTTGATGTATAATTACCTCAAGAAGTCCACAAAATTGAACGAAATGTTGTATTCATATTAATTAAATTTATTTGTTGACTTATTTGGCCGGATTTTTGTTTATTTATCGTAATAAAAATTGGAGAATATAATTAATTTTATTAAACAAATTATTTTTCCAATAGATTTAAAACTCCACATTACATATTATCATTACAATTCTAAAACATGTTGATGCAATATAGGTATGAATTTGACACATTCGTTCACTATTTATTCTTCCTGTTGTTTTTAATTAATCCTCGTAAAAATTAACTGCCAATGCCAGCCAAAAAACGCGCAAGTAACGCCCCAGTCTATGAGACGAAACAATAGAGAGAACAATATTTTTAATCGGGGTTACTAAGGTGAGCCGGATAAACACGGCCCCAGAGACCATAAAGATTCGGCTAAGGTCGTTGATATATTATGCGGACTGAGGAACTCGCCCACGGTTTCAGATCCTACTGCATTAGTCTCTCGGTGTCACACTTTATTTTTTTTTTACCTAGAACATGTTTTTCAACTCCTAAGGAAGAAAAGATCAACTTGATTAAGCTGCGGCTTTCATTCGCTACGCCTCCACTCATAAAAGCACTCACCAGTGGAACTCCAACTACGTCGCATATTCAATTATGAAGGAGGAGAGGTTTTTGCACATACCAGATTGATATATATATATATGCTGTTTACTATAATGTCTACTCCACATATCATACAACGTTTATCAACAGCGCTTACAATAATTTCATCTCGACACTAAATTTTTGCTAAGCAACACAAGGAAGCCTTAAAAATGTATAGAACATGCCATTTCGATAAACGTATCACTCTGAATATAATTCTTTTGAAAGCAAATAATTTTTGCTATTTACCTTTGATGATATTGTTGTGTTAACAATCCGTCTGTTGTCTCTGTCACCACTGGTTTTGCTGGACCTCTATGATCTGGCTAAGTCCAGTTTATTTAATAATTGAATTATTACAAGTAATCAGTTACTCCTTTTGGCTTTCTATATTTATGTTTTCAACATACTAGGCTAAACTATTTATTACTAATGAACTGAGAATCTATTTAATAAATTTTTCTCGGTTTATCAACCTGTCGACGGCATTGGTGATTCTGCCAAAAAGTTTGAGCCGGTTGATAGGCCGAGAAATTTTTTATCGTTTTTCATCATTTTTAATTTTAAACGAAGTTATTACATTTGATTTTAGGCCAGTTAGTTAAAAATATATATAATGCATATGATGATGGATACTTCCTGCGCGAAAATGCACCTTGTCATAAAGATGTTCTCAAATGGTTCGATGAGCTTGACGGACTCTTCACCTTCCTTCATTTGAACCAGTAATATCAAATCTTAAGAAATTGGAGAGTGCAGTTCATCAGATATGGTCTCAAATTCCTTTTACCACCTACCAACATTTCATAGAATCAATGGCCAACAAAAGGCGGCGGTCATTATAGTTTGGCTGCTCAGTGTCTATACAGCATCTGTTTTGTTAGCTCCCTGACGAATTTGGTTTAACGTCCAGAACTTTTTCAGTATGCCTGTTAAATGTATAGGATTTTAAAAGTTATACTCCATTGTTGTATTTTTTCCCAGCTGTTAATATTCAACATATTACTTATTTGTAATTTTATAAGTTTCTACGAAACCTTCAAACTGGAATGAATGACTTCAGCAAATTCAACGATTGTGTCTGATACTCTCATCATGCCTTCAAGCATCGGGCATTTATAATTTGCAGTCTTTCCGTAAACAGATTTTATTTCATTAGTTTTGTACACGACTCCAGGACAGAATTAATGGATTAAAATTATTGAATCCGTTTGTGAAGACTCCCGTTATCGAATATTTTTTTAGTATTCAACTGTTTCTATTTTCTTCTCCAAATGATGTGGACCTAAGTATTAACTCCAATATAGTTTAATTAGAGCTCAAAATTATGTTCAAATGTTTTACATTCCATTGTTAGTCACCTGATTAGTGTGGTATGAGGAGTTGATATATGTCTAAATATTCTCTGATTAATTAAGCGTTTTAAGTTTAGTTTGTGGTTCATTCTTATATATATAAATATATATTTTTCCCCATAATTTTCGTAAACATAACTGTGTTGAATAGTAGCATAGAGGACTAATATTTTTAATTATATGAGGTTTGGTGTGTCGACAGCCACGGTTACAAATGCCCTGAGACGTACAATCCCGCTGACTTCCTGATCCAAGTTTTGGCCACGACTCCAGGGTCCGAAGAGAGCAGCAGCCTTGCTGTGAAGAGACTGTGCGATCATTTTGCCGTGAGCGAAGCCGCGCAAGAGGTTGACCTCATGGTGAGACTCGACCGCATCGCAGACCCTGGCTTGGTGAGACATTGCAGAACATTCTGTCTAGCATAACTCAAACTTACCATTACTTTACTCTTCATTTTAATTGATGACCGGCGAAGCTGTTTACTTATTTTACACTATTATTTACGCCTAAACGTTACCCTAGTTGATTCACAGATATTTTTCAATTAAATTTATATTTCCGAATTTTAATTGTTTGCTTTGAAATACATTCCCATTTATAATAAAAAATTATTTATCTCATCATTCATAGTAATTACTGTTATTCCATTTATGTCAAACGCCTATGTGTTACTTCAAGGAAGAGTAAAGTGGGTAGGGAAACTATTTTGTACAAATAAAGCATGAATTATGACCCGCTACCACCAAAATTTGTTTTTAACTTAATTAATTGGAGGCCATATAATGAGACGAAAGAACGCGTGGGAATTAAAAATAAAAAAGTTTACGTATAACTGAGCAGGAAAATCAAACCATATAAACATTCAAATTGTGATTACGAAGAATATTAGACAGCTTATGTATTTGGGAAACTCTAAATTATGTGAGAGGTTTATTACATGGAACAGGCTTTACGTTAATTATTAATATATGTTAACAGATTGCGTTTATTTATAATTTTAAATTGTATAACAAAATTATACAATATTTTTTATTTACAATTATTTTCTCTAAACATAATTTTTCACGCATTTGTCGAAGGAAGTTATTTTAATGTTACTACCAACCAGTGGCGGCTGATGCATATGTGCTCATGTGCTACAGCACATAAATTAATTAGGAGAAATTATTTTAAGAAACTCTAAAATAATAGCATTTGAAGAGCGTGAATTTCTGCTTCGACTAAACTGTCCGCCTTCATGGGCGCTCCCGTACGTATATATCTTGGCTACATTCTTTATAGCACGAGAATCTTGTCTGGAATGAGAAGTGAACGTGTGCAGTATTACTGTTTAAGCCCTCTGCTCGTCTAAGATCCAACAATAATGTGAACTACAAAAGCACAGCACCGTCAGAGCGAGCTTGTTGAGTGCTGATACAGCTGTAGGCAGCCTCATCAGGATACAGTTTTAAATGTTTTTAACGAATTAATAAAAATATTACTGTTTATGCACTTGTTGTGGCTTATTCAGTTTAATCAAAATTTATTAAAAATAAAAACGTTTAACATGTGGCATTTCGAAGGTTTTATAGTTTTGATGAAATTACCGAACGATTCTCCATACAATATTCCCATAATATGTGACTTTTCCGAAACTTAACTTATTTATTTAAAATATGTAATAAGTGAAAATACTGTGGTGTTATGAATTTGCGCCAATATGGTTGTTATTTTTTTACAATTTTAAAATATCGTTCCTATCACACGTTATGTAGACGAAATTAGAAACGTAGCATATTACTGGTAGTGGAGTATTAACAACACTGTAGATGTTGTAGTATTATTAATATCTTTATCCTCATAAATTTTTTTCTATGGGGTGATAGGACATAAGTTTAAATACTCACGAGCCCCCACTACCACCAACCTGTCAAGACTTATACATCACTGTGAAATTAACCTCCAAGTGGATTTTGGCATGTATCTCCTGAAGAAGGAGTATAACACATCTTTGGCCATTTGAATTACAGATTATGTTTTGAGTAACGTCAGTCTTTCTGTTTCCTCCTTGTAACATTAGCATAGTCATTCTCATCAAAACTCAGCAACTAATCTTTGTCAAAATGGCTGACTAGATGTAAAAAGCAGAGTAAATTTGTTTCTTTATCTTGTACAACTGGTTTCTTTTAATCCCGGACTTACTCTGGAAAGCAGGAAGAGTTTACGTTGTTACATCTAAATGCTTTCTTTCATGGAACGTGAACGGAATTTAAAAATGATAATCTAATTGCAAAGAGTTGGAAATATTTCCCATATCTTGCTTGCAATATTTGTTTTATTGGAGAAATTTTACATTATTTGTATATCAAAAACTAAAATTTTAATAAAATCATTTTTTTAATTATGTATACTTATAGGGCAATACTGAAGGGTAACATTAAATAATGCAGCCGTTATAATTTCAATAAGAAAAATTATCTACCTGCTCTAATTAAAAAAATTAATTCCCGGCAATATAAATATAAGAAGCAATTTAAAATTGGGTATTACAAAACTGTGGTTATATTTGTGAATGTGGGATACTATGGCTCTATAACACTCTGATGGTTTTGTCGAGCATATTCTCTAATGTTTTATTTCCGGGATTGGTCAGATTATTCAGCAACAAAGAAACCCTGGAGCCCTAATCTCTTGCCCGCTGAATATTCACCGTTTTCCAGAAAGAGGGTCGCGTTATTTGCCGACCTTCTTTGTACATGTTCTTGTAATCTGGAATCATAGGGCACGTTCAACTCTAAACTGGGCTCGAACCGACGTCTCTCTTTTTCCTACCACGGAACTATATTTCTCATTCTACATTACCTAGCAATTGCATTGCTGTCCATATTACTCCTTCTGCAGATCAACTTCACTTCTCTGTGAGCCAATATTTCGCCAGACAGATTTTTGACTTATAAAATACACTAACCACTTCTTCTCATGAGGGACTCTTCAATTTTTAGTCGATGGAGGAGGCAGCAGAAGATCGTGCGTAGGTTCCCGTCGAACATGAAAAAGAAAATAAGGCAGCAGTTAAATTCTAGTAGAGTATAGTTGTAAAATAATAGGAGAATTTGATAGGACACCAGCAAACTGTTTTAGTCCTTCCTATCTACGAACTCTTTCAGTGAATAATACGCTCCATTAACAGAGATTTACAACTCTTTATAAATAATTTTTGAACCTTTAAAGCTTTTATTTCCTCCATAAGAGTATTATATAGATTTATACCGGAAAGTGAATGCTTGTTTCAAAAAAGCTTAGACGATGTTTTTCAACACGGAGCTGAGAGCGATTTCTTGTGTTGTACGAATGGCTTGAACTACTTAGAGCATATAGATTGATGGTGCCCCATACAATTTTTAAAATTTCTAGAATATTCGTACAAAACAAGGTTAAAATTCCAAGTTTGCAAAACAAAGGTTTGCAAGTGGTATTCCACTCCGAACCAGATACTATTCGTACGGCTCATTTTTCTAGTTTAAAAATGTGAAGCGCGTGGTGCGAATGACCGTACCACATGACACAATGAAAATATGCATGGTACATCATTTTTGATGTAGCTATGTCGGCTTCCCGAGCTAACACTCGTAATGTAAAGCAAATTTTGCTGAGTTTTCCCGATATTATTTTACTATGGTGATTCCATTTCAAATTATTGTCAATCAGCAGACCACGAAAAGGCGCGTGCTCTGAAATGTTTTCCAAATTAGGAGATAAACTGTTTGTGTTTGCTAAACGATTTTGGTTTTCTCTACTTTAAGAGAAAATTTGTTTAGACTGAACCAAAGATTGAGACGGCACATTGCAGTATCAACTTTCTTGCATAATGTTTCCGAGTCACTATCCGTGATAACCAAATTTGTGTCGTCAGCGTAGAGGAGTGACTTTAAGCGATCTAAATAATTAAGTAAATCGTTAATGTAAATGATGAAAAGTAAAGGTCCCAAAATTGTGCCCTGAGGGACACCGCAATAACTTCACGCATCAAATTATTATTTTATTCACACTAATAATTTGTAACTCATGTCGAACCTTAAAACTTATAATAATTCTGTTGGAATCTTCAAAAATTAAAATACACACTTGTACTTTCTAATTATTACGACATACCTTAAAAATTGTATCCCTTGACATGAAAGTAACACTTTTCGACAAGCACATATAGAATTCCAAATAAACCATCCGTCAAGTTTCTTTGTTTTGATTGAATAACAGAATGATTTTGTGTTCTATTTTTTTTCAAACTTATACTTTACGTTTAAAATGCTTATGAAATGTGCTCATAAGATTTATTCTTCAGTATTTTATTATTTTTCCCTTTTTTTACATGAATTAACTTTTCAATGTTCAATGTTCGGAAAATCATTAAATAATTCTGATCTACTATTTTGGATACAAGAATAAATATTTTCGATTTCTACTTTATATTTGTCTATTAAATCACTATAACATTTTAAAATTGTAGTACATTCACAAAGTTGATTTATTTTTGTTTCAGTCTAAGAAGAGGATATCTATGTTGTAAGTACGGCTTCATAATGTACTGATTTTACAGAGGAGTTTCGCAGTGTCTTTTGTGCACAATGAACTGTTGCAGTAAGTCCGCGTACTGTTCCACGAAGCTCATGTGGTTAACCTGGAGAGCACTGATCCAAACGTTCCGGGACCCAACGATCCAGTGGATGCGCTTAGTGCAGAAAATAGTAAGACGAATATTTATATTATTGGCAGCACAAAGTGTTCAGTACTTAGATTGAAAAAGTTACTTTGTAGTTTGAATTTAACTTGTAGTTAACCTTCTCAGGTCACAAAAATCCTATTGACACTAGAATAGGCTAAGAAACGCTGAAGTCAGTTGGTATATTGTTTCTTAACCTCTAAATTTCTTCATATTTAACTGGGTTAAAGATAAATACAAGGTCCTGGGTTCCATTCCCTGGTCCGGTTGACATTTTTCTAATCTTGTCTTTCTTCTAAAAAATACTAATAGATTAAATATTTGATTTAACTTAATCATTAATTATACGACCTTAATTTATAGATAAATTTCAATATGAGAAACAATTGCATCAATAAAAAATTGCATACAACTGGACGTTTCGACGTCACTTTAAGATTTTAGATGACAAGTTTATTACCTACCTTTTTTTAAAAAAAAGTGTTATCCATGTGTTGTGGTGGTCAGTCCGCTGACTGGTTTGATGGTGATTTCAGTACTAATTTATACTGCACTAAACTTTTGATATGCACATAATATATACATTTTTAACTGTAATAAGGTTCCCTGTATAATAAGATTTAATAATGAGATAATTTTTCCTGATTACCATGAATATATAATGAATATTGAGGGGTACTAATTTTAATAATTACAAAATGTTAAGATTTTATGAAGAACAATAAACTTTAACAAAACAGAACATATTTACAATAGTAATTATAATTTTTAATGTTTAGTTATTATGCCGGCACTTCATCCGCTAGTAAAAACTACATATATATTTACAAAAATGATTTATATTAATTACTTAAACACTTTATGGGCCTTCTCATAGAACAGATATTTTATTACACAAAACCACTCGAATCTGGCAGCAAACAGAGAATTACAAAGAGTTACAGATGCAGTAGTTTACCTAATCGTCTTCGTGCACGTTCCAGCTCCTTTCTCGTCATTTCTCCAGATCATCACTGCTCTCCAACAATATCCTCCAAAATCTATCTCAAAATTCTATCTCACCGCACTCGATCACCAATCTCTCTAATTCACTCTCTACCAATCTCTCGCCACCAATCTCGCCATCAATCTCTACATCTCTCAAATTCACTCTCTACCACCAATCTGATGCCAAAATGTTTCCGTCTGCCTCTTTAAAACTCGTCCCCATTTCTGCGACATCTATCACCAAGGTGGCAGGGATGGATCTCCTCCAATAACATCCATGGTTACACTTGGGGGAAAACATGTCACCCGGTGCCGATTCTCACACAATTTTGGGAAACTCCCGAGCCGAGACGCTGAGTCTAGGTTTTATGGCCCAAGCGTCAACTGCCGTCTCCTTTGTTTGGTTTCTGCGTCGCCAAAACCCGAGCAGATGTATTTTTCCGTTACAAATAGATTCATACCTTTAATTTTATTTTTCATATAAGTCAAATTTTAATTAATTTTTCATTTAAATATTGTTAAATATAGTATTATAATTAATACTCTTCCGTTTTGTTAAAATTTTATAACACTAAAGCCCTCTTTTGGTCCTTGGCCGACCAGTACGGCTGCCATATTGTTATGTTTGATGACGTATTCCGTATTTTTAGGAGTGGCACGTGACCATCGTGGCGTTTAAACTTCACAGTTTTCGTAATTGTGGTGATCACAAACATCCATGTTCATACTGGGATTCAAAACCAGTACTTTTGTGATGTTAGGCGTTTTCTTCAACTCAGATGGTCTGTATGATTGTGTTATAGAATTAGGAAACCTCAGACTTATTTCAGCCAACTGGGTGGAGGAATTATCTAATACCGTTACAAAATAACCTATTTTACAGGGTAAAGTCATTAAAAAATTATTCGTATGTAAATTGATAAGCATAACGTAACAAATGATACAAAACGTGATAGAAACTATCAAAGCTTTATTTTAATGTGATACACACAATTAATTTTGCAAACCTCTGTCAGGGTCGCCACCGAGTGTAGGTGATGAAAATTCATATGATTCATGCATCATCTTGAAACAGATAGTAGGAATTTCATCAATTGCGTAGGACATTACCTGCCTTGTCGCTGGATAGACCGTGTTGAAATCGCTGACCAGGCGCTACTCTAGTTCCCACCGCGAACTTCTTTTTTCTTTTCCATTTTCTCTTGTTGCGCCTGTATATAATATATCCCGGTTTTGTAGGGATGATATTCTTCTAGCCAGATTGTTACTCATATTCACACTTTCTGTTGAAAAAAGTGTATGGTTGAATATTTCTCGGCACTCAGGCCTGCCTGATGGCTCCTGATTACCTCAGAGCAGTTATAAAATTATCTCTGTTCTAGTACTACGCTCCTTAACTCTGTAAGAATAATGCACCCACTACGTTTCAAATATGTTCCAAGGCCTCATGGTCAGTGTGGAAATTCACCTGCATAAAAAACCAGTCGATATTAATTTATTTTTCTTCTTATATGTTCATGTACTACTTCCTATATCTCATTTTCGTTTCTCATTTCTTAGAATCCCTTCACTGCTTCCACTATTTTCTCCGCATTTCTAAAACTGGTACCGTGTCTCAATCCCCTTTAATGTCAAATTCCGAAAATGCCTCGTGATATGCAATTTTATGTATATATTCAAGTTTCCACCTCATGGTACTTCCGACAACTTCCTAATACTTGTTAAGACCATGTCTCTTTAGCAGTCTAATAAGCTCCTATCCGGGAATCACTTTTCATCGCTCCCTTTCGTATACTGTTGCTACTTTAGTGAAGATATATCTGCCGGTCATAATCTCATTCTACCTTTTGTTCCATTCCTTTCTTATCAATTTTTATTATATCCTCCTCGCTTATTTCCTCAGTTGTTGTTCAGTATTTTGAAACATCTCTCACTCCTCCTGATTTCTACGTCCACGTCGTCATTTTTCAGTATTATAAATGAAACGCAAGGAGTGGAATAATTTATTTGAATTGAAAAATTTACGTCCCTCAATTTTCGGGAGCTCCTTAATTTTGTATAATTTAATATTTAGTTGCATATAAGTAAATAAATTATCTTCGTACGTCGCACAGTGGTTCAAAACTACAAAAGCTTGTGACAATTGTCAGCAAATTAATCAAGAGCATTGAAACTCAGCAGACTTGAACCGTTTTTGAAATTTCTGATTCAAAATTTTATAATATTTATGTAAAATATAATGGCGGATCCAATGTCACGATATCAAATTGAAATAAATTATGTAACTCGTAAAGAAATCTAGTGTTATTTATTTTGAAAAACAAAATGGCAGATCCATTATGGTGGACATAAAGAAAGTATATCAATGAAAAAAAGTTGCTTACTGACTCAAAGTTCTAAAAGAACATTGATAATTTGTCTTTTACGTACTGTATCATTTTTACAATATATATGACCATTTACCTACACCGATTTATTAAAATGAGCATTGACTTTATAATTTCTCTGTGTAAATGTACGTTTGATTGTTGTAATAAACACCGAGCATTGATACAGTTATAACACCCAAGATCCACACCAGGTTTCTCATTATGGAATGAGTGATGCCTGTGAAATTTCCGGAATGCTAAAGTGATAGATTTTGACCAAATCTGAAATTTAACCATGAAGCTTCTTTGCCCCAACGGTAAATGCTTCTATGACGCAAATTTGTATTTGTAAT
Source organism: Eucriotettix oculatus (assembly GCA_034510155.1). NCBI lineage: Eukaryota > Metazoa > Arthropoda > Insecta > Orthoptera > Tetrigidae > Eucriotettix > Eucriotettix oculatus. Next base: position 196,642,698 of record CM067376.1, on the reverse strand, counting down.
TATTTGTGCAAATTTAAAGAGACAACGAAATTATTTCTAGAGAATTATTTATATTTTCCTGTATGCATGTTCTGTCTAGGCCATTGCTGTGATGGCAGGGTTGTGCTACGTCGGGACAGATGCTCACACTCAACTGGGAGTACAATCGGTTCAAGGTGCCTTGTTCATCCTGGTCAGCGAGAACACGTTCTCCCCCATGTACGCAGCTCTGTCCGTCTTCAACATGGAGATGCCTTTGTTCAAGAGAGAGTTTCACAGCGGACTGTACCCCACGCACGTCTACTACCTATCGAAGACCATAGCAACGGTAAGCAAAGAAAAACAAATAATGTCAGTGTGAAACTCAAAAAGCAATTATTTCAGTTCAAAAAAGTTAATAGTTATAACCAATTGAAGCTGTATTTGAAGTCTTGAATTGAATTGGCGATGTGAGAACATTATGGAGGACGCTGATATAAATAAAGAATAGATACAAGAGGGACTCGTTAAATTGATATTTCAGGGAAGTGAGCTAAGAGGCAATAATTATGCGGAGATAAAAAGATAAGTACATGATAGTTTAGCACCAGCAACTGCATACAATCAGTCTGAGCTACCACAACAACAACATAAATATAAGAATCCCTGCATGTGGCTCTGTTTACAGGATATCTTTAAGGACCATATAACAAAGTACCAGTTATCGAATAATTTATTCTCTTCCCAGCTATACTTGTGGTTTTCCCTCTTGTGACAGGACGAACACGAGTTATGGAAAGACCGGCCTTGTACACGTCATGCACATCAAACCGCGTCAGTGGAATTCGGAATCACCGGTCTTCCGTACGGACATCAACTCTGTCTTTATAGCATTCATTTTATCTGTCTTCTTCACATAAACTCTATCTATTTAAATATGTCTTAAACCTGAATTATGTTGTAGTTTTCATTCCTTAGACTGGTCTCCTGCAGCTCTCAGTGCTAACCTATTCTGTGCTAGCCTTTCATTTTCATTTTCACATAGCTACCACATCCTCCCTAATCTGCTTAACGTGTCCACCCTTTTCTCTTCTTACCCCACACACTTCCCTGTAATTCTAATTTTAGAAGACTATCATATCTCAAAACTCGGCCTATTAATCTATCCCTTCTCTTGGTCAAAGTCCTCCATATTGTTATTTCAGCTCTTATTCTGCTTAGACCTTTCTCGTTAGTTTTTCTGTCCGCCCATATGATTTTTAGCATTCTTCTATAACACCACATTTCGAAAATTTCTTTTCCTTTCTGCCACTCCTACCGTCCACGCTTCGCATACTTCATACGAACGTTTTTAGTAATGATTTCCTAATATTCATACTTATATAAGCCGTAGAAAAAAAATAGCAATAACATCAGAATAGAAAAAAAAGCACAAAAATGGAAGGAATAACTGGAAGAGTTGTATCACGGTTAAAATCTAGATCAGTCAGTAATAGAAGAAGAAGAGGAGGTGGATGATGAAGAGTTGGGGGGAAAAATTATGTCAGAGTTTGACAGGGCGCTGAAAGACCTGAGCAATTGTAAAACGCCATGAATTGATAACATTGCAGCAGAGCTGATAAGATCATCGGGCGAAGAAGCAATATCAGCTGTTCAGGATAGTTTGTGAAACCTACGAAACAAGAAGAATTCCAGAACATCTTAGTAAAACCATAATTATACCCGTACCAAAGAAATCTGGGGCTGATAGATGCGCATAGCACGGGACAATTAGTTTAGTATCTCATGCATGCAAAATATTGACGAAAATAGTATATAGGAGGATGAAACGACAAATAGAATGCGAGTTAGGAGATCAGTTTGGTTTTAGGAAGAATATAGGGAAAAGAGAAGCAATATTCACTTTGCGACTAATTTTAGAAGACTGGGTAAGAAAAAACCGGCAAACGTTTATGTATATTTAGAAAAAGCGTTTGATAATGTGAACTGGAACACACTATTAAGGATTTTGAAAAGCACTGGAATAAAATATCGAGAAAGGAGGCTTATACATAACCTACACAGAAGACAGGCACCTGTAATTAGAAGATCAATAAAGGAGTAAGACAAGGATGTAGTCTGTCGCGCATGCTGTTTAACTTGTATATAGAACAGGCGATGAAGAATGTTAAAACGGAATATGGAAAATGAATCAGACCACAAGGAGAAGAAATAAAAACCTTACGCTTTGCTGACGATATTGTAGTATTAGGCGAATCAGAATAAGACTTGGAAACCATAATAACGGGGTCCTGGAGAAAGAGTTCAATATCAGGATTAATAGAGGGAAAACCAAGGTAATGGATTGTAGTTTGGGAAACAGTGGAATAACAAAGGGTGTTAGATTGGGAAGAGATATTTTGACGGAAGTTAAGGAATTCTGCTACTTGGGAAGCGAAATAATGGAATGGAATGGTAGAAGTATAGTAGACATAAAGAATAGGATAGCACAGAAAGGAAGGCTTTCGCGAAAAAGAGGAATTTACCTACGGGTAATATAAGTGTGAATATTAGGAAATCGCTGCTAAAATTTTTCGTACGGTGTGTGGCGTTATATGGGTGCGAAACGTGGACAATAGGAGCCTTGGAAAAGAAAAGAATAGAAGCCTTTGAAATGTGGTACTATAGGCGAATGCTGAAAATCAGATGGCTGGATAGAATAAGTGACGAGGAAGTTCTAAACAGAATAGGGGAAAAGCGAACAATATGGAGGACGTTGACCAAGAGAAGGGATAGATTAATAGGCCACGTTTTAAGACATGAGGGTCTTGTGAAATTAGCATTAGAGGGAAGTGTATGGGGTAAAAACAGAAGGATGGAATACGCTTAGCAGTTTAGGGAGGATGTGGGTTGGGCTAGTTATGAGGCAATGAAAAGGCTTGCGCAAGTTATGTTAGCCTGGAGGGTTGCATCTGACCAGTCTTAAGACTGAATACCACAAAACAACGTATTATCCGTAAGTAAATTACTATCTTTTGCGAAAGCTTTCATTGCCTGTTCTACCCTACACTTTATACCTACTATACTTCCTAAAAACTTTAAATTAGCAATAAATTAAAATAGTAAATATTTGGTTGTGTGTGTTTGCGTGTGTATTTGTGTATGCAGGTGTGTGAATGGTATATGCTTAAGGAACTCTGACCGTTCCTAAAAATATTTTTGCATTTGATATAAAGGACTAATAAAGTACAACTATTACTTAAGAATTCAAACTTCCAAACTGTGTCCACCAAATCCAATCTAAAAAATTTTTAAAGCCAACTGTATCGTCGGAAAAAAGCATTTTATAAATCTACCATCTCCTGATCCCTGCATTCCTTTAATAAAAATTTCGCCAATTCGTACCAAGCATAAAATTTTTCTTCTTCTGCCTCCTTTAATAATCATTCATTTTGGGCCAAATACATTGAGTGGCACTTAGTATTATTTTGGGGCACAATTTGCTTTTAATATTGCTTGAATTCTTCTGGTATGGATTCTATAAGATGTCGGTAGGTGGTAGGAGGAATTTGAAAGCATATCTGATGAACTGAACCTTCCAATTCCTTACGATTTTATGTAACTAGATTCAGCTGCCTCATGGCCCGTTCGATCTCATCTCACAAATTCTCATTTGGATTGATATCTGGTGATTGTGCACGCTCACGACGTAAGATATAGTCATCTTCTTCAAATCATTTGAGGACAGTGCAAGATTTATGACAAGGATCATTGTCCTACTGTAAGTATCCATCCGTTGCAGAGTACACCTTTAGCATAACAGGGTGTTCTTAATCTGCGATAATGCTTCAAACCTTGGGTATTTAGACTTCTTTTAGTGTGTGTTTATAGTCGCATCAACTGCTAGGTTATTAGCGACTGTGCACGGTTAGGGTAACTTGTATTCATGTAGGAGTATCGCAGTATAGTTTCTCAAACGTCACAAACGTCCAAGCCTATGCCAGGATTCAAACCTGGGACTTCTGGGTTGTGAGGCAGCGATTCTAGCCAATTTAGAAGTTGTTTCATAGGAATCATCGGACCCATACCACGCCAAGGAAACGTACCCCAAACCATAATATTGCCGCCACCAGCTTGAGTGTTGTGGCAATGCTGTTGGGGTCCATGCTTTCCTGTGTTTTTTCTCCATATTCGAACCCTGCCATCTGTATGGTGCATTTGAAATCGTGATTATTCAGACCATATATCTATTTTCTAGTCATCTATTGTCCAATGCTTGTGTTTTTGATAATAAAAAATCATTCAATTTCTCCGCCGCATCAAACCTTCAGTAAGGATGGAAGTGTAACTATAGATTTGTAGACTGTAAATATCATAACGAAGTGTTACAGGACGCCTACACATTTCATATCTGTAGACTGATAACCAAATCAAATACTTTCTAACTGGCAAACCATCATTCAGAAACACTAATCATCTGAATTACTATAACTATTGTCACTAATAATAAAATTGTCTGTTTCAGTTACCAGGGTTAGTTGTGGAACCTATTCTTTTCGTTCTTGCAGCCTATTGGCTCGTGGGACTTCGCCAATCGGCGTATGCCGTCGTGATGACGTCATTTATCGCCGTCCTAACCATGAATGTCTCCACAGCATGCGGTACTTATAAACAATTCTTGTCGTTTCTTAGCACATACGGAAAAAACTTTGCAGTGCTTATAAAAATCGTTAAATTTTAACAAAAAAACGTGTGCAACTGAATTAATTGACTTTTTTATTACTCGGAAATTGATTCACATGTGAAATATAAATTGATTCGTATCTAGGAATTATCATTTTTCTTATGAAATTATACAGCATAAAGTTCACAGAAAATCGGGAATCAAATATTACCAAGTGGAGAAGTTATTGAATGTTAACATGATTATTTTAAATTCAATGAATTCAATAAATATTAATACCAATTGTGGAAACAAACTACTTTGTGTTTCAAACAACAATATCTGAAGTACGTTTTATGCCCTCATAAATACATCGAGAACAAAGAACCAATTTCATACCACCTTTGTAATATATTCAAATACATTTTATATTTTTCTCTTTTAATAAAACAATTTATGACCTTTCACAGACTTTATTTCCTTAAATTTAACGTTTCGGTAAATTTTCATGGCTTCTTCAGGCATGAACGTAGTGGTTATTTAAAGTTAAGGAAATAAAGTTTGCAAAAAGGTCATAAATTTGTTTTATTAATTTATAACAGAAGTAAAATTTTAATGATTCATTTTTATTTTACATTCAAATGAATATTAACGCTAGAAAAATTATGGAATATAAATCGTCAGCAACTTGAATTCATGTATAAGTAATTAATTCATAAAAATATTTCCGATCAAATATTTTTTCTGGGAATATAATTCAATCTCAAGTGTATCGTTTGGATACTTTTAGAGATAAAAATATATACATACTGAACAAATGTAATATCTTTGCACACTATCATTATCACCTGAAATTATCTTATTTTTCTCATTAAATTCTCTTACAAATCATTTTATACTTGCCATACCGTTTACAAGATTGATAACAATCTCGCATAAACCTCTCTGACTTTTTCAACGACTTAGTAAAATTTAGTATTTACAAATTTACAATTATTGCAAAAACCATCCACAATTCAAATTGAATTTCAAAACTGATAAAAATTAGAAAATAACATCAAGAGCAAATTTCAGTGATGAAAAATACATTTGTATTACTGTAATTATGGATAAAACTGATAACATCTATTCATTGATGTTTCAAAAATATATATTGTATACCTGTTTGAGTCTGTCTTCGTCTACAATTGTGTGAACTGGTGTCTCAGAATCTGTTTTTTCTATTTACCACAGACAATTTTTTTTTTAAATTTGAACTTATTTAAATACATGAGGGGAAATACTTTGAGCACACAAGTCCGTATAAAATATTGTGAATGATTTTTTTAAGAGCCAAGAGATAAATATACATATAATTTCAATATGACACACCCATAATAAAAACAATTCAATTGCAGGGTGTTTCTTTGCTGCTGCGTTTGAGTCCGTATCCATGGCAATGGCTTATCTGGTGCCTTTTGACTATATTCTCATGATCACCAGCGGAGTTTTTATTACCCTCAGGTAAGGATAAACACTTATCATTTACAAAAAGAGAATAGTGCAGTGCATTATTTGAGACTACCTGGGAGAGGTTTTTCTCTCCAGATTGATTGCGGGGCTTACCTTTGGGAATGCTTCGTACTCTCAGTTTTTTTCAAGGTTCTCACACGCCGAGACACCTTAATCTATTTTAGGAAGTGTATGTACTGGGGTCGAAGACCTTGGGCATACGGTTAGAGTTGTCTGATAAACCCAATGGATTAGTCGGGCAACTGCCTCCTAAGACTGATGGAGACATGGAGAAGGGAATGCTGCGACCCCAAAGTAAAACTTTCTCCCGTCATTCGGAAGGGATGAGAATAGTACCTAACAGCCCGACCTACCAGTTGCAGGGTTTTCCCTGCATCTCTTATATGTTTAACATCGGGTAGGATACTTAAACTATAGCGTGGGGGCCTTAGTCAACCCTTGGCTATCTTCCACATCACCCCTTTTTAATTTCCTTCATATGCTATTAAAGGGGAGTTGCCTGTTTCAGGATCAGCTTTGTGTAGCCTGCTACTAAAAATTGCATAATTTAGTACTTGTATGCTTACTATCACTTTTATTTAAAGGATAAAAGATAAAATGCTTAAAATAATTATGAATTGAAGGCTTCAAGTACAAATAGCTAAGCTTCGCTTCTAGTTTCACATTAATTACAGGCTAGACATTATTTTATAAAGAAGTGTAAAGAGTAAGATTACTTCTGTTGTAGTTTATTCTTTACTGTAACATGATTGCAAGTTTTAGAATAAAATGACGTTTTGTATTAATTGTAAATGATTTTAGGGTTTTCTGTTTAAATTAGTGAATGAAATTTATCGCGCTTTAACATGTAATATAATAATTTTATTTATTAAAAAATTCACTTTAAGGGGTCCTGCGCGCTATTACAAATAAATAAACTAACTCAATGGGACTATTTTTAAATATCAGGGTTAATATTAGTTACTATTGGAGTAACCACGTTCAGCAGAGATTGCGTTCACTTGACGAACCTGTTTTTATCATCATTCGTGTCTTGATGCAGGTTACTAGGCGACTGGAGCTTCCCCTTTTCCTTTGGGTTGAATTGTAGATTTTTCGTCTGCCGGCGGGGATGAACCTGATACTTCTGGTGATTGAGGAAATCCTTCCTTCTTCCCTTTATCTTCCTTGTTTTCAATACCTTCTCACTAAAGAGCAACAATTCACACCTCACTCTCAGCTCTTGTTGCACTCTCCAGCTTCCTCCTCCCTTCAGCCTCCAGCTTTCTCCCCCTTTCCACCTCGCCTTTTCAACGTGTGGAACAACTCTAAATATTTTCGGCTTCTCGCCTCCCAAATAAACTCGTATATACCTTCTCCAAGGGGAAACGCTATCCCACCTGATGTTTGTTCCACCAATACTAGTGAGTTCTTCGACCCGCGCGGGAAATTTTCTATGACACAGGGAACAATGTCCTTCGGAAATTTTGAAGTGAATGTTCGTTCAGCAAAACAAGCTTAGTATTATAGATCCGCAGACAGGCAGCCTGACGCAGGGAAATTCCACTTCTACCTGCTTGTCGCCAGTTAGAAAGTTCCTGCTGAATTTTTAGATCCACTAAAATTTGAACCAAATTAGATAGGAACTGTGCTACAAAATCTTACTTATAAATCGAAAAAATATGGAAGGGAATGACAATACTTTAAGCTGAAAACATGTAGAGTTGAGAAACAAGATCATTATATTTTATATGCCCATATTAACACGCAACATGAACAGTTTTCTTGATTATCTTTCAGTACCATGCCGCAGCCACTCAGTTGGCTACAGTACATGTCATGGCTGATGTACTCAAATGAGGCATTTTCTATCATCCAGTGGGCAGGTGTTCGGAATATCAGTAAGTATTTTTATAATAGTTCTATGTAATTAGTACATCCATTTAAAGAATTGATTCATCTTTGTGTATAAATAGTTGAAAAAATATAAATCTCGAACTGGCCGCGCACTGCAAGCGACAAAACGATTTGAGAAGAATCATTTTTGTCAGGCAGTTCCAATGAAAATAAGATAAAATCATGTTGTACTTATATTTTTTATTGAATTGAATTTTTTACCTTGACTGTTAACTCATTTATTTTCAAATAAATCAGATAAATAGAAACATTGAACATCAGTAATGTATATAATAATTGTTACCTGTGACAAATTTACGGTTTCTCAGTAGAAATTAAATTCTTCTGAAAATGAGTGCCTTGCTTTTTTATATTTTCACCAATCAAATACGAAAGATAAACTTTTTCTTCTTATCGGCTGAAACCGTTCGCGACACTAAATTCTTCACATGTAAATATTTGAATATATTTCATAATCTTTCTGACTGAGGGAGTCAAGAAGTAAAAAACATGAATTGCTAAATTTTATGCCCGAGGAAGTGGCAAAAGGGAGACGAAACGTCGTATTTTTGTTAAGTCAATAGTAATAAATTTATATGCTGACTTATTGGCCGTCTTTTTATTTATTATAATTATTGAAATAGTTTAAATATATTTTCGTGTTGATTGGAGCATTTTTGTCGTCTTCTAACGACATGTAAAAATAAATAAGAATGCTATTTCATGGTCACGCTCTGTCTTGATTGAGGTTTACTTCAGACAACTGGAGACAATCTCTGTCAGACGACACTTTGTATCGCGACAGCTTTTCTGTCGTCGGATATTTTGGTTCGAGGCAAAGTGTCCCGCCAGTTTCGTCGCTTGCAGTGTGCGCCCGACCTTAAGCGACATGATATGGGCCAAAGAGCTTAAAGCAGTGCTTAATCGTATACCAGTAATTATTTATTCAACCGCTGGCAGCACATCAATTTAAGAAGTTTAGGGAGCAAAAATAAAAAGGATTAGCTAACAAGCTTTGTTTATATGTAGTCACATTCAAATAAAGAAATAGATAACGGGTTTGCTTTGAGTAAATTAGTCGTCGGTGCTGTTGAAAGTATATAATCAGAATAATATAAAATTTGCATCTTTTTCTGGGTCCATAATCAATGGTTTTTGTGTGTTAAAAAGATCACCTGAAGTAAAGTTACCCAACTGGGGGCGGGGAATTTAATTATTAATACATTAGGTAAACGTTTTATTAATTCTTGATTCTTGGGCGCCATTTAAGAAGTGAAGCTTTTCATTTATTGACATTTTATTTATTCACAAATAGAAAACAAAAAGTATTATTTTTTTAACGCATGTGCAATAATTGTCATGCCTCGGATAAAAACATTTATCATTTTTTAAATTGAACATGAAGTGGGGTAAATGCAATTTCTCCCTCAATGAGTGTTTTTAGTGGACCATTAACTGAAGAGTAATCATACTATTGTAGTTTCCTCTCCGAGACACGCCAACTTTTCCCGTTGTCTAAAGTTCTCGGCCCTGGTTCCAGACCTCAGCCTTCCTTAGCTCAGAACTGTGTCGCATTCGCAACATGCTTTTCTCAAGAAGTGGAAGTCCGATTTCCTACTTGCCCTCGAAACCAATGCTAAACCTAACTGAACGCTGACGCAAAACTGTCCCTTTAACGCTGACCCCCTCGAAGGTTGCCAGGTGACTCCCAGAGAAGCCATTAAAATTATTTTCAGAAAAAAGAATAATAATAAAGTAAATTTATGAGTTATAACTGTTGACTTCACTACAATATAATACGGAAGTCAGAAAGCATATTCTGGAAAGTTAACGAATATGATAGAATTATGAAATGGTTAAAATGAGGCAGAAGTTAAGTTGAAATTTAGGTAACATCTTGTACTCTGATTTAAATATAAAATAAAGTATACGGAGCACCATATATAAAAATATTCTGCGCAAAGCACAAGAGCAGGCGTCGACAGAAAATTAATTAGGATATAGTAGGTTGGTAAAAGTAATGCTTCAATTAAAATTAAAAACGACAAGTCGTTTTATTAATTATTTTTACTAAAATGAAAAAATGAGATATAATGAAGAGCTATACAGTCAGTTTAATGAAGTCCCACAGTAAAATTGGGTAATATTGAAAAGAATGGAACTGCCTGGCCATGTAATTAGAATGGAAGAGTCCAGAGTACAAAAAAAACTATTAAATAATAAATTTGAAGAAGGACGAAGAAAAGGAAGACCTCGAACGAAAATAAGGTGCAAGAAGATGCACGTCTTTTTCTGATCGCTAGTAGCAGTAGAGGAGGCTAGGACCCGATTACGGGATAAGGAGCCATAGGAAGAAGAAAATGAAAAAAAATGTTTTGGATTAGTAAGTGACATTGTCAAACATTTAAAAGATTTATGAAAATGCGTCATTATTTCATTCTTAAAAATTAAATAAGTGTTCTGGAAAGAAGGAAAACATTCAAGTATATACCACTCTACATAGTATCAGAGATTTAGTGCTTCTCATAGGAATTTTAGTTCTCAAGTAAATAATAATTATTATAAATACGTCCATGTTCGACGAGACTGTAAATAATATATTTACTTCTTCATATAACCGAAGACTGGTTATCTTGAATGTCGGCATTGCTTTCTAACTACTGAGATAAATCGACAGTGGATACATATGCCTGTTCTCTTATATCTTTTAATATATTGCTTCACTGAATACGTAACGCTCGTTATTCGAGAAAACTTTTCGTATGCTTGCAGTTAAAAATTGCCACTTAATAATGATTACCGTCCAGGATAAATCCTTTTCTAAGAACTTTAAATATACTTATGTGAAGATAATAGTGGGGACGGGATAGAGGGTTAATTAATTTATAATGCCTTATATTAAGCTCCACAGTTGGGTAATAATTTAATTTATAAGAATCAATTAACGAAAGGTTTTAATAGAAAAGAAAATATTTTATTTATAATTCTGTAATGACGATAAAATTTAATAAAATATATAACAGAATCGAATTAAATGATACACAACTGAAAAGAAAACGTTAGCAATAATAATTTGTGCTGATGCCCACTAAAATCAGGGTCACCTGTGGGGTGGACCGAAAGAAAGTGTAGTTTATGACAATAGGTCTGACATTGTTAAGTCTAAAAAATTAAAATTAACGATACCGACGACGTCTGTTGCTGCATTGTCTGCTTTGTGATGATGGTCTGGAGGCACCTGCTGTCAACCTTCGTTGGTTGCATCGGGCTGATCTCCCTGTATCGTAAACGCCTTGAGGCAAAATAGTCGAGACTCCTACTAAGAAAACTGCGTCTCCTAAGGTCTATAGTTCTTCAGAGACTAACATTAAAGAATTCTGTTATTTCACCGGTTGCAAATGAGTCAAATATTTGCATAATCTATGAGAAACATCAATGACGAATCATTCCCGATCCACGAAGACTGTTTTTATAAAATTTAATAGAACTGTATCAATGAGATTGTGAAAGGAATTATTTGTCTCCAAATAGTATTAAAGTAAATAACTTTAAAGAACTATACAACAATTTTAATAATTTTATTAGATATTGAATAAGTTCTTAAACATTTTACTAAGGCACTGGCCAGTGAGTAAACATCCCCTAGAAAAATGATATTTTTTTATAAGATAAAAATTAAATATTTTATTCATTTCATCATGGGTTATCAATTATTAATAAATTGAATGTTCCAGCTTGTGAAGAGGATATAGATCCCGATCTTCCGTGTCTCGAAGATGGAACGGAGGTTTTGGACAAGTACAGTTTCTCAGAACGCAACCTTCGCCGGGATATCACAATGATGTTTATCCTTTACTTTTTGTTCCATACTTTGGCTTATATTAGTTTACGTTTTAGAGCACGCACGAACTCAGCCTAATTTATGGATACTTGCTAAAAATAACTAGCTGAATGATCAATAATTGCATTTCTCTCACGTCAGTTTCAAACAAGTTCAATTTACGCTGCAAGGTTAATAGATGGAGCTGTTAATAATTCCCCTCAATTTCTTCTTGGCTCATACTAACTGAATATATTTTAATTTTAAAATCAACTCAGTCTGTTTTAATGATAATATTCTAAGTACGATAGACATAATATATTAATAAGTGAAGCATTTTAAAGTAAATAGTCATTAATCACTCAAATGAATAGAAACTATAATAGTCAATTAATTAGTCTGATGTTTCTCGATAAACATATTAAGTTAAGTCCGAGTTATTCGAGATGATAGTCGTGCCAAAGTGTCAGTAAAACCAGAATAATTGATGTTTTTTTGACTAATGGTAGTCAGGTGGAACAAAAGGCCGATTTACCATAGACCTCGTTGTTTTTTAATTAGAAAATGAAGTCATTGTATTATACTTTCATTCTAATATTAAAAAGAGTTTAGAAATCATAAAATTGTAATTATCAATGTTTTCTATTCCAAACTGTAAGATTTGTTATTAAAAGTATTTGGCTTCATGGGTTTTCATTTTTTTCTATCAATCATTATATTTAGTAAATTGAGGTCCAGCGAATAATCAAGGAATCGCAGTACTAGTAGAAGATACTTGTTTCCATCCTTCAACTTCTTGGAAATCACCTTTTTTTTGTTGAGAAGGTGAATTTGGAAATCCTAATAGTTAACATTACCAACATATAATTATTAACATGTTTGGTTTACACAACTTCTTAATTTGATATATCCTGTCATCAAAGAATATATAAAATATGCATCAGAATTATTTCTCCTACAGTCCTCAAAATATTCACATATATCATAGAATGATGGTATTTTGAGGTTGGGAGGAGACCCTCATTGAAGAAGAGCACTGAATCCAAACTGTAGCATTGTGAATTAGTAGTTCTGACCTATTCCAACTCTAATAACATTCCACCTTGCAGTTGTTTTTTATATAGAAAAAAGTTAACCCTTGGCTACCTTTCCCTACCTTTCGCATCCCCCCCTTTTCAATTCTTACCAACAGACTCCATATCATATTGGGTTATTTAGTCTCCCATAAAAGGAAAAGTATATGCTTTGGTTGTAAACTGTTTTCAACTTCTGATTCCCTATTTATAATGAGCGGATTCAATGACTGGTAACATGCAAAATGGGTTCGAGTCTCTGGTCCAGTTGACATTTTTCCATTCTTGTCTTCTAAAAATTAGCAATATGCTTTACTGAGCTTCATTTGAAATATTTACACTTCCTTAGACTGAAAAATGAGGTTGAACAGAGAAAATGTACAATGGCGTACTGCAGCCGATTAAAAGCGCATGGACGTATAAACGCACAATACGTAATCCAGTTCGGAAATGAGTGTCAGTGCTGGACAGAAGTACTAAAAAGAATAATTGAAGTTACAAATTTTTAGCGTCTAGAGGCATGCCTCTAAGAGGACACAATCAAACCATAGACTCGCCTAAGAATAGCAATTATTTACGCTTTTTAGAACTCATCAGTCATATAAAGAAGTCTGTTAAGCAGGTACCGTCATATCTATCATCTAATATATGTGAAGAATAGCTACGAATTATGAGAGTTAAATTGTAAGAAGCTGAAGCGCAGAAAGGTATTATTCCATATCAGTAAATTGAAGGCCGATATCACACATGTAAACCAACTGACACCTCCCCTATGGACTGTCGTCTTAACCCGCAGAGTTCTGCTGGCGGGAGGTTAGACTCCTGCTAGGGCCACCAAAGCCAGACAGGTAAAAAGAACACTTTACTGGCCATCGAAGTTGGGCTGAAAACCCAACCCTGTAAAAATTACGGTGTAATGAAAGCTGCAAAGAAAAGAGCCGGAATGTCTAACCCACGATGATCTCGCAAACGAAATAAGAACAAGGACTTAAAAATTTGTACGTTAGAAGCCTCTATCAACCTGGAGTTTCAACACTACTCATTCAAGGAATGCACAAAGCAGGAAATGAAGGGGACTCGATCCGGGATCCTAGAGAAGAGGAATTATCTATTACAGCGGACATCCTTCACGCCATGAATTTGGTACAGGATACATTGTAACCAATCAAATTAAACATAGCGTACTCGACTTTAAATCACAGGCGCTGCCGAATAAGACTCAAGGGAGGTTTTCTAATATAAGCATTATTTGTGCTCACGCACATACTGAAGAGAAGCAATATAATGAAAAAGACGTTCTACGCGGAACTGGACCGGGAATTTGATAGATGCCCAAGAAATTATGTAAAAATAGTAGCGGGGGACTTAAACGCCAAGTCGGAAGGGAGGTTTATATTTTTTCCGACCATCGGCAAGGACAGCCGATATAAGGAGTCAAATGATAACGGATTGAGACTCAAACTTTGCCACGGCGAAGAATATGGTAATAGGGGCCACAAGATTCCACCACAAAGACATACATAAGGACACCTGGAGATCACCTGATAACGCAACAACAAACCAAATAGACCACATTGTTATAGATGCTAGACACGCTTCTAATCTTCTGGATGTAAGGAGTCTTAGGGGAGCAAATATAGATAGCAATCACATCAGCAATTACATGCAGGAATACCAACAAGAGAAAAAGTGTCAAAGGCGGTAAGAAAACTTAAAAATAACAAATCACCAGATTGATTTTGGAGTACCACGCAAGATGGTCAATCTGATAAAACTAGCAATGCAAAAAGTCAGCTCACGCGTAAGAATCCATGGAGAAAACTCCACATTTTTTGGCATTAGGAAAACTAAGACATGGGGACGCGATGGCGTGCCTTCTTTTTATATTGCCTTGGAAAAGGCAGTCAGACAGACAAAATGATGAGAGATATAAGTGCTGTGTTTCACCAAACTGGTAGAGTCGGCGAACGAACTAGGGATTGGTGGTGAACGAAAATAAAACTAAATACATATTGGCCTCAGACTGTCCAACAAACAATTCAAATTAACATCTGTACCTCTGAACAAATCACACAATTCATCTATCTAGGGTCGTTGGAAAATTCACCTAACACAATTAGTTACGAAATAAAAAGACTCATAGCGACAGCAAATAGAACTCTTGACGGCCTTCAGAAACATCTGAAAAATAAGAACATAAAGCGTGTAGTAATTCTCAATATTTACAAGGCTTAAATAAGACGAGTACCGTCATATGGAGCTGAGACATGGACAATGTCTCAAAATGATGAGAGAGAAATCCTCAAAGATTTTTGGAGCAGTTAACGAAAACGGGCTATGGCGTAGAAGACATAACTTTGAAATATACCAGCTGTACAACGATCCAGGTATTGTGAAACATCAAAGCACAGATAAATAGAAGGGCTGGGCACACTGTCCGAATTCCGGATAATGAGCACACAAAAAGACTCACTATGTCAAACCCGGAAGGTAGAAGAAGCAGAGGACCACCGCGTACAAGATGGCTTGATGAGGTGGAGGAGGATCTAAAGATCCTTAATTAAGAAGATGGAGAGAGGTCGCGAGGAACAGACAGGAGCAGGCCTAGATCCACAGAGGATTGTCGCGCCAATTACGATGATGAAACCAACTGACATTATAAGAAAGATACGTTTCTGGAGCTATCCCTAATGAGAGATTTTTAAAAATTATTCCCATTCACGGGCATAAAGCAGGCATTCTTGCTGATACAGTCATCACTTTCTTGGATAGAAATATTGTACTACTAATAAACTAAAGATGAGGCCAGTCCTATGATAATTCAGAAAATATTTCAGTGCATTATTCTGAATTACAGGCTAAAATTAAGGAACAAAATAAATATGCATTGTTTACACCATGCGCAGGGCATTCCTTGAATCTTGTAGGTGTTCAAGCGGTTTAATAGTAGCTTCAAAGTCACCATGTATTTTAATTTTGTTCAAAATCTTTACAATTTCTTTTCATTATTGCATATGGCTGATTTCGCATTTGGAATCTAAAAGTGATAAAGCAATTGTCAAGAACATCGGTGGTCCGCACATGCATTAAATACACTTTGTGAAACTTATGAAGTTTGGATTATTTAGGAGGGAACTCAGGAATTGCAGAAACATGGCTTTGGGTAGACATGGAGAATCCCGCTATCCGGGGCTGTGGCGCCACCCGTGATAGCTTGGAAAATGAACGTGTATAACGTCATGGCTGGGCCTGAACTCTTAAGAATAATTCTATCAACACTGCCTCCAGTAATGGTTGCTGTACTGTCTTGTTTTTTTTTCAGCAATGGAACACTTCGCAAAACCCTTGGCTTTCTGTTTAGGTTGGGTAATTCCTAAACTAATTATTATTTAGTAATTATTTTTATATATAATTTTTAAATATAAGGCAATAAAAATATTAATAAAGTAATCAATGACTGATGATTTTGGGTTCTTGAATTACATATCTTGGTGATTTCAAGCAAAATTATTGTATGTTGAATTCTAATAACTGGTTTTGAACTTTGATTTCATTGCAGCATAATAAGAAAATCCCGCTTCGGATAAATAGGTAATGGGAAACCTAAGTAAATCAACAATGGCTTGTTTTGAAATATCGGAGCACTCTTCTGACAAACTCGCTCGCCCATAAATATTTGTACCTTTGTTTCAAATTGGCCACTGATTAAATCAATTAGATTTTCATTGTCACTTGCATTCAAGCTACTGGTTTAGCTGTGACATTATTTCAACTGATGAAATCCAAAATTGTATTTGTTTATCTGCCAGATATGCAAGTTTTATCAGCCATGAAAGAGTTTTTAAAACTTTAACAAAATATTCTCTTGAATTATTTTGTGCCTTCAAGAAGACCAATAACTCACTCCCAAGTTCTAACTAAAGGTCTGATTGGTGCTTTTCCTCTGTATAGTCATCTCACTTCAGTATTTAATAAAAGTGTTGTGTGTTTACTGGGTTTATATTAATTTGTTACTTTTAATATTTCACTGTTCCTTCTTAGAATATAGTTTTAAATAGACTGGCGTCATTACCGCGAGTTGATGGCGGCATTACCCCGGGACCCTGGGTAATCACGCCACAGTGCAAAGGTTCGGAACTGAATTTTTATGATGGTTTCCTGTACACTTGAAGTAACAATAAAATTTATAAAGATACTCAAGGATGTGTACAATATTCAATTTATTTACCAGGTATGTTAACACATTTGATAATGAAAAAATTTAATTGCCTTCAATTGGTGCCATTCTCCCGGTTCAGAGACAAACTAGACACACAATAAACAACTTGACTATTTTTTGAAATGACAAACTGAAAAGATTTAATAGTGCGAGAAAAAAGTCCTCCATAGGAGGACTATCGCTACGAAATTACTCAAGTCCCTAAAGGTATTTGTAATTTAGAAGAGAAACTATTTTCAAGAGAGTGAATCACAAACGAAAGAAAAATCACGGGTGAAGAACCAAAGGGTTTTCAATAGGAATGGGTCGATGTGGAAATGGAATAAAACAAATTGTGTGTGAGGTATCAACGAAATTGAATGAGTTATAACAGCCTCTTTGTTAGTTTTTATTTTATTTAAATGATGACTAGACTACGTTTCGTCTTTCATTTGAGACTTCTTCGGCCGAATGAGTCATTGAGCGAGGTCTATGAACAGATAATTTTTTATACCTGAAAAAGTCCCAAACTAGAGTCGAAACGTAGTATAGTTCATTATTTGAAATGAAAACTGGCAACTCATAATATTTATTGAAATGCCAGATGAACTATTCAGTAACAAAATACTTTATTTGAAAGGCCCTTGTATGCCATTATGTAATGTATATAACATTGTTCAAGTGTCCACCGTTCCCTCTCGTGGTGGCACGGATCCTAGTTTTCTAATTTTCAAGGACTACCGCATAGATCCGGCTGAATTTGAGCGAAGGTACGGGTTATGCTCACTTTAACGTCGAGTGAGCCTTATTATTATAGACTTGAGGAAACCCCAGAAGAAAACGTCTAGTTGGGTCAAATCGCACGATCTTGGTGGCCAATTCAAGTCACCTCTGCAAATTCAGGTTAACAGTGGTGGGTTGAAAATAATGAAAAAGGGCTTCAGAACACACTGACCATTGTTAAATGTTAGATATTAAACAATTTTATCCAACAAAGTATTAGAAATAAATTCTCTCAATGACACATTATACTTGTATAATTAAATACGAGGACATCAGAAAAAGTGCCAGAGATTTTTTGGACAGAGAATTCGATGAAAATGTTTCATCATAGAACAAAATGTGTGGGCCATGTGTCTATAGTAAAGCAAACCAGTTACCATTTGGTCAGAGTGTAAAAGCTAACAATTACATCAATTCACCTGATTTGGAAGTCGGAGCATTTGACAAATCTTCCCAGAAGTAGCAACTAGTTGTGCTGAATGATCACTACACTAAGTTCCATTATTGTTATATTATAAACAAAAAAAGTCCAAGTTAAAGAAGTTTAAAAAATTAAATAGTTTAACTGACAAATGTAGAATATTGAGTTAAATAAGCCTTTTTGTCAGATTTTTTAATATAAATATTGTACATTACAATGTTTCGCCTCTCCTTTGAGACTTCTGTTATTCCATCACTCAAAGGCCACAGTAACTCAAGAAGGTACTCCATGAAAATGTTAGAGAATTTGATAATCAAGTGCAGATGATTGTGCACAGGCTGTCAGCTCCTCAGCAGAATGGTTTAGCAAAGTGAGATGTTAACTATTGTGGAAATGCTAGAACTTTAAAAAAATTCAGATGAAGAGGATAACTTTCCAGTAGCAATGTAGGCAGAGTTGATCAGAGCATCAGTGTATATTAGTATGTGAATGTTTTCCTAGCCTTCTGATGAAGGGTTCGCGCTGCCTCTGAAAATTCAAGAATCACAAACACTGCATAGTGCCTGCCTTCTGTGAACTTTAGGCAAGTCACCAAATTTCTGTCTCACTGTCATGACATTGTTTTAATTAACCTGATGTCATTTTTTATACATACATACAGAAAACTAGGAAAAAACATTCAGAGTGAATGATTCCTTAATCTTCAGTACTGACATCTATGAAATTGTGATCAACTACAGAATCACTATTAGGTGATTAGGTTATGACTGCTGAAGAAACAGGTTATGACATAGAAAACCTGGAAATGTAGAGGCTCTCAAATCAGAGGTGTATGATAGCAGGGGTGACCCACCCTTAATGGCACATTCTAGTGATGGCAAAATTTCATAATAAATAATTTGGAATCTGAAATAAAAATTTGAACCTTTTACAACAAACTTATTTCCAAGTTGATTAGAATTTCCGCAAATTTTGAAGTCATTTGGCTTTAAATACCTAATAATTACAAGGAGTGATCAGAAATGAAGATTACAAAGACTTCAGTGAAACATGTACATTTTATTTTGTACATCCAATACATGCTGCAAGCCATTTTTTTAAAATGTTCACTGTGTGCCCTCTTTCCAAAAACTCCACTTATGAACAATGTGACAAACACTTCAGTCTTCTGCTGTTAGGTGGTATTCCTTTTGTCCTGAATCAGCCCCTCCACATGAGCCGTGCTCAAATCTGTTAATGCTATACTGGGTTGGCAACTGCAATCCTCGTTCAGTTCAATCCTTAACATTGTTGAAGCAGTTTTGCTGGGTCACCGTCAACTGCTTTCTCTATAACTCGGACCTCACTCCAGGTGACCTTTTCCCTCACCCAAAGGAGCAATTAGGAGGCAGATAACATACAAGGACAGGATTTTAACCGGGAGGGGATATTCAAAATCATACATGACACTGCAAGTGCCTAAACATACAGAATCAGTGTTGAAAAACCACCTACTGTATGTAAGATGAACAATTCACTGCAGTCTTTGTAACCTTAGTTTCAGATCACACTTCCTTGGTTCTTCAAATATTTTGTATGAATCTAATAAGCTGATTTCATTGTAACAATTTTATCATCACAATTATGATAACCTTTACTGTATATTTCCTGAAGTATTAACATCAATATTATAAATATACTTACTTTTTAATAGAGGTACCATAAATTTTTTCCTAGCATAATTAAATACATTATAATTTTTGGCATTTTTATTCAATAATTTACCTTAATTAGTAAATAAGTAAGTTTTAGAAATTTTAGAAATATATATTTCATAATATGTTTAGAAAATATTTTCTTTTACAATTATGAAATTATACAAAAATAGTGAAGTAGCTTCACTGTATTTAATATTATTTTATGTATAAAAATATAAAAATTTTCATTAATATTTGAAAAAATATTAACATTATAACAAGGTTTCAAATGTACGAATATTGAAAAGTCTTCTCATACATGACAGTTCTCTTGAAAGAAATGAGTAAAGATATATTAGAAATGATACACATGAATATTAAATCCAAATATTTGTGAAACAATGCATTTTACAAACTTCTGGAATTTAAAAGTGGAAGTTGCCATTATGATTTCACTTTGACAATTGTATATAAATCACTATAACAATAAATTTATCTTTCTTGAAAATGATTGTTAAATTTATATCTGATCTCATAATAATTATTAGTATACTTGGAATTCATCCCTTTTGAGTACGTTACAGCTTTGTTAACTTCATCCAAGGCACGGTCTAAGCTATATCGTTTGTCTGTATCATTGGAGTGTCCACATTTAGAGCTAATTACTTCAGAATCAACAGAACACTGTAAAGTATCCTGCTGATTACTATACGGTGGGTATTGTTGAACAGTTTCTAATGGCATATATTCATATGGGCCATTATGAAATACCATTGTTGAGTTATAATTAGAAAATCTGGATTTTAAATGCAAGTTACTGCTCGTAGCATGACAATATATGGGTCCATTAGGATTTAAATGAGCATCATAAAGGTGAAATGGGCCTGGTCTATAATATGATGGATTCTGTGTAACCTCTAATTCAGCAATACTCATCATTCGTTTCTTTGAGTATGATGGGAAACATTCATCTGTTTTACTTCCATCTCTTGAGCTCATCATATGAGCAAGTGTTAAACGTTTTTTGATAGGCAGGTTAGGGGATTCTAAATCTTGTTTGTATTTAAACTCAAGGTCTTCTGGTTCCCTTCTATTGCTAATTATATGCATTAAGAACCATTCTAACTTTTTCATTACTGTTATTACTTCATTTTCAACTAATTCCCCTTCAATATAAATGTAGTTTCCATCTGAAATAAAAGGATTATTGGCTGAATCTTGAGTCTGGTTTTTCTCAGATTGCTTTAGAAAGTGTGCATAACAACTTGCACATGTACATATTAATGGTAAATTGGCAGTTAATTCCTCTGGCACTTGTGGTGGCTGAAGCAAGGGGACATACTTTATATCACTTCCAACAGAATATGAAAACCCATTCATTATTGGTGTTAAATAAAAGTCTACTTTACGTGCAGGCTCACTCGATGAATCAAGTTCTTCAGTATCTTTACGTTTGTTACACTTTCTAGCAGAATCATTATCAACTCTTTGTGTATCATTGGCGTAAGATTCAGAATCATCAACTTGACCATATGAACTCTTTGAACAACTGACAGTTTCTGTTTGTTGAATATCCAGATGCTGTGGCAAATGTTTGTCTTCATCTTCACAACACAAATTTACTTTTTTAAATGCATTTGCAACTGAACTTGTTTTTTCAGTAATATTTTGAAACCTTTTACCACTTCCATCACTTGCCTCTGGCATTATGCCTTCAAAAAAAAAATTGGCTGATGGATTTGAATCCTGAGCCATACACCAGGAAGTTTGTGTTAAGGGTCCATTTTCATCTATCAGTCTCATTTCATCATTGACTGTTTTACTCTCATTTTTTGAATTTGTAGAAAAATACCAATTCTCTATAACACTTTTTACATCTGAAGACTTATGTTCCAAAATATCTTTGGTTGAAGTATTTGAATCCTCAGTTCTACACTTTGTATTTTCTGTTTCAGAACTGCTTTTATTTGTCATACTCATTTCATTACTACTAACTAATATATTTTCTTTGCTAGAATTCACAGTACATTTACTCCCAGAAGTATTCCAGTTTGCTATTACACCTTTCCCATCTGGAGACATGTCTTCCAAAATATTTTCCACAGAAGGGTTTGATTCCTTAGCTCCATAGCAGGAATTTCTTATTTCAGAACTGTTTTTATCCATCAGTCTCACTTCATTATTACCTAATATAATGTGATTACAAGAATCTGAAGGACACTTAGAACAATTCAGAGTAGGCAAAGCTGTATCTTGTAAATTGGGATGTTCTTTCACAATTACAGTTTGACACTCATTTTCATGACTCAGATCAAGTTGACTCAAATATGCTCTTCTCTGAATTTTTCGGAAAGTTTCATTACTGGAGACACTTGATACTTCAGTGTTGTAAATTCCAACTTCCGTTTTGGAAATACTTTTCAGTAGATGTGTTCTCTGTTTCTGCTGTGATATATTCTGATTAGAGCATTCTGTCTGTTTAGAATTTGTTGTCTTTTTGTTTAAGATATTAATGTCCATGTATGCCTTTTCAGTTAAATTTTGATCTTGCTGTCCAGGCAAAGTTTTAGGATTTTCTAGTTTACAGTATAATGTACCAGCTTGAGACAAGTCAGATGTAGATATATTATTATTATTAATATTTACTCTATCAGATTCAATATCAGAACTTTTAACAGAACTCATTATCTTCAAATTTTGGTTTGCAGCAATCATAGCATCATTATTTCTGGACAATCTAACTCCTTTAAATCTATTTGACACAACATGGTCAAACTCTAACTCATAGTTACTCTTTGAACTTTTAGAAGAAGTTTCAAGTAAGTCGCTTGAAATATCTATTTGAGACATGTTTACAATAGAATGTGCTTCTTTATTAAAATTAAGTAATTGTTGATCAGCCCAATTTATATTTTCAAGTCCTGTTGTACTACTTTTGGACAATAATGCATCAAAATTTATCACTAGATTATTCTTCTGATTATTTACATCTTCATGTCTTTTACATGAATTATCTGGTTCAGAAACATTTGAAGCAGATTTGTTGTAACAATTAATTTCCAATTGTCTGGACCATATATTTGGCTCTTCAGTTTTACTGTCTGAATTATTTGTAGCCAAGTCATCAGCTTCTAAAGGTACATTACTACAGTTGTTTGAAATATTATGGCAGAAAAATTGAATTGAGTCATCAAGGCAACTTGAATTTTCAATTCCCTTGTCAACAGTATATTCAACACTGTTTAAATTAACTGCAGTATCACTTTCCTGCAGGTCCTGCTCTTCGATTAGGCCTATATCTTTTTCATCAAAACTTAATTCATTGGAATTCCCTCTTAAATCCTTCTCCTTAATTATTAAGAACTCTTTCAAAGAAAGTATTTGACTTTCAGTGAGTTGTGGAGTGTGTTCTCTTTCTTTGCCATTATCACACAGTTCATATTCGTTAAAAGATTCCAACATTGATTCAGAAGTACAAGTGTTATTTATACTTTGGGTATTTAATGGTTCTGGAATTAACATATCTATTGATGTTGGGCTTCTAATGAAAGTTATTGCGTTAATAGAATTGTCACTGATTTCAGTGGATACAGCTTCTCCAATTCCACAAGTTTCAAGTATTAGAGCTTCAGGTATTTCTACGGCTGTACTAGTTTCTTTTTCAATATCAATGTTTTCCTGCAAGTTCATTAATTTATCTGAAGTTACTTGTATTGAATAATCTTTCATTGTGCTCCTTTGAAATTTATCTTTCAAGTTACTTTCAGTTTTACTTGAAATATGTGCATTATCTTCATTTTGAGGAACAATTTTACTGTTACTATAATAAGTACTTTTTGAAAATTGATCTTCATTCAGATGCAAGTTAATCTCCTCAGTAGATATTCCCTCATTTGATAATAACCTGTCATCTTGACAGTCCAATTGGTCATTAAAGATGTCATATTCTCCAACTGTAACAAAATGTGTGTCACTTGGAGACCCTGGATTAACGTCAGAGTATATTCTACCTGGAAATATGATAATTGTATTACTTTTATCTGTTCGCTCATTATTTATATAAATTACGTTACTTGATTTTGAACTTTCTAGGGGGATTTCCTCTTTCCTAGATTCTGATTCAGTCATACCAAAGTATTGTTCATTTGATGCCATCTGTTTGCCCTCAGAATTTTCAATTTCATAGTTTTTTTGTCCACATGTTATTTGATGTTCATTGTAAAACTCTACATTTTTAGATTTATTTTTGTACGCATCTTTTGGGTCATCTAAAGATTTTACAAATAAGCTATTTTGTTCTCCACATGTATCGTGATAATGGCCCACACTATTTTTCTTGTCAAATGTTGCAGAATCATTTTCTTCAGAGGTCTTATTATAAATGCTTGAAAATAATTCTTCGCAATCATCAATAATATAATTGCTGAATTCATTTGAAGGTGAATTATTAAATTTTTCTACACTTTCACCTTTTTCTATATTGTTCAATGAGACAAAATCATATTCTAATAACTCTCTTGGTGCAAGAGATAACTCCAAGTTAGTTCTTTCCTCCAATAGTTCCTGTGATTCAATAATGAATGGATCATATAGGTTTTTCATTAATTGAAATGGTAACTTTTCCCTTAAACTTTGATTTATAGAGGTTTCAGAAACATAAGTGTCATTAGAATCTATTGGTTGAGACATTAATTTCTCATTACATAATGTAATTTGATTTTCTGGGTCAACTTCCATTTGAATGTCATCAACAGGTTCTTGCTTTATAGTTATATTTTCTGGACTCAAAACTTCTAGCTTCACTTCACAATTTGATTTTAAATCTTTTGTGTCAGTCTTAGGCAAATATGGAACCAGATTTGAGATAAATATTTTTTCTTTTTTCTTTCTCTCTTCAATCCAATCTGTTTTCTCTATTTTGGGTTTAATCATTTTAAAGTCTGATGAATCAACAGAACTATATTCAATTGCTGTTTTGTGGTTAATTAGTCCACTATTTTCTGGAGGAGAAACAGTCTCATTAAATGACTCTCTTTTTGGTATCATATCCTGTTGTGTATTTTGATTCAGTTCATTTGGCCTCAAACAGCTCTTCGTTGCAATGTCCATTTGCATAGATTGATGGTCATTTTTATTCATCTCCAGCAGTTGAGGAGTTTCATTAAACAATGACTTGTTCCATGCTACATCATTATGAATATTTTGAAGTTTATCACTTTCATCCTTTTGTGCTTCATTAAATTTGTGAGACACTGAATCGGTTTTCATTCCAATGTTGACATGAATAATTTGTGGTTCATAATGTTCCCCTCTTTGTACTTGATTAGGCTCATTTGATGTTGAATCCAATCTTTCTGCAATTTCAACATAAACATTGTGGGATTCATCACTACCCTCCCTCTGTACTTTATTTGGTTCAGTAAAATATGAATCAGTCATTGCTACATTGGCTTCATGAATTCTCTCAAGTTCAACACTTTTCTTTCCCTGTACTATATTTGGTTCATTGGACATATAGTCCTTCCTTTCAGCCATGTCCATTAGCATTGATTGAGATTTGTCATTATTATTCTCCTGGACTGGAATAAGTTGACTGGACATTAAGTCATTGCTTGCTTTGTCAACTTCCATACTTTGGTATTCATTAGTTTTCTTCTCCCGCATTTGATTTGGTTGACTGGAAACTAGCAAGAGAGTATGGGTGCTTATATCTTCTTTGCCATTGATTGAATTCTTCAAAGAAAATTCATTTGCTAATTTTATCTCGTCCATTGAGCCTGACCCTGCATCATTAATAGTTATCATAGGAACATCTGTTTTGTTTATTCTGACTAATGAATTTGTATTTTTGCGTAACTTTTTCTTCTGTATTCTTCTACATTTCTTCTTTCTAAGTTTCTTGTAATTACATTTCTCTGATGTAGTATCTTTACAAGCCTGAAACAAGCAAACAATTGCATGCAGTGCATAGTTTATACATTTTACGTGAATTTATGGAATATACAAAAATTTTAAACTAGTGTTTTACATGCAGTTAATAAAATTAATGAAATAATGAATAGCAATTGTTAATATATTAAGATATTAGTTTACATAATACCAAGAAAAATATTAAGCTATTCATACAAATGGTTATGTTCTAATACACTGTAATGAATTGATTTGGCAATTGCCATTTTATTCCATTTGTGGTGATACTAAACACACTATGGTTGAAAAATTCCTTATTGGTGACAACTAGGCAACTGGATCAAAAATTAATGAATTAAAAAGTGCAATTCATCCATCACATATCGCCTCAAATTCTTCATACCACCTATCAACATCTCATAGGATCAGAAGAATTCAAGCAGTGTTTATAGTGAAAGGTGGCCCAACATTGTACTGAGGGGGTGGTCTAATAATTTAGCCATGGCATAGCTGTCCTCTAGTACTCTGCATAATATCATTCCAAAGTAATTTGGATTTATAATGTCATATGCTCACACAATTTCAGGTATTTTATTAAAATGTTTTCACATTTCTAAAATTTTGGTTTCATTAAACAAGAGCATTGCGACAGTACAAATATTTCCAGGGAGTGGTTTCGAAAATTATAACTTGTGCATGATTCCATGCCGTACATATGATTCAAATAGCGAATTTCCTGCCTTTCTCCCAAATATTTCCATCTTTCTTTCTATCCAATTATCAAATGCATGACTTCGTCACTTATCCAATATATAATTTATTTGTAATTTATCCTTAACGGATGCTCCTAATTCTTCCATCCCTCTTCTCTATCCATCCTAACTTGACAACCTAATATATAGACTGAAAATGTTTGGTCGGTCATACTTGATGTGGTGAATCGAAGAACGTGTTTCAATTGCGAGCACTGACTTCAGTCACATTTGTGTAACGCAATATTGCTCCTTGGTGAGAGCTGCGGAGGAATTTATTTCCATAGCCATATAACAGGAAGCAGGAGGAACTGTAGAGGGTGTGTGAAGCTTTGATCCACGGCACAGCTAATTTTGTTTCCTATCCAATTTGGGAGCAAATTGCAAGAGAGAAGATGGCAATGAGCAGAGGGTGGCCGTTTACTTAATCCAACCCAGAAATCAGCACTGGAAGTAAGCCGCCATAAATGAAAAAGAAAAACAGAGAGAGAGTACAAGGCTTTCCGAACATAGGCCAGGGGAACCCTGCAGATGTACACTCCATGGGGGGGGGGTTACCTGCAAGAGAAAAACTCTACAGGCACCTCTCATCAATTAATATTTAAAATGGATTGAATATAGACAAAATTCTTACCTTGTGCTTTTTAGAAAATGGTTTAAATGTTTTCTTCTTAACTTTCAAAATATTTTTTGCAGAATCCAAATGTTTTGACTTTTCATTCTCTGGCTCTTGATAATTATTAGATGATTTTTTAAATGCCTGCAAGAACTTAACATCAATAAGAACTACTAGATCTTATAAATTTATCAATATAGTGAAATTTACCTCATATGCAGCTTTGATTTTAAACTTAGCTTGGATGAAGAACAATGTAGGGTCCTTTTTAGACTTAGGAATTTTTGGCAGCACACTACCAAAGACATCTGCTGAGCGTTGCAGATTTTGGGGCCAGAATAATTTTTCAACAGCAATTTTTGTTATTTTCTTTTTTTCATCTATACTCTTCATAATTTTCTTCCACAGCTTAAAAGCCAATATATATCTTATGTACATATCCACATCAATTGAACTACTAATGTCAGAATTGAGAAATTTTCTGAAAATCAAATATAACAAGACACTTATCAAGCAATATTTCTATGAAATTAAAAACTAGGGGCAAAATGCATACGTTAGATGGAGGGAAATAATTTTATTCCTTCGAAATAACTATTTCGTTCTATTTGAACAAATGGTTGTTTAATTAAAATCAAAAAACACAAATATGAATATTTTGCTCAAAACTAAATAGCTAATTATTCTAGTTATTGTACTCAATCCTTAGACTGGTCTGATGCTACCCTCCATTCTGAGCAAGCATTTTCATATCTACACGACTACCACATCCTCCCTAATCTATTTATTGTATTTCATCCTTGGCCTCCCTCTTCTGTTCTTACTTCCACACATGTCCCTCTAATGCTAATTTTACAATACCATCACATCTCAAAATGTGGCCTATTAATCTGTCCCTTCTCTTGGCCAACGTCCTCCACATTGTTCTGTCTTCTCTTATACTGCTTAGAACTTCCTGGTTAGTTATTCTACCCATCCATCTGATATTCAGCATTCTTGTAAAGCACCATATTTCAAAAGCTTCTATTCTATTCCCGACTGCAACTCCTAGCCAATTACTCAAGATAACAAATTTGGGGAAGTGGGTTGTGTATCATTTATTAATTTTCATATTATATTTAACAATGATTGGTTTATTATTTATAATTAAGGATTTAATTTGATTTTTAAGAAATTTTATTTAAAACAGGAAACAAACTAAATAAGATATACAAATATGAACAAATACTATAGAAGTCACAATTGGCATTGAGTTTACTTATTTCATGTAATAAATTGCCGATTAGCAGTATCAAAATATTCTCCTAGTCACAGATTCTTAAGTAATTGAGTGATTAACATTCTGAAACTTTCTTATTTTATTATTGGCCTAGGTATGACAGTACTATATATTATGATGCTACAATGGATGGCAGGATGAATCATTGCTATGATAGGTTCGTTATGGTTAGATTTTGATTCAAGGCTACTCAGCCTGGATGCTTATTGAATAATTGGCATTTGTTGCAGTGAGATGCACTTTGAGTTCATTAGCAAATGACAAATTTGCTGGAGAAACATCATATGGAAGTTACCAAACTCACTTCCAACTGGACACTTCTAGATCGAAGTGGATATTATAGATTCATCCCGGTTCATGTCTTGACTCAATGTCCATTTACTCTGCTTTGTTTCTCCTCTCCCAGCTCCAGCCCCCTGAAAGCCATATATGCTCTTTTCGCCAATGCTCATATGGTCAGTGCATATCTCAACAGGCCTTCATACCCAAATAAGCTTGGAAAAATTATACTAAGAAAAACATCATGAATGCCTTGATTTTACTAATATTGATTAATAATAAACCGAGAAAAACATGTAATTGGGGTTTTTTACATAAGTGGTCATTACAACTATGGTGGACAAATGCTTGTAGAAAGTTTTGCCAATATTTCAACAAATATGGAAGCATGTAATCAATTAAATAAAAAATATATATTTAAAAAATGTTTTATTAGTCAGATCTTACTTTCTAAATAACCCTCATATTTTGTTGATAATCTGAAGATTAGTTTAGTAATCAAATGAAAAATATGGTGTTGAATTGAAAAATGCATTTATTTATTTATTTATTTAAGTGCAATAAGTTATGGTCAAAAGACAAAATGACAAAGTCAGAAAACTGTTGTAAAATGATACTTTATTGTTTCGAACATCAGATTCCTTTATCCTTCAAGAACATATATAATCTGAACAACAATGTCTATATCAATATAAATTGGTTTTAATATAAGCACTTAAATTTTATTGATTATTTATTAACACTTCACTATATCCACTCTCATAAGTCATAGAACTCAAACTTATTAATCAACTCTGTTTAATTTCTCCACTAAATTTTTGAATTAAAACAACAACAAAAAAATTATCTTACCAACAACAATTTTACATTTATACATATTAGCTAAAGTTATTGTAATACTGTGTGCCACTACAAATATAGTGGTAAAATGACTATCTATTAAGCATAGAATAAAAATTTGCACTTAATTAAAATGGATACAGATATTTTATAAGAATTTATAATAAACTTACTTTAAGACTGCATTGCAGATTTCATGAAAATTTTTACTAAATCTTGATTTAAGTAATGTGTCCAGTATATGTTCTTGAGAGTTATCTGTGGATATATTAAAGAAGAAATGTACTATTAATACAAAAGTAACAACCACTCACTTCAAATAATAATATAATTAACTTTAAACAGTTATTCTCTTAGAAGCTACCAAATGTTAATCTGTTGATATAAGCAGTTTTTACCTTCCTATTAGTAATTTGTTTATCAATAGGCTACAATAGTGATTCGCAAACTATACGGCACAATGCCGCAAGCCCAGTGAAAGATTTTGCGGGATCTCGGGATTCGTTGTGTTACCAAAAATCTGTTATACAGATTGCCCATATTTTATGGAATATGCTATTAGGATTTATTTAGATTAACTGCCCATAATAATGCTTTAACAACTCCTCTTTTCGAGCGGTGGGACTCTGAGCGGCAGAGTAGTGGGTGATGCCGGATACAATAGGGAACCCTTTGAGTGGGTACATGGCGCACTGGCTCGTCCTGCATTCCCCGTCATGGAGTCATCGTGTGAAACATTAAATGAATGCATTTAAAATCTTCAGCTGCATTGTTACAGATAAACAGCCATAGTCCATTGCAGATTGTATTGTAAACATGTGCAAGTAAGAAAATTGTATCATAATAAAGTATTTAGCTAATATGGCATTAAACTTATCTTCACATTTATAGAGGTCATTATTTTAATAGTTTTAGAACTAAGCAGACTAATATCGTAGTTTGAATCATTCGTATACACTGTGTGAAAAAAGTTTTCTTCTTTGTTTAACTTCTTAATTAAATGTAGAGGTCACTGCTTACTGAAGTCTTAGAAGTATACTTTATTGGTTGGTAAATAGAATTATTATTACTCTCACTATGGGCTGATATGGTTCTTTTATTAATGATTGCAGTCTATCTGCACCATCCCTTGGTTTGGATTTTATAACTAACTACATTGCGACCCGGCATTGCCCAGGTATTTATTTGTATTAACCCGGTACATTTAATTCATGGTCAACACATTATTCAACTGGAATCGAAAAAGTTAGAATATAAACCTCAAATATACTCGCAGAATCTCGAGAGATTCAAACATACTCCAGGTACTACAAGGCTAAAAATATTTTCAGTACTCTAACAGAATATAAATGCTCCCCCACTTAAGGGATGAATTTTTACTTAAATCTCATATCAAAAATTGAAATGTAACTCAGTGACTCTCATTAGACCGGCTTCGACACCAAAGTTGATAGTTTCCTTGTTATTTTCATATGACTCATTTCCACCCTCACATGCTGCAAGGGGTTGAAATTACACACAAATATTGTCAGGAAAATACTATAAATGTTCTTGACCAAGAATTTTTTTTGACTTGCATATGAGCTTTCACTACATATAAAAGTTCCACCCTCTCCCTCTAGGGGTGCTAGCCGTGTTTTATATTTGAAGTATTTAGATGTAGGTTGTCAGGAATATGGAAGCAAAATTGTTCTATCCATTTTCTAAAAATGTATTAAGCAGAAGTGTGTTTTACCTAATCCAATATCCCTGTTAAGGTGTGAAATGCAATTTTATTCGCATTCAAAATGTCAGGGCCTATTTTGATACCAAACTTAACTATTTATTTTAATTTGAATATGATGCCCCTGCAGCCCCACAATCTGGGGTTGAAATTTTACACAAACAAATTAACCAAAAACGCTATCAAATTAACGAAGGAAATAAAAGCAGTGTATAGATTTAAAAAAATTACCACTCCTCTGCCCCCAACCCATGTAGTTGTAGCTGTGTATTATCCTAATTGTGTTGAGTTTAATTCCCCAAGAACACCTGTTCAAAATTTGGTCGAAAATATTCCATCCATTTAAGATAGTATGTGGAAGTTAATTTTACCCCCTTCCAACCCTTCTTAGGAGATGATCTGTAACTTAAAATGTATTTTTTTTATGTCAGAATTAAACTCAGTGGCTCCCATTACAGCTGTTTAATGCCACATCTAGATTGTTTTCTTGTTATTTATATGTGATCCACCCCAAATAAAACTTTCCTTTGATTATGTATGGGGTTGAAATTATATGCTAGCAGTATCGAAGGAGACGCTATCAAATTAATTGACCCAATAATGTATTTATATTATAAAAATATTGGCAGTTTTTGCTTATTTAAAATTTTTCCACCATCTCCACATCCACCCCTAGGAGTAGAAGTAGAGTCTTACCCCAACCATGTGTAAGTCTTTAAAAAATTGATATGGCGTGGGCAACATGGAGGGGGAAATGGAAGGTCTTCCAGGCGGGGGAGATAGGCAACCTGCATTCAGTTGGAGATTCAAATGCAGATGAAAAGTGGCCTTCTCATAGTTCAATATATATAACAAATAATCGGCTAGCCGACGACGATCACTGGAAATGTCTTTCTGATGAAGAGGGCAGTGCCTCCGAAAATTCAAGTATTCTAAACCTCACAAGGTGTCTACCATCTATGAACCTCAGGTAAGTCACCTTCTTTCTATCTCTCTATCCTTTCCCCATTAATTGTTTTAAATAACATGACAATGTCATTTCCTGACTCATATATATGAGTCAGGAAATGACATTGTCATTATATATATATACACACACACACAAAACTTAAGCGTCCTCAGTCAATACACTTTCATTCGATACTTTCCTCCCAAATTCTCACCATTTGAACTATTAAGATAATTATTTTAGATTTATTAAGCATAAAGAACAGGTTAAATGATTAATATGTCAGTATAATTACTGAAGAGTTTGAGACAATCTAGAGCCAAATTGAAGAGAAATAAGCAGAAGTCCTTAAGTCACTTACTGAAAAGAATAATGAGAAATGATGTTAACCTATCACTTACCGAGAAGAAGAATGAGAAATGATGTTAACCTGCCACTTATTTTTTGAAGATGTTCCTTCCTTCTTCTGTAAAAGAAATTAATTATTAATTAAAAATTACATATATATGTAAAGAAAAATAAGATGACAAAGTGAAAATAATAATAAATTGGTTAGGAAAGATCATCAGGAAAAGGGCATTGGGTAACCATAAATTGGTAATAGGTGTTTATTGGCAGAGGAGTACTAATATGTTAATTTTGGAGAGTTTAAACTTCCTTCTTCTACAAAGATTATATAAAGAAGGGAATTTAAAATCTTGAAAATTCATATTTTCATACTTCCCTTCTAGTAAACGCCTACTTTCAATTTAAAGTAAGTCACTGATTTTCTGTCTAAGTACAGTGAGAGGCAACACCCCATAAAAATAGGAATGACTGATTATAACCGTCTGAAATTAATGTAAAATCGTACACGCAATAGAGGGCAGCAAAATGAGTTAAATAAGAATAACATGTTGTGGCAGCAGAGTATTGTGTGTTTAAAGGAATTAAATTGAGTGCAGCAAAATGAACTGATAAGATTGTTAAATACAACACAGGCTGCAGTCTGAATGTGGACTCCAACAACAGAGATAACGTCTAAGAACATTTATAATTTATGTATACATCAAAACTAAGCTTACAAAGTCACAACCACTTATGCCTCTCTCTTCTCGGAATAAGACATTAAAATAGAGATCTCATGCCTTCCGATCAGATTAAAATTGTTATTATTTGTATCGATTGGGAATATAATTTTTTTAATTGAATTGTTTATAGATAACTAATGTTGTCTCTAATGACACCTAAGTCTTCAGCTACACTAATATTAACTTTAACTCTATGATAATTATCGAGTGCTAATGGTGTCAAAAACAATTGATAGAAATGGTTTTCCTATAAACTGAAGTGCCCACAATTTTTTAAAGCCACGAGTGGTACAATTGTGATTCCATTGTTTTGTGCTACGTGTGCTCTAAGATAGTCACTGCTTGAATTTCCTAGAATTCAAGAAAACTCTGCACTAATCATGATGTTTGCCAGCTTTACAATTCAGGTAAGTCGCTACTTTTCTTTCTCTCTTTCCTGTCATTGGTTTGATTATTTTGACAAAGTCATTTCCTGACTTGTTTACATGTATATATATATATATATATATACACACACACACAAAGGTGTTGGAATCGTTAGGACACTCCCCATCTATGCTCTGCCGTTGATTAATTATTTAGTTATGTTAGTTGAGCACTAAGTAATTTAAAATAAAAATAACCAAATGTACTTTAATAGCTATATTCTCGAGTAATGATTGAAGAAAATTCTCAAGACATGGTCATTAATTATATACAACATCCACTCTCATCTGTGCATCGCCGCGAACTGCACCGTTCTGCTCCTTGTCTCGCCGTGGATAATTACAAGGTTCTTCGTAAATGGGTAGGAGTTTCTCGCAAGTTTTCTTGTCTGTATCGGAGACTCAGACTCTCCTCCGCGAATTTGTGGTCTTATCTTTTGCCTTGCAGCTCATTTTCCGTATGCTCGTTAAGACGTTGGGGCTAAATTCTCCAATGTGGAATTTGTCCTCAGCTCGGTGAAATTGGATCACCCTTTAAAGTGGCAATATTTCCTTCATTTTATTTTTTAGTTCCACTCCCATAGCCATGATAAAATTAATTACAAAATTCGCTATTTATTCTATTTCGTCGCACCATCCACAATGATTGTGATTGCACAATAGCCGCAACATGTTACCTCTTTCATACATGTAACGTACAACCCCTTTGATTTGTGGGTGGCGTATGATTGTGTGTACGCTCCTGATACCCATTTTTACGAGTTACGTGGGACAGTATCATTAAAAAACATTGAGTTTCGTGGTAGGTGAGGGCTCTCTCCGGCCGTCTCCGTTCCGAAATGTAAATCTTTCGCAAACAAGACTTCGTCAAAGTATGCCTAAGCCCGTACATGGAAATCTACTTGGTGAATGCATAGCGATTGGTCACATAGTAAAAATTTCGTAGCAAAATAAATGCCAATTCGTATTTTAAATAGTTTATTCGAAACTTGTACAACACGCACAAGTAAACGTAGTTTATTTCTCCGTTACAATAGAGATCAGCTATATTGCTGGTCTATGCTCTCAGCCCGAGGAATGTCGTCACAGGAAGGCTCCCACACGTGTGGGTGAGACCAAAGAGTATCTTAAATAGGTGCGACAGCGTGACGGCCATCCCCACTCCTGTAGGTGTAACTCGCTCGTAGGCCCATAAGAGCCCATGTAAAAACAGCGCTTTTTGAGTCCGCTAAAATCATTCTTAAAGCAGTGGATTATTTATTTACAGCATACATTAGTATTTCCAAACATATAAGGCAAAAGAATCAATTCAAATGGGAATATTTAAAATATTGAGCATGTTTCGAAATTGGTATTGCGAGTTGCATGAGAAGTTATATCAGCATATTTCTCAACTAAATGTTAAAAACATAATTTTCTATTCGCAAATGTTGGTGGAGAATGGAAATTGTTTTTCTCTGGTCTCAATTCTGATAAAAAGGAATTTTCTATATAACTGGGCCGATTGGACTTAAAAAATTAAACACTTTCTCATTAAATTATTGAAATGTCACCATTTTTAAATTAATCATAAAACATTACAATAAGTTTTAAGCATTTTGATAGAAAAATAATTATAAAAATTTTATTTACGATTTTTTAAACTATTTATGTATTATTATTCAGCGCGATTAAATAATCATGAAAGGACCTGACTGAGATAATAAGTCCGGTTGATATATTTTTATTTAATAGACTAATTAACTATGAAAACTAATATTAAATTGAAAAAGGATTATAAATTTTAATTTAATAGTGACAACACGGCTATTAGTCAGTTTCTCGTTTGAATAAAGTTGTATTTTCGGAAATAATCGATGAAATCGGATAGTGAATCAAATTCTGAACAAGTTCCCTTCTAAGACAAATTAGCGTTGGAGCGATCCAACTCGTCACTCTCTCACTCGTCAACACTTCAGAGTGAATTGTTATCCTCACGCAATACTTGGCTTTTGACAATGGCCTTAGTTAAAAACACAAGATATACGACTTTATTTAACACAAGGAGCTTAAGAATCAGAGTACACAATTAAAAACTTTAAATTCTATTTAAGAGCCATTTGCGAAAGATGCTAATGTCGCATCGAAACGTCGGCCTATCTAAATTATATTATAAAAATATCGTATTTTCCGAATTCAGAGCCTAGAAAAAAACAATTTATATTCTGCTCCAATATTTGCGAATAAAAATTATATTTATAACATTTATTGTATAAATATGCTGATATAACTTCGCATCCAACTCGCAATACCGATTTCGAAACATGCTCAATATTTTTAATATTCCCATTTGAATTGATTCTTTTGCCTTATATATTTGGAAATACTAATATATGGAGTAAATAAATAATCCACTTAAATTTGTCTTTTGCTGCTTTAAGAAAGATTTCAGGGGACTCAAAAAGCGCCGTTTTTACATGGACTCTTATGTGCCTACGAGCGAGTTACAGCTACAGGGGAGGGGATGGCCGCCACGCTCCAAGCGCCCCTGTTGCCCCTCTACCTATATAAGATACTCTTTGGGCGGGACCACGATACACAACAGAACTACAAAATATTACAAGTAATGTTAATACACCACAATACTAAGAGAAAAACGAAAGCGCTTGAAATGACGGAAAAAATTATTACGATGAAGGAAAAGTAATAACAGGAATGGAGCGAAATTGTCAATAGACTCCTGAAGTAGACGCCAATGAGCGCCCGTTGCTAGTTTTCCAAACATACCAATTAATAAATTGCGTTCAGAAATGCGACCCAAACCAGGTAAGGGTCCAAGGCAAGATGCGCTGACAGCGCATCCTCTACGAATACAAATTTTGCAGAGTGTTGAACCGAATGTACAAACACTTGCTCATGCCAATGATCTGACTGCGATACAGGTTGCAACTTGGTCATGTGTATACGAAACTGCTTGACGAAACTAGGTGGGTCTGCATTAACTGACGAGGAATCGAAAGGCCACTATAGACACATGGGATCTGAAAGGCCCGAGTCTACTTGCCCCAAGCCAGTTCTTCAGTCGAAGAGGCCACACATCTAAGTACTTAGTTTATGAAACATAAGCAAAGTGCAAGTATTTGGGTAGAATTATCATCTTCCCAGACGTCTCGTTTTGACTGGGACAGTCCCGGTTTGAAGGTATTGTCCCGGCTATTTTATGAAAATTACCGAATAGTTTACTTTATGAAAATTGCCGAATATACACGAATTACAAATAGATAGCTTGTAAAATAAAATTATCACATGCGACACGGCCCGTTTTTATTACTGATAGTGGGTTGACACTGACACCGATAATTATGGTATGTTAATTATTGCGTATTGTAGAGTGAAGTCTAGTTGTAACGTGAATTTGATTTTTTTGCAATTAAGTTATAAATTATAAGTAAATAATTAATATAAAAATTTAATTTTAATTAAAAATAATATTAACCTAAAATGCTAAAAATGAACTGTATATTTACAGACTAATTAAAAAAAGGTTATCCGTTTTTGAAAAAAGTTTATGATGATATTGACAAAGTAAAATATAAACAGTGCTCAGAAACTGGATAAACTATTTAGTCATTTTAAAGGAAACATTGCCTAATTTTTTGCAGATTCTAGAACATTTTCTGCCTACCAGGAACATTAAATAATTTTAATAATGAATCTTAATCAAGGGGCAAAATGGCTGAATCAACACTAAAAGCAAGTCAATCTACCAAACTGTAGGGAATTTTCCGACACTTAAAAACAATAAGGACTTTTTAAAACAAGTTCACAGTAGTGATAAATATTATAAATGAAAAGTTTTGTTGAATTAACCCTCGCCTGAAGATTGCGGACTGACAAAAAAGTATAGTTTTTTAATTTATGCAATTTCAACATAATGACAAATGCATAATCATGCTTTGGATTATGTAATTAATATCCATTTGTTAAATACATTATCATGTATTAGTATAATGTAGTTTTTTTTCACATTTGCTATATCAAAACAAATTTTAACTTTTCTCAAAAACTAATAATTTCCTGATTTTTATCTTCAGTTTATATATATTTTGTGGGGCAAAAACATCCTTCTCCCAACTCTTTTAATGCTTCCAACACAGAAAAAAAATTGTACTGACGCTTGTGTTGAGTTTTGAACAAATTTGTCCCAGTTTGAAGAAAAATAATTATGGTACATCTATATCAATATATACTATGTGATATAGGTGGAATTTATATATGAATTGAACACTTCATGAGCTTACATGGTTTGTAACTAAAATTTTTCTAATGAAATGTTATATATTAACTGTTACCTTGAAGCATGAAGCTCCATATCCAGGTACAAAGCTAACAAATCTGTTATTGTATTGTAGTATGAGGTGCAGTCAAATGGCTCTATAGTCTGAAAAAGGAAAAGCAGGTAATGCATATTAAAAATGGTTTGTATGGTTATTAAGAACATTTTAAAGTAGAATAAAGAGGGACTAACTACAGTTATAATTTTATATCATTTCTAATTCATTTTTTAAAAGTGACAAATAATAATGATGAGCACCACTATGCATTACCGAATGCTTATGCAGGACATTTCTATAAAACCAGAATTCATGTACACACCCCACAACTTGAGCTTGAAAGAATTTCTCGGTACTTACAAGTAAACTTGTCATCAATATGATTATTTTCATATAGTAAACAAAACATTATTTAAGGTGTTAAGAGATGTGTATGTATAATTTGGATGTATTTAAAATTACTAAATGTTAATAATTATACCAGCACAATGGACAATTATGTTTATGCTAGATGAAGAACAGTAACAGGAGATTTATACACTTCCAAATTTATTTAATGCTGCTTGAAAAAGTGCCTACCTATATGTAATATAGTTCTATAAAAATTAAACAACATTAAATCTTGATCAAAGATAATTCTGTCAGAGTATGTAGTTATTATGCCTGTTATAGTTTGTATTTATTTTAAATGAATATGAATTGCTTTAATGCCCTGAATTGTAGCTAATATTACAACACTTTACAATAACACTGAGTAAATTTGAATTCTAAAGTTTTAAAATTAGTAATCTGATTCCAACCTCTTTCATATCCTGAAATTGAAGATGAAAAAACACCATAGCTTGATTCATGAATTTCATTAGTTTAGTAGCACGATTTGGTTTATGATAGCAGGTTATAGAAAGTTCCTTTAGTTTTCTGAAACAAGTATAATTATTTTATAATTATTGTTTTCTATCATATATGATAAACAAATTTTTACTGACAATTTGATGATGTTCAAAGTGACAGTCAAATCTGTCTTTTTTAGTTTGTCTCATTTTTTATGGAACCTAATTCTGAGTACCTAATGTGCAAGAAGAGTTAGTTTTAGCTTTGAATTTATAAATAATGTAAAATGATTTGGAATTTGTTAAGATCAATGCATGTATTTCCAGAATCCATAAGTCAATGAAATTGAAAAATCTATATTTCTTATTGATTTTCTAAGGTTAATGGGATTTATGGGCCAAAGTCCATCAAATAAGTTATCATTAATTGTAGTTTGACACATTCTAAGTAAGTTATGTATTAATAATACATTGTTTATATATAATACATGGATATTATATTATACATTAAAACTGTAGAACATCTTGAATTCACACATTATGCACTTCAAATCCTACAAGTTTTAGATTCCTCTCATAGATTTACATATATTTAATTAATATGAAACATTTTATATGGAAAGGAAAGAGACAGGTGGTGGCTTACTAGAAATTCAAGCTCTGTGTCAATATACAGGGCTGGAAGTTCTTCGATTTTTTTTTCCAGGTATCCTTTGTTAGGAAAAAGTATTACACATTCCATGTGCTAGCCAGCAGTGAACTATCCACATGGAATGTGTTACATAGTTAAGCGAAACATCAAGTCCTGAGCTGAAGAAGGGGCCCAGGGTCTCCAAAATTGGAATGTTATTGGTTACCAACCTCCCAATGCCGATTGTTGATCTATGGTCAGATGCTGCCTACCTGCCTCTCTTATCCAAATGAGTTCATTAATTTGACAACATTCTATTATCTTGTCTAAATGCAATAGGTTGTAGGTTTTTACAGAATGTAATGATGCAATTATATTAAAAGTTGTTAAGAAATAGGTACCAAATATGGATTATCAGAAATCAAGAAATTCTGGTTTAATTCCATTTTAGAAGAATTCTGACATATAAATTCTGGGCTAATTAGATACATTGACATAATTTTGATGAAACTATGAAAATTAAACTGAAATAAATTAACATTTCAGTTTTATATGATCATGGAATAAGAGGACTAAATTTTTTTAATCCAGCACTTAAAAAAATGATATTGCCATGACTAATTATAATGAAACATTGATGATAAAAGATAATTTATAAGAACTTATCAAATTTCTTTTTCATTATTTGATACAAGGTTTTGAGATAAGAATGACAAAACAAATCTTTATCAAGCAAATTTTCTCTCAAACACTGCAAATGATTTGTAGTCCAGTTTTTGGAATCAAGATTTGTTTAAAAATTCTTAGAATATATAGTAATATAGAATACTTTGTAGTGAAAATATATAATAGAAAGTGAAAATGATAATCAGGGCACACTTCCATGATTTTAATAGTAAAGAGCTTCCATAGCAAAGAGAAATTCATGTTTCCTGGAGTGCATAGGTAAAGATCCCATTGGAAAAAGGAAGGAGATGGCAATGAGTTGTAGTTGAATGAAAGTAAGAAAGTACTGGTGAACAGGTTTAAGGTGAACAGAATTCTCCATCTATCAAAGACCAACACCTGAATGCTTGTGATTTGTATGGTATTTGTCTATATTTATTATGCACTGTACATCACAATTTTTTTAAAAAAATTCTACATACTGCTTTGCTTGAATATCATGAGGAAAAGATTATCTTGAAATTGCAATTATAAATGAAAATAACACATTGATTTTAATTTCTATTAAAAAATTGATTGTAGTTAATAAACTAATTTTTTAAATATCACACTTAAGTTTCCTTCTCATTGAATACATGCACCTGTGGTATTCATATAGCATGTAAGGTATATATGAAAAGTGCCCTTCAATTAAACTTAACTCGTACAAAAGAGTATTGATTCAAACCAATATTTTTCTACAATTTGCTACACAATGTGTATTTCTTTTTTATCAAAGACAAAGTTGGGGTTAACATAATGCAACTTTAAAAACCTAAGTATTTTATAAAGTAGAAATCTAGAATAGCTTCTATGAAAACATTACCATTAATGAATAATTTTTTTATACCAGGATAGGGTTTCAGAATTTAAGAGAATTGTTCATGTTAAAGATATGATTAAAGTTTATCTGAAAGCTCAATTTCATTAAATCACAAAAATGTTGTAGACAGTTTTGTTTAACAAATGGGATACAACTGTATTTTGTTCATTATTTTAATTAATAAAATAATATCAACAGTTTTTTTGTGCATTTTTGGCTGACTTCCTGTGGTCTAGTGGCTAGCATTACTATCTCAGGTCCTGGGTTCGAATCCTAGTATGGGCTTGGATGCTTGCATTGTCTTTGTCATGGAGACTGGGTTTAAGGCTGCTGGAGAATCGATATGCAGACCATGTATTGCTCCGAATTCTGATTGTGTCATGTAAGATGACAGTCCACAGTTGACTTGATAGGCTAGCCCTCAATGGGCTGTAGAGCCAAGGAACAGTTTTTTAAGAAATTTAATTTGACATTGTTTCATTTCCATTTTGTAATTATTTTAAAGAATATATAAAAACCTTATTTTGGCCCACAGTTTGAAAACTTCTATTGAATACATAACTGTTTATTGTGATAACACATTAAGAAAACAAGGTTATTTCTTACCTTTTATATCCATGAAACTGACAACTCTGAATGATTGAACATTTTGTATACCAACAATTCTAAACTACAAATTAAAATCCTGAACAAAAGTTTTGGCTATAGAATGCAATTTTGTAAGGGATTGTATGTACTTATCTATTAATATGGTAACGTATATTCCAAAATGAGAAATTATGTTAACAGTATTTTACTTTTCCTTTGATATTATTTTTCAGCTAAATTTTCATGACTTCTTAATAATTATATCAAAAAGTGCTTCAATTAATAAATACTGATTAAAATTACAACTGTTCCATTTTAAAATATCATTGTAGTTTTGCAAAATTTAATGTATCTTACCGATTGTGATACTTACTGTAGAAATGAGAGCAAGATTGTTTTTAGGTATGTATAATTCTTGATTCCAATAGCTGAATGGCACAACTCCCAGAATTTATTTTTCTGCATATCATCTTTAGAATTGTCAGTAATCGTTCTGATACCAGAAATGTGCGCAATATTTTCTGTTAGTTTTTCCACCAACTTAACAACCCCTAAAGTAAAGATAGTAAATGATACATTAGTATTATATAATAA
This sequence comes from Eucriotettix oculatus, assembly GCA_034510155.1. Taxonomy (NCBI): domain Eukaryota; kingdom Metazoa; phylum Arthropoda; class Insecta; order Orthoptera; family Tetrigidae; genus Eucriotettix; species Eucriotettix oculatus. Next base: position 196,600,413 of record CM067376.1, on the reverse strand, counting down.
ATGAAAACATAAATCCTATTAAATAGTGTACTAAACAGACTAAATAATAAGAAAACTGTACATTTTAACAAAAGGGTTGTCTTAGAAATATTTTCTGGCACGTCTTGCCTTTCGAAACTTCAAATGCAACTAAGAGCAAATTAATTCATCAGTATGTATGGAACAAGAACCAAACGTCTGACATCCCTGATGCAGGGTTTTCCTGCACCACATATGGGAACACCCAGTGGGACCCATAACTATAGCCAGCTTGCATGTTCTGCATACCACCTCCTAATGCTATAAAAGGAGAAAGGCTACAATGAACAAGCCACATATAATTTTCTTCCTCACTTCTTTATCATTAAATAAAAGTTTTACTTTATCCCAAGGGAGAAATATAAAGAATGCAAGAGCCATAGAGAAGAAAGATGTGGACAGTTTGAAAAGTAATGTCCCTAGAATGACAGGCCCACAACAACTATTTGTTGTGACAATTCCAAGTAATACAAAGGGCAAGGGAGCGAGGTCATGAAAATAGTTTCCTCTATTTTGTTTGAATTTATCCAGTGAAAAAGTCATAGCATCACAAAAATACAAAAATTTAGGTCAGAAATATTATATAGAAATAACCTTTCATAATATGGAGAGTAAATGACAAATTTTATTAAATTGAGAACTTTGATGAATGACCTTTGTAATGAAGATTTTAGAGCATTTTTTGTCTATGAAAATTATTAAAGTAAATGGTGCCAGCCACCTGAGGTGTAGGCCAAATTTGCCACCCCATTATTTAGGTACTTAAATCCATAAAGAACCAAAATCTACAGAAATTCTAAACAAATTTTTGGGCAAGTATCAAATTATGAGTAACACACATTGTGATATGTTGCAAAATAAAATTGCTATTTTTCAAAATAAGATTTTTCTTGTCTAATTTCATGTGCAACATCTCTTGATAAAAAACAATAGAGTTTCTGTTTCAGTAATTCTTAATGTGTTGCCTGATGTGCTCATTTAAAAATTATTGTAGAGTATAAGTATTTTTCTGCAGCGTGAACTACCTCCAAACTGAGGTCCGAATATGCCACGACCATATTTTACGGTGACTTTAGGAGTGATCAATATCATAACGACCAATTGTGCAACTTCTTTGATCATACCACTACATTTTGGCGTATGAGGTATGCCGACAAGTCAAATTTCACCACTATCTGGTCACTAGAACGGATTTGACAAGAGATCAAAGTTGGCCTCTTCAGCGTCTCGCGCACAATACCGCAGCAACATAGCTTCAGAAGACTAAATTTGTTCCAAACCGGTAGATCCGAACATAAAAATACATATTTTGTGTAATGGTACCATATTTTCAAAAAATTGGGAGTGACAATTTGAGCTTTTTAACCTGAAATTTGGCTACTTTTAAATGTAAAATGTTTCAGGGCAACATTCTGAAGAAGATCTCAAGACATATGAGTATAATAGTTTCGGTTTCTGTACTGCTTAGTATGGTGCTTTCTCTCCTGGTTTCCAAAATATGGTGGCATATAGATCTTATGTTGCCGAGTAATTGGCCTCCACTATGACTACAAAATTTTGTGGCAACTTTGGCTTGAACATATACAAGAACGGCCAGTCATATTATTATTTTGATCACATCACTGCATTCTGTGTTGGACGTTGTATCGATAAGCCGAGTTTCACACTTAGAAGTGATTTGACAAGGGATCAAAGATGCCCGTTAACGCGGTGACAGCACATTGAAGATGCGCCAGTGAGCCAGATGAACAATGAGCTATAATATTTTGCAGATTTTTAATTGGAATCTGGGTTTACTCCCTTACAAAATTTCATGAAATTAGGAGAGGGTCGAGTGGGAGACATAGGTAGTTTTCCGGTTATTTGACATGTACATGAGGGAGGAAGCAGAGGATCGGGCAAGACGTACACAAAAATTTACAGACCATGTCCAGGGAACTGCCGTCATACAGAAAACTTAATAATTAATTTTAGTAATTATTTCTATTGACAGCTTCCCATCATTATGATTTGGTGCAAATTAGAATACTGATTAAATAATATACATAAAATAATATTTATACTACTGTTTTAAAAACGCAACACCAAGGATACACGTGACTGAACTGATAGGATACATAATTACACAAATGATTAGAATTACTGACCGTTGACGCAGACAGTACCAGACCCTGTTTTTTAGGATTACTACAATGTCGACTCAACATTGTAGACGGGGCTGTATGGTCCGTCTCGGCCATGCGGACAAGATGGCGATCATGTCGCGCTGTGGACACATTACTTGGTCCAGAACCCGATCGTCTATGCGATAGACTCTCTTCTTTCCACTGGTTCTATACAAGCATTACTTTTCGGACGTTGCTGCAATGTCACAGTATGAAAAACCTGCTTCCCGAAAATAAAATATTTTTCACATTTCATCTCACTTAAGTGTTGATATTTGGCCCTTACACGTCCACGAAACATAACTGCACTAGCTTTCATGTTTCCACTTCGACTGAATAAACCACAACACTGAAACACTGACCTTGGTGGGGACGCGAGCGATGTCGCTGTTCAAGGTTACGTGAACGACATCTCTCTGAATACTTATTCAACTATCGGTGGTATACTGTTCTACAATTTTCGATTCGTTCGGATCATTAATTCTGGGTATTGCGTTTTTAAAAAACAATATTGTTTTGGTCATTTAAAATTTCTGAATGTTTTTGCTTGACACTTGCAATAAAAAATGATTTTAACAAATTGAAATTTCTAAATATATCCTAAATTACTATGTTCCATTTGGTAATTCGATGAAATTTTTATTTGTTATTTAATTATTATCATAAACAGAGTTAATTTTACTTTTTCATGAGTCTTCAATACAGTGTAAATAAATTTACAAATGTTTTCTGCAATAACTTAATGTTTTTTCAAATGATAATTATACTTACAATAAACCAACTGACAATACTTATTAAATAAAAAATCCGAAATTATCAATAAAAAATGTTAATGTAAATTGAATGGATAAAATATGAGTCTAGTTGTGTAATCTTAAAATGTACAAGTTTACCTGGATGGGGTTGCTCTGAGACTTTATTTTTAAAAAAGCATGGATCCATGTCTTACAAAAATATTTGCTTTCAGTGCTGTAAAAACAAAAGTAGCGTTATTATTGACAAAATATACTACTAATAAGCGTAAAATCTAGTGTATGTGTGTACATTTAACTTCCATCGTTATTTGGTTTACCTTTTCTTTAGAAAGAAGTTCAATAGTAGTGCTAACATATAAAAAAATTATAAGTGAATAAGTAAAATTTATTATTTTATAAACTAAAAATTGAATATACACACTAGAGCACACAAAAAATAATATTACTTTTAAAAATACGTATTTTTATGTATTCGTATTATTTTTGCTTTATAATTCGATGCGTGGTGATTGTTTTAAAATCTCACTCAGAACACTGACCTGTATATGAAACCATTTGATTTTTACGTATGCAAAAAATTATTGATATAATTAATGTCAAATATTAATTTATATTTAAATTGAATCAATTAAAAAACCAATAACAAACAAAAAAGATTTTATTCAGTTCATCCGACGTTTCGTCACCATGTATGGAACTTCATCAGTTAACTTCTTTAAACGCTACTACATAAATAATAGACAAACTTAGAAAATATAGTATAATAATATTACATTTAAAATTAATTATTAATATTTGCAGTTTCTTAGTTACGACACTTGTATTTTTTTACGTCTAACAATTGTCTATGTTCTAACTTGAATTAAATATTAAGAAAATGCAAATTTTGGTATGTGATAAAATTTTCTCTTCAAAAATAACGTGTAAAATCTACATCTCTCCTCTTACCCAAATTTTTAAACTTCAGATTTGGTGGCGGTTTTTAAATTTATTAAACCACCCAGGTGCGGTTTTAACAGCATATTCGCCATTCCTATTGCTTTTGTTCGTCAACTGATAAAACGATAAGTTTTCCGCTGATGCCTGACCCACATCACATGATCCAGAAAAGTTCAATAAAAGTGGGAAACTGGTCTAGTACGTATATGTTCAAATATAAAGATTAGTTTACATGAAAAATACTGTAGTAGGGTAGACAGTGTGAATCCCGCCACCCACGATTGCTTGCCAAATGAAAGTAGGAAAGTGTCATGACCGGACTTGAACTTCTACGAATAATGCTATCGACACTGCCCCAAGTAATGGTGGCTGTGCTGTATGTCGTTTTTGTTGTAGTGCAATAACATTACATTGTTTTCTTATTTTCATGCTTCAAATCAGTCGAGGTATGTATTCTTCGATGCTGCAATACATATTTGAGTTATAATACTTATTAATGTCTATAAGTTTAAATAATGCCAAAAACATACAAAAAATTAACGTAACATAAACTATAACTTAAAATGAACTACATGTTTCGGTTCTGATCTGGACCATCTTCAGGTTGAACTAAATAACAATGCAAAAGATTATTACATTCCAAAGATATTACAGTAGAGCCAAAGAATACAGTAATTAAAGAACCAAAAGACAAAATTAAAAAAACAAAGATAAATTATACATTTGATACATTATATTTCATGCATTAAGATATTATCTGTACTACGTGTCCGTTTTTACATTCAAACTATTAATGTTGTGTTTAATGTGAAGCCTTTCTTAAACTAATTGGGATTTTTAATTACTATCTTTGTCTAAAATTTGAAAATTATCCCAGTCAATAGTGTGGTTAGATTCTAAAAATATGTTTTGAAATAACAGACAATTTGTGTTATGAAAGCTTAACATTGGATCTGTGTTCCTTGATGGCTCGTTTAGTTTGGCCTATGTATGCACAAGGGAAATCACTACAATTTAATTTATAAACTACATTGTGAATTTTGTTTTTATCAACTTGGTCTTTCGAATGTTTATAATAGTGGATAAATTATTGGATGATTTAGTTATAAACTGGATGTTGTTGGAGTGGAATAGGTTTTTCAGAGAATCGTGTAAAGGTTGGTGGAATGGCATAGTAATGTAATTTTTTAAGGGTTTCGTTTATTGGTGTTGGGTATTTGGCCTTTGTGTTTAAGAAATTATTTTTGAAGAAATTTATTGATGAAGCTTTTTGGATACGAATTAGCTATTAATATATCTTTGACTGTTTCAATGCTGTTTTGGTGAAACTTGTGATGAGACAGCAAAATGGCTTTATCTTTAAGATTATATAAAACGGAATTTTTTTTTGATAGGATGAGAAGAATAATAGTTTAACAAGTTTAACAGCTTGCAGAATAAGTTGTTTTACGTTACCAGTTTGTGTAAATTGTGTCCTTAGCATAAGAAACAGACACATCTAAAAAGTTAAGGGTAAATTTTTTTCTATCTTGTGTGTGAATTTAAGTGAAGGATAATAATCGTTATAAGTCCATAAGATAGTATCAATTTTGTTATTGGGAATCATGCAACAAATGTCATCAACATAACGACAGTAATAAACAGGTTTGAAATTATGTTTGAAAAGACAATCAGATTCTAAATCTAGCAAAGAAGGGAACCAGATATTTGTTTTTAAATGGAATTTTTGATCGAAAAAATTGGTAGAATTCAGAATTAAATTGATGATGCAGGAAATCTCATTAAAATTTAATACAGTTAAATGTTGGAGGTGGACCCAGACTTTTTTGATACTTTGAATAATCAGATTATGTGGTATTGAAGTGAGTTATTTTATACTTAAACTATATGTTTTAGCCTTCTTTTAATGTATTGTGTTGATTTCTTTCGTTTGTTTTATTTCCTCTAATTCTGCATTTTTTCAATCTAATTCACCCGCGGTTATGACGCCACGCTTCCAGGGGTAATCCCGCCACCATACAGCACTACTATAACTGAAGACGCCATTCGACGTAATAGGCCTACGGTCAGAGAAGTTGTAATTAACTCTGAAGATGGATTACTAGGCGTGACAAAGGGAAAAGTTCAGGAGTCGAAGCCTAAAAGAATGTTTTCCCAATTCCACAATTTGATTCATGAAACGTGGAACAAAATTCGAGGAGGAGAAGCCACTCTTCAATTTTAACAGGCACTGCACAGACGTCTGCTGTGGAAAACATAATGACTAAAAGGGAGGGAAAAAGCCTTAACATAGAAATTAGCTGTAAGAAAATCAGCGGAAAAGCTTTTCGGAAAGTCTTTGGAAAATAAATCTAAGACAACCATGGCAAGAAGAGAATAAGCAGTGAGGGTCATGGTAAAAAGAAACTTTGCAAGCGTCTCATAAGCTTTGAAAATTTTTCTTCGTTGTAGAACGAAATCGCCAAACAAGCTGTGTGATGTCGATTTGTTTGATATTACTTCAAAAGATGTTGAAACGTGTGAGATCTGTGGAGAACATAGATGCACGTCGTGTGGAAAATGCGTGTATTCTGAATGCAGTCGAGCGACATCACCAGAAAAGTATATTTTCGATTTTTGTACACTGTAACTGACCTCTTTTAGATAAATTATATTAATTAAACTGCAATTTTCGCTGTCATTAAATTATTACATTAAAATTAAATGGGTTTATCTTAATTTGTTGCTTTTAATATTTCACTGATCCTTCTAAGAATTCAGTTAAATGAACTGACGTCATTACCGTGAGTTGATGGCGCCATTACCCACAGTGCAAAGGTTTAGAAACTGAATTTTTTTGCTGGTTTCCTGTACAGTTACAGTAACGAAAACAATCTTAAGTTGTTTATAATATTCAATGTATTTACCAGGTATGTAAACACATTTTTTGATTGTGAAAAGAATTAATTACATTTACTTAAGGTGGCGGAAAAAATATTAACAAACATTTGAAAGGACGTATATGGGCATTTCAAACAAGAGTAGAATTTCGCTAATACCTCACACACAACTTGTTTTATTCCGTCCTTATTGAAAACTCCTATAAACTGAAACAGACTGTCGCCGGTACATTAGGAGAAAACGTTATCCATAAATGTGAATGCTAAAGACAGAATCATTAAAGTTAAGTACAAATATAAATGTGTGTGAGGAGTAACAGTAGTTGGCTATTATTGGTATTTTATTGATCCTTCGGTTACACTTGCAAAATGGCTTTTAGGTTGAACCATTCATGAATATTACCGTGTGCCATTAGATTTTGTAAGTTGTTTTCTTTATTTACACACTACATTCATCTGCCACTGAATTTAAACAATTACGCTTCAACTTTGATCCATGGCCTATTTTTATATACCTATTCATGTAACCTTTTTTCATCTTAATTAATTTGACTGTTTATGTAGGAGTAGTTTACTACCGGATTTTCCATTGCCTATGACTGAGGAGAAGAAATTGGCAGAAACTCGAATTCTGACAAATAAATTCAAACTTGTTTATTGCAATCGGATCTCTTTTTACATTTGAGGTGGACCAGAAGACTCAATTACAATTTTATAAAAACAAGAATTATTGAAGAAGTAAAGACTCGAATTTGGTAGAAGACTAACTATGTCAGTTTAAAAAACTGATTAATTACAATCCTGTTTTACATTTTATTAATGACAAAAATTAAATGCGTCTTGTAACTATCATGCCATACAGGTTCATTTAACTTTAAATTGATATATACGTAGCCATCTAAAAGACAAAAGTAAGTTTAGAAATAAATACCACACAGCGTTCCTCCATTCCTCGTTGCTTTCGTAGCTGATTCAAAATGGTGAATATTGGAAGACGGATTCGCTACATAAACCAGATGACGAACTCAGTTGAGTTCTAGAAGTAGTCTGATAGCATCAATCGCAGTAAGTCAATCTAGTATAGGTAGTTAGTTGGGTAGTCTGTACAGTCCAATGAAGACTCGGTGTGGGAGAGAATACACATAAATGACGGGACTGCAAGTGTCAACAAAAATAGTAACTACATAAATATTTGTGGCCTGATTGTAAACTTGCAGCCTTGGTGAAAACTATGTGAGGTAAATAAATTGGTCAAAGGCCTATATGAAATAAACTTTGAAATTGGTCGATGACCTAGGAGAAAATTAGTATAATAAGGCAAATCTACTGAAAATTTACGGTAGAAAAAAATGGGAAGTCGGAAGACTAATGTATCAGAAAAAAAGAGTTGCAGAAGAATTAATTCTACAGAGACGCTGGGAGAGTTATCACTTTCGAGGTTGACAAATGAAGAGAATTTGCCAGATTTGAGAAGCGCAAAGTATTGGTGACAGATGAGTGTTACTGAACAGCAATATCCGTCAACGGTGGTCTGCAGAAGCAGGAGAACCTGGTGTTCATTGAGACCATGGACTCTGCACAGCTGGCCAAACTGACTAAAGGGGCTTTTCAATGCGTCCGCTTAGTTAATAATACTCTGGGGAGGAATACTGACAGCCTCCGTTAATTCGTATTTGAGCAGTCTGTGATACTTGCTGCTGAGACTTGGCAGCCCGAGTCCAAGGAGGTCCATAGTCGCAGGAAGGCAAGTTAGTGTCCACAGCGACGCAGGGATGAATCTGTAATCCCTGTCGTTAGGCACAGTACCCTGGGACGTTTCCGGGAAAAAGAACGCGGGGCAGAAAGTAAAGGCGTATCCGGTCAATAGAGTTTCAATAACAAAGGACGAGGGAAATAAAGAGCAAGACGAAGACGCCATTGTTCGTAATAGTAGCGCTGGCAGACCGCAATTGCAAATTGAAGCATTGCAAGTCTTGAACACTTGAGGCGGATCAAACTTGAACTGAGGCTGTCCACAAAAAGTTTCTGGAAAACGATTTCGACATTAAACCTTATAACAACCCCGTATTCTCCATTCCAATAATTGCCCTTGAAGATTATAAGTCAAACGATTTTGTCGCCATTCAGTCTCCTTAGCAAACAATTTTCTCCTATCAGATCATCATCCAGCTTCCGTGGCAGTGAACAGAAAAACCTAGATCCGACTTTTGTGTTAGTTTAAATGTTTTGGAGACTGAGAAATTAATTTATGTTTTTTTTATTGCGAAAACTTTTATCAGAAGATATTACGGTTTTTATTACATATTTATAGACATAATAATAATAATAAATAATTTACATGGTTGCTTGAATAAATTGTTAAGTGTATTGACAATAAATTTAAAAGCTAGAGAGTCGACAGAGCTGTGAACATAATTAAGTTATTGTAGTTGATAATATTTGATTGATTTAGTGTTGGCTGTGAATATTAATAGAGTTTAGGGTAGTAGGGGGAATCAGATGATGAGAAGTAAATGAATAGTCATTTTAAAAGCGCAGAATGAGGTGCCAGCTAACTGAGAGAGATATTATTGTTAGGAGTGAGAGACTGGATGGATGTAGTCGATTGGTAGTTTTCGTTTGAGTCTGCGGTTTTGAGGAGGAGTCTATAATAAGTCCAAGATAAGTGATGGAGTTTTTTATTGGGATTTGGGAGCCAAAAAAATAAAATGAATAAACGGATGTTTGGTTTTGATGGTGACTGGAACTATTGCAGATTTGGATGGATTTAATCTGACCCTCCAGTTTTTGGCCCAGATTTCCAGATCATTTAGAACTATTTGGACGATGGAAACACCTGAGGTGAAGGAAGAAGTTTGGTGGAGGTTAGCTATGTCATTGGCAAAAATATTGTTTTAGTGGATGGATGACGAGGGATGTCATGAGAGTACTTTGTGGGTTGCCATAGGAGATGGTGAAGGTTTTGGAGAAATGATTGTTAATTTTGACAGAATACGAACGGTTAGTAAGGTAATTTGAAAGTATTCTGAAGAGTGTGTCGTTAAGTTCATTTTTATTTTGGATAAGAGGGATGGATGGTGGATTTTGTCGAAGGCTTTCTCTGCGTCAATAAATACACCAATGCAGGAATTTCGATTTTCAAATGCATTATTGATAAAGTTGGTAACTGAATATAGTTGGTGAATGCACCAATGTTTAGGCCTGAATCCATATTGAGCAGATGAGGTGAGTGATGGTAATTGATTAGAAAGGAGGGGAAGGAAGAGTTTTTCGAATAGTTTCGAAAGGGTTGGTAGGAATCAGATAGGTCTGTAAACTTCGGGGAGAGATTTTGGTTTGTTAGGTTTGTTTATCATAATAATATTGTCATCCTTCCAGGTGGTAGGGTAGTAGGATGTACGCATTGAAAATTATTGTGATGAGAACAGTGGTATTTTTTGGAAGATGTTTTAAATGAAGTGTTGATATTAGATCGTGTCCTGGAGATGACTTACTTTTGAGTTTATTAATGGTGGCGCGTATTTGGGACGGGGTGAATAGTTTAGGCAATGGGAAGAGTTTTAGAGATGGTTATTTACTTTGTCACTGAGATGTAAGTTCGTGATTGGGTTAGGGGAGAATTGGGATTTGAGTATGTTGGTAAATAGGTTAGCTTTTTGGGAGGTGGAAGGAAACCAATGGTTTTCTTATTTGAGTGGGGGAAGGGGAGGATCTCGGAGAAGGTTTTAGTTAGAATTTTTGTTTTGCGCCAAATGGAATTATCTTGGGAATTAAGGTGTTGTGGGTGAGTTATGTAGTTCATGTCTCTGATATCGCGTAGATGAAGATTTAACTGTCTGGATATAGAGTTGTAATTGGACTTGTCATTTGGTTGTTTTGTGTATAACCATTTTTTACGGGCTTTCTTATTTTCTTGGAGTAGGTCTTAAGTGTGTTGGTAATTGGATAGGACTGGGATTTTTTGGTTGGGAGAGGAATTCGAGCAACAGCAGCTGAGGAAAGTTAATTTATGTGAGAAAAATATTTGAATATTATTTATAGTGTTCTTAACAGAATAGGGAAAGAGCGAACAATGTGGAGGACGTTGGCCAAGAGAAGGGATACATTAATAGGCCACGTTTTGAGACATGAGGGTCTTGTAAAATTAGCATTAGAGGGAAGTGTGTTGGGTAAGAACAGAAGAGGGAGGCAAAGGATTTAATCCGCTAAGTAGATTAGGGAGGATGTGGTAGTTATGCCGAAATAAAAAGGCTTTCACAAGATAGGTTAGCATGGAGGGCTGCATCAGTCCAGTCTTAGGACTGAATATCACAACATTTATAGAGTTGCATGCGTGCTGTTTTTAAAATAAGTAATTGTTTAAAAAATACATTACATTATTTTTAAGATATTATCAATTATTCCCTTATACTTTGGACTACTTATTCACATATTCGCCGCCGTTATTCAAGCACTAATTAAAATAATGTAAGGAAGATGAACCAAAGTGTAATCCTAAGAAATTTATATCAACTATTCACATAAAGTGTAGTGTATTCAGCACAGAGACGACTACATAAATTATATAAGACAACAGAAAGTATATTAAATATTTATGAATTTGATTAGTGACATTGGACTGAATGTGAAATATTAAATAAATAATTTTTAAAGAATGATAATTACAAGGAAAACAGATATATGAGTAAAAATACCATGTCATGTAGAAATAATTTTGTTACTTTATAAACAAAAAAAGAGAAAATAAAATATTTTTTCAGATACTAAACAGTAAACCATGGAATCAACTAAGTCAAGGGCACAAATATAGATTTTAATGTGGTAAGGGTTTTTAATATATTCATGTTAGGTTGTGGAAATGAATTTAATTATGACGATGGGTTGTATAAGAGATATAAGATATAACATTTAAACTTAAAGTAGGGAAGGGTGGAAATAATAATTATTAATATAATTTTTTTTCAAAAGGAATTTAGATGACTTTGAATTTAATTTGGCCCTCGCAGACTCAATCGGGAACATGAATATCTTTAATCTTAGGGAATGCTAATGCTGAATGGGTATAATTGCAAAATATAGGGAGGGGGGACGAGAACACTTTGAAAAGACGCGACCAGAGGCGAGAAACAATTTTGGTCAGTACTTCGCCAAGGCGCCGTCGATGGTTGCTGTTGATCGACTGATGACTGCACGTTGTCCCGCGACTGCTCGGGAGATTTTCCCAGGCTTTGGAGGTTATCTGCTCGTCGCCCAGGGATGCTCGCCGACTAAGGATGAAATTATTATATCTTCTTCGTAATGTTTTGGATTGACTGCTCTTCTACAAATTAGGAATCTATAAACTTTGAATGACTTCTGCCTAAAAATTCCGTCCTGACTGTCCCTTCTCACCAAGAACCCTCCGGGTTTTCTCTGCAAGCCACGCCCTTTACTAATTATTTCCCACCATGAGCGTGTGATTTCTACGCCCTCCTTATAGATAAGTAGCTAGCAACATATTTTTTCAGTGGGTGTCCTTCGGAATTTTGGGACGCTGTTTTTCTTCTTCGTTTTTATGGTGTGTCGAGGCCCAATAAATTTGCCCTTATTCTTCTTTTGAAATTGCTTTGCCGTATTATTAAAGTTTCCGGCCTCTCAGAGTAAAACTCTTCCCTTGTTTTGACGTTAACAATATAAACAGGCGGAAGGTCCAAAGCCAGATAAAATTACCTTCTTACCCGGATTGACCAGATAAATCAGTGGTGCTTTCTATCTGTCACCCCCATTTCTGTCTCAATCTGGCCTTCAAGTTCCCTCATTCAATCAGCTTTCCGAACCTTAATGTTTCCGTTTTCTGACTGTAATTCGTCATTTAAATAACCAACCGCGTTCTTTCATGGTCCCGACTTCGCCTAGCTTAGGTCTAAATTGTTATATATGTACACAAAATATAATAAAAATAAGAGGAAAAAATTATTAAATTCATTTTTATGTGATACGCAACAATCGCGTACCACAATGTGTCTTTATCAGAGATGAAATATCAAAGAGACTGAATAATTAAAATAAATAAAAATAAGGCTAATAACTTGTAATGAGTGGAAATGGTAACCGCCATTTTATTTCGGAATTGGGTGAAGAATTCCCCATATAGTTAAATTCTTCAGCCCAGGAAAACACCAAGGCGCCAGAAAGGCGAAAACGCCACCTTGAGGCTTATAATTCTGATACCTGACCCCGGGAATTTTGGAAGGCCAGAAAGTTAGGAAGAGAGAACCGCGAGCCAAGGTAAATGTTGATTGAAGGCTGAGAACAGGTGACCCGCCATGCAACTAATGGTGGGGTGATTTAAGAAAAAAATTACCTGCGTGGATGGAGGACAAAACTGAGTCAGTCGGGAATAGAATTATTAAGCAAGAGGAAGTCGAGAAGGTGTGTGGGATTTAATCCACGTGAGTTGGACATGGATTGTTGAAGGAGAAATTTTTCTAGAGGAAAATCAGTCGAGCACGCAATTATCAAGCAGGAGGAAGACTAGAGGTTGCGTGGGGTTTGATCCACGGCAAAGCTAATTTTGTTTCCTATCTAATCTGGGAGCAAATTGCAAGGAGAAGACGACAACGAGCAGAGGGAGCCCGTTTACTTAATCCGGCCCAGAAATCAGCGCTGGAAGGAAGCCGCCATATACGCAAAGAAGAAAAACAGTTTCGCGCCTGTTCCTCTGTCTGAGCTGCAAAGATATGCCCATAAAAATGACCCTTTAGAGTCTTACCAAATGCCAATTGAGATAGCCGAGTTTTATTTTCTTAAAGTTGGACCCTAAAATTATTAATTATTATTATTTATTTTTAGATTTTGTAAATAAATTTAATTTGTTTCAATTAACCAAATACAATTTTATAACTCATTATTATTTAAATTAAAATAATCCAACCCTAGTTCATTATAAAGTCAACAAATAATTTTATTACTATTTAATTAATACAAATACTTCGTTTCATCAAACTTTGTGGACTTCTTCAGTTAACTATAAAACCAAAAATTATATGGTCAAAATTAGCGCATACATCTTAAGAATCATAATTTCGATTGGTAAATTTTATATGAAGAAAATAATTACTTCTCAAGAATGATGAGTAAAATGTTATATATCAGGAGCAACCCTCATGCACTCAGTGCAAGAAAATGATACGAGTAATTTGCAGAACATATACGATTCTCTTTTGATTAACTATTTTTAAAATACTTTTTCTAGTGTTAACATTTAACGGCGTAACTTACTCATTCGCGGGAGATAGTTCGCGACACCAAATTCCTCTAATGTAAATAGTTTATCCATTTAATAATGTCTAATTTATTTTACTTTATATTCAATATTATACTACATATTTTAACAAATTTTTATATATTTGAAATTAATTTTGACTTTACAATTTTTTTGGTGTACAGTTACCTGAAGAAGTCCACAAAGTTGGATGAAACGTAGTATTTGTATTAAGTATTAATAAAATTATTTTCTGACTTATGACCATAAGAAATACCACCCACTGCTAAAATGTGGAAGAACAAAATGCCATGTTTTTAGACCAATTAATACCGTCCAATGCTGGAAAAAAATCACAGAAATAATAGTGTCTTAAATATTGATGAAATAATTTGTGATGGCCAAGGATAATATGGTTTCAGTGATATAAAATATAATCGAAACAGTAGTGTATGAAACATTAATGAAACAAATTAAAAAACTGCTGACAGAACATCAGTCAGTATTTAGGGAACAACATACTAAAGACGTTATCACAACTTGTGATAAAGTTTTAGCCAAGTGTAACAATTACATTGGGCAATTTAAGAGTTTTTGATACAATACTTAGAAAGTTACTGTTAAAATTTGTCTGAAAAGTATATCAATAAGTAGCTAAATATATTAATAGTTGAATAATTATTTGAATTATAGAAATCAGAAGACTAAACTAAATTAAAATGTATCAAAGGAGAAAACATTGTGTTCCACAATGAAGTACATCGTCTATATTGTATATAAATAATTTTAAAAACGTCTCGAAATAGTGTAAAATAGGTGAGTTGTAGACCATGAATTCATCTATTTATGTGGTAATGGTATAAAATATGTTATTAATAAAATCAATCGAGAATATAAAAATCTTTGGTTAGTTGCGTAAAAATTTTCTAAGTCTTAGCATAGGGGAAAAAATTGTATGTTGCTGGGAATATTCAGATTTAAGAACGAAGTAGAAGTGGAATTTTGAATACATTCACAATAAATGGATGAAAAGAAAATTTAAGTGCAAATTAAGACAATATATTTCAAAACCTAGGAAAGTATTACTTTTAAAGTAATAGTAGTACCATATTTAAAGTACTGTTCCACAATTAAAATAAAATAATTAACATCCATAAATAATACTGGAATGATAGCAGACTTTCATAAAATAGGGTTAATAAATCAGTAATATGTCAAAACTATAAATAGAAATAAAATGTATATTTTAACTTTTATTTATAAACTAAAAATATATATTATCAGAATAAATACTGTACATTATAGAAAAGGAAGAAGAAAATTAAAAATACTTTCAAATAATTTTTCATGTGCCTAAACTTTTTATATTTGATACTTAATTCAACTTTGCATGTCCCCAATTTGCAAACGTTTTAAGGATAGTTGACTATGTACTATACTTATATCCGTGATTATTAACATAGTTTCCCTCTTTTTAAAGGATCAGGATGTACTCGTTCCTATAAGGATGTGGTTGACGTGCAACGTTTATATTTTAAACGCCACTGCGTAACAAAGAGTAATAGGGAGTGAATCATTAAGCCAATGGGTTTACTACCTCTAAAATTCTCTTGAAAGGTCTCCTACGCGGACTCTTCCTTCACGCTCGGCTTACCACAAGCATATTTTATGACTGTTAAATTCCTATTTCCGAACATACTTAAACTGTGTAAAATTGCCTTTTAGTTATCACTGAGTGTGTATATCAAGTTTGGTTTCTTAGTGTTTAGTTAGCTTAAATAACAAATAATCACCGACCAAGACCTCGAAGTTACTTTCAGATAAGTTCTGAGAGACAGTCTCGCAATCAGTCACGTCACAGCAAAATATATTTCAGCTTTGGATTCACCCGTATTTTAACGGCCCGTATAAATGGAACTTTTCGATATCCCAATGAATTTTTATGCGTAATTCAACTATTAGTAAGGGGTAAAATAAAATTTAAATTGTATTTCAATCCCCTATTAATTGGGTGGATGAGGCGGAAATTTTTAATTATGCAAAATTGGCAGCAGATATTTCTTTTTACCCCAATTCTTTAAGGCAAAAAGTATTCATAAGAGTGGGGGTGGATGAACTTAACTTAAAAATAATAAAAAAAATTATCGCGATTGGTGTTCAGTTGGGAGTTGTTCAGTTCAATTATGATATTCAACATGCAACTTAGGTAGCAATTTCGTTCCCAAAGTGGGTTAAGTGGGGTACGGGTGCATATAAGACGTAAATCAACCGAGATTCGTATCTATTACGGGATTATGAATGACGCCGAGTTCAGTTCCAAAATTAAACATGCTACTTAAATCGTACTTTGTTCCTATGGAAGGTTGGGAGAGGGAGGTGTGAGCGTGTGTGTGTGGGGGGGGGGGAGGAGGTAAATGGCTATTAGACGACATTTATTTTGGGGTTATGGAAGACTGAGTCGAATTCGGACATTCATCGTGCAACTTAAATCATACATCGTTGGCGAGGGTAAGAGTGAAAAACAGTAAAGTTAATAAAATGTAATTAACTTATGATGATGTGTGTTCCGGCGTTATGGAATTCGTGTAGTTTCATTCTGACATTTAAAATTCAACTATTAGTAAGGGGTAAAATAAAATTCCCCTTACAATTGGAGCAGTGGTGGTTCGTGAGTTTTTAAAGTTATGTGCTACATCATCCTTCTAAATAATTTTTACGAGAATAATTACGTAAGACATTAGTAATACTACTACGGCGACCAAGAAGATGTACCATTAAGATGCTACATTTATAATTCCGTCTACTTAATAATAATAATAATAATGCCTAATTTTTAGAAGCAGAAAATTTTAAAAGCAAGTTGACACTTATTTGTAACATATAAGTATTTTTCCGTACATATTTTAAATAATTTTAATTTTAGGAATAAGGCACACATGAGGTCAGTATTTTCTGCAGTATCCTGAGGTAGTTTTCACAGTTTGATTGAAGTCTTCGAAACACAGACTCTTACATGAAATTATATTAAATACTATCAAAATGTATGAATGCTATTTTTGTTTTTAAAGTACAAACTATTTTAAAATAAGATAACTAATAACTAAATAGTTCGATTTTATTTTGTGCAAGAATCGCCCGCTAGTGGCGCTTTGAAAACCACAGCTACGAGACGTTGTAGATCAAGGAGAATCAGTTTGTCGGCGTGACAGGTGAAGCAGGGGGGCCTGAAGCGGTATACTGCGCATGCGCATTTGTCGTTCCGGACAGGATTTTGAGCTAGAATCAGAATAGCACAGATGCAGGAGGAAATTCACACTCTTAAAATACTATTATTATAAAGGTTTTTAAAATAATGAATCAAATAATTCTTCCTAAATTAATTAATGTGGTGTAGCTCATGAGCACATATGCACCAGCCGCCACTAAATTGGAGAAATTTCAATCAAATTTTGTTCAGTTACTGTCCATTTTCAACACGGGGTGGGTACGTACAGGAAAGTGGGGCGAGTGCATTTTTTATCGGGCTTCTTAAGGCCTTAGGTTTCCGGAAATATTCTTAACTGTAGTTAAGGTACTGATACTTATTTCGATATTTTTAATGTACCGGGGCCAATTCAGCTCTTATAAAGTGTTCCGAGTATTTTTTATTTAATTAGCGTACCGAGAATATTTTTAACTCCGTTATTGTTCGTGAATTATTCTTTAGTTTTGAGATTCTGGGAGTACATTTCACTCTCTTTGGATACCGGAAATATTTTCACCTCTGTTAACGTTATGCAGAATCAAATGAACTGGCTTGTGAGACATCACATGGGTTATGATGAGATTAACATTTTTTATTATCATGGTAGCGGGCGTAAAAAAGTAATTAAGTTCATATTATGATGCTCTCGATGCCGGTTCAGTCACGTATTGACCTAGAATTAAATATTATACCGCACTAATATAAATGCATAATAGAGCAATTACCAGCCACCCAGCTAGTATTAGGTAAAAAAATGCATGCCCATTTATTTCAATTAATAAATAAGACAATAGCCAGAGGCAATTACAGGAGAAAAAACATTCTACTCCTCCAGATTCATCTCAGCGTAGAGGAGTATGAGGAGTGAAATAATACATTCTCCTCCCTTTCTTAGTATTTATTTTACTGTGACATTAGACATATTATAGATTTGGTAAACCACTATTCCAAAATTGGTTCTGCTGAAATCGTAAGGAGCACAAAACCACTCCATAATAATACAAATTCCTAATGAATAAAGCTTGAAGTTTTTCTCGTTAAACAGTTCTCGGGCTTCTAACCCAGTAAAATTAAGTCCGAGAACTGTTTGTGAGAAGATGAAGACAAAGCCAGTAATCGATACGAGAAATTTTAAAAAAACGGAAATTTAAAAATAGTGCTGTCAATATAATAACTTAACTTTGTTATCAGTTGTAAACATTAGTGATTAATTGTAAATATTTAGTCGCTAATGACCGTAAATGTTAATGCGACTCTAAATAAAAATAATTTAACAAATAAATAAAAATACAAGTGTAATTTAGCAGTATTTTAGAGAGGCAATGAAGTATAGAAATTTCTTAATTTTCTTCCGGCAGCACGAACATGAATCGACCTGCCGGTTGTGTAAAATGAAATAAAATGAGAAGGGATAGCGTTAATCCTATTATTGATTGTATTTGAGCACTGATTTCTTTCCTTGATCAATGAAATAATACAAGAGTAAAAAACTTCAGTGTGGTTCACAATAAAAAGTTGTTTTGCTTTTATTAAAATGATAACACCATAAAGTTTGTGTATGACTAATATTTGAAATAATTTCTTGAAATAATGCACTTTTCTAGGCAATGAAAATAATTTTCAGGAAAATGTGCAATATTTCAAATAAAGAATAATGAAAAACTAACAGTGAAACTTGGGAAAACAACATGAAAATGAGTTTTCATTTCACTACATATCTACCAAAACCAAATTAGGCTTAGGTTTGTTTTCCATTCAATATTTTGTATTTACTGTCTGAATTATTTTCCTCGGACTTATAGAAAATCTGAGGACTTTTGCTCATAAGCGATGGAAGACATGAGAAATCATTGTATACGTTAATAGATACTATTTGTTATTCCGTGACCACGTCTTGGAAAGGTTCTAGTACTATTATACACTACACCATTAAATATTTTAACAATAAAAAATACGATTTTTGCAGAACCACCTGTTGGAAGGACGTTCTGCCGCGAGGGTAAGGTTCCCTCTCATCCAGACACGCTTCCCGAAATATTAATCTTTTGTAGCACGTGTTGATTTAACGTCTGATTTAAATTAATAATACGAACTTAGTTTCCATATAAATTTTAATACGGATAACAATTACTATTCCTCTAACAGCATTTGAACATACTCGTACAACTTTTAGTTCATTAAAGTTTCTCTGGAAACTAAGTCAGTATAATTAATCACTAATATTTTAATGTTCTTTAGATAACAACACTCCATCATGTAATTATTATTATTTATTTAATGCCGCATTAAATGGTCGTTAACCACTTCCTGCTAAGTAGAGGTTCCATGATATAGAAACTCAAACATACAACATCCATGCCAACGCCAAGATTCGAACCGTAGACCTCTGTAGTGCAAGGCAGAGATGCTAACAGGAGGCCGAAAATAACTGTTATAGTGACAATGGGTACAAATTACCGCATTATTTTCATTTTAAAACATTTTTTATATGTTTTCAGGGTTACTGATTCACTTACCTCGTTCACTGACGTATATGAGTATGTTTCAATTGTTGGAGTTTCGATATATCAATTCAAAAGCGAGATGAATTTTTGTACATTCTGTAGGTAAGTTATATTCGCAAATACGGGTGTTGCCGCCGGAGTGTATTGTGACGTGGGTGTTTTGCTTTCAAATTCAATTACGAACCGAATACTCATGACATCATAATTTATACCAGAATTGAATAAAGCGACTTACTTGTCAGAATTATACAAATTATCTCTACGTATCGTATCTATGTTTTGGAACCTAATCAATTTGGAATAGTAAAAATTACTGATATTACTAGAAACAATAAAACTTTTTTCGAAGAGGAACGGTACGTAGTGTTTTTATTTTATTTAAATGTTCCTGACAAGTTGGTTGGCTTATTCATTTGTGATTCAATTGACGCCGTATAAGTATAATTAATAATTTAAAACGCCTTAATTTTTGTTTAATTAATCGGTATACACTTTTCTACAATTCTCATTTAATTATTCGTTTATTTAATATATGAAGGAATACGTTTTCACTTGAGGACTGGGCTATTTTTACCAGTTTGTACTTTACAAAATATAAGTTTTGTATGTATGGAAGTTAATTAAAAATAACAGGAATGGTAAAAATTATTTCGCTTAGTTGCAAGTGTATATAATTACCCGAGGGTTGATGATTGGGAAAGTTTCTGTTGACGAATATAACGGCAGGCGTGATCACTTGTGAGTCAGGTGGTGTTTCAAAACTGTAGGCCAATGCATACGACATTATTAATTTTCGTATAAGCAGAGGACAAACGTGGATTGTTGCTTGCCTCCCAACAGCAGCAGCAACCTTAGTACACCCGGGCTCAAGAAACGTAACGTAAACCCGTATTAACCGAGAAATTAAACGAAGTTTTTTTTCAGTTCTGTGATTATATAGGAAAATTTCGCCCTGTAAGTTGTTATGGTTAAAATTTACTGAAGCGGAAAAAACGTGAGACAATAAAACCCGGTATAAAATTGATCACTCACTGACTGTCCGTGGAGTTTTTGCGCAAGGCAATCGCGAGGACGCGTAGAAGAGACGAGACGAGAAGAGACGAGATGGATAGCACTGACCCAGCGCCTGTCATAGAGAGCGCTGCTGGCAGGCTGCGCGGCGTGTCTAAGCTGCACTGCGCAGAATAGTCCGCTCGTAAAACGCTCCGGTCGTCATTTGCCTCTATTGTGGGCGACCGGAGAAAACCGCCTTTTTAGCCTCCTACCCCGCCCTCCCGCCGCCATAACATCGGCAACAGCCTTCTGGGGCACGTGCGCTCCATATCTCAAGAACAAAGCGGCCCTCACTTCTACACAGAAAGCTGACTAACAAAACGCCAACAATAATGAAAGCAACACTCGGCCCGAATAAATATATCATCTTAAAAATTATTTTTCTACGGCCAAGAAATATTTTTCAAGTTGAAGCCACCTTGAGTAACATCTAGTAGGCAAAATAAAATAAAAACGCATTGCTTGACGAAAGGAAAATATCAAATGAAAATAAGTTTTCAAACATAAAGTCAAATTAATAAACCTGCTTCCCTGGCGACGAAATTGCCATAAAATATCCAGTGGCTGCTCGCGAGTAATTAAAGTTATGTACTGCATAACACCAAGGTCCAATTTTTATAAGGATAATTACCCTTACGTAATATATAAATAAAACTACGACACATACAGTGTTAGTAATACTCCGTCAACATAACGTGTAATAGGAACGAATTTTCAAAATTATAAAAAACTAAAACCAAATAGGCCCAAATCCTTAATTGCGAAAATATTTTTCCTTCTTACATAATTTAAATGAAGGTTAATAAAAGGAAATTCAAGGAGATTGAAATAGTGGAATAACAAAGGGTGTTAGAAAAGGGAAAGGATATTTTGAAGGAAGGTAAGGAATTGTGCTACTTAGACAGCATAATAACTAGGGAAGGTTGAAGTATAGCCGACATAAAGAATAGGATAGCACAGGCACGGAAGACTTTTTTTTAAAAAAAAGAGGAATTTGCTTACGGGTAATATAAGTATGAATATCAGGAAATCATTAACTAAAATTGTTCGTGTGGTGTTATATGAATGCGAAACGTGGACGGCAGAAGTTGCAGACAGGAAAAGAATAGAAGGTTTCGAAATGTGGTGCTATAGGAGAATGCCGAAAATCAGATGGGTAGATAAAGTTAGTAACCAGGAAGTTCTACGCAGAGTAGGGGAAGGGAGAAAAATTTCGAGGACTTCAACCAAGAGAAGGGTTAGATTAATAGGCCACGTTTTGAGACATGAGGGTGTTTAAATTATCATTAGAGGGAAGTGTGTCAAGTAAGAACAGAAAAGGGAGGCAAAAGATGGAATACAATAAGCAGATTAGGAAGGATGTGGTATTTAGTAGCTACCTATAGGTAAATGAAAAGGCTTGCAACAGGATATGTTAGCATTGAGGGTTACATCATACCAGTCATAGAACTGGTTACCACAACAACAACACACAACACGCATTTTAATTTTAGGAAGAAGCCACACATTATGGCAGTATTGTATGCAGGATCATGCGATAATTTTCTAAGAGTTATGAAAGTCTTTAAATGCCGCCTATTAAACATTTTTCTTTTAATTTTTTTAAAACTTTTGGTTAATTCAAATAAACCCAGGCTAGTCCATAAACAGTAATCTTTTTATAAATTCGTCAAAAACATCTAAAACTGTAGTCTGATGAGACCGTTTATATGGCTATGCTCAGACCGACGCTGTGATTTTTATAGTACATATTATTGTTAAATCTTGGGCATTTCTTGCATGCGCATTTCTCATTCTAGGCAGAATTTTCGTGCTATAAAGACTGTAGCACAAATGTATGCAGGAGGGAGCGCGCTGTTTTTGTTTTGGTACGTGAATTCTCTTGGTCTCGGTCGCGTTTAAGATTTAATGAGCATTCGAAATTCCTGCGGAACCATTGTGATTTCTAACAGCGATTTTCAGACAAAACAAAAATCGCAATTGTCAGCCATTTTATATTAATTTCCTTCTACTGCTGAATCATTGTTTTAAATCTGAGTATATCATAATGCCCTTAAGTGAGGTCCTAGAATAAAATATAAAATGCTCTAAATGTTGGTAACTAAATCCTGTAAATTTTGTCATGAGCGCAATTATTATAAATCCTAAAGAAAAGCGGGCTCCGTAAAAATAATATGTGCAATAAATATTCTGTAGTATTCAATTATAAACTGTAAAATTAATATATTCACAACTTTCAAATAATATTCCTTATTTAATATTAGTTCAATCCCACAAATTATTTCAGAACAAGCGCGATTGTGTCATGAAAACACCAGAAAATACCTTAACAAAGTAGCCATATATTGTAGGGTGTAGATTCAAAATGTCGAATACATATTTCATTCAAGAATTTATAGAAAACAATCGACATTCTCTAGTAATATAGGGCGTTTAAAGCCTCTTTTGTGTTCGATTGGAGCCGATTATTGCGAGGCTAGTCGTGTATAGTCTGTTTTAAGTAAGACAGCCGACACTTTTGGAACGTGCGATGATACTGACCATGAATAAATTAATCAAAATGCTTGAAATAATAGGCGAGCCAATGAGCGTTGCCGATAAAGTGTACCGCGATGAGTGTGACCTTGGGAGCAGTGTTGCTTTGCTATGTTGCAACAAAACCTCTTCCCACGCAATCACGACAAAAGGCTTATTTAAAACAGTCTATAGTTAACACTTCCGTTTTTAAGCGTATTTTGATTTATTTGAAATTTATGTAGAGCATTCGTTGGTGAAAAAACACGAGGACTAAGAAAAGCTACTGTATTGTACAAATCCGACACCGACGGAATAATTTATTTTTTAACTATGGAATGAACATGACATCTCAGTATAAATTACACGACTTTCGTCCACAAATGAAAGAATTGAATCACCACCTGACGGACGCTTTGCCCTGTCATTAACAGGAAAAGGAATTCATTTTCGTTAAAAATGTTATTAAACTATAATCTACTATAAGAAAACACTTAAATAAATAATAATAATTTGATATTTAGACTGAAAAATAGTATAATGTGAAAATAGACCCAGATGTCAGTCTCTAAAGGGTTTTATTATTACGTCATGAGCTTTCAATTAGACAAGTCATATTCATCTAAGTTTAAGAACCTGTTTCAACACAATATATTATTTACATCATACATCATACAATCAAACAAGAACTCAACTCCTTACTAACTACTTCGAAAGATATACCAACTCCATACTTTGTTTCGTCCTGTATTTACAATAGCAAAGTTCTCTCAAAAATAAAAATTTGCACATCACAACCATGTAATAATTAATTACAGTGAGATTTTTCTGACTGCATTAATTATAAAGCTCACAACTGTGAATTGTCAAGGTTTAAACAGGTTTTTAATTCAGATTAATGCCGCGCCACGTTGAAAACTCTTAATGTATCAACAAAACAACTTTGGAGACTGATATCGGATTGTTATCAAAGTAGGTAGTTGTGTTGAAAAGATTTATTATTTATTGGCTAATTATGTGTTTCGTGGATGGGAACAGTTGACGCACCAAATCTAGAATAAAAGATTTTTATTTACGCGAAGCAGAAGATATACATGTTCGCCCTCAATGCATGAAAGCTACATAACAATCATTTATCTATCAATTTTAAATAATTAGCTAATTAGCTGGCTGAAGGGGACAGAAAAATGTCATTATAATCAGTCCTGGATATTGCTGTAGTAGTATGAAACTGCTATAAGATTGTAATTAATGAACTGAAGAGGTTTCAAAAGTTAGAGAAGAAACATCCTAATTTGAATTAAATTTATTCTATATTTTGTCAGATTAATTTAATTAATAAATAATAACGAAATGAACTGCTGGAGTGAAACTGCTTCGTTCCCGCGAATTAAACATAATGTTGGGGAAAACGAGCTTGTAGGTGAACAATGTAAACTTATGAAATATTGTTAATAATAGCCTTCCAATCACTGATTACTGTGGCTACTTATTTAAACACGTACACAGTGCAATTGGATGTAATTATTGAATGAATTAATATTTAGTCTTGACAAGTGGATCACGAGAATCAACGCAGAAGTTAGATTATAAATGTGGACAGAGCATACTTTTTTAAAGTTGGTTTGAATTTTAGTAAGAGAATATTAAATGAATGATAGTCTGGAAAACATTAAGGGCACGTATGTAACACAAATATCATCAATGTTAGGACTAAATTTAGTTGGGAAACAAAAAATAAATGCTGACCTTTGGCGTCTAGTCGGTTGGCGGGTTGCATACGTTGTAGTGTAACGCGGAGCATGACTCAGTAATTGCTGTGCAACCATAAATTTGTCATAAAACAATATTAATACTTATATCAGTTGTCTACAACATTACCTCCATATTTTTGGGCATCCTCGGGTAAGTTTTAATTAGATAAACCTATCTATCTACTCATGCTAATAATTTTGCGTCGTGGATTGCGTAGGAAGTTCGCGAATAGAGACGAAATAAATATTAATATTGTTTGCAGAAAAAGTCAGAATTTATGATTTGTAATTGATGATACAGTCAGATTATTGAAATATATATATATATATATATAAACATTTAATTACATATTTAATTTTGCAACAAATTATACTTTAAAAAGAATTAATAAATAATAATCATTGCCCAATAAATGAAATATTTACTTCTATTTTTAAATAACTTCTTAGGATGCATACACTAAACAAGGTATTAGTAAATTAATGGTTAATAATTATTAATTCATTAATAACGTAGTATCTGAATCTGTTAGATAATACAATGGGGCATTAATGTACATATAAGGCAGAAATTTTATTGCACATGCTTTATTTACATAACTCTGAAGGTCATACATTTTCTTACAAAATTGAATTGGAAAAAGCTGTCGCAATATCTAATAACTGGACCATCAAGTAAATTAAATCAAGGTTATAAATATAAATGAGATTCACTCTAGACATAGAATTGATTGTAAGTGGAATGTTAGTTAAACATATGTTGGAAAATTCATTATAATAGGTTTTCCCTAAAAAGTACATACAAATATAATTTTGGAGCAAAAAAAATTGATTAATTCAAAATAAGTCAAAATATATCCACAGACATGAAAGAATTAATCTTCATTGTATCTAGTTATTAAAAGAAAAAAGAAGTTGAAGTGACTACACTTTAATTTTTGTGAGACTTCATGTGATAACAGGATAAGAAGGAAGTTTTCAGCACAAATTTGTATTGCTGAAAAGAGGCAAATTTTGATCACTTTCTCTACTGAGACATTTGCCAAAGACATAGAGATACATCAGACTCTGTTTTTTTCTTTTCACTTTTATAGTTTTCATTAGAGCCTATTCCTTATGCATATACTTGCCACAGTTAAAATAGGAAAACTGAGTACCACAAATTAGTCCCAGAGTTTTACCAAGAACAATATAGATGGTATGTTATAGACATACATTAATCCATGAAAACTTTACCACAATATGAAGGAGTAAATTATATATATGTATATATCCCATCAGACAATTACAAAGATAGTACAATTATAAGTACAGAAAACGCCAATAGAACGATTTCATAGAATTTATTAGTTATGGGCTCAATTAATCCACCAGATTAAAGCAAAAAGAACAAAAAACAGGTTTTTATGTTATTATCGATACAAAGCAAATTATGTTAACATAAAAATAAATTCATCAGCATACAGAGCAGAAAGAAATCCAAAAATGATACTGATATTCGTCTGTA
This sequence comes from Eucriotettix oculatus, assembly GCA_034510155.1. Taxonomy (NCBI): domain Eukaryota; kingdom Metazoa; phylum Arthropoda; class Insecta; order Orthoptera; family Tetrigidae; genus Eucriotettix; species Eucriotettix oculatus. The sequence goes on along the minus strand of CM067376.1, from coordinate 196,573,838 downwards.
ACAAGATTTCATCTTCAATTATAATATATTATAGAAAAATCATATGCAATTCACAACTTTACTTGAGTAATAACATTGTATAAAGGCGTATTTAAGGCTGGATGTCAGTTAGAAAACTACTTGAATGTATTCAAACTTCCCCCTCCCTCTCCAAAATATACACAGTGAAATGAATATTTATAAGTAGCTTAATAACCAACTAATTTTCATCTCAGTATCAAGTAGTTTTCGGTATTATTGCCATTAAGAGACTAAACATTTATAGGACACTTTCCTGATAACAGTCATGATTCTAATTTTAAGTTAAAATACTGAAAACCGACTGTAAATATTTTCCCGACGTAACTGTTAATCCAGTAATGGAGGTACTTAAAATTTAAGATAAAATACAAAGAAAGACAAATTACAATAAAAAATACATCATCTTACCTAAGATGTAACAAAATATTATTTAGTAATTAGATGAAAAAAAACATATAAAACGGTCCCGAAATCTTCACATATAAAACTATAACACTCGAGACTTTCCAAGCTTGGGTCAAAATAATTCAAACAAAGCAAAGTATTGAACATGTATTAAAAGCATCAGTGAACCAGTCTTGTCAGTGATACTTCTAATATATGTTCAATACTTGTGTAATGTTTGAAGGATTAGAACGTGAGGTCAAAAGTAGTAGTGTTATATTTATATAAATAAAGACTTTGGGTGTGTTTTGAATCTTATCATTCTACTTATTACAGTGCGATTGGCAATCTGATTAAATTTTTAAAAAATGGTTCATATATATATATAATGCGTCAGGAAATGACATTGTCATGTTAAAACAATTAATAAGGAAAGGAAAGAGAGATAGAAAGTAGGTGACTTACCTGGGGTTCATAGATGGTAGGCACCTTGTAAGGTGACAATGTTCCCTCATAAATCATATAATTGATACAGAAAACATACATTTCGGATATTTTAGTTTAAGAATTAATTCTGAATGGTGTCCGTATATTTTCTGTTTTAAACTGTCGAACATTTCAATTTAATTTAGTACCGCCGAAATCATGCAATGTAAAACATAATTATTGAGTACATTTTCTTGTAATAAACGTGACTTTATTACATCATATTTAGAACCAAAAATAAATTTATATTGATCTTTATGAAATTACCAGAGCATAACAAAATTTATCATAATTCAATTGATTAGAAAGCAAATAAAACTGAAAAACTGATAGAGACAGATAAAAAGTGAAGAGAGTATGAGGAAAGAAAGAGCCATGCAACACAGAAATGTAGATAAATATAAAATATTTACCAAAACCAAAGTCATTCATGCAAAATTATTACTTTATAACAGTATAAAACTTTTATCAACAATTTATAGCGCACTTTTATAGCGGGCACCATTGACATACTGTCGCAATGGCGCTCAAGACGCTACTGGTGACCCTAACCGCGCCCAAGAAACAGTATGGTAAACATAACGACAAAATGGCGCTCACATGCACATTAACTGAAACAAAAATCGTTGATTTAGAAAATCTGTCCTGAAAACTGCGAGAAAAGTGCCACTCAACTCACGCCAAATATGTTGTGAAATTATTTCTGTAACTGTCTTCAAGTTCCAGCTAAAAATGCTCGTACAGAAAAAAAGGATTGACAACACTGATGGAAGAAACTTTTGGCGGCGTGTTTATGTATTTCAGCTCGTAACAAATTAAAATTCAATTTGAGCAAAGTTAAAACTGACCATTATAGTATAATTACTTCATAGTTCAAGCACAAATATGGTCTTTTGAACAAATATTGGAAAGGCTGCGTCCGCCATTGTGGCAGTGTTTCTTGTAACGCCACATAAACTTAGCAAGATAGCTGGCTGCCTAAAGCAAAGAAAACTTAAGCTCACGCAAGGCCGTAAAAAACAGGTTAAAATTTACACATACAGAAATAAAAAATTTAATTAAAATTTTTAAAATAATTTATTAGTTATGATTATATATTTACGAAGTAGCCACCTGGTCTAACGTTGGACTTGGGAATTCTGGGAGGAGTAGATACAAACTCCACAAATTATATTTGTCATTTATACGATATTCACCCTGTATTTAATATAAAAACAGGAATGACAAGGAATATTCTACGTGTCGTTAGATATTTTATTGTTGACGAAAGAAGCTGCGCTATTAACAAACAAGTGTTCATTAACTGAACATTTTCACATTCGTGTAGTTATACAAGGTTTTTACTTTTTGTAAATTGAGCCACGACAGCTCTTCGTCGAGGCTTAAGTGAGCTTCTGAATTTTATTTTCGCTAAGCATCCCGCTCTCCCGTGGAGTATAAGTGGCGTAGCAGAAACAAAGCCAAAATGGCGGATGCTATGCTTACAATATAATTTAAAGGGAGTTTTCTCTCTCACAACGGCAAAAAAATAATATAAAACTCAGTACAATAAAATAAACAACACTTATATGTACTTATCAAGAGGACCAGATTACGGAATAGAAACTTTAGCATCAGCAGTATTTATTTTATTCCTTGTTTTGAGAAAATAATATGTTTATAAATTAATAACATAATGCAATGAAGTTTATTTCTACATTTTGTATAATTCTCGGATATAATTTTATGAATTAATTTTTAGGAAAAAATTTGAGTTTTGTGTTTCGAAATTCTTTAAAACTGTAATGATAGAGTGTCTTAAAATATCCGTTTCTAATACTAAAAATACAATAAATAACAGAGATGATAATATTTCAGATGATCCTGTATTAACAATACAAACATAACCTTCCTTTTATTTTGCAAATAAATATATATCAGAGGAGCTTCTCGAGAGATCCTGTTTCCATTATACTTTTTCCTGATGATAATATGTTGATAATACATTATAGGTGGTTTTCCTCAGTAAAGATATGCGAAGTATTAGAAGGACTTCATTGGAAATAAGCCTGTATTTACCGGAGCGACTCAAGGAAACAAAGGAAAGCCAAAATTATAATGGATATGCTAATATAACAACCTGATCTTCGTCGGGACATGTTAAACAAAACTTTATAACTCGGAATATGTTTGTTTAAATGGTTTTATTCCAGATCATGAAATCCAGAATATAACTATTTATCCGCGAATTCTCATAATTATGACGATTCTAAGACCCATTAAGAATGAAAATTTTCGGGGTAATTCATAGTTACTGAGATATAAGCAATTAAAATTTTACAGCGGCGATTTCCGTATTCTGGAATCGACCCGTTTCAGGTTTTAGCTACAAAAATTTTTAATTCTCATGTATTTTCTGAATTTACCTCTTCCTATCAAATATAGGATCTAAGGTGCGCAAGAGCACAGGCTTTGTTACATTTCTACTTTGGCGGTTATTCACTCCAGTAATTCCATTTAGTGTGTATAACTTACATCACTGATGAGCAGTTCCCGACGCACCGATCACCGCTGAGATCTGAATCACTCTGGATCCGTTGCAACTCTCGTCCTGGCGCCAAAACTGACAAGTGAATAACGAAAGCAGAGCAGACTCTTGAGGGTCCGTGAAATAATATTTACATCTAAAAGGAGTCGTGATGTAAATACTCAGGTAAACTGAAGTTGTCTGCAAAAAACACAAAAATTAAAAATTCTCGGGAAGCGTAACTGGGAACAAAAAAGATAATTATAAGTAATAAAAATCTTCACAAATTACAAGTCATATAGCACCAGTAATATTTAACTCTGTTTCAAACCTTTTTAAAACTATTGTAATATTTAGGTGAAAATATAATGAAGAAAAGTAAACTGTATATTCTTGATTGATTTGACCTGTCACACCAGTGCGGGACTGCGGGAGCGGGAACGGATTCCCGCTTGAGGGGCGGGACAGAGTACCACACTGTTAGCGGAACGGAATTCATTTTATAGGCTCTTCTTGCATACACAGTCGGGTTTGGTTTAAAATAATAATTTTTTTATTGGAGATTATTGTGTTTTATATAATGTCTTCAGATGAAGAAGAGGCTCTCTTACTACAAGTTCTAGCCGAAGAGGATCATCGTGTGATTTTAATAATCGAATGATCATTCATTCGTCAACGTGCCTTTAAATTGTTGCTGAGTAAAAATGAGAGAGAGTGTGGGTGGAAGGGAGGGGGGGAAGAAGACTGTCGAGGAAAATGCGTTATCCTTACGTTTAGAATGCAGCCTATGACGAAAGACTGTACAATTGCACTTCCACTTTTTATGTTCGAAATGATAAATTTGCATTATCATCCCTGCTCTAGAAGCACTCTGAGGTAACAACTACGGGCCTACACTGTCCATATTTCATTGTAAAAGAAATATTAACGTTTTATTGACGGTGCTAAAACGCAGCGCCTATTCGATTGTGTGAGTCACGTACCATTACATTCCTGGAAGAGCATCTAGAACGGTATGATATCAATGTACGGAAATCAGGGTTATCAATTGTCGCGACTCCTTTCCAAGATCCCACCGTACGACATTTTTGTATTATTATTTCGGATAAGATTAGTGATTTGAAGCAACAAAGGGAGCCTTTGCACCGCCAGAATTAAAACTGTAACTGAAGATTCCTTTTTGGTTAACAGCTGTTGTGGTTTTATTAGTAAAATGAAAATGATTTATCCGTTTATTTTAAAAATGACTGGAAAATATATATTATAAAATTCACGGAAAAAGGCACTCAAAATAATAAATATGTCTAAACAGGAATTAACGCCAACATAAGAAAAAAATGGAAACCGTCTGAATGTTTCATTTCCTTAATTAGCGCACATATACTAAAAGCCTAAACACGTGATGTCTTTTAATAACATACATTCAAAAATAGAAAAAAGTTGAAGATATTTTTTCTTTTCTTTTTCTACCTGATGAAGCCTCAACTTTGAGGATGTTGTAGTTGGATAAAACTGAATAGTCTGTTAAGTGGTCAATTAATTTATAATGTTTTAAAGAAGCAGATAGAAGGTAAACTATTATTTTAATTGTTTAAATTATAATGCATGTTATATCGTGCAAACAAAATGTTCTTTATTAACTGGAAAAAATAATTTGAATTTCAACTTCCAAAATTAATCATTCAAGAAGAGATGCACTCAAATGTGACTCAGCCTTTAATACCACGAAAGGACGAATTAGTCAGCCACGTCCAAGCATACATCATTTGGTTAGGCAAATCGATGAATGTATATATATATATATATATATATTATTCAAGATTGATAAATTATATTTTAATATAAAATGCAATAATTCGGATATAAATATAAAAATTAATGCGAATCATTTAAATAGGATTTATGACACTCTTGTAAATAAACTTGACAAGTTCTTTTTGTTAATTTTAGCTATTATCAATACTCTTAAAAGCATTGTATTAGCAGCTTTCATTTCATGTACTTCATATCGTTGTTGTACGTTGTTTGTAATGTGCACCTAATAAATACCGCGGATGGAGGACAAAACATTAATGTTTCAGTAATTTTTTGGTAACATAGACATACTCCACAGGTAAATAAATAATTCATAACTGACTCCTTGACCGTTATATGTTCTTAACTTTCATCTCAGCTTTATGTATTGTTATGAGCTTCTCGATTTGTGACATAGATATGGCACTGAAAAGAGCTAGATTTTAACTAACACAGACGAATAACGGGGAATAACGGATGGTCCAGCTAAAGCCAAGTTCTTTAGTCAACAAATTATCGCGGTCGTAAATATTAAGCAGAGAAAGCAAAGAACCGACTGGTAAAATATTCCGCCGTTAACAGATTCATTGGACACTGAAATGTGTTGTGTACAACTGACCTTGATATTATCCCTCGGAATAGTTAACTCATTAAGAATATGATGTCGCACGATTGTGCATTAACCGTTAAATTATCTGACTTAATATTATAAATAAGACGCAAACAATGGCCAAAAGACAGAAATGGAATAATTTAATTTGAATACGTTTCGTCCCCAACTTTAGTGATCTCTTCAGTTCGTTAGTTAAAATATTACAAAATTTTAATATTGCTACTGTAACGTACGGTGCCAAAAATCATTAACGTTATCAAATTAAATTTCTGAATAATTTAGAAAATCTAGCGGTTTTTCTTTGTATCCGGAGTGGGATACATTATATATATATATATATATATATATATATATCAATCTATTCGATAACTATTTCTACACGACAATCGACTCATTTGCCGTATTGAACACAAAGATTTACAAAAAATAGTAATCATGTACGGAAATATTTATTTTCCGAAAGGGAAATTTTTTGTTTGAATAATTTTATTTTTAGAGTTACAGTCCATCAAGTTTCGTTATACAAAGTTAATACAGAAATATAAATTTATTTTCCTAGTTGGTGTAGTTGTCTCACACAAAATAATATGTCCGTGTATTATCACTAAAAAAGACGTGGTCAGGGAAATACAAAATACACTTTGTTCCAATGCAATTTGACATTGCTTTTAATTTTGTTCTCAGTTTTTCTCATTTTTCGCACTGTGTATTCAACATTTGACAACTAAAAACCATTACAAATAGAACTAATAGATTTATTCCAATATTTTGTGAATTTTTCAGAAAAAAAGTATCTAATTACGTTTACCAGATTAAAGATAGTGTAATTTTTATTAAAAATGTAAGGCTGGATTTTGGAGAGATGGAGAAGAGAGACAGTGGTAATTGGTTATTCAGGAGAGAAGCTGAGAGACAGTGAAGCAGGAGACTGAAGCTCAGTGCAGGAGCGATAGAGAGCTTTTGATTTGTTACGTGGTCCTGACTTGTATGATCCAGGCTGGGAAACTTTTGGTCTCCGCGTCGTTTGAGAAGATTAAAATGGGCAAGGTGCTTCTTTCCTACACGTAAGTCAAGAGCAATCTTTATGGGATTCTACTTGAGGGAGAGAGAAAGAGAGAGAGAACGGCGGCTAATGACCATCGCGATCTTCAGACAACGCAGAAAGCGGTATTCTTATATCTTGAAATTTCTCTGCCTGTAACTTTCTTCCAATTTCCTCTTGCTGCCTATTCAAGGTCAGAAATTTCATTTGTTTAAAAAAACTTTATTTCTATGTTAAGGTCATTATTTGATACGACCCTAAATGAATATCTCACTTCTTTACATACTATTTATTAAGGAAATAAATATTGTGAATTTGGTTTGTAAATATTATTAATCATAAAAAGGTGGCTAGTAAGTAATTGTGAAATACATGTAAAATTCATTTATTCACGCCATTCCGATAATATTCCTCATTAAATATAGTTCAGTCTCAGCCTTCGATATCCAGTTCAGTGCCTAATATTGGTAGCCAACATAATAAGCTTTAATAATAAAAGTTGCAACTCGGACAAAATTTTAAAATCTAATAACTTCCTACCCGTTTGGTCCTAATTTGACCCAATTACATACGACAGTACATAAACTGCCATACCTAATTTCATCGCTATATATTGAATAATTAATTATTTATAAAGCATAATGTTCAACATTACGTCGATGTAATGTGGAGTCTGATGTGGGGGCAAGTATTATTTGATAGAGTTTATAATGCTTAAAAAACTTGTATTACAAATTACAAACGAACTTGACACCTGTATCAAACTTGTTGTTCACAAAATCTCGATCTCCGCTTGTAATTCCTGTTGCATAGTGAGATACGGAGATATTTAATGGCTGTATATATATTCAAACTGCACATTGATAAACAATCTGTCATCTACAAGCATATTATTCCAAATATTACATTGATTAGAAAAATTCTACGATTTTATGTGGTCATCTGTTACTATTATAGAATTGTATCCGACATGACATTTATTAAAGCTAACATCATTGCAGTTATGAAATTTTCTTACAAAGCGGTACATTTTTATTTTTTATTTATAGTCGCCTTAATTACTACGGCCGTTAACGACTTTAAACTTCTAGTTTTATTTCGTTTTACTATTTTTTCAAAGCTTTAACCCTACCGATTACGAATGGGTAGTAGTCTTCTAGCAATGAATTTTATTGTTTTCTTTTATAGGTAGGGCATTCAATAATTGAAATGCAAACTAATATAAAATAAAACCGTTTTGTATGTGTTTTGGGATGAGAAAACCTGACAGATAAAAATTGTTTCAATTTGAACTCAATTGTTTTCAATACCTCATAATTGCATTTAATAATGGCGTGTACAACTTTCATTAATCCGGTTTTTGCTCTCTGGAGGTGAAAATCCGGCTAATATCTTTTATAGAATGATTTTACAATACGGTGAAAGTTGTATGAACTGTGGAAGATTATATAATAGGGTAGAATAGTTCAAAAACCTCAGTGACTGATCCGCAACGTGCTGGCTGGCCTGTTGAAGTGCTTGAAACCGGAATTGACGACATTATTTGTGGTTATCGACGTATTACTGTTGGAGATATAGCAAAAATAAAGTTACAGTAAGTATTGGCATTGTTCATAACGTTATGAGTCATAACTTCAAGCACAGAAAAGAGCAAGCGCAAGGTTGGTTCTGAAAGCTGATCCAAGAAATAATTGAAACACGCGTTCAGAGAAACCACCTCATCTTTCCTAAATACCAGATTTGGCTCTCTCCAATTTTCATTTGTTTAGTTCACCTTAGGGGACATTACGTGGGCAAAAGTAACGGGTAAGACTAAGAAACTTGTTCATACCAAAGTCCATTATTAGAGTCGCAATATCAGGGCTTGGAACGTGACTGTTTTTCCCACTCCTTGAGATTCTCTTGGCAGAAATGTAAAATCAGCAGTATTTGAATACCGTAAAATGTATCTCAAAGCAACAAAACAGAAATTAAAATAGGATTATTTAGTTACTCAATATACGGAAGATTAACAATAGTGACTATGTTTCAAAATCAATATTACCTTTTGGATACGAATTTATATTACCATATTTCTGAAAGAGAAGTTAAATTAATATATATATATATATATAGATCATTCTAAAGTGTAGGTCGTAAAAATACAGTCTTTCCTTGGATCAAAACTCTGAAACTAAAATATTTTCCATATCGTTTGACCGAGAAAATTATAAAAAGTAAGCAATATTCAATTTTCTAATTTCCAATACAAATGTCTTCATTTTAATACACTATCAAACATTTTAATGTGTTATTTAAAGATTGTGATAGTTTAAAAAATATTTATATAACAAAAATAAACTTTTTTTAAGCTTTCAGAACGATTTATTTATTTAAAATAAGTATTTTATATCTTTGAAATGCTTGTTTTTCTTTGCGTTTTCAGAATTTTGAGGTTTTATTTAAATTTTGTAAAAAATTCTGACTAGCTAAACAAATTTAGAAAACGGCACAAACATTTTTTCTGCATTTTGGCTACTTTATTATGTTTTTGGCAATTTTTATCTTATTGAGACGTTGTTATATTTTCATTACTAATTTTCTTTTGCTGACTACATATATGGCAGTCGGACAAACATATTTAAAATAATTTTTTACAACTTCATTTCTGTTAATTATAATTAAAAGCACAACAGTTTTTATTTAACAACGTAATCAAGAATTTTGTCTTAATAATTTGACTTTTGTAACAAAACAATGGTTATGCAGATAGAATACGTTGAAGGCCTTATACTAAAATACATATAATTTCTGTTGATTATGTAATCTATATCGGGCTTCACTTCAAATTTACCATCCTTCAATGAATTAACTAAACCAAAATTCCTCAAATGTGTCCAAACAATATAGCCCAACGAAATATTCCGTTTCAGATTCTTCCTCATTCCTTACTTTACAAGCCCATTAAACTCCAGCATTATTCTGAAGCATCAAATTTGCTCCTAGTCTCACTGCCTTCCGATTGTCTCGCATCAAAGAGTCTTAGAATTATTTTCTGGAATCCAATTTAAATGTTTAGTGCTTCCGCTTCACGTGGTATTGTGCTCTTTATGTTTTCTTTAATACGTCAATACTTCGTAATCATGCAGCTAAAATAGAAAAATAATTTCATTTCTTTCATGATATCAAATACTATTGACGGATAAGCAATACGTTCTCCGTAATAAAATTCACTATTGAATGAACACATTGTGTGTGTGAATAGAGTATTAAGCAACTTAATTGTGAATCATTCGCCTTTCGTTTTAAAACGTGAATCCATTCTCTAAAAGGAAACAGATCCTCTTATAACCATCTGGATGTTTTATCATTTTCTATTCTGTAGGCTTATCAAAATCCCGAACAATTACGTACGATACAATAAGAGAACAAAAGGTTCATGTGGCTGGAGAGATAATTGCTTTTACGAAGAGCAGCAATAAAACTTTTGTGAGCAAGGGAAGCATTGTGTATAGAACATAAGGTTTCCTCCACTTGAATTCAGGGTAACTTTAACAGCTGTCAACATTGTTCTCACTCATATTTGAAGCTCAACTGCCAGTCTTTGGATTTATGTTAAGCTCCCGGCATTTTGGGAGAAGTCTAATAATAAAAGAAAAGCCTCGTTTCTGTAGAAGTAACACTGGGGTATTTCACAGGAAAGTCTGCTGTATCAGCTGAGCGTTGAGTTACAAAGATAAGGCACCAACGTCTAAAATGGGCGATAGCTCTCCGTTACTTGAGGCGCAGACTTGTTTGGTATTATCACCAGCGTCATGTTTCTTGCTGACTTTTCAGAAAGGCATCTCTACAGTTTCCGTTGAAAAGATTATAAAAAAAAGACATTTCATTCGTTTCATATTTCTCATTAAGTTCACGTTGAGTTTTATTTTAAATTTATGAAATGGTCAGTTAATCTAAGGACCTATCATTAAAAATCTTTAAATATATTAAATCAATTATTACTATCGAGGCTGCTAACATCAAGTAAATATTTTACCGTAGCGTGAATAATAAAAGAATAATAATTAGTATTACAAGTTGATTAAATTGAATGCCCAGAACAAAAATTCGATTTCTGCGTAACGCAATCAGTAAAGATAAAATATTTATAGCTGATAGTAAAATAAGTGTGTAAAGTAAATTACTGTAAAACGCACTCTCAGGTGCCTGGGTTTTAATATTTTATAACTGTCATAAATTCGTAGACATTATAGTTCCTTTATATTTGGACGTAAATTACGCATAAAATGTTTATTATGGCACAGCGCATTATTCATTAATATTTCAGTTAAACCTATGGAAATATTTAGTTGTTCTATTTTTGTAATATTATAATTGCACTGAAAAGTTTGAGAGATGTAAAAATATTTTTAGAACGTATGACCAAGAACGTATACATGAATACATTCCATTTTATTAATCACTCGGGAAATTTGATAATAACATAAAATAGAGCTAATAACAATATATTGACGAAAATCAGACAAAAACATTAATTAGGTGTACATCATTTTCACCAGAGCTATAATCTGAAGCTGTTTAATAACTATGATATTAAGTATCATCCGACACTTAAATAATGTTTAAACTTATTTTCTTATCACAATAAGGATTAATTATTACTAAATATAGTATATATAGTAATATAAAAAATAGTTTATCTGACAACATATAGTAAATGAGTTATATCAGCCTCTTTGTCAGTAATATTAGATATTACAACGTTCGTCTCTCATTTGAGACATCTACAGTCGAAGGAGTCATGAAGTGAGGTTCCGTGTACAGCTAAAGTTTTAGATGAAGAAGTCTCAAATAAGAGACGAAACGTTGTAATATTTAATATTTAAATTAAAATAAACTGACAAAGAGGCTTATTTAACACATTGCCTAATTATTATGACAAATATTTAGAATAATATCACTATAATTCTTTCGGACTAGAATATAAAACATGATAAATATTTTTTGCAGTATATATACCAAAAAGGTGTGATGATGTGTAGTGATAAAGTTGTAAGAATTGCGTGTAATCTACGTAGCACAGCTGTCTGTCTTGTTTCTACAAGAATATTGAGTAGTATTATTTTGCGGAATATTAGAAGTATTTCTAATAATTCTTTACGTCTTGGTATCCATTGTGCGCAATAAAATTTGCAATAATTGAGTCACGTTTTAAATGAGATTTATTTAAATTTATATCATTGAAATAAAATATTTTATCAGGACAAGACTTACAATGAATTAATTTCAGGTTATATTTATGTTTCATGTGTTTGGGTATACGACATTATTCTAAATTACTGTCTGTCAGGCATTCAAAGCCGCTTTGTGAAGGATTTTGTTCACTTTGCAGTAAAATGGCTGAAAGAGTTTCCTCCGAGGTTGTAATATATTAAATTAAATTTTCAGTCTCCATTTGACAAAGATAAAACATAAAATTCAAAAGAGGTTTTCTATTACTGAGCTTTTTCGGAGAAACTCTAAAATAAGAGTGAAATGGAACTTTAAAGGTAAAGCAAACTGCTATCAAAGCAACTGTCAATTATGTTTATATTAAATCTATGTATATCTCCCCTTCGCATACAATTTCCCTAATTACTTCCTTCCTTACGTATTGCCTAAAATTAAGAAATACAATTTATAACGATCAGACGACGTCAATCTCTCATCCCCTCGTTATATAACTATATTCCTCTCAGTATAACAAATTAAATAAACCAGCTAATCAACTGTTGGCGGTTTATAATTTTATGTATAGAGCAACATGAAATCTACAAAAACTTGATACTGTAACAATGATCTATAAGTAACGAAACAACTAGACGTACGCCATATCATATCAATAGAATAATGTAAAGAGAAATTTGAACCGTAACGATGTTACGCTGGCAGACTAATGTAATTTTTTTGAATGGACTTACCCGGTGCAATAAAATTTTATAAATAATAATTTACGTACATTTAACATAAAGGCAACATACACACATTCTGTAGTTTGGAACACTTTAATTTATTCTGCTGTAATGGTTTCATATCTGTCTGTTTTAGTGTTTGTTACCTAACACGATAATTCCCTGAGATAAACAATTGTATTATGCTTGGATGGCTGAAAGGTCGGAAAATTGAGCGACACAGCTTCGTCAAGAAATGCCAAATCATTTCCGTTTGTATATATATATATATATACAAACGGAAATGATTTGGCATTTCTTGACGAAGCTGTGTACCAAGTAATTATTATCTTTTTTTATATTCGAAATATATTTGTGTGCTACATAATATGTAATTGATAAAAAATTAGAGTTGCATAATATTTTACAAGTCTTGTTTAATTCATACGTTTGTTATGAGTCAGTATAAAATACAAATTTAAACATTTTTATCGGAAGATGATGTTTGTAGATTTAATAGACGGCTTTGTAATGTTGGACGTTTTGATGTAATAAAATATTATTATTGTTAGAATTTAACATTAAATAAACCTAAATAGATCTATGTTCAAAGTTACAGTACACGAAATAGTAACAAACAGCTATTCGGCTGGAAATAAGTTTTATAATGGAAACCAGAAACGATATCGTTGTGATGCGTCGGCCGTAAATTTCTGGGAACCTAAACGGGTCCTTTGTCCCCTCTGTCTCAGCATTTTATTCTTTTTCTTGCAGGAAACTAGACTGTCTGAAAGGAGAAAAAATAGAACGGCACAGCTTCGGCAAGAAATGTTAACCGCCACTTCCGTTCGCAATTAACTTCAAAGAGAATATTCTAGTATGATAGAAGTGCATTGTACTGTTCATTGACTGTACGCAGACTTCCGACTGGTTACAGTTGTAACAAATTAAATTAATCACAGGCTAAATTTTCCAAATAAAGAATATATAAGACTGAAATATTTCTAGCTTGGCTCTGATACAAAACAACAAGAGTATTAAAATAAATAAATGAAAAGACGGCCAATAAGTCAGCAAATAATTTAACTACTATTTGATTAATATAAATACAACGTTTCATTCAACTTTGTGGACTTCTTCTGGTAGCTATAAACCAATTATAAAATCAAAATTAATTTCGAATACATAATAATTTGTTAAATATGAAGTGTAATATTCAATATAAAGTAAAATAAATGACAGACTTACATTATTATTTTCAATTAGAGAAATTGGGTGTCGCAGACAATTTTCCGCAACGATCACGGTCGAAACTATGTAGATGAAACGTTGTATTTGTATTAATAAAATAGTATTTAATTATTTGCTGATTTATTGGTCGCATTTTTATTTATTTATTTTAAATTTAAAGTCAGAAAATTATGTTTGAACACGAGTTTTAATAAAAAGGCACAAAATAAAAAATAATACGTTTATAAATTCAATTTATTTGCTAAGGTTAATGACAAGTAAAATTAATGAAGTAGGCAAAAGTTTTACATCTTCGTCCCGATATATACATCAGTGAGGGAGCCCAGGAAAGTAATATAATTTTTCCAAAATTAATGGTTTTGTGAGACAATTGATATTATAAAAGGTAAACTAAGAACGTTCGGTATATCGTGATGAATTCAATTTATTTGCTAAGGTTAATGACAAGTAAAATTAATGAAGTAGGCAAAAGTTTTACATCTTCGTCCCGATATATACATCAGTGAGGGAGCCCAGGAAAGTAATATAATTTTTCCAAAATTAATGGTTTTGTGAGACAATTGATATTATAAAAGGTAAACTAAGAACGTTCGGTATATCGTGATGATTTTTTTAATATTATTATTCCCCATAACTGAAAATTGAGGAACTAAGGTATTTCAATTAATTTATAATTTCTTTGTGGAAGATAAAATGATTAGAAAAGTACTGAAAATATCGTTATTTTATTGGTATAATTCCAATATTATAGCTAAACGAACCACCTGTTTTATTTTAAATGTTTCTATTTTTCAAAGAAAATTTGACAATGCCTGACCCTTGCATCCCACCACGTGTGTCTTTACTGTAGTCTTTTCTTTCACTGTAGATCGGTTCAGCATCTATAGTTTAATTCATAATTAGAAATATGTTTCAATTAGAAGTCCCGATCGACTCTTACAACAAAAGTTTACCTAATTATTATCCATTAATTTTAAAAATTTGACGCCTGCGTCCTTTTACTATTATTGGCAATTCCCCGTTATGACGGATCAATTCACCGATTTACGAACAGAGTCTAACAATTCCATTTTATGTCATACTTTTGGTGAATACTTTGACAAATACAACGAATTTCTCTGAGAATCCCGCTCTACAGCAGAATTATTAGTTGTTGATAACTGAATTCGTAAACAGAAACTAAATATATGTATTATCGTAATGAGTGAAGACTTAAAACCCCAAATTAGGGAGATTGAAGAATGAAACGGCTTTGTTTCGAATTACAGAAAAGGAATGAGCAGCAAAACAGGAAAAATATCTTCAACATCCTCAAAAGAGAATTATAGTTGAGTTAGTGAAAAAGAGTACGAGGCAATGAAACAAAGTAATCCGAGTCTAAGGCTGCGCGGGAATTTGAGCGTAAACGCCAATTGTAAAAGATGGAAATGTGGTATATATATTTAATGGCGACAACATCGCATGGGTGTATTTCAAATAGATATAGGTGAATGAAAGTGTAGTGACGTTGTGACTCAGAGTTTCAATACTTTTGCGATCGTCGGCATTGAGTCATTCGTAGATAACATTCTTCAGGTCTGTGAGCGGTGCTCTAACAAGGGGTCAGAACGGTTATCGACTCCTCTCTCCTACCCACCGCAGAGCATTTCTTGCAATGACAGTGAATCATCGTTAGTCAACCAGCTTTCGTCAGACGGTTCATGAAATTGAGTAAATATATTGTATTTCGGTGCCCTGGCGCCACTTTCACGGAATGTTAGCAAATACTTTCCAGTAGACATGTCAAATCTTTGTTTACAACGCCGTAAAGACCTAAAATCGAACATTCGTTTTCCATTATCATATAATAATATAAAACCGGACAGATAACTACATTGAGTATTCTCGTAATAAATATGAATTTAAAACATATAATTTCATGAATTGTGCGGGAAGTAAGTTCTTAAAGTCGAACACTGCTATAAAGGGCAATACGTAATAAGGGTATGTAATTTGTTATTACAATGAATATAATTTAAGTTTTAATCAATAAATTTTTATTACAAAACTAATAATATGCACAGTTAAATATTAAAAAACAATTAAAAATTAAGCTATCCATTAAAAATATCCGAAACACTTAGGTATTTATAATCCAACAGTTATCTCAGGTCGATTAGAGATCGGGACTCATTAAATGAAAGGCTTGATAAGCCTATTTGAGGATAGGACAATGCCTTTGGGAATTTTCTTTCGCAGGCGTTTCTTCCCAGATTGATTGCGGGGCTCGCCTGACTGTGTTCGGAATGTCTCGTACTCTCTCTTGTTTTTCCAAAATTCTCACAATCTGAGGAACCTTTACCTATTTTAGGAGGTGTATGTACTGGCGTCTAAGTCTTTGGGCATACGGTAAGAGTTATCCGCTGATCCCATTGGACCAGTCGGCCAATTGCCTCCTAAAACTGGTGGCGACACGGAGAAAGGAATGCTGAGATCCCACAGAAAACTCGTCTCCCGTCATTCGGAAGAGCGTGAAAATAGTACCCAATAGCCCGACCTAACTTATGCAGGTTTTCTTGGGTTATCCCTGAAACTGTTTAAGTGAAACTCCTGGTAGGATACTTAAACTATTATAGCCCGGGGGCCTTAGTCAACCCTTGGCTACCTTGCTTTATCTTCCACATCCCTCCTTTTTCAATTCCCTTGCCTGTTTCAGGGTCACCCTCATGTAGCCTGGTGACCATAAAGAGAGCCTATTTGAGACAAAAAGTATGTTAACTATTTCTGGAATTATGATGAATGTCACGTAAGAAAATATGGGATCATTAAGTCTTTGTGTTCCTAATGATATCAACAAGGAAACGATATCTGGTGTCCTCCTGAACGATATTCCTCTGAAAAAGCTCATTTTTGGCGTTTTTTACTTTGGCGTCAGGTTTGCTGCTCGAAAATCACCTAAGCATATTGCTTCAAAGTTGTAAATCCTCTGATTAGTAAACAGTTATGTAGGCATGCAAAATATAAAACATCCCAGCAGGATTCTTAAAAAATTCGAAGACATAAGGTGAAATTTCTTTGTCAACTTTCGGGGGAGGGGGGATTTTGGGCAGGGATTATATTTGTATAATTATTTTCTACGCATAACGTTTATCTTGAAAACGAATTTTCAGGGTACATGCTCTTATATTTGCCAAAACATTAAAGTTCATAAGTGACATTTTGAGACGACGTTGATACTGACGAACGACCGTCTTCTATGAAAAAGCGTGTACCTCGGCCATAAATACATATTTAGAGTTTAAATTTTCTATATGTCCATCTAAAACATTATAATACAAACTGTAAAAATTTAATCGAAATCGGAAATGGCCACTTCACATGGAATGACCCAGTTGCAGCTCGTTGGGAAGTGATAACTTATTGTCCATCTCCGACGAAGCTGAATGCCCAAAATCAACTTTTATCCTCTCATAATATAGTTAACTTCTACGTATTCATCTACATAATATTAAATTTACTACCCTGCTGTCGTCCAGTAACTTTCAGTATCCTATTTGCAATTTCTTCTCTTTTGTCTCTTTCTCCCCGCTGTAATGGTTCGCAATCCCCAAATCCAGGACTTGCTGTTTGGAACTTCTTTAAGGGGACGTTAATTAGGCTGCCAAGTCGGCCTTAGTTTCTTAATTCACGGATATCTTGGATTTGTCCCCTTTCTTTCCTTTCAACAAATTGACAATTATCAACAGATAAATTGAGATTTTTCATCTCTGTGATACTCCGAAGATTCCAACAGTTTTTACTACACTGATACTATTAGTTTAGAGGATCATTTTTAAAACCTACGAAATCATAAAACGTTTAAAACAAATTCTATAATTGTTCTGACTGTACTTCAATTAATGAAGGTGAAACATTTACGGCCAAAAATTGTCAGAATTATCTGACAATTTTTGGCCGTAAATTTTTCACTTTCATAAAACGTTTATTTACATACTAGGCATGTGATGATTTTGACAGATGATAAATTCAAAATTATACCTAACAGCACATGGTGGCCTCTCATAAAAGGGCCCCAAAAACCACGATCTGGCTGTTTAAGCCATATCTTTCTCCACGCCACAGTTTAATAAATTATTTACCTAGCTTAGCTTGTTATTAGTACTTGATATTTCTTTAATTATGCTAATTTGTTTTACGTAAATGTTGATATCAATAATATATATTTTTAAAAACTAAGAAAATAAATATTTTGAGATAAACTAGGAGGGCTTTGTTATATTTCTTAAAAAGAACTGCATGTTAAATAGGTACGTGAAAATAGCATCGATATAGACGGTATATACTTATCAAAATGGAAGTTCATTACGGTATTAGCTTTTTTTGTTTAATACCTTTCTTATAGTATATGTTGTATGTAAACTAACGTGTATACAATTGACGCAAAATTTAATTGTGGATAATTTTTTTATTCAGATTCAAGATCTTCCGTATTGAATCGGATAATTGAGAGAAATCCCTAGCCATCTTTGACGGTATGGAGACTTTATTGCCCGCAATTTTACTACCGTTCGTTATTACTTTTGATAAATAATAAAATTAGTTTAATTTGTCTATTTACCAGGGGAAATTCCACTACTACAGTTACAAAACCGAACAATTAGAATTACCTTTGTTAAAGATTGTAGTGCTGGTTGCATACCTGTGCTTAAAACGTTAAAAATATAATGTATGCCTACAAATCGTTAAAAAATAACTTGTAGGCATACATTATAAATTTTGAAATTGAATAAAATTGCGTTTGCAGAGGAACACGATCTGGCACCTACTGAGATTGTACGAGTCTGGCATTAAATATTCATGATATGCACCAATAACTCCAATAATTATAACCAATTTTTGAAACTTTGTATCCCAGCTACAAGAGAATTTTGATATCGTTTTCTATCGAGATAAACGGAATTTCATACCCTTTTTATTGTGTCATAGAGACTTTACTCTAACATGATGCAGTCAGTACAGTGTATATTCTACTATGGGCCGTCTTCTGAATATCCGTTTCAAAAATGTCCAATCTAGAAACTTCGAGTGTGTTGACCGAAGATTTTAATCAGCCGTAAAGAAATTGCGTGTTTGTGCAACTTGTTGAGAATGACATTGTTATCCTGTTCAAATTAAGTATGTAAATTTTGTATCCCAGTTTTCGTCTTTACAGCGTTATTTAAGGTTAACTCAATAAAAATAAATGCAGTTTACGGTATAATGTCAATATAATGTAGTAAAATTAATATATTTTTAAATACCCATGAAGAGATACAAAATTTAAAAAAAGAATTTAGTTGCTTCAACCTATTTATCATTCTGTAGAAAAGTAAAAAAGACTAGTAGAAAGGTCTCAGTACTTAAAATAGATTATTTTATCAGCTACTGTGAGAGCTTGAAAATTAATATGGTTTAATTTTGAATCTCAAATAAAAATTTTTAGCACCTCCATCTCTAACTGCCATGTTTATCATATAAAAGCCCATTCCATGAGCTTTACAATGAAACAAATTATTATGCCATACGTCTTCTAATTGCTGATAAAAATAATTTTTTATAGTATCCAAACATGCTTCTTTCTGCGTTCTGCATAAAAAACTACGTAATAAATCTGGAATAATATTTTTATCATTTTATAGATAAATATTTGATACTATGTGAATTTTTTGGCATTGACTGCGACGGTTAAATTGCAAAGCGTGTTGACTTGACCCAACACATCCATTTATCAATTACTTATATGTAATAATTTTATAATCTGCTGAAAATGAATAAACTCAAGATAGGGATTAAAACAAAAAGATAGGAAGTAAAAAAACTGCAACAACAGGACGTGATTCAGAGTTTTAAAAAATATATCAACTGTAGACTGATAGAAAAAGGAGAAAGAAACAATATAGAAGAGAAATGGGCATTCTTGAATGCAGAAATGACGAGAGCAGCCGAAAAAAAAACAGGAAGAATAGCTCAGACCAATAAGAAAGCACGGATAACACAAGAAATAGTAAAAACGATTGATGAAAGGCCTAAATATAAAAACGCAAGAGATGAAAATGATAAAAGCCAGCACAGACGCTTGAAGAATGAGATAAATAGGAAGATCATACCAGTCAAATTGACTTGGCTTCAAAAAAATGCAAATTGGTTAAATATTTCATGGTAAAACGGAAAATAGACGCAGTTAACAGGAAAATGTAAAAAAAATTCTGAGAGAGGAAAAATATTAGCAAGAACATCAGGAAAACGGATGGGAGGCCAATTCTGGATACTGAAGAATATCTAGAAGGGGGTGAGGTAACTAAAGTGGGAAATTCGAGAAAAGTACAGTCAGAAAAGAGCTACCGTAACAGTAGTCAGAGGAAAGGTACCGAAACAGTATAGGCAGAGGACAGGAACCGAAACTGTACCCAGAGGAGATCTAGCGAAGTAGTGCAGTCATAGAAGAGCGACCGCAACGCGCAGACGGAGTAGGCATATAGAGACGTGGAGTACAGTTTCAAGCTCCAAAAAGTAAGAACCTTTCTGGACATCTCATGATACGTTCCACCTGGCCAACATGGAAGATCTGCCTTCCCCAAAGTCGCAACCCGGAAGCTGTCTTTGCGTCTCCGCTAGCAATGCAGGACAACGTGGAAACCAGAAAAGTGTTAAAAGCATGTAGAATCAAAGTACGATAATCAATATTGCTCTTCACTCTGCTTCGCGTCAAAACACGTTATATAGCGCTGAGAATGTCGGTCCTACTTACCGTAGTCTCTTGTAATTTTATTTAGTTTAACATAATAGCTCAGCCAGACAAAATATGTAAATTTCATAGTGTTCGTTATTTGTTAAGAATAATCTTGAAAAAATTTCTTTTTTAACGTTTGTTTTTTCTGACGCCCACCCATGTAAATATATAGATCAATAAGTAATATTTATTAATAGTTAAATTCCCGTTACATTATATATAATAAGTCATAAAGGACGACTGGAATCCAAATTCGACTTATTCCTAAGACGCCTATATATAACAATGATACAAAATTTAATCGAATCTGGTTCGATTCCTTTTTTTTGTAAAAAAAGAAAAGCAAAGCAAGATACCGAAATCAACCTTAATGCTCCGTTGAACAACGAAAATAGTCTAATCGTAGTAAGTGCACCGTATTCTTGTGAGGAACAAAGCGTGAGAGACGGGAATTTAGAAGACATCAGTTTTGAAGGTAAGGCATAGTAAGACCACTAGATTACAAACAATGCACAGACAGAAGAATTATTTAAGATTAGCGACAGTATTTTGTAAACAGACTTTCACGAAAATGTAGTGATTTAAACGAGCGAAGTAGAACACATCTAATTATGTAATTGGAGATATTAATTAGTTGTAATGTAATATTCAAGTGAAGCAACAAATTCGATTCTCGAAATAACTCACATTTAATTATACGAGGACATAGCTGCAATACATCAATAAGAATAAATGGATTCGATAATAATCGCACTGTTTTGTTTCTAACATAAAAGCGCGGTTCAATTTCCATTATTGTATTCTCTTCTCTTCTTGGTAGCGAAATTCTGTGAAGTCTGATTTCAGATTTTTCTTGGTTGGATTTATTAGAATGTGGACAACAGCGATTTTATTAGTTCCCTTTGTCAGCAAAGATTTACAACTTCCTGCGGAACTACGTTCTTTAATTCTAAGAAAGGGTCATTAAAATTAATGGGAAGTCTGCCTCCAGTCTATTAACGGGGTCTATTTCCTGGAGGTAAATTAAATCACTTTACTTTATGGATATTATAACTAAATAGCTTAAACGAGTAAACCAAAACCTTGATTGAACATAAAATACGGAACATTTCTCATGTATAATTACATTGTCTAGTAATACAGATCAGGAAAGTTCTTACGTTTAGTAGATATCTGTAAATAAATAATGAGCTTACTAACACGGACTACCCGGTTATTTAAACATTATGGCGTATTATTTCATAGTCCTAAAATCTATAAGAATAGCGTTGCCTATATAGTGGTAAATTGCTAATAAAATCGGGGATTTTAAGGATACAAGAAACTATAGTATTTTGAAAGTGGAAACTAAAGGAGGTATATTAAATATTATAACTTTTAGAGTATAATATGATATACAATATACAGTATTGAAAATTATATAGAGGGAAAACTGGTACAGCAACATTGCATATTATTAAATCGGTTCAAGTCTTTTAAATAATTTATGATTGGGTTTATATATTGATATTCGTTTAGGCATCCTTTGTAGTTGTCTGGAATTTCATAATCCATTCTTTTTTTTAAGCGTGTACGCACATTCACTTTTTACGTGTCGGGTGGTGTATGCAGAATTAAATTTGTCGCTGGTGACGGTAGGATTTGGTCATTAAATGTCCATGAGATTGTCTAGAACAGGGGTTCCAAAACGTTTTCTGCAACGGAACATTTCGCAAAATCGGACATTTTAACGGAACACTTGATCATTATTTTTTGTTTCAGTAATTCCTACTAGTAAAATTTTTAATAACGTTTTAATTTATATTTAGCAATTATTTATAACTATACAACTGTAATGCAAACATAACAATATGAATAAATGAAGCACTTCATAACTTGAATGTTTTGGGTCCTTGAATTGCATATCTTGTTCATATCAGGCACAATATTTGTAAATGGAATTCTAATATCTGGTGTTGCGTCGAGTCTGTTTCTGCACTTTGACTTCATTGCATTAGAAGAAAGCCCCCGTTCGCATAAACAGGTTGTAGAAAACGGAAGTAAAACAATAACTTGTTTTGAAATATGGGGGTACTCTTCTCAAAAACTCTCCCAGAAATCGCTTAAAGACTTATATTCGTATTTTTGTTTCAAATTAGAGTCACTGATTAAATTAATTAGATTTTCATAGTCACTTGCACTTAAACCTACTGGTTTAGCTGTCACGGAAAATGGATTCTCAACCTAGGAAACGTCCTTACTAATTTCGTAAAATATTGCAAAAGAATTGATATTAAGTAGGTGCTATAAAATCATATTTGAAACTTTTTCATCTACTTTAAAATTTAATTAATTAAAACATTCAAGTAAGGCAGGAAAAGAATTAAAATCAAATGAATCGAAAATTGTATTTTTTCCTATCAAAAGATGCAATCTTATATGTTGTATTAAAAATTGTCATCATTTTTCCTTGTACTGGTAAGTAAAGTTCATTGCACTTTGTAAAAATATTTGCCAGATATACACGTTTTATCAACCATGATTGATTTGTTAAAACTTTTACAAAATGTCTTAAGAACAGGGAAATTTAACACGTTATATAAGAAAACATTTTTTAAATGGATGTCGAAAGCTACCGTAATATCAAAGTTAATAGTTACTTTAGTTTTTTTCGAAACTAAAATAATATTAACTATCTTTCGACTACTAAAATTTTCCTGCGGACCTCCGGTTGAGAAACGCTGCATTTGTCCAGACAGACTGCAATCATGAGCTGTTGAATTACTTTTCACAAGAAATGGGGTATTAGGTAGGCGTATTTGTTGGCCTAACTGCTCATTGTCAAGTTCAATAAAGTATTATCTGTATAATTCTGGGCTATAGCAATCTCTACCTCACCCGTACAGGATTCTGGTTGACCAATCACATCCACATATGCACATTGTCACATATGTTTACTATTGTAGCGAGAAACAAGGAACATGGTTTCTTTGTTTCGCAAAGTTGCTGAATCGGCTTCTAAACAAGCTAGAAACAAATCTGAACTGTTGAGAAACATCGAGAAAATTGTCCGAAACATTTGTTTACAGTGTGGACTAGACTGTGTTGAGGGAGATGTGGAACCCATACCCGCATGACAAATCTTGTTGGTTGGTTGTTTAGGTAAAAGCAATATACCCCTTCTCTTTCATGCACGCGGTATTACAAGTGGTGAGAAATGATTCGACTTTCTCCCGTTAGATGCAACAACATAGTATTGCAATTTTTTTGCGGAACACCTATTCAAGCCTCACGGAACACAGTTCGGGAAACCCGGGTATACAATGAATAATTCTTAGACTTGCACATGTATATAAATTGTATTAGTGAAGTTGGATTTCATGGACATGGAGTTTAGTCTATTTATTGATTCAATCGTTGTTCCAATTATCGTTGATTTTGGTTTTTATAATTTGGATTAGGTTCTTGTGGGACCCTGGCAGCTTAACTTGCGACAGCAGCAGCTTCATCACCTGCGATACCAACGTGGGAAGGGATCCTGAGGATAAAATTTTCGATTTAAGGGATATGATACCTTGTGTGATGGGTACCTTACTATACTTATAATGAATTGATTCGTTAACACTTCTAGAATCTGAGAAATTGGCGAACTTGGAATTGAGACGTGGATGTTATTTAGAGCTATTTTAATGGTTATGATTCGCAGTAGAAGATCGAAGGCATGTCATTAAGTTTATATGCTTTGGTAGAGCCATGAAAAATGATGATAGATCGATATATACTGTATATTTATGTAGTCATTATAAATTCAAAGTTTTTGCGGAAGAGAGTTAGACTATTCAATCGTTTTATGTTTAATTATGTTTGCGATATTCATTGAGAGGATTAGGGATTGTTTTTGAGAGGATGTTTTTATCCGGAGTTTTCTTTTTAGTTTGCGTTGATTTGAGTAAAAACAAGAGCGGGTAGAATGATTTATGTTATTCTCTTTGGAGTGAATCGAGGATCATTGGCTAGGTTGCTTAGCGACGGCAGAACGATCGATGTAAGTATGATATCATTTGTTAAATCTTCTGAAAATAAAAGGATTTAAATTATCGAAGTTCTACTTACCTATTGAGATATTCACGGAAGCGGTGGACGAAAATATTGATTTGTTGTTTGCATAAAATTGAATATAATACAAAGCCTCGATAAGTTGAATGCCTCTGTGTTATTCGAAATTCAACTGAATAGTCAAGGAAACTGTGAACGTCGATGGATCTCATTAATCAAAGTGTATGCACATAAAATGAGTCGTCCCTGATTTTAGCAATCTCTTGAATATGCTGAGCTACAGGATTGCCACTTGTCCTGCATAGAAGTTGCAACTGATCTGCGCCCTTTTATATAATATTGAATCTGAGCTCGAGGATGATCAATAGAATTTCTGAATCTAGTCTATAAGATGGATTACGCTCAGTAAAGAGGCTACAAAGTTATTAACATTTACGATGGTGTTGGTATATTACGTTACCAAAAGTAGTGTTCCTAAACATATTTTCAAGTAGCAACTCCCTCAGATTACCACGTGCCTTGCAACACTAGCACAAAATGATTCCTGGTATAGTAATAATCTGTAAATCCAGGATTTCTTAGCACGAGGTAGACTCGACGTAATTGCATTGTTCTAGAAGATCGCTAATAGTGGACATTGTGGCGCTTGGGTTGGAAAGGTTTTTTTTTCAGGAGAGACAGGGGTTTTGGGTATGAGTTTCTGACATTGGTAACTATTGAGATAGTTGTAATTGAAAATAATTTTTGAGGTCAGGTTTTCAGGGTTTGCTGCAACGTTGTATGCGTGATACACGTATGATGTTTTTCTCTTTCTCGTTGGCTACTGCTAGGATATCACAGATCGGATTCGATCGAAAAATTTTCGGAAGAATAAATCACAGCTCCGTAGTCTATCTTTGACTTTATCAGGAGGACCCTTTTATTTGTTCCCTGTTTAATGGCTGCTATCATTTGTATGATTTTAAACTTTTTCAGCTATTCTGTTTTGATTTGAGCTTTCCATGTGTGTTTTTCATCGAATATCAGTCCAAGAATTTTGACTGTTTGATCTTTTTATATTATTTTCATCTAGTTTCACTTTATAATTGTAGTTCAAGTGTTCAGTGATTCCGCTGAAGATGATTAATTCAAGTTTTATTTTGGCGTTTAGCTTGCACAATGTATCTTGGATTAATTTTTATGAGGGAGAAGGATTTTTTACGCTACATGTTATCGTAATACCATCAGCGTATAGAAATTTTTTAGCGGTTTGGAATATGGGAGTTAGTTACGTTTATTGCAATTAGAAATAGTGTGACACGCTGGACAGAGCCTTGAGGAACACCATTTTGGGTGTGGTATTCTGAATATAGTGTTCCTTATTTTGACCTTGATGGATCTATTAGACATTAGGTTAGATATATATTTAATAAATTTGCCCCAACTCCAATATGTTATAGACTTCCTCAGTGCCAAAAAAAGTGGCAATGAGATGTTTGTTAGTGATGACAGAGTTGCAGATTTCATGTTGGAGGCTATTAAGGTGGTCTAGTGTGCTTTTATGAAAGTGTGTGAATGTAAGACACCACCCTGCTTTTAGTAAGAAAACGGGGGATTCTTTGTGAATATTTAACTTAGCAAATTCGTTTTCCAGGATTGAGTGATCATACGTTGGATAGAATTATAGATGTGATGGATGCCTGTGGGAGTTTTCTCTCGCAGACGATTCTCCCCAGACTGATTACGGGGCTCATCTGACTGCTGTCGGGAATGCCTCGTACTCTCTCTGATATTTTTTTAAAGATCTCACATGCCAAGGCACCTTCATCTACTTTAGGAAGTGTATGTACTGGGGTCGAGGCCGTTAGGCATATGGTAACTAGTCAGTTGATCCCATTGGATCAGTCGGTACATTGACTCCTAAAACTGGTGGAAACACGGAGAATGGAATGCCGCGACCTCACAGCAAACTCTTCTACCGTTATTCGGAGGGGCATGAGAATAGTACTCAAAAACCAGATCTACCTGAATCAGGTTTTCTAGGGTTTTCTCTGCATCTCTTTAGGTGAAACACCGGGTAGGATCCTTAAACTATAGCCCGTGGACCCTAGTAACACTTGGCTACCTTGCTCTGCTTCCACCCTCCCCCCTTTCAATTCCCTTCCTATGCTATTAAAGGGAAGTTGTCTGTTTCAGGATCATCACTGTCATGTAGCCTGTCATCCCCCTCCCCAAAGGAGGTTTCTCCAGGTCACTTTTTATACCTGTGATTTAAATAATGAGCTAGGACGATATGTACAGTTTTTGGCGTGACTTCGTTTTATGACTTTGTGCGGACAGAAAATTTAAACCACGGGGTCACCTAAGCAAACATTCATCAATAAATGTATAATTGTGATAATTACGTCCGCCGTAAAGATGAAAACGGCAGTAATAAGAAAGGACTTGCAATGAACAAATTATAAAATGGGTCGTAACACGTGAAACCAAAGAATTTTAAAAGCGTGCACTATAAAAATCTCGAGTTACTACGAAGAACTTAACAAACTGTGAAACTAAAATTGAAAACAAATAATAAAGAATTTGTGATTTTGTTTTTATTTGATTAAATATGATGTATTTGTGAAGTAATTGGTATTGATATCATGCGAAATAATAATTGTTCGCGTGAGTTTTTAGAATGAAGTAGCTGGTAAAACAACAAAAATTCAAGAATATTGCAGTTTGGTCAAACAGACGAAAAAGAAATTTGGAGAAAGAGAAATTTTTGTATGAACAGCATTGATATTGCTGTAAAGGAAGCGGTTTGTGAATGGTTGAATTGCGATCTATTAAGTAATGAAGAAAAGGTTAGTTCAAAATATTTAATGATTTATTACAGTAAATTGTGTTCTAATAACAAAAGTGCTAAATTGTTAAAGCGTTGAACAGTAAATTTAATCGAATGTGTTTTTAATCAATGAAACTAGTTAAAATGTTAACTATGAGAAATAGTAAGTTTTGTAAAAGAGGTTAAATTTGAAAAACCGAATAAATTTGGTATTTTCCAATGTTGAATTTAATGAGTGGATAAGTATTTAAAAGAATTACTATTTTTCGCCGTCCCTAGATACCCACCAAGGACCCTGTGAATTGTTATACAGTTTTATTTAATTAATAAATCTGTTCACGTTCATTTAAAATTTCTTTGATCTTACGTTCGACTCTTATTTCATCGTTTTAGGGCGAACTTGTGATTGCGTTGCCATGGTAACAAATAACACAAACAAACCAACAATTAATTTAGTGAAATGTATTCTCTATCAAGTAATCCTCTGCCTACCGGGCATTTACAAGTTACGATGGCCTACAAAACACATCCAAAAATCATTTGCTAACGCTGCAGCTGATGAAGATTTTCGGACGAAGAAACGTATTATTATAATTGAAGCTAAGGTATTAAAGAGTATATCAATGAAGTGGCTAAAATCACCGGACCGCACAACATAAGGTTCGTATTGAAAATCTCTAACAATAGAATCCTTGCTATCAAAGACTTGGCTGATAACTTCAATGCAAAGCATGAAATTATTACAGTTAAGGAACAATCATTAGGAATTAGCCCATTCATAAAGAAGCTTCAAAGAATAATTATATCCGTTCCTCACAGTCTCATTGAAAATGAACTTCATAAGACGGATATCAAACCGTCGCCTGAGATATCATTAGGAAGTTCACCTAGCAAACACCTACAACCAGCGAAGATCCGGAAGTACCTCTAATCCCACAATAAAATATTATATCTGCCCACTATTTAACGCCTCACTAGCACCCAACTCAGATGCTAAAATGTCTTACTTGTTAAATATAAAAAGGCAGTTAAATTTGTATGTTATGATTAATTAGTTCGATTTATTACGCTCCTCAGTTGGGCGCCAAGTATGCTGATAATCAGTGTTTAACATATTTATAGAAGTAGAACCAACTACCTCTCAGTAATACAAAAGTTTCCTGACCAACAGATTTGGATCTAACAACAATATTAATGTTACTAAGGATTACACAGACATCTAGATTCCGCGAAGAGCTCCTGGAATGTGTGGAAGACCCTCCAGGAAAAAACAAATATTACCTTGGAAGCCGAATGGACGGCACCATCGGAGACCGTGGGCAACGACGAACAAAAATGGAAGCTTGCAGGAAGAAAGAGAGCAAAGAAGGCAGAAACAGCAACAGGCCAGAGAGCAGAGCCAAAATCAACACAGGAAGGGCTGAAGAATATTCAAATAAAAATGACCGACAGAAAAAATCCCCGGGACATTATCATAAAGCCTACAAATGGCAAATCATATGCGGACATCGTGATAGACATTCGAAACAAAGTAAATCCATCAGAAAATGTAGCCAACATCCAACGAAAGCTGGCGATGTGCTGATAGAAATGGGCAAACCTATAAAAGAAAACTGCTTTAATGCAACAGAAAGGCACTGAAAGAAATTTTGAGGTTCGTGGAACGAACCCCAGGTCTACTCTGACAATTAGGGACTTGAGCATTGCAACAAGCACCGAACAGGTGCTCGGAGAAAACGAGACAGAATTCACGATATCCATGTCATAGCCTAACGCCAGGGGCCAGCGAAAGTTGACGGAGACGGAAAGAATAAACACTGGGTGGATCAGATGGCACATCAAAAATAATAAGACCGTGCCGAGATGCTTCCAATGTCTACATTATGGACACGAAGCACGAAACTGTAAAGGGCAATACCATAGCAAACTCTGCTATAAATGCTAATGCAAGGGGGCATACGATCGCAAAATGAACGTAACCGTCGAGCTTTATGATGATCAGAGCACAAAACATACAGCAAGAAGAACGAGCGCATGGCATAAGGCCGGAAAAATGCCAAATATACAAACAGGTGCAGATGAAAGAATTCCGACTATGATGAGAATCCTGCAGAAAGGTCAACGACCTATTAACCCAACTTCAAAGAGGGACGAAGACGCACGTTTTGATCTGAGCGAACAATACATTGACACAAACGAAAGAGGATGCTGACATACTAGGCATGGCTGCAATATGGATACTGGACCCCGGCCGAAACCCAATCGATAATCAGGGTGCTGAAAAAGGCTTCGTATGGACTCACTGCAGAAATAAAACATACATTAGCTGCTAATTCACACCAAACGAACCAATAGTCGGATTCTAGGGAAAGATGACGACCCTAGAAGAAACCCTGAAGAAGATGAGCTGCGATCTTATCGTGGCATGCGATTTCAACGCCAAGGGGAAGTCCAAATTCAAAAGGATGGCGCATCATTGAGTTGACAGACTAAGACGGGTCAAAATCAACCAAGGCAATTTAGGAGACCAGGAAACACAGAGACAACACCGGACATAACATTCGCCTCCGCGACCAAGATTTATGACTCGCAAGTTATGAAATACACGGGAAGCGACCACGAATATATTTCTTTCCAGATCCTTGCCGCGAGTCACAGGCGTAGCAAAACTCCTAGAAAACACCCATGCTTTGACGTAGCAAGTCTTGGACGCTCTGTTCACGGAATCTCTATGGAGAGGAGCAAACGAAGCAAGCAGAACGTACCCGAAAATAAAGTAAGAATCAGCCACTCACATCAATACGAACAATGGGAACGTCAGCACTCGAAAAGCGTAACTGATAAATATAGCTGGGCCTACGACAGTGGCCATTTCCCACTGATAAATGAACTCGAACTATCAGCCACTCTTTGAAATGAACTTTTCCTTCGAATCGGTGATACTACCAAAAGCATACAATGCACTTTTTTAGAACGAATTTTTGTATGACAATGACAATTAACTCTGTACTGACTAAATTCTCAATTCATCATTACTGGCACCACATATGCATCCAAAAGAAATTGTAATCTAGCTCATGCATTTAACAAATTAAGAAGACCCAAAACAATACAAGATGAAATCCATAACCAAAGATGAGAGCAATATTCAGTTAATAATGAAGGAAAGCAGCAAGCAAAAATTAATCAATAAAATATCAGGATTCATTCAAAGTGCTGACATTAAGGAATAGTGGAACACGATTATGGATATCCAAAGTAACAACAAATTCAACCGAATCAACCCAACATTCTCCATCAACACGACTGAACTGTACTCCATGCTTATGATAATGGGCCATATTGAGTCATCCAACACAAAGAAAACTATAATTCTTAAATATTAACTCGTTACCCATACAAGGAATTACGAAGTCGTCACAGAAACCTGTGTCAATCCAAGAAATATGCCAACAATTCAACAAATCCGGAAAAAATCATAGTAACATGGATTCCGTACCATCAAAGTATCCATGGAAACAATATAGCAGACGTGAAGGTCAAGTTTCGATAATTCTACCACCAAGATCAACAGACATAAATAAATATAAAAACGCAAGAGATGAAAATGGTAAAGAGCAGCAGTCATTTGAAGAATGAGACAAATAGGAAGTGCAAACTAGTCAAATTGACTTGGCTTCAAAAGAAATGCAAATTGGTTAAAGATTTCATGCTGAAACGGAAAATAGACGCAGTTAACAGGAAAATCTAAAAAAACATTCGGAGAGAGGAAAAATATTAGCAAGATCATCAGGAGAACGGATGGGAGGCCGGAGGCCAATTATGGATACTGAAGAATATCTAGAACTGTATCACAGTTGAAATCTAGATCAGTCCGTAAAAGAGAAAAAGAGGTGGCTGATGAAGTGATGTGGGACAAAATTTTAAGATAGGGTGCTGACAGATCTAATCAATTTAAAAGCGCCCGCGGCCGAAAAGCAATATCATGGCTGTAAAGATAGTTTGCGAGATCTACGAAATAGGAAGAATACCAGTAGATTTTAGTAAAAAATAATTCTACCCATACCGAAGAAGGCTGGGGCCGATAGATACGAACAGCACAGGACAAATAGTTTCAAACATGCAAAATATTAACGAAAATAGTATATAGGAGGATAGAATGACAAATAGAATGCGAGTTAAGAGATCAATTTGGCTTCAGGAAGAATGTGGGGACAAGAGAAGCAAAAGTGTACTTTGCGGCTAATTTTAGAAGACAGGATGAGAAAAAACAGGCCTACGTTCATGGCATTTGTTGATTTACAAAAAGCCTTTGATAATGTGAACTGAAAAACACTATTAAGGATTTTGAAGATGGCAGGATAAAAATATCGAGAAACAAGCTATCCATAGCCTTTGCGGACGGCAGTCAGCAGTAATTTGAATTGAAGGGTAAGAAAAGAAAGCAGAAATCAAGAAAGGACGAAGATGTTGTCTGTCGCCCATACTCTTTAACTTATATATAGAACAGAGGATGAAAAAAGATAAAAATAAATATGGAAAGGGAAACATTCTGCAAGGTGAAGAAATAAAAACCGTAAGGTTTGCCGATAATATTGTAGGGGAGTCAGAAGAAGACTTGGAAACCATAATAAATGGCATGATAGTAATCTTTCAGGAAGAGTACAACATGAGGATTAATTAAGGTAAAACCAAGGTGTTGGAGTGTAGTATAGGAAATAATGGAATAATAAAGGTTATTAGATTGGGAAGGGGTAGTTTGAAGGAATTTAGCTACTTCGGTAGCATAGTAAGTGGGGATGGTGGATGTATAGTAGACATCAAGAGTAGGATAGCACAGGCAACGAAGGCTTACTGATAATATAAATGTGAATATTAGGAAATCATTGCTGAAAATATTCGTATGGAGTGTGGTGTTATATGGGTGCGAAACATGAACGGTAGGAGTTGCATAAAAGTGAAGAATAGAAGCCTTTGAAATGTGGTGCTGAAACAGAATGCCGAAAATCCTATGCGTGTATAGAATCAATAACGAGGAAGTTCTAAGCAATAAAGGGGTAGAGAGGACAATATGGAGGACTTTGACCAAGAGAAGGAATAGATTAATAGGCCACGTCTTGTAAAATTAGCAATTGTGGGAAGTGTATTGGGTAGGAATAGAAGAGGGATGCCATGGATGGAATGCGCTAAGCAGATTAGTAAAGATGTGGGATTTGTTAATTATGCGGAAATGAAAAGGCTTGCGCAAGATTTGTTATAATGGATGGTTGTATCAGACCAGTTTTAGGGCTGAATAACACAATAACAAATATACAGGTAGACGCTATATATTTACATAAAACGAATAGCAGAACTTAATTCCACACACAATCATTAGCCAGACTCAGTCAAGTAATGTCAGTCAATAATGTTTCAGTGTAAATGGGAAGTTCAGGATTTTGAGGAAACGCATTTTAATTATATAATGTTAACGTTCTACCTCAACACAAAAGGTTAAGCATGCTTTTGCATTGTGACTAAATAATTCTTGCATAATAGATGAAAAATTAAAAAATGTATGCAATATTAATCACAATCAGGAACAAGTGAAACCCGAGGCCCGCCAGACAATAAAGAACTTCTTTGTTGTGCACTAAACATGCTAACTATAATGACATATGAAAAAAGAAACGGATTTCGTCGCTATCAGATTGATAAATCAGAAGAATATAGAAAGAAAATAGCAAGCAAGTAGAATTCTTTTAACATCTATTAGCCAGGAATTTCTGTGCACTTATATTTAATGATCTAAAGGTTGTGAATTACATAGGGCAGTGATCCCCTTATCTTTGAAATTATTCTATGTAACGACTTCCCGTCTGTAAAGCTAAATATAGGCTGGAAAATGAGCACTTCTGTGCTGGCTCCTATTGCGCACACGTACATAACGGTCCTTGTTAATCTGCAAGAACGTCCCATCAAATTGTGGTTGTTACCTGAATAATTCTGTTAGGAAATTATCCAAATATTAAAATGGAAATAATTCCCTTCCCAACTACAAACAACGTTGCTCTAACATAAACTGCTTTCAGGCTAATAGAAAACATTATTAACTCCGCTTTGTGTACACCCCAAATCACAAATAATGAGCGTTTCTTCCGAAATAAAAACCATTCACATCTGAAATCTGTTGGAGTGCAATTGGGACAAGTTAGTCTTTGATATTGTTTTATCGAGTAATGCCTATTTAATGCTAAATATTGAACGTGCTACCAAACTTTTGTAACTATTCTCAAAATTTATGAAATTGAATTCTTTTCGTTATATACCACAATTTAAATATTTTCCACTTGATGTTAAATGTACTTCATGCACATAAAATAACGTTTATTTTCGGACTGTAAATGAAAATATTTATTTTGAAAAAACTACGAATTGCAAAAATAAAACGGCAAATCCAAGTATGTAGTGACTTCAAATTTAACTTCATACTATATAATTTCAGAAAGTAAAAACTAAAAGAATTTCTTTGAAATGTAATGCTAATATTTTCAAACACACAACAAAATTTCATAACTCTAGGGGAAAAAAATTGAGTTGCAGCATTGGAACGACGCTAATTGCCTTAACAGATCATAATGCATGTAGCGAGGTTACATTGCGGAGTTATTGATCCTTTTGATTTGATTAATCAACCCTAAATAGACGAGGTATCATAATACAATTGGACAACAAATCATGGAAAATTATTAACTGTATCCCATTGTTAGACATCTTCCACCAAACAAAAGAAAAATACAAGTTGACTGAATGATTATTACTTTCATTCTCTTTGCTTTGTTTAGTAATAATTACTTCATACGTAAACATTCCAGTCATTTGAACATCTAATGTTTCACACGTCAACCATTCCGTATTTTTTTTTGATTTAATAAAAACTTTATCTGTACTATGTACAATTTAGTTATGATAATATTCTTAGTAACATAACTTAATACATGTAATAGCAGGCACCAGCATATGATTAACACATTGAGCACATGTATTTAAATGTAGAACTATTGTAAACATTTTTCAGTAATTTCTGTTGCTTAATTCAAAAACACACACAATATGATGGAACTAAACACCTGTGTTAATCAAGTCCAAGGAACGTGCAATGTTTATAGGGAAGAACCTTTTTTGACCTGAAATGGGAGAGGGGAGGGGGAGCCAAAAATTCGACAGAAATATTCATTGTGATTAATGTATAGCAACGCATAAGGGGCAAACCTTATAAGAAGCATTGCAGTTGATTGATATAAAGCCCAGGGCGAAAATCATACATTGACGACACTGAAGTTTAGAGGGCTGTGTACTACTTGATCGCACACTTCAGGCATTGGGATAACCTTCGTGTAGCCTATCTTTCTAAATATTATAATAAAAGAAGCATACAAAGTGACGTCGGACGTATCAACAGAAAGAAAACCCAGAGGTCCGTAAATGGTAACTTTCTCCCCCCCCCCTCGTCCCCTTTGTACCCAGGCCACGGATATTATATTGAGTTTCCTACCAGCCGAGACGACCTTAGTCAAATTTGAGGTGCATGTTTAAAGGTCGCATGTGACAGGAATACGGCGAGTTGTTCGCTGATACCATTGGACCAGTCGGCTAGTTGCCCCTCAAATCTGATCGAGGCATGGTGTCAGGTTTATTGCCACCCTACAATTATCGCTGTCTTCCATTAACGGATCACATATCAAGTGTCCTAAAATAAGAAGTAGATCCCAATCGACGACCACCTCCGATATTGTTCAAACATATTGCATATGGTTATGTAAGGTTATTGCACTAAATTATGGCTCGATTGGTACGCTGATTACAGAGGACCCATACCCTGTTGCATATGTTGCGATGGATTTGGCCATGTTTGAAATGTCTGGTGCTTCAAATACGGTATCTAGGCCTGCTACCCTTAACGTTTTATACTACCACAACTTTTCGTGCTGAAGCATCAAAATTTCTTATAAACTGTTACTCCTTATGCTGTTCGGTCCGAAAATACCTTGTAAAATTTGCCACGTAAGATTTACGTCATAATTTAACCAACTTTTACTATAAAGCAAAAGCAGCTGTGGCCTTAATGTTGAGTCTGGCTGGTCGTAATTGTATTACACGAATATTATCGTTTATGACATGATAGGTCCGATTTTATTGACCCTAATTCCTAGTGTGAAATTTAAAATTACCACTTGCAAAACCTACAGTCAAAGTTTGAATCTTTCAACCTGAGTTGGCATGATAATTCTAAATTATTCTTAATTTCTAAATTATTGTTAAGATGAAATATTATGGATTAGAAACAAATTATTATGGTTGATGCTGAAAGTTACTGAAGAAATAAAATATTTAAGACTTTATTTGGTTTTATTAATTGATAATGTTTAGATTTTTTCAACATTACACAATACAGATTTTTTACTGACAACACAGTGTTAGAATTGATTTTGCCCAAAAATTTTGCAAAGAAAGTGAATTATCTTTAGACAAACTCATTGTAGAGCACTCATATCTTGACATGAATTAAGTTATAAATTCAGCTATCATTTAAAAACAATTTAAAAGGAGACTTATTATAATGTATAATGATTGTTTTTAAATTCTCATTCATTAAAAAAATTATGTATGTTGAAACATACAATAATAACATGTATATCTATAACTAATATATGTTTAATAACTTCGTGTTAATAATAATCTCACATTCAATATATGCATGCTCAATTTTAGTATGTAATATTAATACAACTGAGGTTTCTCATTAATCAAATTAATTATGTGTTTATTTCAATTTTCTTGTGGAAAACAAAAACTAATTCTTTCATAAGAAAAAAAATTCTAAACTGAAATGAAATCAACAAGTATTGATGTTAAATTTATGATTAATTTGGTTATTGTGCTAATCTCTTACAGTGTCATGATGATTATAATTTTTTTTCATAATATACAAACAGTCGATTTATTGCATATTAAGGTATACTGTTGGATTGATTGTACAGAAGAAAAAGAACTCCAATCCACTGCTTCAAGAATTATTGGGCTACTGTAAGCAATAAACAATTGACAACGATGGCAGTGACCACCATCGAAACATCGTGTCCAATGCCTTCACCCATTTGGAAGAACTATTGAAGCAACAGAAAACCGGGAAAACCTTGGCTCTTTAATCCCATTCCAGTCTCAAAATTTAATCATATAAAATCCTTAAAGGAGTTTTTTACATTCATTTTTCTCATAGGGCGTGCTTAAAATTTTCACCAACATGTTCCAATATTTCCCAAAAATGCATTGGTGTATGTGATCACCTCAACAAACAAGTAATAACAACACTCAAGCTCCTTAAATGTTTTTATGTGATTAAATTTTGGGACTAGAATAAGGTACATTTTTTCCTTCTGTACATTGTATTTATTTTTACAGTTAAAATGCTTAGCAGTTTTGACTATAGATAAAAAAAATTCTAAAATATTAATTTATAAGCATATGTGATTTACATTTGTTATACTAATTCAGGGGAAGACTCCTTTTAATTGTATTTACAGACAATTTAAAAATAAACCTCAATGTAGGATTTTATATTCTACAAAAACTAATAAATTGCCTCTTCAGTCTGGATTTCTTTGAGGTAGAGATTAATTAGTTCTCGCAAGCACTGATAATTACATTAAACAAATTCTGGTTTAATCAGCATTTCCTTACCAATATATATTTCTCAAACGCATGTTTGGTTTATTCCTTTGAAAAATTATAGACCAACACATTTCCTTCCAAAAATTCCATCCAAAAGAATAAGCCAGATTTAAATGTTGATACAGTTAAATGAATGTACCCAGGTAATTAGAGACATCATGTGTTGTGTCAAAGTATATCACAAATACAGTAACAGGCAACATAAACTGAGTCTTTATAGGTATACTGCTCACAGTAACATTGATAGAACCTAATTTGTGAAAGAAGCACAAGGGAATAAAAATTCCTGGAAAATGTCTATGTTGTTTCTCTGTACAAACTACAATGTCTTACACATCTCAAGTGCCCTCATTGAGAAAAATTTTAAAAAATTATATTGGTTAATGAATAAGTTATGGCTCAAGATAAAGTTAAAAAGAAAATTATGTTCAATTAATTCATACACCACTCAAATCTTTATATATTCAACTATAATTATAGTGAATAAAAGACACCTAACGGATCCTGAAGCCAAAGGCCAATAAAAGAAAGATACAAGATCAAAGATGAAGATTAGGAAGAAATTGTAAGAATTCTCAGGATTTCAATTGAGTGTAAATGCTGTTCACAATATTTTGATGGCAATCACAGCTGTCAATGTTGTGGAACAGCAATGTTTACAAATGGTTAAACTCTGACCACAATGGGTCTCTGTTCAATAATAATTCTATGACATTCAAATCAATATACCTTTGGAACTAAATTGAGATATGTTCATTCCTACTCATGACATGTGGAGAAAAAAATATGATCAAAATTTTAGTAGTTATTCATACTATATTGTTTCCAAATCAGGTTTTAAAAATATACTGTAGGGTTTTTTAAGATATTTGTTAAAAAGAATTCAAAATGCTGATATCATGTATCCATATGTTTTGTAATATCTGTTCTCTATTAATTTTTTTAATTGCTGCAATAAGCTGGTGACAAGATAAAATTACATACAACTAATTATCTACCTAGTGTATGAACATAGTACATAAAACTTAAAAACTTTTAAGGTCTTATGTTTTTTCAAGAACTTTCAATACTTGTCTGCTGTGCAACAACACATTGTACATATGTGTTTATACATCCTCAGATCCTATCATCCTCATAATTTTTTCTTCATTTGTATATCCCAATAATACTAATATAAATTATTATAGAAAAAAGAAAGGTATAGACACATAAAGTTTTGTAAACAAAATTAATTGTATGATACTGCATGCTCAATATATTTACAGTAAGTGGTGTTTGTATTCTTGGGAACAATAAAGAATGTACTCTATTAACTTTACTTACAAAATAAATATCTCGTGACTTTTAATTGTTACTAAAACATACAATGAAATTAATATTATTTTTCAAAATAAAAATAATTTTAAAATATGAATGAATATTATAATTAATTAATTAAAGTATTCAATAAGATTTGTATTAGTCATGTTATGAAGGTGTTGTCAGCTGAAAAACAGTTATAATGACATATGTTGGAATTAATAAATTTTCTTTGAAAATTATGGGGATTTAGTAACTCAAATCATTCTACAAAATTCATAAATGTATAACAATACATTAAAAAATGGATATTCAGTTTTTAACATTTTAAGACTGTGCAATGTACATTTATTTATCAGAGTACTCACATGCTGATGTAAAGTTTGCTGAAGTTTTAATCCACAAAGACTGTCAAATAATTTTTCTCTGTTATTTTAATCATTCACGATCCACTTCTACATTGACTTTTCTCTCATTCAAAATCTGCAAGGTTTAACAATTCTTATTTTTAGTTCAATGAGAATTAAAAATTTTCAAGTTTGAGAATAAGTTAACTAGAAAAGCAAAACTGTCTCTAAACTGATGTATTGAAGCAAAGTTCTGTTGTACTTAATCTTAAATAATTTTTTTGTAATATATAATGATTTTGACATGCAATTAAATTATTGGTCATCTTTTTTGTATTACTAATGCAATAATAAAATTCAAATAATTACACAATTTACTGTGGACATACAGTAAATTACTTACCATAAACATACATAATCATTCCTAATATTATTTACTTTGGAATTATTTTTCTTTATGGGGTTTTAAATTTTATATAATTTTACACCCTTTATGAATATATAATCACATATTTCTTTAAATTTATTAATAGGTAATTCGGATAACTAAAGTTATATTCTGTATTTGTTACAATACCTTCCAGGTATTCCTATGAAATCAGTATATAACTCTTCAGATGCAGTTCTCAGAATCGTGAACAGGAAAATACCAGTGAGTTAACGAAGATGTAAATAAAATATTATGGTGTAGAAATACATTTATTAAATATTTGTCCTGTCATAATGGCATTATTTAAATAATACTTGAATTAATAGTTAAATTAATCTGAATTTATTGAAAGTAAATCCGTAGAACAGCCTAATTAGTCAGAAAATCAATTACATTAAATAAGAAAAAATTAGTACACAATAATGACAATAGCATGATGAGACTTTCCTTTCAATTGAACTTCTGCAGCTGCAAAAACACAAATATTATTTACTTTGTATTTTTAGATATACAATTGCAACTGAAGAGGTTACAATGATTGGTGTTATTATCATTAATATGTGCTAAATTATATATTATTTAAAAAACATTATTGCTTACAGATCATTTTGTGAAGCTGAAATAAAAAATAAATAATTATTACACAGCACACATTTAATTATTTTCAAAGAGAGATAATTACAGAAAATGATTATTGTATTGAAAACAAATATATCATCATTTAATAACAAAATCTGATGACACTAACCACAATTCTTATTAAATAATTGATTATCTTAATTTACATAAACTTTGTAGCAAAAATTCAAATTAGCCCTTATTTTTGTTAACTTAAAAAATACATAAATATATATCCCAAACGATTTGATGAATTATTTGGAATATAGACTATTATTAAGTTCTGAATGAGCGTTTCTACAGTGGATGAATCCGAAAATTCTCGGCCTCCAACACTCATTATTGTCCAGCAACACGTAATTGCGTTTCACGAAGTATATGTGCAATTGTTTGGTTTTGAAATTAAAAGAAAATTATTTGAATTATGTATAAATTATATTAGCATTCGAGGGAAGTGTGGGATAAGAAGAGAAGCGGGAGGCCAAAGATGGAATACGCCAAGCAGTTAGGGAGGATGTGGTAGTTATGAGGATATGAACAGGCTTGCGCAAGATTGGTTAGCATGGAGGGTTACATCAGACCAGTCTTAGGACTGAAGACCACAACAACAACATATAAATCATTTATAAAATAATTAGTTACATCATCTGACTCTTTGACGAACATACACAATAAATTATCGTATAAGTCAGAACAAATTTAATATAAATTGATTAACATTAATCCTTACAATACGTTTCGTTCCTAAATTTGACTCTCATTATTGATTCTTTAATATTCACCAGATGATGTTTCAAATTTGGGAACGAAACATTGTTAGAATTAATTTTAATAAAGTTTAGGCTAAATTTGTTCTGACTTATAAGCTGATTTACTGTTTATTTCTATTTCATCGAGTTAGTTACGCGACTTTTCACTCTTCCAAGAATTTCTGATGATTAGTATCCGAATAGTATATCATATACAATGATTAGAAGAAGAGCTATAATGAAAAATGTTTTAAATACTTTACCTGGATATTTCCTTATTGCTGTTAATTTGGTTTTACACAAATTGTGTCAAGTTTAAAATAAAATAAATTGGATACTAAATTTTTCCATGGAGTTATTTAGCATACAAGAAAAAGACAAATGTGATTTTTTTTACGTAATTGAGTAACATGGTTGCCGTTTTCATACTAGGGGAGTCGGAGGACCCTATCTTGCCATGTTAAAATAGTGATTTTCAGGCACTTTTTTTCCCGTAATAGATACGACGATTAATGTTATAATTCAGTTTTATCAAATAGTATGTTTGTAAACACAATAAATTATCAATGGTAATCATAATTTAATTGATTAATTTATTATTAAAAATCTCTTTATAATGAAAGTTTCAAGTTTTTTATCCATAAGTAGATTAAAATCATTACTTCCGTTTCCGTACACATACCTAATGGTTAAAAATAAGCTGTGAAAAATTCAATAGTGCATCTATAACCGATTCCGAGAAAAATGTATCAAATTTTACATTGACTTTCCGATTCTCCTCAATTGTTAATTATGATTCAGTTATTGGTTGCTGACATGAACCCTTTTAAATATATATATATATAGTTTGTATGTACAAAAGATACATTTGGAATTCGATCTAAAAATAAACAATTATTCTAATGATAAAATAATTTTATGAAATTTCGAGCCTTACTCGTTGCGTTTCATTTACTATTTTCTCTATAATTACCTGAAGTTTTGAAAAAGATCTTAAACGTACATATGCTAAATCAACAATTATGCCAACAATGGAACCGCATGTGCGCAAGACTACAAGCATTGAAACAAAAGACGTGCACTGCTTAGAGACATTTATCCTAAGTCAAAAAGTCTGTAGACATGCAAATTAGATTACAAATTTACAACAAATTGACGCTTTAAAAATTAATTCGATATTACAAAAAAATAAAACAATTAATGACCATTTGCAGACTATTCTTTAAAGTTAAGTTGTATAACTACTTGTGAAAGAAGTTTAAGTGTTACGTGTTGCTTCGTATCTCGATCACTATTGTTGCACTACATATGTGATTCTATTGTTATGATTTTATACTGATGTGGAAGAAAACCTGAAAAGGAAATAAAAATATGCCGAAATGTTGTTACTAATTAAATTTAAAGAAGAAAGTCTGCAAAAGGTCATGATATATTTTATTATATATAACAGACGTTAAATTTGAACGTTACAAAAGATAATTAAAACTATTACATTATTATAAATGTTAATGACAATTCATGATCAGTTTGAAAAGAGGCACGAAAGTAGCAGGTTCCGAACAACAAACACCAAGGACAAATGCTTAGTTGTCTATACAGTGTATTCGAGTGCTTACAGGTTAGAGGATTCATCAAGCTCTCGCACGGGATTGAAGCTGACTGTCTTTACAGAAGTTTGTGCCGCCAGACGACAAAAGTCCTCTGGCGGTTGCTGCTGAAACTATCTTCATTTGTAAGCGGCTAATTCAAACTTCGTTCCGACTTTCACCATTTACGGAATGCAATATATGTATATAACAAACTAGCAACTCCTTTCTAAAAAGATATCCTTCAGTATTAATGTAGTGAACGAGAGTAATTAATGTGACATGGAATGATAACAATAAGGCAAGTGCGTAATTTAAA
This sequence comes from Eucriotettix oculatus, assembly GCA_034510155.1. Taxonomy (NCBI): domain Eukaryota; kingdom Metazoa; phylum Arthropoda; class Insecta; order Orthoptera; family Tetrigidae; genus Eucriotettix; species Eucriotettix oculatus. The sequence continues at coordinate 196,531,178 of CM067376.1, read as the reverse complement.
ATAGATAAAATTATTAAACGCTCCAAAATCTCAATGAATGCATTTGTAGGTAATACTACAGATACGACCTTATATGACAGCAAAGAATAAAGAACAGAGAAAATTAGTTAAAAAAAATTAGATAGACCGACGTTCCGATGCGATCTTAGCATCTTTCTCAGCTGGCTCTTAAAGGCAAACTGGCACTATTCGAAATAAGATAACACCAAACTCATAATACCAAAGATAAACCAGTAAAGAAACAAAGAGAAGTAAAATAATACATCGAAAACTTACTAGAATGGAAATCTAGATCAGTCAGTAATAAACGTAGAAGAGGAGGTGGATGATGAGTTAGGGGACAAAATTTTAAAGTCGGAGTTTGACAGGCACTGATTGATCTGAGTGGTAAAGCGCCAGAAATGGATAATATTACATCGGAGTTGATAAAATCATCGTGGGACGCACCAATATCATGTCTGTTCAGGATAGTTTGCGAAATCTACGAAACACGAAGAATACTAGAAGATTTTAGTAACATAATTATATCCATACCGAAGAGGACTCGCTCTGAAAAATGACAGTTCATTTAGTATCTCATGCGTGCAAAATATTTACGAAAGCAGTATATAGGAGGATGGAAAGATCCCACCTTTTCAATTCCCTTCCTATGCTATTAAACGGGAGTTGCCTGTTTCAGGATCACCCTCATGTAACCTGTATACCCAAAAAGAATATGATACGTAGGTCAGTTTCTTTTTAGATAGAATCTAGGGACAAGAGAAGCAATATTAACTCTGCGTCTAAATGTAGAAACAATAAGAAAACACAGACCTACGTTCATGGCATTTGTAGATTAAGAAAAAGCCTTTGATAATGTAAACTGGAACACACTACTAAGGATTTATAAGGGACAGGAATATAATATCGAGAAAGAAGAGTTATCCAGAATCTTTACAGAAAGCAATTAACAGTAATTAGAATTGAAGGGCAAGAAAAGAAAGCAGAAATATGGAACAGACGACGAAGAAAGTTAAAACGGAATATTGAAAAGAAAACATGTTTCAAGGAGAATAAATAAAAAGCATAAGGTTTGCCGTTAATATTGTAGTATTTGGTGAGAAAGCAGAAAACTGTGAAACCATAATAAATGGCATAGACGTGGTCCTGGAGAAAGATTCAATAAAATGATTAATAGAAAGAAAACTAAGGTAATGGATAAATATATGGTGTGCCAAATAGTGGAATAACAAAGTGTGTTAGATTGTAAGGAGATATTTTGAAAGTTAACAAATTCTGCTACTTGGACCGCATAATAACTAGGCATGGTAGAAGTATATAGTAGACATAAAGAGTTGGATATGACAGGCAAGAAAAGAATACCCAAAAATAAGGAATTTACTTAAGGCTAATAAAAATATGAATATAAGGAAATCATTACTAATAACTTTCGTTATATAAGTGTGAAACGTGGACTGTACGAGATGAAGAAAGGAAAAGAATGGAAACTTTCGAAATGAGGTGCTATAGAAAAATGCTAAAAATAAAATGGGTGGATAGAGTATGTAACCAGAAAGTTCTACGCAGAATAGGGGAAGAGAGAACAATTTGGAGGATTTTGATCAAGAGGAAGGATGGATTAGACATGATGGACTTGTAAAATTGGCATTAGTGGGAAGTGTGTGGGGTGAGAACAGAAGAAGGAGGCAAAGAATGGAATCTGATAAACAGATTGGGGAGAATGTAGAATGTGGTAGTTATGTTGAAATGAAAAGGCTTGCTTAGAATAGGTTAGCTTGGAGTGTTGCCTCAGAGCAGTCTTAGGACCGAATACCACTACAACAGCATTTGCATGTAGTTTTATTTGTGTATATATTCTAGATTGTAGTCTTTGTTAACTTTTGTACCGCCGTGTGTAAAATACTATTGGACAGAGGATGAGACAAGATACTTTGTAATGTGATTTAACTTATTGTTTTGTGAAAGTCCGCGTAATATTTCCGTCAGATAAAACTATCTTCTGATTCGATAAATTTTTTTCCATTGCTGTTAATAAATTGGTTATAGATTAACCTTTAAAAGACGGTATTTAAATTCCCGCAGTCTCCCAGCCGGAGTGTTTTTGGGCATTTTAATTAAGCTCTGCCGGCATATGTTATAGTTACTGTACAGGTTAGCAGGTCAAATGGGACATTTTTGAGAGATAAATAGCCCTGACAGCATTATAGAAAGAGTGAGAAATAACTGGAAGTGGGAACAAAAGTACCCCGTTCCTTGCCGGGAACAAAAGCTCCCTTTCGTCCTATAAAGATTAAAGATTGAGAAACTGCGCATCGGAGAGGAATGCTGCGGTAAATCTTTTAAATATCGAGACTGAATTTGCGCAAAGATTTGTGCTGTAATTCTGTTAGTGTGTTTTGAACTGGAGATAATGTTTTATAATGAAATGGAGTGAGAGGAAATTGGGAATCTGTTGCGGTGTGGAAGGAGAAAAATTTATCCAGATTAAATGTAGAACTGATTGTAAACAGATTCTGATTAGTAAGGTATTTAACTTCCCTGGCTTATTAATTCAATGTGAATAATCATTTAAAGTAATTCTCAAATAATTAATAATATTATAAGCTGTTTATTATTTCAAAAGATTATTAATTTTTTCTAAATCTCAGTAGATACAAAGGTACGTTACAATTTAAACAAAAAATAAATTTATTGACTGAGAAGTTAATTTCACATACAATTTACCTCAAAATTATATTAGAGTCTTAGAATATTCTTTATCTGTAAGTTGAAAAAACACACAATTGTATTAAACGAAATGAATTATGTTTTTACCGCAGACTTAGCTCAGCGATAAGATATTTTTCCTATGGAGGTTTAAAATAGGGAAAATTACGTCGTGAAATTTTAAAGTTCTAATTATACGTGATTTGAGCCGAAGTCGAAGCAAGAATCCATTTTCAACAGACTGCGACATAGAATTAAACAGTTGTCCGATAACCAAGGTAAATTTAAGTCTGAATTATCCTCATTTTTCTTTAGCCACTCCTTCTATTCAGTAAAGGAATTTATAGAAGAATCGGAGACGAGTAATTAGTTTATAATGTTTGAATTGCCTCTCTATTTGGTTACAAAAATTTATTATAAGTATATTTATTTTTTATATAATAAATGTACACTCTGACTTATTCCACATCCTTGAAGCTTAGCTTCTTTACAGGATCTACGGAATATGATTATTATTATTCGCCGTACGGTTCCTGCGATGTCTGTGCGTCCACTGGACAAATTCTGGATTGGTGAAGACTGCGTTGTCCGATGGCGTGAAGTGCCGACCGATGAAAGAGTACCCTCCGACGATAGCATCACACCTCGGCACAGAGGTGAATGTGGATTACAAACCCAAAAGAAAATCTGTCATTCGATGATCGGTGATACAGACTCATCCCGACGACGTCTCTCTCGTTGGTGGGATAACCTTAGCAGGCATCGGCGAAACTAAAAACGCAGAACTTTTGTGTAAGTTGAGATTCTTAACTTCACCTAAAAACGTTTCTAAATCTAAAATCTGTGGAATAAAGTGGCAACGTCAATACCCCTCGACGCCTAGCCGCCGACTAAAATTTCCTTCCTGCCCTAAACACACTGCTCTTTCAGCTAATGAAAATCAATTAAGTAATTTGAACATCAAATAATCGTTCAATCAGATTCCAACTTAAAAATTCTCGCGTGACAATCGGAGAAAGAGAAAGACGCTTCCGGATCTCGACACATTAGGTCCCAAGTAGTTAACAATGAGATGTTTCTTGTAGTTAGATTAACAATTCAAGACGTAAACATTAAATAATAATTTAGTTTCAAACAGTCCAAAATGATTTAAATAAATTAAATTACAACAGAAAAACATTCGTTAACCACAATTAAAAAAAGTACACTTTTAAACCGTCTCTGTAGTGTCCAAAACACCACGTGGAATGATGCAAAATATACGGGGACAACACACATTTGATATTAGTTCATTTCAATAAGTTGGGTAAGAAACTACATAAAATAATATCAAGTATTCAAACGTTGATATACATTTATTTAGAATAATGACACCATCTGAAAGGTATGGCTTCCCAACAAGCAAATAATCACCGTGGCTAGTGTGACACACAAAAATTCAGTCAGTTCTGATTTTATTAATGAACGTTAATTATTTTCTGTATATTTAGGCAATAAATCGTAATTATATTGGATTACTGCACAAAAGAATAAAATTTACGTTGTACAGATGATTGGCCAAGATCTCAGTTAATAATTAACCGTTTACAAATAAAAAATATTTGCAATTATATTATAAATAATTACTAATATATTAGAATACATAAACCTAATGTACCTTTTAGATAAAATGTAGGCCGTTGTACATCGTAACTATTTTCCAATTATTTCAATTACGAGCTACATTGTCCGTCGAAATTCCCTTTAATAAAATAATACCTTTAAACATTTTCTATGATCACTTATTAATATCCCTAGATGTCGTTTCTTTATTTATTCTAATAAAATTATTCTATGATACACTAACAAATTCAGCGAAAACGCGATCAAATTAATTGACCCAATATATTATAATAATCAATTATTATTGAGGGTAAAATATAATTAAATAAAAAGACGACTAAACATTCAGCATATAAATTTACCACTATTTATTCAAAAGTGACGTTTTGTCTCCTTTTTGCGCATTACAAACATAATATTACAATAAATTAAATGTTTTATGTTATAATTTTTTAATTTATATATGTATAAAAAACATGGTTAAAACTTACAAATTTAGCAATGATCATATTTACTTCATGACTCCCTCAGCCGAAAATATTATTGAATTTACATGTGATGAGTTTAGTGACACGCATGGACCATCTACAGTGACGGCTACGGCCGAAATGATGTAGTAACAATGAGTGCTTTCGGCAGTTAAATTTTAACAATGCCTGAGGAAGTCTTAAAATGGAGACGAAACGTCGCTTTTGAATAAATAGTGATAAATTTCTATTATGACTTTATGGGCGTCTTTTTATTTATTATAAATTTCAAAGTCAAAAAACTATGTTGTAAAATATAATCAAATTGCCGACACAATTGGGCTCCAAAATGTGATACTGGGGGAAATTATTAACACAAAAAATGAAACAAGGATTAAAACATAAAACAATATTACACTTAATTTTATTAACATAAAACTTTACCAAACTCAATGTAATCTTCAGGGGACCTCTGGGTTCTTTCGAGAAAGAAACATAGCATTTGTTTTTATCTGGTCGGCTAACTGGTTTTATGCTCAAATATTTAAAATTTATTATATAATATTGCTTATAAGAACGTTTTGCATACGTGTATTAAAAATTTCTCAACGATACCAAAAAGCTGCAATTTATATGTCCATGTTCCTTGCTGCTGCAACTCAGTCATCGCTCGATCACGTGCACTCAATTAATTGTAGGTACGTGCCGTTTTTAAACAAGTGACATTGCACATGTATTTTGCATTAGTTCCGTGCCCATTAGCTGTTTCTAATTATCCACGCCTGGCTTCTGACATGGAGGAAACAAATTTTTATTGGATTAGGAATGGATGACACATTGTCTCCGTATTGTCCGAAAAAAGGCTGTTTCCTTCGTCCGAAGAAGGATGTAAGCGCTGACCACGCGCGCACACAAAAAATTCGGCGCAGTCCTTCAGACCTATCTGGCGTACTTTTAATGTACTATAACATGGATGAAAAGTTAACTTAAATAGATCTGTACCATCTGTTAAACTACGATATATGTAACTAAGGTCATATCGTTTTTTCGTTGAATATACAAAAATTGATTTAAAATGTACTGAGCAAAACCAAAAGTTATCAGTCATTGTTTTATTGGTATAATCCCTTTATTATAGCTACATGGACAACCTTTTGGTGCTTAATATATTAAATTTATACAGATATGAAATCTCTCGCGCTTTACAGAAAACATTTATTATATATTAATATGTAATACAAATGAACAGACAAAATAAAATAGGTTGAAATGATTTAGAGTTGGATTAGTAGATTATTAAACTAATCAAATTTAAATCTTATGTCCTCCACCTTCAAAATACTTTACTTGATTCGCTACTGGTTTATATAATATTTAGTAGAAATCTTAAGGCTGATAAACGAGCTGTCGTAGTTACATAATTCATCGATATTTTATGTAAGTGCTATTATTTGCATCTTTAACAAGTCCTTTTCGTTAGAGAAATGCGAAGCATGACGTATACCTCGTGACTCCCACTGCCAGTCGCCCTTTCATCGATAACGAGACGTCTCATCAAAACCAGAGGATAACACTAACTTTGGAATAAGCCTTTACCCCGTTCTTAAATTTCTCCAATCATTAAAGGATGGAACAGTTTCGACCAAATTTTAAACAGGTATTCTTAGAGAATCGAACTCAACACAATTAGAGTAATAGACGACTACAACCATAAACTGCCGTTATCTTTCTCTATATATATATATATATATATTGTAATATTAAATCATAAACCCTGTTTGTTTATTTTTATTAAGGCTGCTGTATTTAGCGTGATAATATAAGTTTATATAAAGCCAAAAACAGACAAAAATGAGTGAAACAAAAAATATAATTTAAAAGCAACTACAAGTTTCGGTCCTGATATAGACCCTCTTCAGATTGAACTTGTAATAACCCGGTACTACTATATCTAATCAAATGATAACAATTTGCATGGGAAATGTAAATATTTTATTATTTATTAGTCTAGTGTCACAGCCGTACAAAACAATATATATTTAGAACTGATAACATGTAATGAATTTGTTATTGTTGTTTATAATATTTCTAGTTGTCCGCCCAAACATTTCTTTCTTCCAAAGATTCTCCTCTCCAAGATGCTCCGCTTGTCTCCCCAAAGTGCTGCATCTCCGAAGACGTCGTTACGCCAAGGATAATTTCCTCTTATTCCTAGATTACTACAAACTGAATTAAAATGCATTCTAATTCAGTTCAACCTGAAGAGGGTCCATATCAGGACCGAAGCATGTAGTTGATTTTAAATTATATTTTATGTTTCACTAATTTTGTCTGTTTTTGGCCCTATTTAAACTTTTATTAAAGTTACAGGTATTAATAACTATTATATTAGCGTGATAATATTCGTTTTATTAAGCATCCAAAATAAGTATATACAAAACTATCATTTAACACATACAGAAAATACTGGATATTCACACTGGAGAGCAACGAAAAGATTAAAACAACCCCAACAACACAAACCATCTATTCGACTTGAAGACAACACCTGGGCTAGAAACGACCATAATAAAAATTATGCTTTTGCAAGACATCTAATGAAAGTATTCACACCGTTTGACTCTCAAACTTCAGGAGATATCGAGAAAGAAATCTATCAACAACTCAAAGAACCACTCCAACTCAACTCCCGATCAAAAACTTTAAAACAAGTGAAGGGAAGACTGCAATTCTGACAAACTTAAATCTTCGCAAATCGCCTGGTTATGATCTAATTTCCGGTAAGGCTCTTAAAGAACTACCAGAGAAAGTATTCAAGTATATCACCCGCTGTATTAGACTACGATATTGACCTGAGCAGTGTGACATTATGACACACAAGCCTGGTGAGTTGTCATCATACAGTCCAATTAGCCTGTTAACAATCCTGTCCAAAGTTTTCGAAAAGCTACTACTCCAAAAATTAACACCCATGATCATACAAAATAGTAATAATCCCTACCACCAATAGAGCAAGTCCACAGAGTAGTAGATAGAATTATAAATAGATTCCATGATAAACAGAATTGCTCAGCTGTATTCTTAGATGATGAGCAGGCATTTGATAAGGTCTGGCATGACGGTTTTCTGTTTAAAATCAAAACATAAAATGGCGTGTCCGACGGGGAGCTTCGAAGTGATACATTTCTCTAGACATTTCGCAGCGATGTCATGAATTAGGATTAGTAAGATGTTTACAAATTCAGGTAGGGACCCCAAATTGTAAGATAGTTAGTGACCCCCTAGAATTCCGCCACAGCTTTTGTTTATTGTTTGTTGATGTCTGGAGTGGGAGAAAGAAAGAGGTGTCTGAGGTCGACGCATAGCGACGTTAAAGGACGGCGTCGTAAGACATCGCAACTAGCCTGGCGTGTTACGCATAACTACTATAGAAGAAATACCTCAGGGCATGTACTATACATAAAGGGTATGGCCGAATGTCGTGGCTGTCATGGCATTCCTTTTCTTCTTTCATCTGTTGATCTGTCTTGATCGAATGACTGTGAATCTTTTCCTTCTAAACAATCTTGATCAATGCTTGTTCTTTTCTACCCCGACGCTATTAGGTAACGAGGGCTAGGGAGTGTTTCATTTCACTCTTCTTTATTATAATTTTCTATTCTTCCTGAACATGTATGGAAGGCGCAGACGGAGAAGCTGTCAACCGACCATGAGACTGCGTTCATCACCATTTTTCCCCGCCGGAGGAACGTTCAAGTGTCGCCGCAGTGCGGTCGCTCAATTAAAAACTTTGTATTATTATTACTTTGCTTATAGTGGATGAAAAGTGAAAAGGACGAAATTAGTGAAAAGAGACAGTTATTTATGTAGAAATGAAAGATGACAAACACTATGTGTTTAGAAATGTTTATTTATATTTACAGGTTAGGTTTTATGTTACTTAGTGACCAGCCGAAGCAATGGCCGCCGTGCTGAGAGTCTATGATGCTCCAAATTTCATGCAGACACTTGTGTTACTCACGACTCTATTCCTTGACTCAGGGATCGTAACAGGGTTGTATGATCCCCTAAGCACATGAGTATAATTTTCTGTCTTCTCGGCCGTTAGTGTCGGGGGCGGGGCATTGAGATCCTGCCAGGTATTCCGTTCATCTTGCCATCTCTACTAACTCGAGCAGCAATATAACGGTACGATAAACCACAATCCCAGTAGGCTGAAATTATTCATCGATAAAGGTTAGACTCTTGCTGTTAGGCATAGCGCACATCTCTTCATTTAGCTTATTTTGTTGTTGTTGTTTTTTGTATATCGTAATCACGTTGAACGTGCGCCGGCGATTAGTTAATTATTATATTTATTTCAATATTCAAAACTTTTATTAGGTTATTTATTTGCGAGTGGAACAAGCATGGGCAGAAACAGGTAGAATTCTAGGATGGATCTATCGGGTTAAAAATAGTACAGTTTGTGGAAGCGACCCCATCCTTGTAGACTCTGTAGCTAACTAAGAAAAGTATAACAGATTTTATTGGGGAGATGTTGAGCCAGGTCCCCGCCAATCAGGAGAGCCGAAGTAATAAATTGAGAGGGGAGTGGATCTGTCAAAAATTTTGGAAAAAAGAAAATTGATTATTTTTGGCTGGTGCTTCTAAGAGACCGGATGCAAAAAGGGTTCGGCGTAAGGATAGCAGAAACCACGTGGAGAGTGACCCGAGTTTTGCTCCAATTCTTTGGGCAGCTATCCCGGAAAGACGCCGAATGGTTCTTTCCTAGAGTTATATTGTTTGTCTTTTACTTTTTTTAATAAAATTGTAAATTTTATGTTTAATCGATTTTCATTTCATTGAAACCATGTGGTGTGCTATATAGGTATTCCTACTTCTTACAAGAGGCATAACAATAAACTGTAATTTGCCAAAAAATGCTCAAATATTACTTCTGTATCAGGAACTTCTATACAAATTTCTTAGAATTTAGACATTTTAGGTGTAGCTACCGCCGCCTATGCGTTGAAGTTTACTCATTTGCATATTAAATCATATTTGAGAACCCAATTCATGCAATCTTCACGTGTGTGGCGAGCCACTTTCTTGGTTTAGTAATTTTAATGGTCGTGTATTAATGTTTCATTCTAATATTCAAAAATATGTGAATCAGATTTGATATATTTCAATTTTTTTAAGATTTATATAATGCGTGGTTCCATCGCTGTACTCACTAAATGAGCATCAGTTGATTTTAAATGGAGTATTTAATTTCTTTTAGAACGATTAAAAAACAAAATAATTAAATGTTCGGGGATTTTCATTGTGTAAGAGCTATACATTAGTTGTGCGGATTGCAATCGGGTGCTGAATGTTTCGGGCTACGATTAAATGGCGCATATAGGTGTTGAAACGTCATAGACTTAACCTTTAGCCCATTTCATCGGAAAGCCAGGATATTTATTCTATTTGTAACAATGTTACCAAAGTTATGATTTTACGATTTCAATTCTTTAGATCATAGTATTGTTTTTTTTGCATAAGACAGAAATTTGAAAGGATATGTAGAAGGGATTGGACGGGAGCAAAATGTCTCGGACTATAGTTTAAGCATCCTACGCAGTACTCACCCGAAATAGATGAAGAGGCAAACTCCAGAAATCCTGCATCAAATAGGCCGGGTTCTTGGGTACTTGCCTCACGCCCTTCCGAATGAACGAAAGAGGAGTTTGTTGTTGGGTTCCCACAGCATTTCCTTTTCCGCTCGTCTAGCTGTTTAGTATGTAGGCAGCCAACTGATCCAAGAATATCAGAGGATAACTCTTACCGTAAAACGAAGTTCTTTGACCCCTGAATACCTTCTAAAAGAGGCACAAGTTCCTCGGCATTTATTTTTGGTAACAGGCTACATGAGGGTGATCCTTAACAGGCAACTCCCCTTTAATAGCATAGGAAGGGAATAAAAAAGGGGGATGTGGAAAGTAGAGCAAGGTAGCCAAGGGCTGACTAGGGCCCCCGGGCTATAGTTTAATCCTACCCGGTGTTTCACCTAAAGAAATACAGGGAAAACCTGCATCAGGTAGGTCGGGCATTGGGTACTGATTTCACGCCCTTCCGAATTACGGGAGACGGATTGTATGTGGGGTCGCAGCATTCCCTTCTCCGTATCTCCACAAGTTTTAGGAGGCAGTTGGCCGGAACTTTAAGAAACCTATCATTACCCTTGGCAGAGACACCTGAGAGGTATATCTCTAATAATATTCCATTCAACGTTTTCTCCTTAAATAAATAAATTATATCTTCTGCATAGTACAGAGCAACTGGATGAAGGGTGAAATATAATTTTCTATATTTCTGTTAGCAAATACTTCAAAATTATTTACAAACTGAATAAAGAACTGCTAAAATATTGAAGACAGTGTGCAGACAAGTACGAGGCAGAGGGAACATTGTCCACATTGAGTAACAAAATCAGTGATAACCTAATAATAGAAGACATATGCCGGAATAACTTACAAACAAACAAGTATTTCGATACAGTGTTTGAACAGTGGATTTGTTTAATCTAAAATTTCAAAGTACTCTTAAGTTCATTAATGTGATGTATTTATTATATTCTAGAATTTCAAGACAAATCATGTCTATAACAAAGAGAAAGCTGCTGAGGTATTTAAAGAAAATTAGAGTTTTAAGGATTATTGGTTGTGTTACGATCGGTTATTGATAGTAATGTTATCGGTATAGACAAAACAATTCACAACTATACGTAAACACCTGAAGAAGATGGCAGAGCAAGCCATGGAAACGTCGTGTTCAAACTTTATACTTACCCGGTTGAAAACCCGAGAATTGTTCATGAATACGAAAACACGTTTAGATAATGTATTATTATCTCAGTTGAAAAATTATAAAAATATACATTGAATGAACAATCAAATAAAACATTTAAATAAATTAGTTCCAACACTTCATTTTATTACCAAGCTATAAAATTTTTATTTCAGAACAATGGTACGATTTATTCAATATTCATATATGTTTGCCATTCATAAATTTGTTTATCTTTTTATTTGATATTAATTTTAATTGAATTTAAATACCTTCAATCCGAGAACCGTCCTGTTTGAGTGTTACATTTATCAATCAGTGTGCTATAATTAGAATATTATGTTTTGTGGGATTATTGCTGCACAATATAAACGAGAATTCTGCGAAAAGAAATATGGCTGTGCGAAGCGTTGCCTGGTAACTAACTAATCGTAACTATGGAAACTGGAAGCTCTTCATTCACTATTCGTTGGCTATTTATATCTTTGTCGGGCCCACTAGGCATCTTTCATATGCACAGTTGTTCAGTAACTGCGATTGTTTGTATGAAAATGGACCATTTTATAACCTAATAATGCGAATAAACGTTTTTAGACAGTAAAAAAACTGATTAGATTTATATAGCGTTCGGATATAATTTGTCACAAAAATGAGCATTCACTGGTCATTGTAACGCAAGTTAAGTACACTTAAATAGTTATAAATTTGGTAAATTACAGAAAAATAAATGTAGATATTTTATAATTTATTTTACAAAGAGCGTGGAACGAGGAAAACATTATTTTTGAAATAATTAATAAATTAAAATCATTAATAAATATTTATTGCATTAGACTCGGTAGCCAAAGGATATAAATACCACAAATAATTAGTTTACCTACATTTAAATAAATATTAAATGAGTTACAACAGCCGTTTTGTCAGTTTTTATTTTATTTAAATAATGAAATAATGAACTATATGTAATTAATACAGTTATATGCCGTTTTCTGTTAAGCTTTTAATGGTATTCGCAATTAAATCTCCTAATTTGATTCCCCCCTCCCAAAAGAAAACAATCTATTATAAACTGTAAATTTTTATCCATCATTTTGTCACTAAATCATTTTCCTTAAAATTTGGTCTTTTAACAATACTACATTATTTATTTAGTATACGTGAGCGATTCCTGCCTCAAAATTGCGCAGTTCCCATTTGTACGCCCTGATTTGATGTAATAAGGAAATTACAGACATTTAAGGACATGAAATTTGTTTTAATATCTCATATACTAAGTTAACATGTAGCTAAAATTAATTTAGGTAGCTTTTGTGACAAATTGCGTAAAGTAATGTAGCCTTTGATAAATACGAGCCACTAGCGGTACCATGAAATTAAGACAAGAAAACACCAGACGAGAACGAAACAGGAACAAAAGTACGACCAGATTACGTAGTCGAAGCAGGTATGAATTATAATTTAGTTTCCACAACATACAGGAAAGAACAGGTAGTATATAACAAATAGTAAGAACGAAAGGAAGAAGGAGAGAACTTTTTATCAACTTCTGGACGACACACTTGCCATGCAATGGTGTTAAGTTGGTAATAGGCACTTCAACGGGACGGGACAATTCGGCGCGAAACTCACTCAACATTACTAGACATATAACTTGATATTTATCGATTTTATTAAATGTATTGCTTAATACTTTTAAAGTAAGAAAATAAAACAGACTAAGAAAAATAGATTATTTATAGTGTTTGCTTAACATTACTAGACATAAAGCAGCCGTTTCGCCGCGAAACTCACTTAACATTAAAGACATATAATTTAATAGTTATCAAAAATTTTAAATATATTCCTAAACACTTATATAATCAGTTACAATACCCGATATTTTGTAAATGAGGAAGTGAGATGGAGGAGGAAAGCATATACGAAAATGGCTATGTGGAAAAAATATGGCTAAGACTGAAGGATAACATCAGAGAGGCAGCGAATACCACTGTAGGATATGAGGGAAAAATGAAGAAGGAAAACTGGTTCGATGCAGAATGTGAGAGTAATACAAGAAAAATGGGCAACTAGGCAACAATATCTGCATTGACCGACCAGAACAAAAATAATGGAATACGACAATAAGCTTAAAACTTGCACAAAAATCTGTAGAAGGAAGAAAAGGCTTTACATACAACAACGATACCAGCAAATTGAGGACCACTTTAACAAGAATGAAATGGCACAAGCTTACAAGGACATTAACAGCTTTAAAAGAGGCTGTGTCCCCATGCCCAATTACATAAAGATAATGAGGGGATGATAGTAAGTGAACCAGAGGAAATCAAAAACAGATGAGTGGAGTACTTCAGCAACCTCTAAAACCCGACGGACATAAGGAAACCCTGCAGGCAGAAGAAGGGAAAGTAATCTTAGAGGAACCCAGCAAAGAGGCTGTCCAGGAATCAATTAGATCCCTGAATTGAAGCACTTCCATCGGAATGTATTAAGGCAGGTGGTGGGCATAAAGTGAAGGCCATCAGGTGATTGGTCAAAAAAATATGGGAAGATGAATTTATACCAACAGAATGGAATATCAGTATAATATGTCCTATATATAAGCAAGGGGACAAATAGGAATACCAAAACTACCGAGGCATAACACTGTTGTTTAATATATATATATATATATATATATATATATATATATATATATACAGTCTAAGTAAGTGGAAATACTTCAGATGAAGCTCAGTATAGACAATTTTAGAAGAAAGACAAGAATGGAAAAATGTCGACCGGACCAGGGAATCGAACCCAGCAATGTCCATTCAATCGGGAGGTCCTGGGTTCGAGTCCTTGGCCGGGTTTATATTTTTACATTCTAGTATTTCTTCTAACATATATATATCAGCGTATTGATCCTCCAACAGTCTTAAACCCGGTCTTCGCGATCATGACGACACAAACATCCAAGCCCATGCCAGGATTCGAACCGGGACATCTGGGTTGTGAGGCAGCAACGCTAGCCACTACACCACAGGAGGTCGGCATATATATATATATATATATATATATATATATATCGTCAGGAAACGACTAGAGGAATATTCTGGAGATGTACGACAGACCAAATATTCACAGTTATACATATTATCGATATATTTTGGGTATATAGCGTTGGGATATATTATTTGTGGACTTTAAGCAGGCATAAGATAGTTTATCAAGGAATAAGCTATATGATGTACTCAAGAGCCAAAAATTATACGACTGGTATGCACCACAAAGATGGAAGTAAAACTACAAGGACGTAAAACAGAGGCCTTTGAAATACGGCGGATCTTGAAAAAAGGTGATAGATTGACGCTCACACTGTCCAATCCCATGAAGGACTGGGTAATTAAACAAACGGAAGTGGATCTTAATAGTACGCTTCTATAAAGACCTCTCCAAATTATTAGGTATGCTGGTGATTTAAATATTTGAGGAATATCCATAGCAGTGGCCAGAAAAACACTACAAGACAAATAACACAGGTAAGGAAATTGATTTAGGCATTAATGTCGATAATACCAAAACAATGGCCCAAGCGAGGGAAGGAGCAATATGTATTAAAATAAACCTGGATGGTTGGGAGGTAGAACAAGTACAGGAATTTAAATACCTGGGCTCTATGATCTACAGAGGTACAACAGCCACTGATGACGGCCAATCAAACATACCACTCACTCAGATGAGCATTTAAAAACAATGAAGTGAGTAGGAAAACAAAAATATCTATGTACAAAGTAGTCGTAAGAACAATCGTATGTTACGGATGTGAAACATGAACTATGACTCAGGTAATAGAACACAACTTGATGGTGTTCGAACGAATGATGTTGAGGGTTATCTTTGGAGCCAAAGAAGAGAATGGACAATGGCGAAGACTTAGTAATAGTGAGGTGTATAACATAAAAATGCACCGATATTATAAAACACATTAAATTGCTTCGTTTATGAGCGGGGCACGTGCAACGTATGGCTAAGATGGCTATGGTACAGAGGCTGACCGGAGGTAGACCACGTGAAAGACCAACTGTTTCCCAGGATGCAAGAGAGCAGCTGGGGATACGGATATGGAGATTAGCAGAGGACAGGAGAAAGTGGGGTTAATCATTGACGAGGACCGAGCCCGAGCCATCGGAGAAGAAGTTAGCTAGCACATTTGAATATTAAAAGGCAAGACATTACATAATTAAGAAACTAAACAGTAACAAATTTACCAAAAGTTAAAAATATTATCTAACGAATTTAAGTTATATTATTAAATTAATTAAAAAATATGTTTATAATACTTCCATATTTATTTGTCTTCCCTTATAGAACTGTCGATATATTATTTTTTTAAGAGATGCATGCTTTTATCATTATTTAAATCCGTTTCTAGTTTAAATGAACTGAGTCAGAAAATCACCATCAGCAATATAATATTAGTCATTAAAACAATAATTATCACAGAAAAATAAAATATTTATGAAAATAAATTCTGCGTGTTTAATTTACAAAATACATTTCCATTGTATAGGAAGCGATGCGCCAATATATAATTGTGAAACTAAAGAAATTTTCAGAATTTTTATCAAAATTACATTACCTTTGAAGAAAAGTCAAGGATTGTTTACGCTTGAATTTCAAATCTGACCTTTGTAAGGGTACTTATGTTTGCGAGAAAACGATTTTCTGGAATGATACTAATTAAAAGCGACTGCCAATCGTGACTTAATAACGTCAAGTAAAATATGTATCTGCAAATAAATGCCAATTGGTTGTGAAGAAGCAATACAAAACTTCTCATTAAAATTTGTTTAAGACTTTCTTCCATAGAAATCATCATTTACTGTATTTTCTATAATATTTCCATATTTATTTGTTTTTCATGAAGGAGTTGACGATTTATTAATTTTGTTAATAAAGATATAATTTTGGATCGTCATCAATTAATATTATTGAAAATGTTTCTTTTATGCGGCCAGCGTAAAATTTATAGTTTCACGTTCTCTGTTGTGTATGGTATGACCACATAATGGTTCAAAGATTGATGAATCTCTCGGAATGAATCATACTGTGTCTGAAAAAGGTTAATTTCAATTAAAATGTTCTTTCACAACTCATTAAATAAGTTTTAACTTTATAAGTGTTGGTAATAATGGAATAACAACGGGTGTAGATTAGGAAGAGATATCTTGAAGGAAGGCAAGGAATTCTGCTACTTGGGCAATAACTATTGACGGTAACAGTATAGTAGACATAAAGAGTAGGATAGTGAGTGGTTGTGTTCGTCTTGTTGGAGATAAACGTCTCCATAGGATGTAATGATTTTCGCGAGATCTTTCTTTTCGGGTTCGTTTAAATGTTCTCTCCAAATTTCTTCTGGTATTTGATACATTATGGTAATTTCACCAGAGTTACTGTCATAATCTCTTAGCTTAATGTTTCATCACGACAATGCTATAATCCTTTCCCTAAGTCAGGAAAGTCCTGTGTTCGAATCCTGGGTCCCGTCGACATTTTTCCATTCCTGTCTTCTAATTATAAGTAATTTTTAGTCCTTTTAAGGCTAAGTAACCTAGTAAAGGGTTCAATTTTCGTTGAAAGTATGTAGATAGCATATATTGTTAATTTTTAGATATACGGTTTATGACCCCATGATCTTACCATTCGCGGTGGAAAAAGAGAACGTTTCCTTAAATTTAGGTAAATATCTAATGTCCATATTAACTAATTTAGGGCTTATTAGATTTATGTCTTGTGCCGAATGTTTAAGTTTTCATATCTGTGGCCTGTGTTAGATCTAAAAATGATGGTTTTCTTCAAAGGATTCGTATTTTGATTGTCTCTCCAAGAGTTTTGGTGGCATTTCGGTCTCTTGTTGACACGTTCCCGTGAGTGTGCAATTTGGAACTTGACACGTATTGTAAGTTTCGTTGAAGGTATCTGAGATTGTTTCCTCTTTATGATGTATTTCCTAGAATCCCCGATCAGGGTTTTGAAAGTAAGCTTGGTTCCTTACTGTGTAATACGTCACACTTGTTGGGTTTGTATTTCGTTCATTCCTTATATGCAATTTGAGGAGCAAACATCCTGGGTCGTGCATTTTTTTAAGATTTAGTGGAGACGTGTGGGTCCTCCGGTTTCGTTTATAATGACGTGGCCGATATCCGATATTGTACTGGAGTTTATAGCAGTTAAATTAATCCGAGAGGGATATCTGAGGAAGTAATGGCAAAGCGAAATATGAGCTTATCATTCTCGGTGTATATTATAATATTACTTTGCTACTGCCATTACGAACTCTAAAGGATTCAGTTACATATTTTATTCATTATGCCTAAGAATGTTTATGAATTTTGGCTGATCGAAAAAAAATTGTTCAGGCAGGTTTTCAATTTGTTCCAGTTAAGGAAATCACTTTGACGGTTAATTTCGGCCGCTTTTCGCATTAATTTACCTGAAAGTTAAGGAATGCGATATATTTTAACGTCTGGGAAACTGCCTGTATAATGGCGTTACTAATTGGTTACTTTTTACGACGAACATAAGCATCCATGTTCTAATCGAAAGTTACACCGGATACCACTTTTATGTGACTTTATCATTGGACAACAGCAGGTTGTGATACATAATAAGTATTTTTTTTAAATTGTGTTGAATTTTGGCTGTCTGAATGAAAATTTCCTTCTTTTTTTCGGGGACTGCGAGTGTTTTTGAAAGGTAAACAAGCAGCTGAACCATAATAGTATGTGAAAGCACTAACACATTCTTTTCAATTTTCTCAAAGGTTTTTGTTTTTATAAGTAACTGTATTTTCCTCCATCAAATTGATTCGATCGATTCTGGAAATAAGAAAATATTAATGGCGTTGAAACCGAGATTATGAGACTTTCTGAGTTCAGTCATGACATTCAATGTGCCACTTGAGTTGGAGGTTTCACCGAAGGAGAAGGGTAAAAGAAAGTTCCACGTACAATATTAAATAATTTGAGCTATTTCGATCAACTTTTGGGCATGTAGAGGCGTCACATAAAAATAACAAGAAAGTAATCGAGATTGACGTCGAAACCGGGGCTTTAGGAGCCGCTGAGATCAATTCTGACATTTAGCATGCAAAAAGTACTCTAGCCTCAGAAGGGTGATAGGTGACGAAAGTTTATAAGACGAAATTGGTGTGTATGTAGTGTAGCGCAGTAGAACCCGCGTCCAATTTTTTATTATTATTTACGGAAACTTAAATAACAAATATTCCGGCATGAGCAAGTCGCTGGCCTGGAAGAAGGGGGTTTTCCGCGCGCCGTCTTGGCGGTCTCGGATGAATAACAAAGGGATTGCGGCTGACACCTGGACCATAAAGTTCGGACACCTCGTCGCCGGTTCGGGAATGTCTTAATCTGCCTGGGAATTTGGTGACCAGGTGGCGTGTGTTCCCCAAATGAAACAAGAGATATGATTGGAGAATATCCATCCCTGCCACCTTAGTGATAGGTGTCGGATAAGTGGGAACAAGGTTTTAAAGAGGCTGGCGGAGACAATTTTGGAGGATGTTTTTGCAAGGTGATGGTGAGAGGATATTGAAGGAGAGTGGTATGAGAGGAGATTTTTGGCTGGTGATACAAGGTGGTGGCGAAAGGAGATTGGCAGCAGAGTGGTGGAGAGAGAAGATTGGTGAGGTGGCAGCGGAGACCATGCTTTGATCAGTCCAGGAAGCAGGGAAGAAAGGTCTTAACAACAAGGGAAGAAAGAGGAAAAAGCGGAGTTTCCTCACGACTTCGTGCTATTGTCGACCGGCCGCTTCAAGTTCTACAACACGGAAATTACAGCGAGACGCCTATGAAAACAACTCAGGTTCGTCAACGAACAGATCTGCTACACGTGGTCACCCAAACCATTAATACCCTGAGATCTTTAATACAATCCCATTTTAATTAATTATTTTTGTACATAATATATACACGCACTACCCATATAAAAATTATTGTGTTTACAATTAATAAATGTATATATTTAAACCCAATTATTAATTTCATTAATTAATATTCCCCCCATCATTTACAGTAGGCGTTAAGGCAGTCACTGAGCCCAGTTTGGAAATTGCACGTATTACTTAAAACGTATATCAGCCGTCGCTGGGAGTACGGATGAAATGGATTGAAAGACAATAAAATAAAATTTACTTATGATTCTGTGTGTTTGTCGCATTGAACTCGTTCACTTTTGTTTTGCCTACGTTTGGGCTAAGTTGTATTTCAATGGTTTTTCTTCCAGTTGGGGGTGAACCTAAGTTCCCTTTACAACTGCAGCAATTTTAGTACAGCTTTCTTTATTTATTACTTATGGTCCAGTTTGAACAGGGATTGGGGTAGAACACATAGCACCTACAGGGGTGTGAGTCGGGAGCATCATTTACTGTCTTAGGGAGCCCTATTATTATACCTTACGTGATTTCGCCTTTCTTAAGGAACAGTTAATAATTCTTGCCCTTTTAGATTAACGGAAATGTTTTTGACTCTCTTAAGGTAATGGAAATTATCTTAATTTTATTAGAGTACTCGGGCGAAATTTTCTCTCTTAAAGTGTTTGCCATTTTTTACTTAATTAGTGTACAGAGAGTATTTTTCATTCTGTTATTGCTCCTGGTGTATGCTTCTATCGAGATCGAGACATCACTGACGAGTATATTTGACAATCTTAGGATACGGGAATATTTTAGCCTTTATTAACGTAAAAGATAATTAAATGAATGACTTACTAGATTAAATTATTTAATTAAGTTACCAGTAGATTTCTTGACTCTATTATAGTTATGTAATTCACCTCTCCGGTTGTGATGAGGTTAGCATGCTATTGTTAGGGGTAGTGAGCGAGGAAAGGATCAGTTAATGTTGACGCTTCCCATGCTAGTTTGGATAATAGGCTTACTTCCGTGAGAGCCTCGTCATCCAAAAATGAGATCAATTTTAATTTAATTTTCAGTTGGATTTTTAAAAGAAACTTTATGGAATTAGCACAGAAATATAAATGTAGGATGTACTGCATAAAAATATTAATAATATGCAAATTATTCTATCTTTTCAATTAATTGATAGTTAGGATAAAATATTACATTATACATGATATACGTTGAAACATTTTAAAGACATTAAAGGTGATTTTGGACAATTCGATAAACAGGTCGTACTTTTGATTTACATTTTTGTTGAACTGTGTACAATATTGCCTGCAGCAAAGGCAATATGTTCCACTCTGGAATCGTGCGGAATATCTAAGTATTCAGTTCCACCTTTACTTCTTTTAATAATTCGATAATCATCATTTAAGCAGTTTCAAAACTAAATATTCATCCGTTGAAATGAACCCTCATATTATTATATTGACTAAATTTTTGTTGTGGTTTAGCAATGAAATTTTAAACGATATTTTTTTTTGGTTTATGTAAGCTTGCATATTTATACTACGGCGTTACCATTTTTTATATGATTTACACATTATAATTCACGTATTGAATTAGCCTTCATTTTATATATGTTAATGTGGATATTAATTGGATCGTCTTGCTTGTGTTTCTTATTTTTTATTTTGGATTTTTCACGGTATTTGTTTCCTTTTATACTATATAGTATGTTAATTGTAATGAGAACTTAAAATTAAACGTCCATTCTGAGTATTACGAATGACTAACAATTAAAGATAATCAGGTTCGCATAAATATATTTTAAATACCCGCATGACAAAATTACATTTCTTTGCGTTTCGTGTAAAATTAATTCATAGGCATTCCCGAGAATAGGTTAAGCATGGAGGGTTACATCAGACTAGTCGAAGTATTGATTATTACAACACAAGAAGCACTAGCGCTGATCGCTTTGTTTACGTACAGGCGCTCGGAGAGTCGACTTTCGGCCACGCGAGAATCGTCACGCTTTAAATTAATAAACTGCTAGAAAACTTAGCTTAATTTTTCATTATGTTTCTGCATACTTTCCGCAGTTATCACCACATATTATATTCTGAATAAGCAAAACATCGGTCACCTAAAGACGTACTTATGATGTTGTTCTTGGTTGTTTGAAATTTCACGGGAGTACTTTTAATCCGGTATAGTTTGACAGTGGTAATGATTAGTTGAAGTTGAGTTAGGTTTATCTTTCAGAGCAATTCGGATTTGTAAATACCAAGACGCACAATCCAGAGCGCTAAAATACTTTGACTGGCCCATTTCGTTTAAAATGTCTTCAATATGTGGATTTAGATTTATTATTCAATCCATTGGTCCTCGGTCAAGGAAATAGGATGCGTCAAATATAGGATTATAAAAATTAAATAAAATTTTACAGATGGAAAGTTGAAAGCCAAACAAATGATTATAAATTTCATAAGACTAAATATAATAATTAATTCATCCTGTAGAGAGATTACCTTCGTGAAGTAGAAAACAATTGTTATGAATTTCAAATTACGTTAAAGATGCTAACATGACTGCAATTTAAGAAATTATAATAATATTGTCACCTCCTCATCTTACACTCGCATATTACACCAACTGTGATACTGCGGAAGTGATTATCCTTATTTTCCGTTAACAGCCTCTGTTGGTGTAGAGAAATAAATAGGGATATTGCCCAAGCTAATTTGCCGGTTCGAGCGTGTAGATTGACGGTAAAGTCAAAGTGTTGAAAGAAATCAACAACAGCAAAAAATTAAATATATTTGATCTGGCAATTTCTAATATTGATGATAACTGACATTACCGGTAGTGGAATTAAATTCACACAAATAAAAACTAAAATAAACTAATAAAAAATGAACGAGAAGGAGTATAAAGAAAAGAAATTACACAAATGTAACAAAAAAGAACACAAATATAATTTAATCTTTGGATAAGGTCTTTGGCTGCAACAAATGTGTCGACAAACAAGTTTTGTGTTATAAATATTTCGTTCCAATAACAGCCGCTACGATCACAAATGAAGGAGAGATTTTTTTTACCTTACAATGGTTGTTCGCTGGATGATCCAGGAACCATGAAACGACGATCCTCTCCTCTCCACCGTTCAAACCGTTTCCGACCAAGTTTGTAGCCGTCACCCGGAGCCAGCAGTGATGTCACGCCAATATCATTCAGGATAAATGGAAAGAAAAATACTCAAGTAGGAATTAATATTCGATCCTGAACGTTTTGGACACAACGAGCTATAGTTCTTTTAACTCAAATTATATGGTCGTTTGTGTTACACTGCACTCAAATACGTCTCTCTTCCACGGTCTTTCTCTGTCCAATAATGAATGATCTTATCTATCCTCAAACCGTTCTTCAATTTTTGTCGAAGCATAAAAGAAAACTCCTGTGACTAATATTCTTTGATATAAAAAGCAACAACAAAAAATTAATATTCTTTAAACTAATATTATGGAATAAATATCTGTTAGATATCATAAAATAATATTTTTGTGATAAGGAACAAATATTAATGAAATAAGTATCGTTTTTATTAATTTTAACTCGAATTTTTTTCGCGAACAATAAACTGATAACACCAACAATCTTTTTTTGGGGTAACAGGCTACATGAGGGTGATCCTGAAACAGGCAACTTCCCTTTAATAGCATAGGAAGGGAATTGAAAAGGGGGGATACGGAAGGTAGAGCAAGGTAGCCAAGGGTTGACTTTGGCCCCCGGGCTATGGTTTAAGGATCCTACCCGGTGTTTCACTTAAAGAGATGCAGGGAAAACCCTAGAAAACCTGCATCAGGTAAGTCGGGCATTGGGTACTATTCTCACGCCCTTCCGAATGACGGGAGACGAGTCTGCTGTGGGGTCGCAGCATTCCCTTCTCCGTGTCTCCACCAGTTTCAGGAGGCAGTTAGCCGACTGATCCAATGGGATTAGCATACAACTCTTGCCAAATGCCCAAGGTCTTTGACCCCAGTACATATACCTCCTAAAATAGGTGAAGGTCTCGGCATATGAGAACTTTGCGTCTTACGTAACGTAAGATCTCAATCGAAATAAGTAGCGGCTGCGAGAAACATTACAATAAAATTACAAGAAACAAAATATGTATACACAAGTAACGGGTCGTTCGTTAAATCATTAATCTTCAATTTTCAGTCTACTGAGTAGGCAGCACCAAATTTTGTGCCGATTTTCGTAGAACTTGAAAAAGAAAATACGTCGGCAGTTAAATTCTTGTAGATTTTAATTGTAAAATAGTAGCTGAATTTGATAAGATACCAGAAAACTGGCTTAGTAATGCAGATCTAATCTGTTATTCCTATCTACGGACTCTTTCAGTGAATAACACGTTACATTCATTAATTTTTTTTGGACTACATGAGGGGGAGTTGAGAGCAATTTCTAGTGTTGTATAAATAACTTGAGCCGGTTAGAGCATATAGATTGATGTTTCCTCAAACAAACTTTAAAATTTATAGAATATACGTACAGTCAAAGTTAATATTCCAAGTTTACTAAACAAAGGCATGCAGCTGGTATTTCACTTCATACCAGATATTATTCGTACGGCCCGCTTTTATAGTTTAAAGATTTGAAGCGCGTGATGAGAAAGACTCCAGTTTGCAATACCGTAACACATGACAACAATGAGAATATGCATGGGACATAATTTTTATTTAGCTATGTCGGTTTCCCGAGACAAAACTCGTAATGCAAAGCAGATTTTGGTAAGTTGCCTGAGAGTTTATTGATGTGGTGATTCCATTTCGAATTATTGTCAACAAGCAGACCACGAAAAGGCCGTGCTCTGAAATATTTTCCAGATTAGGAGATAAACTATTTGCGTTTGCTGCGAAGTTCACGATTTTCGTTTTCTCCGGATTAAGAGAAAATTTGTATGCAGTGAACCACAGTGCGCCATAACAGTGTCAACTTTCTCCTATTCTCTGTCTGTGATTATCAAATTTTTGTGTCGTCAACGTAGAGGACTGATTTTAAGGGATCTAAATAATTCGGTAAATCGTTAATGTATTTGATGAAAAGTAAAGATCCCAAAATTGAGCCCTGAGGGTCACCGCAGGTAATTATTTCCCATTCTGACAGATAATTTCCATCTGAATTTTCATCCGCAACGTTTTTGCGACTGTTTTACAAGTACGATGCCAGTAAAGAAAGGGGAACTCCTCTGATCCCATATCAAACTAATTTTATGAGTAGAATATTATAATCTACTAAATCAAATGCTTTGTAGAGATCTGCAAAAATTCCAGTCTTTTTAAGTCTTTTATTGAGTGCGTCATGAATACTTTGAACGAAGCCGTATGAAGCCGTGTTGATAGATTTTCCACTAATGAAACCATTCCATGTAGAAATTTGGTAAGAAAATATTCAATTCTCATATGTATTGCTTTCTCAATAATTTTGGAGAATATTGGTAAGAGGAAAATAGGGCAATTGGAGACGTCTGTTGTAGAACCCTTCTTGTGTAACGGTATAACTTTCGCGTCTTTTAGAACATCGGGAAATGTACTAGAGGGAAAGCACAAGTTAATTATGAAGGACTTTGGAGTTGCAATTGCATTACAGCAAATTTTAATGAGCTTACCGCTGATTCCGTATATGTCACAAGCATTTGAAGTTTTTAAATTTTTGATTGTATTAATAGTCTCATTTTTATTGATAGGGAGAGTAAAGAAGGACTTAGTAACCGATTTTATGGAGTTGCACTGCATTTCATTAAAGTGGGGCGTGTTACGTTTTCCTGTACTTTGTTTATATAACTTATCACGAAAAACGTTAATAAAATACGAGTTAAATTCCCATGCTTCATCTTTACTTGATATGGACTGTTCGTTCTTTAGTTGTATATTATTACGTTTTTTAAAATTACCGGAGGTCTCTTTAATAACATTTCGTGTCGCTTTTATTTTACTTTCCGAATTAGCAATGTATTTTGTCTTACCTGGTTTTGCGGCAGTGATAACTTTCTTAGATATAAGCTTATATTTGATATGAAAAATTTTAAATTCAGAGCTTGTATTTATTTCTTTCAATTTATGAAGGTGACATAGATTATCACGTGATATTTTAATACTTTTAGTACACCGCGTTTCTTTTTACTTAATTTTATGGGGTAACGACTGATAAGAAGAAATTTATAAAGCTATGAAACACGTTATTTGGGTTCGAGTCGATTTCTGTGTCAAGAATTATATTTCCCGAAGTTGCTCCTAGCCTAGCTTTGATTTTGCTCAAATTTAATTGACGAAGACGTCCTTGAAGTGTTTTGCATTGGAGCAGTTCACTATGTAGCCTCTTAAGAAAAAGCGCTTTTTGAGTCCGCTAAAATCCTAGCAAACGACAAATTTAAGTAGATTATTTACTTACCCCATATATTATTATTTCCAAATATATAAGGCAAAAAAATCATTTCAAATGGGAATATTAAAAATATTGAGCATGTTTCGAAATCGGTATTGCGAGTTGGATACGAAGTTATTTCAGCATATTACTACATTAAATATTAAAAATATATAATTTTCTATTATTTTTAACAGCATTACTGTATTTCTGAAGGCTCATCACAGCCCCTTTCTTTAATTTCTTATATTTTACATTTTAAATGCTATTTCTGTAGTATTTGACCGATTTTCAATCATTTATTGGAATTTTAAATATGGAACAATAAAAACCGAGAGCATTAAGTCATCTAAAAGTCAATTAACTAAAACATAATAAAGAGGTTTTATCCGTTATTCAACTCTATTGTTAACCGACAGAGTGATTCCTGTATATTTAATTTTCTCAGGAAATGAGTAAATGCTTTCTATATTTGTAATAATAATAGGTAGGCTTATATTTACCTGCATTTGAAATTTCTTGTGAATACATGTCAACATTTCTGAAAGAAAAATATTTTACATTCTAAATGCATTTTCTGTAGTATTTTACCGATTTTCCGTCATTTATTGGAATTTTAAATATGGAACAGTAAAAACCGAGAGCATTAAGTCATCTAAAAATCAATTACCTAAAACACAATAAAGAGGTTTTATCCGTTATTCAACTCTATTGTTAACCGACAGAGTGATTCCTGTGTATTTTATTTTCTCAGGAAATGAGTAAAAGCTTTCTGTATTTGTAATAATAATAGGTAGGCATATATTTACCTGCATTTGAAATTCTTTGTGAATATATGACAACATTTCTGAACAAAAAATATATTATTAGACGCAGTAAATAATATATAATAATTTATATTGTAACACGGAAGATAGTTATGTAAACTTTTCATTTTTGTATGAGATTTGTGAATATGTAGCCGGAAATAAATATATATGTCAATTAAATTAACTTCATTCTTACGCTGTGATAGTCCAGAACATTTTTGGATAAAATGTGCTGATATGTTTTACATTTCTTGTAATGAAACTGCAAATTTTATTTCAATAAGCTATTTGTAAAACCTACGGTATGCATGTCATTAAATAATAAACGGGAATTGTGGTTGTTGGCTTTTAACTCTGTGTTTAAAGATAAAATTATGTTTAAAAAAATAATTCTAGGATGCTCAGAACAAAATGAGTTTAATCCGACAGCATTCCCGTTGTTTCACTGGTAAGTCAATATATGTATGTATAATCATGGAGAATAATACTATATTAATGGGATCATTAAGACATCTTCGAGTAAAATTTAGAGATTTATATTTTACCTGACATTTTTGGATAATAAATATGCTGGAATATAAAGTAAGAAAATGAAATTCAAGGACACTATTGTTTAGAAAAATATATACACTGATCACCGTTATTTACATTCAGCAGATAGAATTATAGATTTCATTTTATTTACAAAACGTTTGCGTTACTATGTTTCTTCTTTCAATAATTATTAATTTTAGTATAATCTGTGTAAACAAGCTAAGAAAATTATAAAATTGTACTAATAATTAAAAGAATATATAAACAATTATTGTAAATAATAAAAATCTACTGCAGATGGTTAAGACTCAAATTATGTCGAAAGCTACTGTCAAGTTGTCTGATTTCAGGAAAGTGCCCCCCGCTTGATAATGGATTTTAATGAAATTTTTTGTCAGCATTCATACCTGTCCCCAATAAAACTGGTAAACTTTCACATTCTAAAATTTAATATTTGTGGAGATATTTTAGCTTGTTTAACTCTATGTAGTTACCTTGTCGTTATGACTCCGAAATTTTAGCTACTTTGAGATAAATATAAAAAATTCTTTGATGAGCAATTTAGCTTAGATAAATTGAAGCAAAGTCGGCCAAAAAAATTGATGTGTGAAACTAAAATAAAAGTTTGGCTCTTTATATCACTGGAAGTAATGGTACGAAAAGTGTGAAACTTTGCCCTTAATAAACTAGCATCACTAGATATTTGAATGTAAAATTTCATTTATTTGCTGCTCTCGAGTGCTTTACAAATTGACGCAAAACGGAAAAAAGAAGGCATTTTTAGTCTACTTTTATGAAAAATTATGTTATAGAAACTTTTTTTATTGCGGTTTATTTGTAAGAGCATGTTTTAAAATTCTTAAAAATGTAGACGTGATCTTTCATCGCAGGCGTATAATGGCTTAGGGACAAACTTGAAAACTTTGCATTACAATGTTGTATACCTCAACGTGGATACAGGATTTATTTCAAATTTTTGTTTAAATTACTAAAAAAGTAAAATACATGTTTCATCACAGGTATATAGGATCTCGGAAATATAACAAATAGTTATTTTTTCATTGCATGCTATACTTGTTTACCTTCGCGTACTATTCTCCTTTTATTTCTGTCGTTCTGATTCACTTTTCACTAGTTTTTGGAATGTACTTCTAAACTAATGGCATAACCTTACAAAATCATTTTAAAGCATAGTATTTTGAAATATGCAATTGAAACTTCTTTTTCTCCAATTTTTCAGAGATTTTTATACATTAAATGGCTGCCATTAAGTCAGTTGGTATTATTTCTACTTTGTCAAATTGCATTGTTGGAGAAAATTTATCATTAACGTGGCATGTTTGTTTCTACTTCAAGAAAATTGGGCTGTATTATGTGCACAGTTTGTCAGCTTGTGAAATAATAATTTTCACTAGACGATCAGAGGTTGAGCTCACAAACAATGACTTTCATAACAAAATAATTTTTTTGGAACTATATGAAATGAGGCAAAAGTCATGCTGCAACCCATTTAATAAAACAAAACAAAGTAAACAGTTAAGCGTGGGTTGTTGAAAGTCAATCTAGCCATCCATGTCTGTTGATTTAAAAATTGTGAAAACCAAAAGTGAAACCAAGTCGAAAAATTTGTTCCGCTTCATTTATATGGTCCAAGGCATATTAGAGTCTTCATCATCAGAGAATTATATGGACATTTCGGGTACTGTAAATCGGAGTTTGACTTAGGGGGTTCCCTATTAAAATTTCAAAGATTGAGCAGTACTACATTAAACAAAAACTTGAACGAGCGCAAAAAAGTGGTATCCGAAAAAACACTAGCTGCTGGAGTAGCAGCTGATAATATTGGGAAAAGTAGCAAAATGTATTATATTTTCATGTCTACTCAATGTATATAGATATACAACTGCCATAGAAATGTCGTAATTTTGTCTTCAATTTTAAGGCCTTTATCGCCCGCGATGAAAGAACCTGCCCACTTAATAAAAGAATTTAAAAAATGCTCCTTTTAACAAAATAATTTAAAAGAAATTTTTCCAAAGATCGTCAAAATTAGACTCAATTTGTAAAGTACTCGAGAGCAGCGGGTAAATGAAATTTTACAGACATAAACATTGTGATGTTAATTGACTAAGTGCAAAGTTCTACCATTTTTATACCTTTACTTCCAAAGATATAAAAAGACAAACTTGACTTTTTTTTCAGACCTTACTTCTTTTCAGCCGACTTTGCTTCAAATTATGTATGCCAACTTTGTTTTTGGGTTCAAAGAGCATATAATGTTGTACAAGACAGCCGACGCTCATGTCTTATAATAAAATATTTCCAGAGATATTATATCTCAAAAATGTTGAAATTTCCTAGTATTGTAAAATTTTACTGTTTGAAGTCATAAAAATGACTATATTTCTGTAAGTACTCCAATAGAGGACGTAAATCTTTTCCAGGTGAAACTAATACTATTCTTATATGTAAATATAATGTATTATTCAATATTGATTTTTAATGCAAATTATTCTTTATATACATTTCAAGTTTATTTATTTAAAGTAATTATAGTTATTTAGTCAATTTTATTTACTGTAACTTCATATTTCCGCCACCAAACAAACGGCCAATTTTCAGACTTTATGCAGACATACATACTTCCAGAGACGATTTACGAGGAATACATAAGACTTTTGTACTAGCCATTGTTTCACAGCCATATAACGACAATTTATATGGTATAAATTTAAAAAATGAGACGCCTTGCGGTCTATATTAAAGATAATATAATTATTTACCAGTTCCATACACATATACAATCTTGTACAAAGATACAGGATACATCTTTTGTGTTTATATACTTAATAAATAAAAAACAAAAAATAAACATAAGCATAACAATGAAACACACTAAAAAGTGCCAATTATAATGATGGGATAGCAAACCTAATATAGTAGTGCGATTCCAAACTATAAAAATTAAAATAAATAAAATAGACAGTATATAACGAATATATCAAAAGCGTACAGTAATTTTATTATTATTATTATTACTTAGCTGCTATTGGGCATTTGTCCGGTGGCAGCCATATACAAAGAAAACACAAATACAATTACAAAAATTTTACACTAAGGAAGAATTTTGAAGTGAAGTTTTTTTATCTGAAAAAGAAAATAAATGAGCCACACAAAAATCACTTCACTGTACTTCACTATTATCACTTCACTGATTCTAAAAAATATATACTACTCACTTAAGTTTTCTTAGCCTGTTCCTAAACTGATTTACGCTACCCGGAAAAGTCGTCAGTATTTCTGCAGGCAAGGAATTCCAATCGCGTATTGAACTATTTAGTAATGAAAATTTTCCTAAGTCTGTGCGTTGCCCTTTTTCTTTAATTTTGAACGAGTTGTCATTTTTAGAAATATAATTCGGCGTCGTAACATGATTTATTATTTCTTTCCAGGCCCTGTGCGCACAACCTCGCATGTTTCCTTCTATTACTGAGACCTTCTAAATTCTCGTGAGGATTGTTCGCAAATCGACCCCCAAACATATTTTCAGCACGTTTTTGTATTTTTTATTATTATAAGAAAGAAAGAAGGATTACAGTTTATGTATAGGAATACTAGAGAATATAATACTTCAAGTTGATCAGTAAAATGGAAGATAATTTCTCACAAAAGCTGATAAATATACGGTGGCAGAAATGCAACTATTTATACATTTTTAAATTTACATGAATTTGAGAAAAAAATTATCACCAAGAAACACGAGGACATAAAAGAAAAATATTAATATTTCACAAATTATACAATTACAAAATTTTTCGCAAAAAATTAAAACATTTGCCAGCGAATTACATGAATACAAAGTCATATAAGTTAAAGATAACATGCTTACATTTATTTTTATATCACAATTATCATGCACATGAATATTTTGTCTCACAAGTCCATGAATACACAAAACATAAAGATATTAGGCAACTGTACTCCATGATGCATGAAGATAATATAACATAAGATTAGCCATTAATAGGTCCATTTCCATCTTAAATGTAAAATCTTGAACAAAAATACAGAATATACCGGTTTTGCTGATGTTCTAAACAAATAAATAAGATAAAAAACAAATGAGTGTAACAATACAATTACTGTAAAAATTACAAATCGTAGTAATAGAATTACAAATTATACAGTGATATTTATAGTTATATTAAGTAAGGTACATTAAGAAAAGGTCTTAACCAATTATTTTTAATAAATTCTGTGATTGAGCTGAAATAGAAATTCACCAGATACGATTTAAGCAAAATTCTGAACGCTTTCCGTTGACAGTTTTTTATTTTATTGGGTAGTTTAATTCTGAAGTTAAAACACTTTTTATATGTAGTTTTTCTCATTGTATTCATATATTAAGTTTAATACAGCGTCCTTTTGCTAAAAACAAAACAGTAAAAAGATTACGTAATGTATTTATAAGGTTTTCATTTATTGGAAGTATTATTTGCGTTTATTAAAAGAAAAGCGACCGAAAAGTTTGCGTAAAGTTCTCCTGCAATACGATAATGTAATGACCTAAGTCACAATTTGACGGAAGCAGCTATCTAGTAGCTTAGTTTAGTTGTGATTTCACTTCTCCTTACATTATTGAATCATCAAACTCCCACCTTATCCGCTCTCTTTCCTTTAATATTTGACGGAAGTTTCTTAGCGAAGATAATTTACGAACTTGGATTGCCGATTTCGTCAACTCTAAACCAGCATATTTCCACAGATCTGTAATTGAGAAACTTTCCATCTTCTGGAGAGACCTATAGAAGAAGAAGGAGAATATATTACTTATTAATGCTACTCATTGCAAACATATTGATGAAACTTCTGCACAAGAGGAATACATTTCATCACGCTCAAACATTTTCCATATTTGATATTATTTCAAAAGGTTCCCGTCAACAGAAAGCTGATTTCTATCCCGCGTCCGACTCTGCGAATTCCGTTTGTCGCTCTGACATGAGAAGCAATTTCACAGTTGCTGTGGCTGCGGAACCGTATTGATCCACTCATTCAACTTCTCCGAAAAGGAATAAAGAGCACAATATTAGTATATTCTCATCTCACAGAGAACAATTAGGCACGTGTGTAACAGAAGCGAGGTCGTTTTATATTTCTGGAATACGGGCTCCGTTAATGGACGCCGGAGATGTTATGAATAATCTCCTTTGTCAGCTCGCAGAAAAGCTTAACAACTTATTGAAGCGAGCAATAAA
This sequence comes from Eucriotettix oculatus, assembly GCA_034510155.1. Taxonomy (NCBI): domain Eukaryota; kingdom Metazoa; phylum Arthropoda; class Insecta; order Orthoptera; family Tetrigidae; genus Eucriotettix; species Eucriotettix oculatus. The sequence goes on along the minus strand of CM067376.1, from coordinate 196,498,657 downwards.
CAGACTATTCATATTCTGACAACTATTTTATGTAAGAATTAGTCCTGCATACGATTTGACACACAATGGAATTCACGTGGAAAGGACGCTTACATGACACCATTAAAATAGACTTTTGTGGAAACTCAACTTTTTGAATTCATTACTATTGGAACTGTAAAAATTACGCCATTTACTGTGCAATCATTACGTTAATCTGACAACCCAATTCACAATTCCAATACCTCCTACTATTGCTAGGATAACTTTTGATTAATTCAACATTAAGCTAAAATAACGATACATAACATAAACGTGGGAACGCATTAAAACGAAACTATATTTACTTGTGTAGTGTAATTACGTTACTTGCGACTTTCCTCTTTCATTAAGAATATATTTTAATGCAGTAGTAATAGTATTATGGGGTTCTGCTATTTGAAACAAGAAATTACACTTAAAATTTAATTTACAAGGTTTTCACGGCTTCCAACCGGGTGAAAACACAGTAGTTCCACGACGTTTCGGCAGCTGTCATTGCTACCATCTTCAGATGATCATTAGATTATTACTTAAAATGTAATCTATTCTTTTATTTACAAATTAACTACCGATTTTAATAACATTTCCGTAATACATCATCAAAGATACAATAAATGTGTGTACCTAAAATCAAACAATATTAACACCAAAAGGGTGTTTTGGTAATGTAAATATAAAATGAGACGTAATTCCCAAGGTTGCAGTAATCAAGAATAAATTATTACAATTGCACTCAAAATGTAGAGTAATTAATTGTAACGAATATACAATTAAGAAAGGAGATGACAATGTTTTCTTTTGGGCAACATTTTTACGTCATAAGCCTTGATGTAATCAGAATTATTCTCGCAGATGGATATTACCTACAATGTATCATTATTTATTTCGGTTGAAATATGCTCCACCTGAGAGGAGAGCGCTGCGGGAGTTTTCTTGCAGGCGCTTCAGCCCAGAGTGACTGCGGGGCTTACCTGATCATGTCGGGGATGCCTCGCACTCTCTCTGGGTATTTTTTATCAAAGTTCTCATATGCCGAGACACCTTCACCTATTTTAGGAGGTATATGTACTGGGGGTCAAAGACCTTGGGCATATGGCAAGAGTTGTCTGCTGATCCCATTGGATCAGTCGGCCAATTGCCTCTTGAAATTGGCGGAGACACGGAGAAGGGAATGCTGCGTCCCCACAGCAAACTCGTCTCCCGTCATTAGGAAGGGCGTGAGAATAGTATCCAATGCCCGACCTACCTGATGCAGGTTTTCTAGGGTTTTCCCTGCATCTCTTTAGGTGAAACACTGGGTAGGATCCTTAAACCATAGCCCGGGGGCCCTAGTTAACCCTTGGCTACCTTGCTCTACCTTCCGCATCCCCCCTTTTCAATTCCCTTCCTATGCTATTAAAGGGGAGTTGCCTGTTTCAGGATCACCCTCATGTAGCCTGTTACCCAAAAAAAATTGACTTAAGTTGAATTGTTTGTTAATGCTATTTATTTCTAAAATACATATATTGTCAGTCGTAATCTGAACAAGCGAATTCAATTTAAATGGATTCTTCCGCGGCTACGCTGAGAGATAGTTTAGTCATCCCGAACTATGACGTAACCAGAGAAAGCCTGAAGACGCCATAAAGAAATATTGAATGCTTATCACATCCGTTTAAGAAGTGTTTTTGGCAAAGAGTGCTCTGAAATAACATCCCACATTCCTGTGAACGAAGCTCATGTTTTCGAATATTTGTGAATATTTAGCTAGCCGGAAGTGAACTAATAGTGAACATTAAAACTTTATTTTGTTTGTTAAATACTTTATGTATTGTTTATGAAAATTTATTCTGTGTGTTGCCTTCCTTAAAGGTTTCTCAAGTTAATGATTAAATATCAATACCTTATTTAACCTTTAAGCCGAGGTCTTTATGGACGAAATTTATATAATAAAAACATTGCACTCTTAAGAACCAAATCCTAAGTGTCATATACGCCAAAAACTGATATTGGTGAGGTACAGAGAAATCGCATATTACTGTCTGCGGTTGTCGTTGAATTGATGACTAATTCCAGCACCCCGTTCCTTCAATCTTGGCGCATAAATGCGCAATTTGTATGGCTTTCAATTATGCTAAAACTGACAGTTCACTAACGCGTCCCCGAATTCCATCCAGGCGTTCTAATCTTATCTTTAACGCACATTATTTTTATATATTTACATAAAATAACAATATTTCTAAATATTTCTTGCATCGTTATGTTGCTAAATTATTTTTGTAGCCAGTAACTGTTGCAGTTACAGCGGTTGAGCATTTGAATATAATCGTTGAATAAAGTATTCTCGGGTTTCCGTCCGGGTTAGGTTGCGAATAAGGCGCGACGTTTCGACGGCTTCAAGCTTGAAGATGGCAAGCCTTGCCGTCGAAACGTCGCGCCTTATTCGCAACCTAACCCGGACGGAAACCCGAGAATACTTTATTCAGCATATACGCCGGGTAAACCTTCGTTCTTTAATATAATCGTTATTTTACATCACGGCGGTAAATGTCCGTTACGAAAATTATCAGCGTGATATCATAAGGTTTCATGTGAAACCAAAAAAAGGCACCATATTTTGAAAAAGTGTTGAACCCAGAGAACAAAATTATCCGTAAGAGCAAAACTAAGCCAGATTAAGTCGTTGTTAGTTGGAAGAACTGATTATCGTTGTATTCCGTGGTCCCGCAGTGTTATGCTTGAATTGATACCCAGTAGATAAACAATTAAGGAACAATTATAAACATTTTTTTGAAAAATACATGATTGTGTTCGTTTGAAATAAACGCTCTTAATAGAGGGGTAAGTGTAACTCCAGCAACAGGAGATTATGCCTGCCCGCAACACGTCATTGGCCAACTTGTTCTCACTTTTAAATTTACTGAATTGAAGTCACTGGAAGCAATTTGAGTTATGTGAATATGTATTTTACTTGATTAAACTGACATGAAAACTAGAAGTTTCAAGTACAAGTTCAAAATAAGTTAACATTTTCGTTAAAGTTTTTGACTTAAATGTAGAGTTGAATTGCATGAACTGAAAGTTAAATACACTTCAAGGCGATGACAGTGACTTCGCAATAGGAGATATTTGGTAACACATAAGTGAAATGCCATGACTGTACTGCTCATTGTTTTCCTATTTACTTTTAATTTGGTTTACTTTGCATGGAATCTAATTTTTAAAAATTTGTTTTATAATGAAAAATGGGGGGTACGTTTATTATTTTAAGTGGAATATTAATATATTAATAACAAGATTTTATAATATAAAAGAAAAACAATAATTTACTTTATCTCAAAACATTTTTACAATAATAATTACAATTTTGATTTTTTATGCCGGCAATTTTTTCGTCAATTAAAACTATATGTATATTTACAAAGATGATACAAAATAATTACTTAAACTGAAACAATTCTAATAGAACAGAAATATTTTACACTAATCTACTCGGACTTGGCAGTACAGGAAATCAGCAAAAAGGGTTACAGATGTAATTACCGCGTCGGCGTAATGCAGGTTTTAGCTCCTTCCTCCTAATTGGCTCGCTCGTCCTCTCTTCAGCTCACAGATGTTGACCTCCTATTCTTCCTGTTTCAGGAAGTATTTCAAAATCTGCCTTGCCACAATTTGAACCACAGTCAGAGTGAGAAGATTAGCGTAGTCTAGCTCCAAGCGGAATTTCTCACCAACTCCAAAATTCTGTCCAAAATCTCCTCTCCAAGAAAATCTGTGTAAATCTCTGTCCACAATCGATCTGTTCTAATCTCATCCAATCCCTCTCCCACAATCTCTCCAAATCTCTCTCTGCCAGCCTCACTTCTTTGGTTCATATTACCCAGGTGGCAAGGACGGATATTGACCAATCACATTTATGTTTACACTTGGGGAAAACACGTCACCCGATGCCAATTCTCACCAAAATTGGGATCACCCAAGGCGCGACGTTGAGTCAGGATTTATTTTCCCTGGCTCAAATGCTGTCTCCCGTTCTTTTGATTCCTCACCGCCAAAAGCCCGAGCAGATGTGTTTGATCGTTACAGTTTATTAGAAAATTAATAATACAAAATTATGACGAAATAATTGACTTACAAATATATGGTACATTATATTAAAGCCAAAACGGAACCTCAAAAAAGCGTTGTAGGGAAACTTTTCATTTTTAAACAGAAAAAAAAGCGTCAAAAGCAATTTATCGATAACTCTTTTTAAGGAGAATCTACACGTAACAAGCACGTTTAGAAATAATTTAAATAGTTTCTTGCAGTTTTTACATATTTACATTTTGTTAGCTTTGTAATGTATTAAAAGTATACGAGTTAAGTCTGTGACGTATTTTATTTGTGTGCACGGCAGCATTTTCACCCCCGGACAATGGAAATAGACTTTTTGCAGATTACTACCTTTTACGACCATCTCTGTCTGGGAACTATGCAGAAAATGGCTTATCGCGCGTCTAGCGGCTTGTCTCAAAGGGAAACTGCTTTCCTCTGCCTAATCTTGAACGAATGATTTAAGTCGGGGGCAAAAGAAAACTGTTCGCATTTATCCAGGTCGGTTCAGTATCGTATGAATAATGCACAAAGTCTACCATGTTTTCTTCAGTTTGGTAAAGTTTCTAGCTCATTATCCTCAAGTCTAAACGATAATTTATGAATTTTGTCCCGTGCGTGAAATGTGTTAATTCTTATAAGTCAGTACATGCAGCCCAATACTCTAAGGTTAGAGCTAATAAAGTTCTATAAGCAATGAACTTTTTCCTTCTGGAGCTTAATGCTCAACGTACGATGTTTAGTGGATTACATATCTTATTGACCACTGGATGGACGTTATTATGCCGTGACCAGCGTGATGAATGTTACACCCAAATTTTCAGCTGTTTATCATCTTTTTTTCTTCACTATTTATACCAAAATAAGGCAATATTACAAACTAACTACTTTAATAACTCTATTTGTTTTATTAACATTATTTTTCTTCTTAAATTTTGTAGACCATGAAATTTAACGGATAATAATTATTAATTACAATATTTTAACATTTTTTACGTTCTCATTGTTGTCCTTAGGATAAGTTAGCAAAGAATTATACACTTGGTTATAAACCATAGCTCCATAAGAAAAACTCACAAATCTGTTTTTTTTTTGGAAGAGTTCAGCTGTATCATCTGTTGTAGTCGTTTTGCGTAAAACATAACTTTGTATGAGGCACATTGGGTTCAGAATTATCACGACACGTCGATTGGTTGGGACTTCGTAGAAAGGTTTCAACGCCATCGGGTTTAGCTTACGTTTTTTTTCTGTTAACAGGCTACATGACGGCGATCCTGAAAAAGGCAACTCCCCTTCAATAGCGTAGGAGGGGAATTGAAAAGGGGGGATGCGGAAGGTATCGAAAGGTAGTCAATGGTTGACTAGGGCCCCCGGGCTATAAGTTTAAGGTGTTTTACCTAAAGAGATGCAGGGAAAACCCTAGAAAACCTGCATCAGGTAGATCGGGAGGCATCTTCCTTCTCTTGTCTGACCTCCTTATCCTTCAAATGCGAAATACCTTTTTCATCTCTGTGCCATTTTCCAGCTAATCTTTCTGTCACCTCCACTACGGTGTAAAACACTACTCTGATGCAATCCTGTTGAATCTTACAAAATCTTCCCGAGCACGATGGTAAGGGGTGACACTGGGAAAGTTTTCACAGGTCATCGACCTCTGATGGCTGTCCTGCCATAATCATTTATCTTTGTTTCTAGGTACAAAACCTAGGGGACTGCACGGCGCGAGACTAATCCGGGTAATTCCGCAGTCTCTCCTCATGTATCTGAATATATTTTTCTGTCAAAATTTTGTATATTAAATGAAGAATTGTGAAGAGAATTTTAGGAGGAGGTTAAGGTATTCTGCTACTTGGGAAGTGTAATAACTATGGATGGTAGAAATATAGTAGGCATGAAGAGTAGGATAGGCTCTCGCGAAAAATAGAAATTTACTTACGGGTAATATAAGTCGGAATATTAGGAAACTCATTGCTGAAAATGTTCGTGTGGCGTTATATGGGTGCGAAACGTGGACGGTAGGAGTTTCAGAAAGGAAAACAATAGATGCACTTGAAATGTAGTGCTTTTGGACAATGATGAAAGTCAGATTACTAACGAAGAAGTTCTAAACAGAATGGGGAAGATCGAACGATATATTAATAAATGAACAGGACACGTTGGGGGTCTTGTAAAATTAGCATTAGAGGGAAGCGTGTAAGGTAAGAATAGAAGAGGGAGGCCAGGAATAAAATACGCTAAGAATATTAGGGACGATGTAGGGCGTGGTAGTAATGCAGAAATGAAAACGCCTGCGCAAATTAGGTTAGCATGGTGGTTGCATCAGATCACTTGTAGGACTGAATACCACAACAACTAATGACGTATCAAATGGGAAACATTTCTCTTCGCTACACTAGAGTTTAAGGTATGAACAAGCTCACAAACCACCATGTCTGATTTATTTATTTCATAGACTTGAATTACTAGATATTTCGTATTATTTGCAGCACTATTTTGTTTTTTGCTGGAAGGGTCACAAACTTTTATGGATAGAATCCTTGTAAGAAGCATTTGCTGGTTCCATTTCTCTGGATGACAAAAAACACTATACATCTGGGGAATAGTTCACATTGGACGGTAGATGATTATATTTCGGCATTCAGTAAAATGGATTTATCGCGCCTCGGCCCACAAAATCCTCTATCTTCAATCAAAGTTGAATACACATAACTCTATTGTGTGTTATTTGAAAAACTATTCTGGTTGTATTCACAGTAAATAATAAATTTCGATCAATCACGTTAGAATGAGTGTAAGCTATAGAAAGGAGTTAAATTATTTCAATTGCTATTTCTGTTGACGTAATTTACTTTCTAATTAGACCCTTAAATTGAAATGGTTATTACTCCAATTTATTAAAAATTAATTTGATAAAACGAAAGTCTCAAAGGGGACAAAGAAAACAACAATTTTTTTGTAGCACTTAAAAATGAATATAAATCTCAGGGTCATATCGTCGGTCTTCGATGATAACGAGTATTATTATAATTTCCGTTGTAGAAGCAAAAAGAAGGCAGCACCGCAGTTGCTTACAGCACAAAAAGTAAAACTTGGACACGTGGTCTTCAGACAACGTTGGCGCGCGGAAAATGCAAGCTGATCTAGTCCAGTATGGAGGTTTGCTATTTAAGCTGCCACACATTAAAATACGTAATAATATACCTTATAATTCTGATCTCCGCGTAAAAATTAAATTCCAATTAATGTTGGCCAACAATTCAGAAAACTATTATTCATACTGAAACAAAATACATAACTAAAATTACTCCCTGAGTCAGAATTCGAGTCATGCTTGTTCTCCGAGGTACAATTGAAATAATTTAAGTCCATATGCGACATGCCTTATACAAAAAATTATTGCCTCCATTACCTCTCCTAATAACAAGTACGAATTTTTGCTTACTTTTCAATTAATATATTTCTTGGCATACATTAAAATGGTAGCACAAAGGTAATAAGGGTTTTTAATATTTATGTTAGGTCGTCGAAATGAATGTAATTATGACGGGGTGTTGTATGGTAGTGTTATACAACGGATATAAAACTATAACTTTAAGATTTAAATAAAGGGAAGGTTGTAAATAATAATTAATAATATAAAATTTATAAAAATAATTAATGTCCTTGGAATTGACCCTCGCTCACTCAATCGAAACATGAATATCTTTAGTCCCAGGGAAATGCTAATGGTTAGTGGGGAAAAATTGCACAGTATGGGGGGAAGCAAGAACACTTTAAATACACGCGACGAGAGGCGAGAAACAAAATTTTCTAGCCTCTGCTGACTGGTCTTCTCCGAAGTTTTGGCCTACGAATGGTAGGTACTAAGTCCCTTTAGCGCTCTTTAAAAATGTTGACTATCTGCTCCAAAATTCTGTCCTGACGCTGGGATTCCTGTGCTAGCCTCTACGCCCTCCTTATGAGGGGCAGCTTGTAATATATTTTTTCAGAGGGCATCCATTGGATTTTTGGAACGCTGTTTTTTCGTCTTTCTGGTGTGCCGAAGCCCAATAAATTAGCCCTTACTCTTCTTTTTAAATCTTTTGGCAGTATTATTCAAGTTTCCGGTCTCTAAGTAAAACTCTTCCCTTGTTTTGCCGTTAACAATATAAACTGGCGAAAGGTCTAAACATCAGGTCACATGCCCTTTTATTACCCGGGTTGACTACATAGATTCGCGGTTCTTTTTATCTGTCACCCCCTTTTTGCCTCAGTCTGGCCTTCAAACACCCTTATCCAATCATCTTTCCGAATCTTAACGTTTCCGTTTTGTGGTCGATAAGATAGCTGTAAATCGTCATTTAAATAACCAATCGCCCTCATTCATGGTTCCGACTTTGTCTGCCTTAGGTCTAAATTGTTACACATATACAGAAATATAATATTAATAATAATAAGAAAAATCAAATTAATTTTTATGTGATATGCAACAATCGCGTACCACAATATAATTAGTTACTTCTGGACTTCAAATAATTTCAACGTATGTTAGGTAACCGCTGTCAATTAATGAAAACTATCCGTAAACCGTATTTAATTAAATTCACGGGTTTAGAGTTCAAACTTTAAAAATTACTTTGCAGCCATTGGTCTCCAAGACTCCCTCAAATCACTGGGAATATTGGATCGTGTCTGTTAAACTCCGTCCATGGCTGACTCTACCTTGACACTATTTACGTAAATTAGTGGAAAGATAAAGCTTAAATGACTATGATTAGAGAGACAGAATCTTTATATAGTGTGAGTAGTTTAAAACTTGGCAATGTACACTGTGCGTCCGAATATGACTTTCTTCCTAACGTATTAGTGACGACAGCGCAGCGCAACCGTAGCAGCTAAAACTAACTTGAAATAATAGATATTATTGACTAGTCAGTTGTGAGCAGGCAGTGTGAAGTAGTGGATGATTCGATTTCACCTTTACCTTGATAAAACAGCTACGGAGACATTTGACTACATGAAAATGGCTTATGGCGTTAATTGTCAAAGTCATTAACGAGTGTTTGAATGGCTTAAACGTTTTAAAGAATGTCGGGTTTGACTGGAGGACACTGAGAGGTCAGAACCAACGGAAACATTGAATAAATGTTTAGTAAACCTACCGTCATCTCACATGCAGAAATTTCGCTGGAGAGCCGAACATCTCTAAAACATGTGTCTAAGATATTTGCAGGAATGTTTTTCTGAAAAGAAAAGTAGGTGCAAAGTTTGTCCATCACACCTTGACTCTCGAACAAGAACAACACATGGACGACAGTAACAACTTGATTAAAATTAGAAGAAACGCAGACAATTCTGGTATGGAGAAGTCAACACGTGTGACGAGACTCGGTGTTATCAATACGATCCAACCAAAAAATAACTAAGTGCAAAAAAAGGAGAAAGAAAACAACGATCCAGATGGTTCCCCAAGACTAATAGAAGTGCGAATGATGAAATGAAAAATGAAGACCATGCTCATCGCCTTTTTTGACGCACACGGAATTATCTGCAGGGAATTGCGCAACGGAATTTATTGGAATTATCTGTAAGACTTATGTTTTATACAAGATTTAGTCGAATACTACTTCGCCATTCTTCAATAAACAAATGAAATAAAAATACTTATCGATTGTCAGTCACCAACTCTCCGATTAAACTGACAAATGATTAAATTGTAGCGTTGATTTAAGAACAGATAAAAGATATTTTCCAGAAAATAAAGTTTGGAATGCAACAATGCAATTTCATTGGATTTACGACGAGAACGTTGCAATGACCACAAATAAAAAGGAGTACGTAAATAATATGGTTTCCTTGTTTGCGTTTCCGACCCAGCTAATAGATAGGGTGTGTCTAAAATGGGAAAACAATACAGCAGGCATGCATAGTAGAGTGAATACAACCAGAAGGATTAAAATTTTGATTAAATGACACGTAAAATAAAGTAACCACATTCGGGGTGTTACAAGTGTCAGGTCTCAACCGCTCTCACCTGATATGGCACCGAGCTACATTTTCTTATTCTCTAAAGCAAGAACACACATGAGGGGTAATCGCTTTGACGACTTAACGACATTCAAACCTCTGTGACTTGCAGTTGAAGAATATCCAAAAACAATGTATTTTTTAATTGTTTCATATGGTTCTTTGAACGTAATTACGCGGGTTGTACTCGGCGAGGTCACCTGAATCATTAAAATATTTATCATACTTTACTCTATTTATATTAATCCAGTCTTTAAAGTTGTCGGATGCACGGTGTATGTGAACGAAACAATAGATAGTGCATTAGGACATTTCATCCGGCTGCACACGTGTTATGAGCCGTAAGCTATACGTCTTGCCCCGCAGAGGGACATTATCATTCAAACGACAGGAAACATGCCAAAACACTACAAGGGTTGCATTTAATGGTGTGCATGTCCACCAGAGCGTTTAAGAATAGATACGCTCATTGTTCCATATACACTGTACATACGTTTCGACCTACATTTCACCTACAGTAGCTTGCATTAATTATCTAAAGTGACACAAATATTAAAGGATTTTTTATTTTTCTGTGTCGTATTAAACGCATTTCGGTGAAGATAAAGAATAAGATTGTCAAGAAAGATGTATCACATAAATTGTTTTCATTGCCCCCGATATGCAGAAACGTTAAAATGCCCATCCAGGTGGATTCATGCAGAACACTAATGCAACACGTTGCAAAAAGTACGTTAAAATGGATTACTTCGCGTATTTTCATTCAATTATGAGCTATGGCATCTCTATTTGGGGAAACTGATCCAGGAGTAATGAAATATTTAAGTTGCAAAAGCGTGCAATTAGAATACTTTCTAGCACGAATTCTAGATCAAGTTGCAAACCTTTCTTCAAAAGTTTGCAAATACTTACTTTACCAAGCGTATATATTTACGAAATATTAAAGTTTGTAAAGCGGAACACTAATTTGTTTCAAACAAATGGCAAGTTTCATGAATACGCGACCAGAAATCGTTCAGCTCTAAGGTCGGACAAGCATCGCCTTGCTCTACAGCAGAAAAGATTTCACAATACCGGGATAATTTTATACAACAGCCTTCCGCCAGAGGTTAAAAATAGTACCTACAAAAGCTTCGTGAAGCAGAGTAAAACTATTCTTTTAAATGGCGCGTTTCACTCGGTCCAGGATTTTCTTAATCGTCCTTCTGCCTTGCAAAATAGCACATCACATATATTTAAAATTTCTATTCAGTTTTTTCTGATCTTTTGTTTGTTTGTTTCATGTATTGCCTGGAGCTACGACAGAGGGAAGGACAGTTTCCTGGTCGCAGAGCTCCAAGTAGTTAAAACTCCATTGCGTGGTTCTTAGTGTGTGCTTTTTTGTGTTTCCCAGTGTGTGTGTGTGTGACATCGTGTATCCGTGTTGTGTTTATATTGATTTTTGTCTATATACATTTTCATTTATTATTTTATTTTAAGATTATTTGTCTTTAATTATGTATCTTATTTTGTTCATTTTTAATGTATGACGTATCCTATTTCCTCAATCGAGGACTAATGGAGACAACAATAAATATAAATCTAAAAAATGACAAGCAGCAACCATAAAATTGAAGCTGATATCTCCCGTCTTCAATATACTATTTTTACCATGTGAGACATGGTTTACATAGTCTCAGAATTTAATAATTTATTGTTTTGAAAGACCACACATACCAGATAATCGCGGATAGATCGTTTACTTCTCAATAATATGATGCATTCCGACCTTCGCCGGTGGATGCCGGCACAATCACAGATGCCCTCTTGGGGGGGGGGGGGGAGGATGAATCCTCTGAATTAGGTTATCACGTCGACAAAATTGCACGTAGAATCTCAGTGACTGCAACCTTTGCTAATTTGTCTCTCTTATCCGAAAGTCTCATGATGGACAGTGCATGCATTGATTGTAAGTAAACGAGAAGACAATTATATATTTACTTCTCTCAAGACAGAAACTTTAGTTCTGCTGAAACCATGTGCATTATTCGTTTGTATTGTAGACGTTTAAAACGTTTCGACATTTTAAAAATGTGTTATAAAGAAAAGTTTATCGTGCCTTTAAAAAACCTAGTAATACATTACCAATGATGAATTTTTCAATATACTGTACTTTCCGAAGCTCACATTAGAACACGTCATGCAGGAATAGTACGTATGCTTAAAGAATTGAAAAGTTATATATACATATACAATAATTCAGTCTTATCCTTATGTGCTATGTGGAAAAATGTGAAAATATCGTAAGGAAAATCTCGCCATAGTCAAACACAAAGTTCAATCGAAAGGGCCAAGCAGGATATACAAAGAAACTTGACTTCATGAATGTAAGATAATGATTCAAACAAATGTTCCGGAGGTTCAGCCTTTTACCATTTGCCAAGAACACAATTTACCTCGAAGGAATTCGCCAGAGTCTATATGAAGCCCTGTTTGTCGTCAACCCAAGAAGAGGCATATCATCCTCATATATAAATGGCAATCAATTTACAAATACTGAAACTGAAGAACTGTTTGAAGAAGTTGTCACTAGTTTTGAGTGAGTTTTAGACAGAGACCATATTCCAATTTGAAATGGCGGATAACCAAAATTCCGTTCAGCTCTGGCACTGACTGAAATACACGGGTCTATTTCTGTAAAAAGAGCAGTTACAAACCAAATTATTTTACTCCAAGCAACGAAAATGCTACGAACCTATAAAAGAAACTTCCTTTCTGATGTCAACCGCAGACGTCGAGATCCCCGAATTTTTACAATTTTTGAATGAAAATTGGTAGAAACATTACTTTTAGACGTTGATCATCAGTACATAGTGATTGTCTATATTCGCCGGTGTAAGCGAGGAATGATTGTATGTGGCGAATATTTTGGATATACATGACGTGACTTAGTGACTGTCAGCATTCGCCTGACATTATTTAGATTTTGCCCTTTCACAGTAACGAATATATACTTTAATGAATTGATTTATCGTGTGGAAGACAACAGTCTATCATGCAGACGGTCAGAATGGATACGGATTGGTTTGAGTTTTGTGCCAGTCTCTTCTATGTGCAGCTGGAAATCATTCTGAGATCCCACTCTGATACATGTTTTAACGTTTCTGTAGTGTTTCAGCGATGTAAACAACTGCTATATATTTTTTCATGCACCGTGACAAACATAATTTTGTTGCTTCGGAAAACCCAGAATGTGCCCTGACAATATTTGAGTTTATTTCAAGTTTTATGAAATTAAATCTATTATTTTCTTTGTCCCTATTTATAATTATATTTTTAATGTTATATCAATATATTATTTTCATTTAACCTCCTCTTGCCGCTAGAGACTTACGTTTACATGTTTGTTAATGTTACAAATAATAAAACTATATTTTAAGAAATAATTGACAATATAATATGTAAAGAGGTATGTACGCTACGCTTATCGGGCAATGTATTTCGGAGACTATACATATTCTTTGGCCATACTTAAAGACTCCGAATTCATTGGACGGTTACGGTAATTAAATTTCTTCCATGAAAATAAAAATTAAGCAATCATAATTAACATGTCTTGAAAATTATGCGCGGTCTCCATTTATTTTACATCCGCTTCTGGTTTAAAGAGACTCGGTTTCCTAGTTTTGCATAAATTATAATTTTAGCCGCTAATTTATATTCCTCTTTCGAGAAGGAAATTCGACTTTGTATAGTTTATTGCATAACTTATTTTCCTGTATTGTTTATAACCAGAATTAAAAGCATTTTATTGTATATTAATTATGATAAAATACTCATGATTATAATTTATAGCTCATTGCCTGTCTATAAACATTACTGTTTACTATATTAATTAATTAATAGGCTGTATTTTGTCCTAAGGTGCGAAATAATTAGCGCATGGTTGCTTGTTTTGAGATATATGGTCCATTTGCTAGGGCATACATTTGAATGGGAAGCACAGGGCAACAGTTATCGATCCACTGGACCGCTTTATCACGCCTCCAGGACCTTTGCTTCAACAAACATAAATTACTGTCACTCCCTTATCACATATCCATGAATATTTGCAGACCCTTATTATTTCAAACTATATGGTATTAAATAAAACGATGACACCAATTATTTTTACTGACATCTCCAAAAAAAGCCTACACAGTGGAATTAACAACTCATTGAACTACCATTTAATGGTTTTTTATTTATCTTTGTGAATTGAAACATATACATTGTTCAGTAGTTTAAGCGAAATTTATGTTTTTCTTACAAAATAATCAGTGTAAGTAATTCAATAAACACTCTTTCAGTGAGGATTGTGGACTTAATAATAACTGAAAATTTTGCTACAAAATTGGACTACACAGATTTTATGGTACATTACTTCATAATAAGTTTAACATTCTCATTCATCGCAGTTGATCGTAGCAAGTCAAAATATCAAAATGTTTTCTGAGCTAATTCATTCACTTCCTAACATTTATCGACTTTTACTTACAACTGCTGTGGTTCTTGCATTGTGTTTTTATTTTGCTTCTCTCTGCACGCAGCCTATTATAGTGTACATAGAATGAATAAATTAATTAGGGTTTCTCATTTTCTTCGACTTTCAATGGTTTTGTGGGGCCAAAATTATGAGCTCCAGGACCTTTGGGGGTCAATGATTGCCAGGTATGAGAGATTAAGGGAAGCAATTCCCAACTCATCGGCGTTTTGTGATGAATTGACGCCGCCGCTGACCTAGCTCTAGCGTTATAAATTTATTAAACGTGCAAATCTCAGCACGTACGAGTATATTCCACAGGTACTACAAAAATTCTAGAAAATGTGGTTTAACATTTCTGGGAGAAGACGTATTTAATGATGTGGGGTATAAAATGGCTTGTTAGTGGTCAAATTCGTTAATAATTTTTAGATCTGAAGGGGAGGACTGTGCTTACCGAGGTGAAGAGATTTATTGATGGAACGGACGAGGTAGAGGAGTTATATAGGAGAGTATATAGTGTTACACATTTCATGATACGGCAGTAATGTAGAGGACGTGAGACACGGAGTAATAGACGAGACATGAGACAAGGAGTGATAGAATAAACATGAGACATTGAGCTAAAAAGGGGACTCATACAGGAGGCGAGACACTGATATAACAGATCAGGAAGGTACTGATTTCTCAGAGAATTTGAGCGTTTCGCCCGATATTACATTCAAAGGACACTGCCGTCTATTCAGCCATCATCAGCAGAGGCTTAACGTCGTCGATCCTGCATCAACTAATTTTACTGGCCAGCGACGATTACTCAAAAATTTCCTGAGTGCCGGTGGTAAAGTACTAATTAACTGTATATCAATCAAAACCAACAGTTATAAGTTAAAGTTGTCTTCGCCAACAATTCTTGTTTTGTGGCGTGTGACCACGTGGCTGGGTGTAGTTTTGACCATGTTGGTCTAGGCCACGTGGTTATAGGGGACTGCATAGGCGAATGCAGGGCTTTCCTGGTGCCGTCAATAATAACTCAAATTTGGAGATAAGATAAGTGACGCAGGGTGTTGCAGGGAGGGGGACGCCGGAGGAAAAGGCGGGAGAAGACAGAGATCACGTTCTTCTTAATCGGAATGTTGTGGAGGAAAGAGATGTAATAGACAGGAAATACGCGAGTGGAAATCTTAAATAAAGTTCATCTGTTTCTTGCCCGTTTCTGAATGTGGGAGGTCGCAGGGCGCATTCCATTAACAATTGACCTTCTCTTGCTTTTCTAACGAGAGCAGACCATTGGGAAGCATCGGCCCTAAAAAATTTGGGATGCTACTGGAAGTGGCCGTAGCTAATTAGAAAAACGGCTGGTAAGACGGAAGGTCCATGAAAAATTTATATATGTTATGGCATGATGCGAAACATCTGTATTTACGCCCTCCAAGATGAAGATTTTTCCTATTGGCTGTAATTGTCAAACTGCAAGCCAATAGAAGACTGGTGAATAACATTTGATTGGTGGCTGAAGACGGTATAGTGTCCGACCGAAGTGGCGAGGGAGGAAATTTTGGAAGGAAAAAACATTAGATTGTCGGGAGAGCAGAGAAGTCGTTGGGAGATCGGAAGCAGATACTATCGAGAGAGCAGAGAAGAATTCGTTGGGAGATCGGAAGCAGAACTCGTCGGTAGACCTGAGAAAGGAGTTTGTCGGAAGACCGGAGGAAGATGATGCCTGGAAAGTATGTACGGGAGACACCAGGCGGAGACGATCTCGAAGCAGGTACCAGTCAACCATCATAAACCAGATTAAAGAAAGAGATGTATTTTCTCGGTATCGTACCCATATTTTGATTTTAGAGTTCACATTTGCCAGGCCCATTGCCATTAGGGAACAAATTAATGCTTTTTTAGTTCATCCCGCAGAGAATACCTGAGATAAAGTCACATGCTAATGTATCGTCCTTTTCTCATGACATTATCCAGAAATTTTGTAAATAACTATTTTATTTATATTTAATTTTAAACGTAATATTTGCTCTTTCCTTTTTTTAAAAAATATTCCCCATCAATATTATAAAGTTATATTATAAATTAATAAGTTAAATTAATTTACCCCACCCAAAAAGTAAGCATTACATCTTTCCAAAGCAGTAAAGAGAGTAAACAAAAGTCTAGTCCGTTTCTTTCTTAATCAGTGCGCATATTAAAGTAAATTCTTTATCACTGTGGAGATTTCCACCATATTCAAATTCCTTTAATTTGTTGCAGAAATTTGATGCAGTCGGTTCTCCGTGAGAATGCATGTCCCCACTTTTTGCCCTGAGAAATTGAGAATTGTTTTTACATGTAAAATTAAGTCTCCATAAATTCTCTTATTTTGTCACATGAAAGCAGAAAAATATTTATTATAATCCAAGCCCACCACAGTTTATAAATATTATGTCCAAAATATTTGAGCCCACAATGCCCTTAGAGAAAGAGGTAAACTGATTTTCTATGTTATAAACTTCTAAATTAATTACATATTTTTTGTCAGAGCAGGAAGATAAGTTATTTTTGTTGTTGTTCATTCAATTACTGAAACTTGAACAGACTTACTATTTAATCCTACACTGCAAATTAAAACTTTACACTATGGATGATAAGAAAATTATCAACTATTGACTACAATCAAGTGAAATGTTAGTTGCCGAATTAATGAATGAGACCGAGAAATTCGTAATGGAGACGATTCTCCATTCGATCATCTTTGTTGCTACAACTCCGGCTATCCAATACCAAGTGAGAATTATTCGTCTTAATTGACAGTAGTTATGACCTCGAATTGGATTAGATTGTACAAAATTATAATGAACATTTTCGTCCAAATTTTAAAAATTCAAGTTTCATTTTCTCTAAATTTAATACGAGGGCGTGCTGAAACTAACAAACCCCAGAGTGACTGCGCGGTTCGTATGGCAAGAGTTGTCCGCTGATCCCATTGGATCAGTCGGCCAACTGCCTCCTAAAACTAGTTGAGACACGGAGAAGGGAATGCTGCGACCCCACAGCAAACTCGTCTCCCGTCATTCGGAAGGGCGTGAGAATAGTACCCAATGCCCGACCTACCTGATGCAGGTTTTATAGGGTTTTCCCTGTATCTCTTTATATGAAACACCGAGTAGGATCCTTAAACTGTAGCCCGGGGGCCCTAGTCAACCCTTGGCTACCTTGCTCTACCTTTCGCAATCTTCCTTTTCATTTCCCTTCTTATGCTAGTACAGGGGAGTTGCCTGTTTCAGGATCACCCTCATATAGCCTGTTAAACCCCCCCCCCAAAAAAAGTGGAATGTTTCTTATGTAAATTGGTAAAGAAAACGGCTTTTGTTTTAATTTTTGCAATTTTTCTATAACAGCTTGACTTTTTTAAGCCGTTTTATTTCTACGTCTCCCCTACTTCTTTAAATATAATTTATGTTTAACTACTTCATCGGAACAGTTTTAACAAAGTTTTAGGACAAATAAGGTATTTCATAAATGTAAGATTTTTATGTTTTTAGTGAAAGTTCATTTAAAATTGTCAGTAGTGTAAAAAGTCGACGTTATACAAACTTTCACTGCTAAAAATTTAAATTAAAACTACAAAAACTTCGTTGGAATCAGAATTATTTGTGACAATAGTTGTGCTTGAAGCCTTTGTCAAAAATAATTGTATGATTCATTGTTGTTATGGTATTCAGTCCTAAGACTGGTCTGATGCAACCCTCTATGCTTAATCTATCTTGCGCAAGCCTATTTTATTTCCTTATAACTAGCACATTCAAAGTCCTCCCTAATATGCTTAGCGTATTCCTTACTTGGCCTTCATCTTCTGTTCTTACCCCACACACTTCCTCTAATACTAATTTTACAAGACCCTCATGTCTTAAAACGTGGCCTATTAATCTATCCCTTCTCTTGATCAACGTCCTCTATATATTCGCTCTTCCCCTATTCTATTTAGAACTTCCTCGTATTTGATTCTATCCAGCCATCTGATTTTCATCATTCGCCTGTAGCACAACATTTCAAAGGATTCTATTCTTTTTCTTTCCTCAACTCCTATCGTCCATGTTTCGCACCCGTATAATGCCACGCTCCATACGAAATTTTTAACGATTTCCTAGTATTCACACTTACATTACCCGTAAGTAAATTCCTCTTTTTTCGTGAAAGTCTTCCTTGCCTGTGCTACCCTACTCATTATGTCTACTATACTTCTGCCATCCCTAGTTATTACGTTTCCCAAGTAGCAGAATTCCGTAACTTCCGTCTAAATACCCTTCCCAATCTAGCACCCTTTGTTATTCCACTGTTTCCCATACTACACTCCCTTACCTTGGTTTTCCCTCTATTAATCCTCATATTGAACTCTTTCTCCAGGATGACGTTCATTAAGGATCACATACTTTTCTGATAAATCGATGCAATTCCTTTTATAATTGTGTTCTACTGCTCTTCTTGAAAGAAAAATTATCCTGACGTTTACCTTTATAGGCTGTCTTACAAATTGACTTAGTATTGCTCTGTTATCCCAGTTTTATATATGAGATGTATTTGGTAAATATATTCTGCGTCAATTCCAGGTAAATACTAACTCATTTTATGTTCAATTTACACGTACTTTAATCTTATGATTTTCAGGAAATTTAATTAAGTGCATATGTAGGAACTCGTTATTGATCAATTGGTTAACCTCTAATTACTGCTTATGTGTCTGGACACTAAAAGATCATCTATAGTTTATTTGCTTTATATTTATGGTTTTTAATAGTTTCGTTATTCTGTACTACCTGCTTTGTTCTTTAATTTATATATTTATTAATAAGTCCGCAATAATTTTTTTAATTATTTTAAAGAGTGGTTTGTTTTTAGGTATTATTAATGTTCACTTATTGTTCCTTTAAAACTATTATTATTGAAACAAAAATATTTACAGAATTACAGATTTACATAGTCATGAGCAATTAATCTCAGGGTGTCTGTGGGCTGGGTGGGTATTCAAAACAGTGGCACAAATCTTATGGGCTACAATTCATAGGAACAAGAATGGTTACTTAAGTGATGGTCCTGGCTATTAATCTGGATCTGCTCCTCCAAGTTCCACGCTCCACGTTCCAGCTCCAGGCTCGTCTCTCTCGTTACCCCCCCTCTCTAATCCGCTTTCTGCTTTCCCCAAACTTATTTGTCCCGCAGGTATAAGGCCGACAAAATTCGCATGACCATGCCATCTATTGTGACAAGGTCCGAAATATTTAAATGAAGCGGATAGTTTAAGTCGCTCATTACAATACTTAGAAACAAATTGATGCCCTTATAATCTGCATAAACGTTTATGCGTTAATTTCAGTTTCTGATTATTTAAAATTAAAAATTATATAACAACTAGAAAATGTTGGTCTGTGCGCTAAATAATGTGTCATAACTAGAGAGTTATTTTGAGCCAAAATTAGTCTGAATTTAAATTATTTATTCACTAAATTATATCACGAGGTTTCGTTCCACTGTATGTAACCTCCTCAGGTGTGAAAAATTTAAGTAAATCAGATGAAAAAAATAAATCGATTAAATATGCCTATATATAAAATACATAAGATGTACTTACAGAAAAAATAATCCAAAAATCCATGTTCTCCTTTAATCCCTTGGCTATCTGGTATCTTATCTCGATTTCTCCGGCCTCCTCAACTATTCCACGTGACACTTGTTGCGCACTTTCTCGTATGAATTTTCATCGTCACCATTGGTAACACTTCGCGAACTGTGTCCCCCTTTACATTCGTGTTTTCTTATTTTTTCTTTTCCTATAAAAGTAATTCTTCCTATAAATCGCTCTCGTCTATTGAATACTAACCTATCGTCCCCATAGATATTTCTTCTTAAATCATGTCTACTTCCACGAGATGCCATGACGGTGTCTCCTATTTTAAATGATTCATGGTATTTAGTTTCTATTATTTTTTTAACCCGACAATCCCTTGAGTCGTTGAATGTCTTTCTTCCATTTCGCGGAATGTCCCATCTTCTATTTATCTTAGAATTACTATTTTCCCGGCCACCTGAGCGTTTCCAGTCATTGTTCTCGCTCCTTACGCGACCAATTTCTTTTTTAATTATCCTTGCGAGCTTATCCAATTCTCATTTAACAGGTTGAATCATTCCTTTAAAAACGTGTACAGATCTCGGAAAGTATGTGTTTCCGGACCTATGTTTATTGAACTTTTTATTCTGTTTTAGATGGTTATTCCTTCGCAAAATATTGAGTTTATTTTTGTCCCTGTAAAATACAGGACAAATAATCATTACTTATGGAAATACTAATCACTTAATTAAGTCAAAAACAAAAGCTCAATATCAGAAATCGTAGGTGCGAAAAATTTATACTAGAAATGAATTGTAGTCATACAATAAAAGCACAACGGAAAATTGAAAAGACAATACTGGAACTGGAGGTTTTTAAATATATATATGTAATATTCATAAACATTTTATAGAGAAATGATCACTAACTTGAATTTGTTTCAGCTCAATACTTAATATTCTATTTTTCAATGATAATAATGGGGATATGTGACTAGGTGTTAAATCATTACATTAAATATTATGAATACAATAATCATAAAAATGTCAAAATAACGATACTTATATTATTAATCTGCATACAAAGAAATGTTTCCTTACGAAAATGTTTCACAATATTCTAGCATTCAAAAACCTGTTATTTTGTTACAAAAAACCGATTCCTCTTAATTGACTGTTTTCGAGAAAAGGAATTTTCTGAAGATTCCATCCTTTGTACATTAACCAGATTAGATTACGGTAGCTCCATTTTCATTTGAACTCAAATGAGGAAACAGGTGTACGCATCGCTAGTTTTAAAAGGATTCCAGAAATATGTAGCGTAGTGTTTACATTATAAACGGCAGAATGTGAAATGGACGATCAATAATCAGATGCCCACATAGCAGTGAGGAACCTAGCAACCGGAGGAGGAGTCTACATGGAAACGGGTATCGACTGTCTGGGTCAAGCGCGCTTTCCAATTAGATCGTAATAAAGTTTGAAGTTGAATGAGAGAAAGAGTTATCAATCTTATATTTAACAGAACCGACAACACTGTACTCAGGTATTTATCTCCCAATAATTGTTGTAAATGTGTAATGCAAGCAGACAAGTTCATTCGAAAGGTAGTGGAGCATCAGTGAGTACCCGTTCCTTAATGCAACACCCAATCCAAGCTTATGTACGAAGACTGTATTTCAACTCTTCTTATAACACCTTGTCTCTCTTTTTTCTTATTTAATAGACATCGATAGTAAAATCCCAGAAATGGCGCAATTTAACTTCCAAAATAAGAATGCAGCCTATACCTCTACAGTGATTAGAATGTTATGAAGTGCAAATGTCTAACTATGGTACAAGTGTAAAAAATGTTATTTAATAATTTTCTGTTTTACTTATGCAATTTGGATGAAATAATATCAAGGAAGAAAATAATTGCTTTCAGGAACATTTTGGTTACAATACAACCATAAACTCGTGTTTATTTTGTGCAAAATATATTTATAAAATTTGAGGTAAGTAGTGCGGTTTGAAGTTTGTTGTTGTTGTTGTTCTGGTATTCAGTCCTAAGACTGGTCTGATACAACCCTCCATGCCAACCTATCTTGCGCAAGTCTTTTCATAACCACATTGTTAGTACGTTCCACATCCTCCCGTAGCGTATTCCTTCCTTTGACTTCCTCTTCTGTTCTTACCCAACACGCTTCCCGCACGTCTTAAAACTTGGCCCATTAATCTATCATTTCTCTTAGTCAACGCCCTCCATATTGTTCGCTTTTCCCCTATTGTATTTAGAACTTCCTCGTTATTTACACCATCCACCCATCTGATTTTCAGCATTCTCCTATTGCACCACATTTCAAAGGCTTCTATTCTTTTCCTTTCCGCAATTCCTATCGACCACGTTTCGCACCCATATAACGCCACACTCCATACGAACTTTTTTTGCAACGATTTCCTTATATTCACACTTATAACACCCATAAGTAAATTCCTCTTTTTCGCGAGAGCCTTCCTTGCCTGTGCTATTCTACTCTTTCCGTCTACTATAGTTCTACCATCCCTAGTTATTAAGTTTCCCAAGTAGCAGTGTTCCTTCCCAAGGACTACCGCCTTATCGTGGCGGGGAGGTTTGCGTGCTCCAATGATCTTCTTCCACCATGCTCCAATGACCCTGAGAGCTATGCGCGGGAGCTTAAGCTCCTGGTAGGGCCACCAAAGTCAGGCAGGTCGAAGGGTAGGAGACAGACTAAAAGTAGTCCATTGGTCCTCCAAATTGGAGGTTGGGCCTCATCACCCGTAAAAAACATAAACTGTTAAACGTTCAACTAAGAAGCCTCGAAGAGATAGGATTGATACAAGACAACAGACCCGGCAAGGACATCGAAAACTGAATATAAGATCATGGAATGTAAAAACCCTGTTAAAACCTGGGAAACTACAAGAACTAATAGACCAGATAGAGAATACAACAATAGCAATTGTAGCACTGCAAGAAATAAAATGGAATGGATGTGGGTGTATGAAAAAAGGAAACTATTCTGTCAACTATAAAGGCACAAATAAAAGAACAGGTCAAGCAGGGATGGGCTTCTTAATTAAGAAAACCATTTAAGAAAATGTGAACGAATTTTATCCGACAACAAAACGAATATGTCGAATTAGGCTAAAGGGTAAATTTAATAAAATAACAGCAATAAACATCTACGGACTAACAAACGAACATACAGGAGCAGAAAAAGAAGTATTTTACGATCAATTACAAACAGAAATTGAGAAAGTACCCAAAAGAGACGGATTACTGATTATTGGAGATTTTAATGCACATGTCGGTAAAGAGCTAGCATACCAAAAAGTTGGAGGAGAGCATATACTTCCCAACCAAACAACGAGAACGGTGAAATATTGAGTGGAGTCGCAGAAGCAAATAACCTGAACATAGTAAGTACACGATTTCAACATAACAGAATACACAAAGGACCATGAATATCACCAGATATGAACACGCTAAATCAAATTGATAATGTTCTGGTTAACAATGATGAAAGTGAATTAATCGAGGATGTGAGATCATTACGAGCAGTAAATATTGACTCAGATCATTTCCTTATCAAAATAATTTTAAATCAGAAGCTTCTTATAGTATTCCGGAAAAGAAAGAAGAAGAAAATAACAAAATTTAATACATTAAAACTATAGGATCCTGCACTACAAAAAGAATATAGACTACAGTTGTCTGAAAAGTTAAATAATAAAATGATGACTGGGTAGAGCTTAGAGATATAATAACCGAAGTGGCAAATTTAACCCTAGGAAAAAGAGAGAGAAGACAAAAAAGTGAATAGAGGGACCAAGAGTGTAAAGAGGCTGTGCAGGAGAAAAATGAACTAAGAAGAAACATTTTACAGACAAGAACCAGTTGCAGAATTCCTTAACTTCCGTCAAAATATCCCTTCCCAATCTAGCACCCTTTGTTATTCCACTGTTTCCCATACTACCTTGGTTTTCCCTCTATTAATTCTCATACCGAACTCTTTCTCCAGAACCGCATTCATGCGATTTATTACTACAATATCATCGGAAAACCTTAGGGTTTCTATTTCTTCATATTGCGTTTTAACTTTATTCATCTATACATAAGTTAAACAGCATGGGCGGCAGACAGCATCCTTGTCTAACTCCTTTCTTGATTTATGCTTTCATTTCTTGGTCTTCAATTCTAATTATTGCTTTATGGATTACGGATAAACCTTCTATCTCCATATTTTATTCCTGTCCTCTTCAATATCCTTAATAATATGTTCCAGTTCTCATTATCAAACGCTTTTTCTTAATATACAAATGCCACGAACGTAGGTCTGTTTTCCTTATCCTGTCATCTAAAATTAGACGCAGTGTCCAAATTGTTTCTCTGGTCCCTACATTCTTTCTAAAGCCAAACTAATATTCTCCTAACTTGCATATATAACCTGTTAATAAATGAAGGCAGTAACAGGATTGTTTACCGGAAGGAAACTGCAAATCTACTTGCCAAAAAGTTCTCTACCACAATTGCAACTAGTTCGCACACTCCCAGTTTTGTGTCAAACAAGAGGTCTGGGAAAGCATCAACCCTCGGAAAAGACCAACTATCAAGCAACAGGGATTTAATTATCTGAATGATGAAATCTCCCTTCAAGAATTAATGGATACCGTCGCTTCCCCTAATAATACTGCGCCGAGGATAGACGGAATTCCAAACGCTCTTCTTAAGTTAGTTTCTGCTACTAAATCATTTAAATACAGGTTGGAAATCTCGAATTCCAACCTCTTGGACGAAATCCATAATAGTTTCGGTCCCGAAAGTTGGTCTACCGAAACCAAACATTAACATCTATCTATCGATCGCTTTAAACTCAAATCTATGTAAACTCTTGGAAAAGATAATAGAAGAAAGGCTAATGTAGTTCCTCAATCTCAGCAATCTTCTCTATCAGAAGCAATATGCTTTCCGCAGGGATGAGTCCCCGTTATCCTACTTTAAGGAGGCCCTTATCAAAAAGCATCAGGTCATAAAAACGTTCCTTGATGTCAATAAGGTCTATTAGAAAACCTGAGGATTGGGAATAATCAATAAACTAAGTAACGTGGGTGTAAATATCCTTGACGTGATCGAGAGCCTTATTATGGACAGATGCATCATGGTAAGGGTTGATGGCGTGTCCTTCTGGAGAATGATATAGCTCAGGGATCCTCCCTCAGCGTTGTACTGTTTCTTCTAGCAGTCAACGACCTAGGCTTCATCAAGTTCACCCCGACAGAAATTCTAGTGTATGCGGATGACATTGTTCTCCTTGCCAGAGGCCCGAACATTAAACCTCTAGTTAGTACAATGCTAGTGAAAATCAATAAAGTCGCTAAGTGGGCCGAAGAAATCGGTTTCTCTTTCAACCCTGGGAAAGTTAAATCCATGGTTTTCTCAAGACCAAGTTAATGCCCTGTATACGAATACAATTCTCCAAAATCTGCTGTTAATAAGAAAAAACCTAAGACTAATCTGGGACTCCAGTCTATCCTTCAAAGCTCATATAGACTACTTAGTCCTTGAAGCCAAAAGACGACTTCTGATTTTAAAATTATTATCAAATAATAATTGTGGAGTGAACAATAAAATTCTCTCACTTACCTAAAGAGCAACCAGCCTGGTAAAACATGACTACGGATACCACATTTATGTTTCTGCTCATAAAAGACAGTTTAAAGACTTAATATCATTCTAAACGAGGCCTTAAGAATCATCACGGGAGCCTTCGATACACTCCGATTGACTGGCTGAGAATAGAAGGAAATGACGCCTCTCTAAGGCTTCGAAAGAAACTCTGTGTCCTCTCATATGCAGTTAGAGGTAGTGTCGCATCCAACAAGATTATAAGAGACCAAGTGATCACCCCCGACAATTTTACCTTCGGACCCTCTTCCTTTTCATTCGCTCCTATCTGCTCTTGAAGGAAAATATTGACCTATCAATCATTGGCCCAAACTCGTCATCACACGTTCGTCCCTGGAAGTTATCAATTTATCCTATTGATATATCCCTAATCAATCTTGATTTTAAGGGCAAGGGTGATTACGTCTCGGATGAGTAGATTATGTATCTACTTGAGAAATATAATAATAATCCCAGAGAGTTTTTCACAGAAATCTCAGGGTAGGACGCTCGGTTATCTCTGCTGAATTTAATGATTCAATGGCTATTAACGAGTATTCTTCAGCCACAACGGCTGAAAAATATGTGATACTGATGGCTTTACAATATTGCAAAGATCACCCATCCTATTTCTCGGTGATTTCGACCGACTCTCTCATCGCGATCAACTCACTGTCGAATCAACGGTGTAGAAGTGGTTGCGTTAATGAAATATGGAACCTTCTTTGGGAGGTAGAAAGAAACAACTAACAAATCACTATCTGTTGGTTCCCGGCACATGCGGGAATCTTGGGAATCGAGCTTGCTGACTCTTTGCAAATTAACCACTTGGACCTTCCTACCTGTTCAAGGAAATACTTAATGGTCGGGTGCGTCAACCTCCCGAGAGAAAGTTGGATTAATGACAGCAGAGGAAAAACGCAGGGATCCTCTATAATGAAATAGAGTCCTTCAAATGGATAACCTATCTACTTGATATCTCGAGAAGACAGCAGATCGTTGTTGCAAGACTCAGATTTTTCCACTCCCGCCTTACACATTGATTTCTATTTTCTCAGCCTTTATGCTCAGATTGTAACACCTTCCTGACTGTGCCACACATCCTCTTTGACTGTATGTATTGTTTCTTATTGTAAATATTTTTAGTTGCCAAGAAGGTCCACTGTAGACACAAATATCCTTTTAAAAAAAACAAAAAAAGATTCCGTTTTCCTGGGAAATAACCTCGAAAATTTTACCATGTGATTAAACAGTGATAGTAACTATTTTATGTTAAGATTACTACAAATGGACTAATTCTATCAGCTCCAGGGGCTGTGAAAATTTTTTCTCAGTTAATTTTAAGGGCTCTTTTGGTATAAATAATGAACTGATAACAAATATTGAGTAACAAACATATTAATTTACTGCTGTTCAGTATTGAAATTTTATTGAGGGAATAAATTTCTGAAATTATATGTGCGCTGTGTAAGAATTGGAAGAAGGGGGGGCTTAATTACTTAAAGGTGATTAAAAAATATTAGGAACATTTATTTACATAGGAGAATTAAACAGTGAATACATTATTGAGGGTAAATATCTGTACGGAAATTAGGGTTCGGTGAAGCAATCCGATCTCTTTAAAACAGGTTAAGTAACGTGGGCGATCACCCCTAAACGACCTGGATCGGAAATCCTGGCAGCGTACCTCTTTACAGTTTCTGTCTTCTTCAGCAACTGCAAAGTCCAGCCCAAGTCATCAGTTCCGACCGTCTTCTCTTAATGTCTAGAACCGAATGAATCTGCACAGTCTCACATCTGTGTCCTCCACCTCGATAAATCGATTTTTTTCAATCGATTTATCTATCCACGAAATCCCATTGGCCGAGGCCAGCAAGTGGTAATTTTAAAATATTGTTTATTTCGTTGATGTTTGGTATTTCTGAGAACAGTGCATATAATTTCTATACGTGACCTGACAGAATCCCATAGGATTACAGCCTCCTATCCCCGCCAACCTCGAGGCGCCGCTCAACCTTCTACTGCCGACTTCGAGGAGCCACTCAACCTTCCAATCCTTTGCTAATTTTTACATTATAACTTAATAAAATAAATATCGGGCTACAGAATGAATGTATGTTAAACGTAGAAGAAATTTGAAATTTGGTGATACTATAACGCTTCAGATCAAATGAGCTCATAAAGGTAGAAGTCAAACCGGATGGGTTAAGTTAGATATAGACGACATGATTTTGTGAACTAAGTGATGGAAAGTACAGTACAGGCAGGAATAGAGGACTAATGCAGTGATTAAAAGTTTTTCCAGTGGCAGGCAATAATCTAGTCTACCTAGTTCTGACCTATTCCTCTTTAATAGCATAGGAAGCGAGCAGTTTGAATCCAGGGACAAAAAGAAACTTAATACAGAGGTAAGGCTTTACGCACGTCTTCAATTATCATATTGGATTTACAAGTAATTAACAACGTCAGTTGTTTTAAATACAATAATCTGAAGGAAAATGCTTTGGAAAGGATAGAATAAATTCATTTTTCGAAGCTCCTCTTGGGAAGCAGATCTTCAAGGATATGGAAAGAGTCAAGAATATACCTTACATCTTTTTATACTAATTCGAATTAATTACTAACTTATTTTTATAAGGACTATTTATAATAGCATAACATTCTAATTTTTCCTTGATTAAGATTAAATTGATTAAATTATTATTATTTTAACAATTCAAAGAATACTCATATATTTACCCAGCTACCAATATTTGATATTTATTGATAACGAGCTGGGCGATGCTCAGGAATTCATTTCTATTAGTCCACTACAGTCCGACAGTAATCTCTTTGACAACACGTGAAAATTTACCTTTTAACGCCCCCTAAGACAGCTGAATTTCATCATAACCTCGGCGTTGACTCAGTATCTTAATGGAAATAATAAATCTCCTAGTACCTTAAACAAGCACAGTAATAACGATACCCAGAGAAACACTATCAATCTCACTAACCGCCAAATTTATTTATTCGCAAGCAATATGTCTGCCGTTTATGTACGTTTGAAATTTCCGTACCCTCCACCGCCACCCCGAAGAGTACTTTCTTGTTTTCAGTCGCAAGGAACACAAGTACAAAATTAGGTCTGAATTGTTCCAAGCGTCTAAGTTTTTATGCGACATACATACACAAAAAAACTGTCAATTATATTTATAAGGTATTTGAATCATCTTTTTGGTCTGATTATCGTGACATAATGTGTATATATCTACGAAAAATAAAATTGAGTGTGTGAGGCCCTTGTTTTTATGCAATTAATCTGCACTGTGATTTATAAAATATTTCATATTTATAAACTGATAATAAAAATTTTATTTAAGCTATGATACTTTTAATTGTCTTTCTCGATTATCAAATAAACAGCTCGACCTTTAGTTAAAAAAATTCGTCACGGCTCCAGAGTCACAATACTGAATCATTTGCATTGCGACTCAAAACATTTTGCATTATTATTAACTGATTAAAAAGTATCAGCAATTGAATAAAATATTAGTTAAACTGTAGCATAATTTTATGCTAAATATTTATTTAATTATCTCGTTTGACAGGCTACGTGACGGTATAATTTATTGCAAGTTTTTGTGTTTTTAGGGTTGAACCCACTTTTGATTCAATACTAAAAAAGTCGAAAAAAACCATATGTGGGCAGAGCACTAGAATATACTAAAATTTCATGACAATTGTATGAATAGTGTAGGGAAACAAAAGGGACAAACATGAAGTCGCAGCAGGGCAGATTATTGCCAGAAAGGAAGGGGGGGGGGGCGAAGGAACGAACCTAAACCTTCAAAAAGACAGACAGATACTAATGTCGGGGTGATAAGCACTAAACCCAAAATAATTCACGGTAATCGGATGATTGGTATAGGAACGTTTAGCTTGTTAACCAAAGCGAATATTTAGTTTTATTTGTATCGATTATAAATATTTTCAAAAATATAATTCTCAGAACAAGAGTGTCTGTAATGAAATTTCACAATCGCACTTTTGAATGCAACTAGATTGCTTCTTATTTTTTTTATCAAATCCGGAAGATTGTTATAAATTGATATTCTACTATATTCTACTCGTTTTTTAGAGACCGACAGAGACTTATAACTCTTAGGAAAATATTTTTTATTCCTAGTAATAAATGAATGCATATCCAAGTTGGTAATAAATTTAACATTACTACTTATAACAAATACCATAAATAAGTAAATGAATTGGCCAGAGATAATAAGTATACCTAGTTTCTTGAACAGTGCTCAGCAAGAAGTCCTCGTGTTTGCCCAACTACACGATTTTGGGCTAGAAAGAGTGTCTTTATCAGTGGAGTTTCCCGAAAATATAATTACATATGACATTAAGGAATAGAAATACGCTATATAATCTAGTTGAGCAGTTATAGTGTCACTGACATAACTCTGATGATGAATGGAGCTTATTTATTACATGTTAATACATACATTTTCTAATTAATGTTTGTTGCCTACTGATAGGCCAAGGAATCTTGTACTTTCTACTTCATTAGTCTTATACCTTTGTAAAGTTACTGGTTTTCTTGTAGAATTTATTGAGTGAAAGAGAATAATAGTATGTGCAAATCAACAAATTATGGTTAAAGTTATTTTTCAACCGGCATGCTTACTTTACATTCTTTGTGTTGTTATGAGATTTTGCATACGTTATTTCGATCAACCTATGGAGTATTTCAGGCGCTGGAAGAGTCTAGATCGATTTTATTTAACATTATTACTATTGGTGCCCTCTCGGAGCAGTCGTGGCAATCACTTGTTGCACGCAGCAATTTTCTGCCCGGGGTAGGAGAGGGACGCTCCACGCTATCGTGCGGCAGCAACAGGTACTGCTTACAAATTGCTGCGGAGAACCCTTATGGCAGGGCGCGCACTTGCGATTTCTTGTCACAGTCACTAAGCAAGTGCCAGCCAGCCCCTGCCTGGTTCTTGCAAGAAATGAGAATTAAAATGGCTGATTAAATAAATTATGCCACGAATACTGTGCAAATCATTTTTGTGCTTCCTATTTTGCTCCTTATGAAATCTATTACACAAAAAGTAAAAAAATTAGGGTAAAAAATAAAAATTCACAATTTGAGATTCATTTTAATTGTGAGAAATGGACCAAATTTAACGAAAGAATTGTGGTCTAGAGGTTACCGTCGCTGCCTAAACAACACAGAGGTCCCGGGCTCTAATCCTGGCACGGCTTTGGGTGTTTGTGCTGTCATTATCAAGGAGACTGGGATTAAGACTGCTATAATCACTCCAAATTAGGAATGTGTCATTAAATATGACAGTCCGTAGTCGACCCTGTAGGCCAAGACCCTCAGTAGGCTGTAAAGCCAAGGAAGAAGAAGAAGAATTATTTCCCCACAGGTGGAAGCCATTTGTAATATTTATTTTAATTTTTACTTATATAATTTTATTAAGCTCCTAAATGGTGGAAATTTTTATTATTTAAATTATTATATTTAATTATTGGATAATTAAATGACAGAAAGAATTAAAAACCAAGTTAAAATTTATTTTTAACACAAAAAATTAAGTGATTATTGACTCTCGTGAAAACAAAACGAATTGAATTAAAATGAAAACGGTAGAGCACTTAAAGATTTATAAGCAAACTCTTAACATCAGGGTCATCTTTTGGGGTTAACCGAGTACAAGTAAAGTTTTTTCGTTTTTATTTAATGAACGTCTGTTAAGAAAAACTTGTTTCCATCTCACCTTCTATTGCTCCGAATTTTCCTTCTAATTTTTCTATCAGCCAATTAGCTTTAATTTTAAATAACTTCCATTGGTTTGAATTTTCAGAATTACAACCAGTAGGAAATTTTCACCCACCGGATGCGAGAAAACTGTGCTTGCACATGTTTCTCGTCATTTACTCAAAATTATATATACTTATCTTCCAAGCCGACAAAAATAAATCTGTCTCGAAATTTAAGTTACTGGGATATTTTCATTAATTTCTTACTTGGAAGTAATTTAGTATTTAGTTCAATCTTCATAACGCCCAGCTTCATTGAACGTCTAAATGAGCATATAAAATTTTTGATCTTTAACTATTTTTAATTTATGAAATGAGAGAAAATGGTGGTACGCAGCAGTATGCACTTCCAAATCCGGAAAGAAAACGGCGTGAAATTTCGAAATTTCTTGTAGGCATGCCTTTTTTGCGTGAAAAGGGGATTTGAGATATTATTTTCCCTGACTAAAATAAGTGGATCTGTAGTTCTGTAAAAACATTCTTGTGCAAGATGCACCACCCGTGTAGACGCCGACATTGCTGGCATTTAATTGTAATCAAAGACATACTTCTCTCATGATTTAAAAAATGACAACTTCTCTAATTTTTCCAGTTAGTGTACTTAGCGGATAAACCCAGGGATATCGCGAAACCAGGACCTTAGCGTATAATCCAGCAGATCATCTGCTCTACCAACTGAGCTAATCCGACTTAAAACCCATCCATTCTTCTAAAAAATTAAGTATTCGCTTTACTGGGCTTAAATTGAGCATTCCCACTAACTTCGTTTAGAATTCAATGTACCTCTGATCAATTTACGCAATGCCCGTCTTCACGTATTTCCTAGAATTAGGACGTGAGGATTGTGATTAGTGAATTGGTATGTGAGCCTAGCTTAGCTTTACGGAATGGAGAGGTGTTAAGTCGGTCCTGGGACGTCGACTTGGATTAGCTTAGTTAGTAGTGCATGCGGCTGCATATCGCAAGGTCCTGGGTTCGATTCCCTGACCCGGTTCACCTTTTTCCATTCTTGTCTTTCTTCTAAATTAATTTGCGTTTTACATGGAGCCTCTTCATTTCTTCCCCCTTCCTCATAACTAGCACGCTACCCCTTGACCGAGACCTATTATGCGTACGGCCTTTACTGATGACAAAACGAAGCGTCCGCCCAAGACTACACATAGTTTCGCAATATATTTTTTAATAAAATAATTTTAGAAGCAAGTGCGCGCTCTAATATCATCAGCAGATTAAAAGATTACTGAGGTATTGAAGTTTTTAAATAACATTTTAAATTTAGTAGAATGTAGATAGTAAAAAGGTACAACAATATAACTATATAAAGTGGATTTTATCATTATAAAAATGATTAATTCTAAAATTGATAAATTTCATCCTGTTACCCGAAATAATTCCCTAAGCATGACTCTTGTTACTCTGTTCTAGCAGGTATTTTTAAGCAGATTTATTGCGGGACTTACATTTTGGGGATGCCTTGTACTCTCTCTGTTTTTTTCCCGGCACCTTCATATATTTACTCTCTGTTTTTTTCTCGGCACCTTCATATATTATTATTTTTTGGTACCAGGCTACATGAGGGTGATACTGAAACAGGCAACTTCTCTTTAATAGCATAGGAGGGGAATGAAAAGGCGGGATGTGGAAAGTATAGCAAGTTAACCAAATGTTGACTAGGTATACTTTAAGGATCCTATCCAGTGTTTCACGTAAAAGTGATAAAGTGAAAAACCTAGAAATTCTGCATCAGGCAGGTCCGGCTTTTGTGTACTATTCTTACGCCCTTGTGAATGACTGGAGATGAGAATGCTGTGGAATCGCAGTATTTCCTTCTCCATGTTTCCACCAGTTTTAGGAGGGAGTTGGCTGACTGATCAGCGGGTATCTCTTACCGTATGCCCAAGGTCTTCGACTCCAGTACATACACCGTCCAAAACAGATGAAGGTACCTCGGCATGTGAGATCCTTGAAAACCCAGTGAGAGTACGAGGCATTCCCAAAGATGAGCCCCGCAATCAGTCTGGGGAGAAATACTTGCGAGAGGAAGTTCCCACAGGCATCTATTGGCCTGGGAATTGTATGAGGGTAGGGGGTAACAAGCTACATGAGGGTCTTTTCAATTGAACGTTTCAATAAAAAGGTTGAATAACTACGAGCATCCACAAGTTTCTTCTGTGATGTGAGTTTGCACCCCACTCATACGAGAAACAATTTCTCACCGTAATAACTTTTATTAATTTTGTATATATGCATATAGAGGATAAATATCAGGAAGCGGGCTAGGCTGCTTGCCAGACCAACGGCAGAGAAAATAATGATCGTGATTGATTAATGTTAAATTAATATCCAATTGAGATATCGATAGCCAAAACGAGAAACGCAAATCCGTACCACTAGAGGAGTGGAAGGCCAGCCCTTCGACCTGTAAAATTGGGACAAAGGCCTGAATTTGGTAATCGAAAAGCAACTCTTGTAATATAAACACGTGTTGCAACAATGAAGAAGGGAAAGACTCCGACTTGAAACTCAGGTCAGCCCCGGAAAAAGGACACGCGTCATCGAGAAACAACAGCAAACCTCGGACAAAGCCAGGCAGAAGAATGGGGTTGATATAAGAAGAAGCAGAGCAGATTTTGGGGATTATATCATTAGATAACATTACGTACTGCAATTACAGGGCATTCCATTACATTAGATGAGATTACTGTACATTACATTATTACATTACTTTACATCAGCATGCTGAGTATGAAGGAAATACGATCCAAATTGTTTCAATTTAATTTCCCTTTTCTTTATTAACATTGAAACTTCCTCATTAATAATAATTGACCCCGAATACCACTACAGTTCATACAACTTATCCACAATTTAAAATGATTAACAATGACAATACCTTCATTAAAGTTAAGATAAACAAAGGCCAGAAAATTTTATTTCATAATGACAAAATTAATAGACAAACGTAAACTATTATGTATCAAACTCTGTAAATTAACTTTCTTAATTTCGTCACGAGCCTATTATTATATGTAGAAGATTTATTTAATATAAATATAATTCCGTTAATTCATTGATTGAATAGGGCATTTAAGAAAAACTTTAGTGAATTCTTTTTAAAATTTGTTTCCATTATTTATAATTGTTAAATGCTTCCTACAAGCTTACAAAGTATATAAATATTATTTCAATGGGCTTCTTTATTAGAGATTGACAGCACTTCGCCATTTAGTCTAAGCTAGTTTTCGTTTTTGGATTGCTAAAATATGGAATGGTTCTGAGCAATTTTAATTTTTTTTTAAAATGATAAATGACATTGACGCACTAATCCGAAGGATAATCTAATTGTTTGGAGGAGCAATACATTTATCGTTACACATAATTATTCTGCTTTCACTGAAGAATTACCATAAAATGATACCATAAGTGGTTAAGCAGTGGGAAGAAGGCGAAGATAACGTTTATCTTACGTCCAAATAGAATCACGTTGACCATCAGCATAGGTAGCTGAGCTTAAAATATATTATTTTGCACTAAAAAACTATATTTAAAACTCGAGTTTTTATTCATTATAACCATAACGTATTGTCTTCTTTTTTAAAAAATTCCATGTGATATATTTCGACGTAATAAATTTATAAGCCACAAATAGAAAATACAGTGCAGTAAATGGAAAACTGCATATTTACCTGTTTGTTATGAGACCTCCCTATATTTTATTAAAATCAAACATTGGAGGAGTATATACAGCGTGTATCAAAAAGGACTTTACAACTTTGAAAATTCTTATTAATTTATTCTTTTAACGTACAGACATGAGGACTATCCTACTACGTAAGTCAAAACTCGATATATTTTGCTGTAAAATGACACTAAGACCATGCCTGTAAGTTAAAATAATAAATTAGTATCAATTTTCAAAATTGTAAAGTCCTTTTTGAAACACTCGGTGTATATATATAACTAGGTAACACCCTCGACTTCGTTCGCGCCGAAATAGTTCTTTTTATTTGACCCTAAAAAATAAACACAGGTACAGAATTTCGATAAAGTTGAATTCATTAATTATATAAAAAGTACGGTAACATCTATTTATGGTCGCTTCAGGGAAAACCTTATAACTCGCTATCATACGTTTCGGAGATAATAAAAATGAACATTTCGCGCGACAATTCGATGGATTTATAAATATCTTCTGAACTCTTCAAGATATCGAAATGAAACATTCAACAAAATTTAAGTTAAAATTCCTGTTTCAATCCTTGAAATTTTCATTGAAATCTGTTAAGCCGTTTCGAAGCATTAACAGATCAAGTGTACAGGCAACCCGTATGGAAACTTTCACGTTGAATATATATATATATATATATATATATATATATATATATCATTATAGAAATGAAATATGCACTAATATTGAAGTTAAATTGCCCTATTTCAAACCTGAACACATATATACGGACACTTTAATTTTATTTATTGGTATAGATGACTAATGGATTCAGGATAGAACCTAGTCAGGCCCCATCTTCATTTGTTCCCAATAACTACAAAAAATTAGCAGTATGTGCTACTTTCGGTATTTGGATTGTTAACATCATCACTCTGATATTCGGAATATCCAACGAGCCGTGACCCAGATTGCAGCCTTGCGACATTCTCTTTTGGGAATTTCAAGTGTAATTCCGCCCACACTCATATACATTCGGCGCTGTCCACAATAACGAAATATACATAGGTTATTTATAAAAATGCCCGAGGGAAAAATTATTGATTTCCCAAGTGCCTAGTAGAATAATGAAATACGGAGTAAATAAATACATCCCATTCAGAAATACATAAAAATATTTAACTATTATTTAGACTGGAAAATACATTATGCACTTTCCTAAAGGTTGGAAATAACGTGAGCATTTTAACACAACTTAAAGTGACGTTATAAGCGTTAGTTAAATTCATACTAAAGTAATTCATGTAATTAAAATGTACAAAAAATTCTTTCTAGTATATTGTTTTAAATACCACATAGTTTTACATTAATTTGTCAGGTAAATATATTTAATATAATATGCTGAAGGTACATTGAAACGTCATCGCTATTTTGGGTGACAATCCGGTTTAACACCATTGTGAATCATGGGTATTCATTATTTTCCTATGCATAGTTAAGAATTCTCTATCGCTGCTCAGATCTTTAGCAACAGTAACATACCATTTTTTTCGTTACATGTATTGCAAAAATTGGTTTTGGGTTTATCATTGTTTGATTACTACTCGTAGAATAGTAGTGGTACAGCCTGTTCATTTTGGAAGCGGCGTGTTTTATAAGGACTTGATTACCATGGGAAATCTACCGACCTAATACATGCAGGAGTCACCAAAGACGATGCTTTGTCGTCAAAGAGAGTTTTCATTTTGTAGGACGACGCCTTCTGTGTTCCCAGTCCAACTCATCACTACCAGATACAGACTCCATTCCCCGTAATTGAAAAAAAAATCTTTTGAGGTCAACCGTAGCGAAAAGATTTACAGTTCCTGCATTGTCAGCGGAAAATAACGGTTTTCATTTTCATTCTACGTCTTACATATTTACTTATCTGGAATACCTATTATTTTTTGTTATCCAAGCCGATACAAAAACAACTTTCAGAGCAGAAAAATAACATAGTTAATATATTGAATTTAAGTCTGACTTACGCTTAACATAAAATTCGATGTTAATGATTTTTTTACTGTCTGCAGTTTATGTAAGATTTGTATAATATAACAGACAATAAATACATGCTTTGTAATACTTAAATTAATGCTTACCTAAATAACTGAGAATGAAAATAATTTTTACCATGATCATCCTACAAACTTCAATAAATTAAGCTAACATTTTCAACATTGTCGCATTCCTGATTTTACGTCTTTGTACTGAATTATATTTTGGCCAAGTTTTGGCGTTCCCCTGATTTATTTCCCATAAATTGTAGGGTTTTGTTACATACTCATATACACTTTTAAAAAATATGATGCGCAACTTGTTACTTTAGTGAATGAACTGTCAATACTTCTTTAAAATCTTTTACAAATAAAATTAAAACTCTAAAACATGATACATTCAATTGGTATGTAACAAGACTCTCGCGTACAGACCACAGTATCTGGGAGGTAGCTAAAACAAATAACACAGCAGTTAATGACTGGGCTAAGACCGACCAAGAAAAAACTGGACTATTTGCTCATCACTTTGCCAAAGTTTTTACGCCACACTCTAGCGATCCAAATGACAAAGTCAAACGCCAGCTAGAAACACCTCTGCAACTCGCACTACCTATTAAAAATTTTAACACTACGGAGGTAGACACTGAAATTCAATATCGTAACAAACAGAAGGCACCAGGTTATGATCTAATAACTGGGAAGGTGCTCGCTGAATTACCAAAAATACTTTTAACTCCATATTAAGAATTAAATACTGGTAAACTCCATTAAAATTTGCACAAATAGTTCTGATATTAAAACCTGGTAAA
This sequence comes from Eucriotettix oculatus, assembly GCA_034510155.1. Classification (NCBI taxonomy): domain Eukaryota; kingdom Metazoa; phylum Arthropoda; class Insecta; order Orthoptera; family Tetrigidae; genus Eucriotettix; species Eucriotettix oculatus. Next base: position 196,460,472 of record CM067376.1, on the reverse strand, counting down.
CCCACCGAAGCCGTTACATCCTACCATCTAATCACTTTATTACCTCAAATGTCCAAATTATTAGAGAAACTCATACTCAAAAGATTAAATGAAACAAATGCAATAGATAACTTGATACCAAATTACCAATTTGGATTTAGGAAGTATCATTCAACAGAGCCATTAAGTAGTTAATATTATTTCCACAGCTCTTGGAAACAAGACGTACTGTCCAACAGTTTTTATTGATGTACAACAGGTCTTTGACAAGGTTTGGCATGAATGCCTCTTATCCAAGATCAAGTCAACTCTCCCAAACGAAATTTATCTCCTTTTGAAAATCATACTTGCCTGACAGATTCTTTCAGATAAAATATGGACAATGTTACTCTGGTATACATCCAATTACTTCCGGTGTACCCCAGGGAAGTTTTTTGGGGGGGATTAACAGGCTACATGAGGGTGATCCTGAAATAGGCAACTTCCCTTAAATAGCATAGGAAGGGAATTGGAAAGGGGGAATGCGGAAGGTAGAGAAAGGTAGCCAAGGGTTAACTAGGGCCCCCGGGATAGGGTTAAGGATCCTACCCGGTGTTTTACCTAAAGAGATGCAGGGAAAAAGTGTACTGGACCCCTTATTATAGAACGTATTTACAGCTGACATACCTGTATGATGAGCGGGGGTATTATTAATTATTCTTAATTCTATTATTAAAGAGGGTTCCATTATTATATTTTGAAAATGATTATTCTTTTGATTTTTATGGTTTTATTTTTGAAAGAAACTAATCAAATACTATTTACAAGTTCTTAACTAATATTAAAATTACAAATTTACATATCTACATTTGTTAGCTCCATTCTAGCAAAATCAAGTATTGCCCTAACCCCGGAATCTCAGGTTGCCCGTAAGTTTAATCATACACGAAACTTTCTAACGGATTTTACAAATGGCCTGGATATGAAAGAGTGCTAATTACCAATATTTCCGCATGAGGCAGGTTTTATCTGCGATGAGCAAAATTGGACCCGTCCTGGACCCCGTCGTTTTAATTAGCGTAGCTGTTGAACGGCTGCCCTATCACCTCTGTTGATGGCTGGCGGCCTCGTAAGAACGTTGTTATTGTTGACGCAGTCGGTAGGACATTGCTATTTTCGACGTACGAGTCATGCATGTTGATAAGCGATGCTGCTCATCTCCTCTCCAGACTCGTAGTGCCCTGGCTTGCTGTCGCTAGCCTCTACAGCCCCTAGGAGTACCGTTAATTCCGGCATTGTCCTAGGGCCATAAATCCAGCCCTGTCAGCAACGTCCAAGCGGTCAGTGTGGAAATCGCAATCCTTCGTACCCAAACGAACTTAAAAAAAATTACTTTTCAAAAAATAACGCGACCACCTTGATTTTGCTAAGTTATGTTAAATTGATTTTAATATAAAATTCTAATGTAATTTCGCTGGTTACATAAGCGATCATTACACCTGCAACAGAAGAACGGTATATAGGTACTTTTGCTGATGATACCGTCCTCCTATCACACCACACTCATCCACACACAACCTCCTCCAACCTCAAAAACATTTATTCCACTTTGAGGTATGACTAAAGAAGTAGCACACCCAAGTAAACGAGACCAAAAGTACGCATGTCAACTTTTCCCTAAATCGTACGGTGTCCAGCAGTGTCAATAAATAACATATAAATTGGAAAATTAAGCGAATCACGTTATTAAGGTCTTCATTTGATTAGAAACTCAGTCCGAAACACACATACTTAAAAAACGAAGGGAATGTGACATGCGTACCAGAAAATGTACTGGATACTAGGGAAAAAGTTCTGCTTGTCCCAAGAGAATAAAATACTCCTATACAAAGCAATCATAAAACCAATATAGACGTACGGAATGGAACTCAGGGGCTGCTCCTGAAAATCCAATATAAATATAATACAGCGCTTCCAGTCCAAAACCCTGTGACGGATTACTGATGCACCATGGAATGTTAGTAATTTGTCTCTCCATACGGATCTAAAAATGCCAACTATTCGCGATGAATTTACAAACAGAAGAACCACACACTTCCGGCGACTACAAGCTCATCCAAATCAACGAGCGTCTGCCCTACAACGAATCTCCCCTTAAAAGGTTTATGACGAAGAAATAGCCCAGTGATTTAATAGGACAATAACTTGATGATGCGGGATAACATCATTGGATGGATTCCCGTACATGTTATTTTAATACCATAAAATTAGCTCATAGAACATGTCTATTATAAAATAGTAACGATTGTTAATTCACTGATAAAATAAACTTATATGTATCACTAAACAGAACGAAGGAAGAAATTTGTAAAAATGCCATCAAGCGTGACATAGTTCTAGACAATCATCTTAATCCGGTAGTGGACCAATGTTTAGAAGCATTGACAACCAACAGGCTCAATGTGGCCTAAAGTCCTTTTTGAACGGGAGCCATATGACCTAGAAGCTGCTCTTTGTATCATCCAATCAAATTGTTGCGACGTTGTGATATACTGTATTATTGTTCACGCATGTGAAGTAAGGGTTTTTTGATGCTGAAGGGAAACAATATGACAATATGTTTGTCTAGTTCTAAGTTCTCATTCCCTGAATGCGAAAACGGCTGTCATTTGAAAATGAGTATTGAGTTATTTAAAGTTATAATATTTAATTATTATTTAAATTTCTAGAGACGTTGTCATTCGATATCTAGTACATCTTGCAGCCATCAAGACTTTACCTCATAGAATTATGATTTATTCCGATTGCTAAATAAATTATAATTTAAAGAAACAAATCTACTGAATATCTCATACAATTGTTAAATTGGAAATTCGTTGAAATCACTATTTTATGTATATATTAGTTTTGAAATGAAACGTAAATGTGAACTCTGGTTTAAATGAATGTTTACCATATGAGTCCGGCAGATGCTTTGAGGTTATTAATAATTAAATAAACTGAGTTACTGATAGTAGTATAAATTGTATTGCTAATACTAATGATTGGGATGAATTTATTAATTTGTGAATTAAGGAATTATTTTGTAATTAATTATTGTGTAACACGGATCAAATATTGTTGGTACATGTGTAGATTCCATCGCCTAACACATAACTGTAGTAATATAATAGGAAGTATAGAGAACGTTTCTAAAACCGACCTAAGCTAGGCCAAAGCCACATTACACTTGCAGGTAATAGGATAGACTTACTTTCATAAAATTGATTATATAGTCCCAATTATTAATAATCTAATAAATAATAAAAGCCTGTTAACAATAAAAAAGATAAAAACTTACTGTACTCAGCAAGTCTTGAAATAAGCGCTGCTGTGCCGTAAATTCTGAAGGGTTAAAGAACCAAGTTCATCTTAAGAATGTATTTTTCGAAGCCTCACCCTAAAAGCTGTGTCTGAATGAGTTACCTTTCGGCCACATCTTGTTCTCGTATAATGGGAAAACCCAACAATTCAATTTGAATACTGCAATCTGATGAAGCTAACTCTCTCCAGTTTCCGTAATTTCTGAATAGCTTATGTTATTGTTTGAAACCAGGAGGCTTAGCATAAACCAATCAGTAGAATGAAGACAGAACTTTGTTGTTTCGTGCAACTGCTGTCTGTATTATTGCACTGCATTGGCTCAATGCAGTCATAACAAACTTATTCTCCTATTAAAATGGATTTTCAAGACTGTAATTTGTTGGCAGAATTTCTGTTTTTGTGGAATAACTTCATTGGAACCAAAATCTACAAAATCTGAAGGCAACTCTTCTGTCTCGACACTACTACAAAAACAATCCATAGGAATATAATTCATTTGTTATCAACGGTGAACTTAATGATCAGGACCATAGAAATCGCATGATCCTGAGAACCGACAGACATAGAGTCTCACTTTATAAAAGAAGTTTGCCATATTTAGAAACAAAACTATTTAATAGTTTTCCACCGACGATTAACAATATTTATGCTACCTATTTGTAAGGAATTGTGAAACATTAGTGGCGCTTATTATTTGGTCCATGAATTCATAAATTGGTCTGAACATTTTGCTTATTGCTTCCATTGAAAATGCTAAATATGTTTAAAATTGGTGCAAATAATTGCTATTTGTGCGTCTAGTAGTATGACAAAAAAAAAGTAACAACTAAATATCGCCTAGTACGCGGAAGAAGTATTACCATCTTTGGCAGCTGAGAAGAGAGAAGTATAATCTCTGGATATATCTTGTAAACTGGAGATAAGATTTTTTTTTGCATGCAGAACAGAAAATATTCTGAAGGAAATATTGGTTTAGGAGAGATTTATTTTGATTGGAGACGAATAAGTAGTAAGAGTGTATTATTCTTCTTCTTCCAATGGCTCAACAGCCCTCTTGAGGGCCTAGGCCTACCGAGGCGGCTCTGGACTATCGTCTGGCGTGACACATAATAAGAGTGTATTATTGTTCATAAATTGGCTAAAATTATTGTGTATTGTGGCATGGAAAAGTGTAATATTATTCAATATATTGTTTCAAGGTAAGTAAACATTATTCATTTGTAGATTTACTAATTCCAAGTAAAACCACGATTTTGAACCTTTAAAGAAAGAGCAGATATTTTGTTTGTGACTCATTAAGAGGCTTTATGAAGTCATCAACGTTTTGTTTCTCATACTAACGAGCCGGATATATTCAAAGTTAAAGTAATTTTTAATTTTATAAAGGTTTATTGCAGTCTGGTACTGCACAATTATTCTTATCTTCCTTTTTAATCAATGCCATCGGAAAATTATCGCCTCATAGAAAAATTCTTCTGGAGTAATCGAAAGAATTTTCTGCTATAATTTTGTTGAGAAAACTTGCTAATTGGATTTGAAACATATGAAAAGTGGACGTTTGTGTCGCTATTAATTGTAATGGAAGATAACTAAACTTATATAACACTGTTTAATAATTTTATACTGAACACTTTTGTTTGGACGGAAAGTTTAGTGAACACAACTAAGCAGAATGGATCCCATTTGAAATTTTGTATATGACGCATTAAGATACTGGGAATGACGACCTACTGTGGTCTAGCGGCTAGCGTCGCTGCTTCACAATACAGAAGTTCCCGGTTCGAATCCTGGCATGGGCTCGGATGCTTGTGCCGTCATGGTCACGGAGACGGGGATTAGGACTGCTGGAGAATCAATACGCTGACCACGTACCACTCCAGATTCGGAATATGTAACGTAAGGTGACAGTCCGCAGTCGACCCGGTAGACCAAGGCCCTGAATGAGCTGCAGAGCCAACGAAGAAAGAAATAAGATACTGGAACACGATAGGTTTCAGTCTGTAATTAATTGGTTGTACATCTCTTTAGAAGAGTTATACTTTTAGAGAATCGACATCAGTTCTGTCAGAGAAGTTATAATCTTCAACGCAGGTAGCTATGTAAATTAATTAAAGTACTTACATTCAGGATTTTTTTATCTTTTGTCAATATTAATGTTTAGTTCCAAACTTCAAAATTGGAAGCAATATGTTTCATTTATCTAGACGCAATACATTAAGAAACGGGAAATTTGAATAATTTATTTTTCAACAAAATATTCTTACTTTAAATTTTATAATATTTTGTTCAATCATTTTGCGACCACAAATATGAAAAATTTGAACTTGGTGAAGTCCTAAATGCAAGGACGAAACGTAGTAGTAATTGAACAATACTTCTATTTTGTTTATAGATTGATCATTTCTATTTCTATTTATATAGTGATTTAGAAAAGCAGTTGATAAAGGTAAATAATATTTTTATTTACTAAATTTGACAAACCCACTCTCAAACAATCGGAGGGTTAGAAGATATAATTAAAGTGTCTACTTATTACCATGAATACAAATTTCATTAATTGATGAAATGCGAAACAAAGGAAATTTGAAAAAGAGCATTTTCCTATTAAATTTATTGAATATATTGAATAATTTTCTATTTTAATTAAAAGAATTAAAATTTATGCTTAATCGGTGTGCTTTTAAGAGATGTATTAATAATTACATCTAATGGACGAATTGAAACTTTCATTTTAAGGATAAAGCATTACAGCTTTTAATGATGTCAAGTTTTTGTCTTATCGCAAAGGAGGTTTAGGCTAATATTTTAAGGCGCTTACCTTCTCTTCTTCGTTAGAAATAAGGCTTTATTACTAAATTCCTCAGGTCCACAGCTTGGAAACCCTGACAAATCAGCGTCTTGCTGACTCAGATCCTCTGCACGATGTTTGTTCATTGGTTGTTCGCTTTTTAAAAGTAGAAATTAGGTAATCACAGATTCTAGTTCTTATATACTCGAAATGTTTAAAGTTTGGTTGCCGTAACAACGGTAGGCTTGGAATGAACGGCACAAATCGTCTGCGTGACACGAGTCATCGTTCCCAACAACGAATAATGTGAAGCGCATTAACACATACAAATAAAAAGCATACATTATCCTGCATATAAATTATTAAATTTGTTTCTTAAATTTTGTGCATATTTATTTATTATACGGGATCATACAATTTTGAAGACAACGGAAAATCAAGAATGAGAGAGTATGGGTTTATAAAAGCCTAGAACTAGCTGAAGTGCCCGGCGTTGCTCGGGTTCACGCAAATAATGAAGCAGGAATGTAATTAAAGATAAATTAATTACACTACATTCATAGTTCTACTCTAGAGGGATCGCTTTTAGCTAGAAGGGCGGGTAAACTCTCGTTTTATTTGTTTCCAACAGTTATGTGTTGTCAAATCAAACATATTTTCAATCCTAAAATGCGTAAATGGCGAAAAATCGTCAAAAAATTTGTTTTCCGGTGGACTGAGGGTAAAATGTCATATGACCAAAATTGTAGACAATCGAAATTCCAATTGACCAAGTGTCCTCAAAATTTATCTGAAATCCTCAGTTTTCGAACGAAGTCGGAGGGGTTCCAAATTTAACTTTTTTATGTTGTAGCTCTGGGGAGAAGGGTTGGTCCACCTTACCACTCTACTGATAGACTGAGACTTTAGTCGTTTCTTCAAGTTGAGTTCGGATTTTGCTGGAGACCAATAAAAGTAGGAAAATGAAGCTTTGTTTACATTTTCACTTTTTTCACATATATAACTTCAGTATTTAAAAACTATTTTAAGTTCATGGGGACGTTCGGGCCCTGAGGAACACGTATGCCAAATTCGGATCAATAGTTTGGACGGCATAGGTGTGATATACTGACGAACGCAATAAGATTTTTAGTATCATAGATATAGCCAGTTGAGGAGCGAGTATTATGTACAGAATTAAAATTGGTACACATATTTTCAGAGACAGGAAAATATTATGAACTAATTGTTTGAGGGAATGTATGAAAAATAGATTTTGGCAATAAGGACAAGCAAAAATTTTCACAGGCCTTTCAAAATATTACTTCAGGGACAGAATCGTCTTCGTAAGCTCAGAGTGTACGATATATATGCTGGAACAAAGAGCAACACCCATATTGAGATTGCGCGCAAGAAATGTATCGAAACCCTTAAAACACTATACGCACTACTTACCTCCCGATCCAAAAAACTCAAAACGAAATTAAAACTATACACGATGTTTGTGCGACCAGCTTCAACGTATGGATTCCAGTCTGGGGTGTGGCTTCTAAAATCATACTCAAACAAAGTCAGACCTTTCAGTCGATATACCACCACATAAAAAAAAAATAGCTGAAACTAGAAATACTTCATGACCACATTCGACGTAGGACATAAAAATTCATTAAGGATTGTGCCCAGTCAAAATATAAACACATAATTAATCTAGACAATAACCAACATAAAAATTACCAATTAAAATACTTTAAATTTAAGTATATATCCACACTAACAACATAGAAAATCAGAACTAAGACTTACAGAAATTAACAAAATAATAAACTGACAAAAAACACAATATCAAAATGAATTCAGGAGAATGCAAAACTCCAACCAAAATCAATTAAGTTTTCTAAATATAATCTGTGACAAAAGGCATGTGCAATAGACCGAAACGTGTGTGTAAACTGAGGCTGGGACCTCATACAACAAAGATGGGGAGAAGCTGTACAGGATGCCGACATTTAAGTCGCCAGGATTACATAGATAGGTGTAAAAGACCACAGAAAACGCTCTCTAAAAGCACACTTTCCTTTGATGGCGAAGGATACGCCTTCATCTCCACCACTAGTATGTCTCAACTGCTGAGAGGAACGACACAGATTTGGAGATTAAGAATATCAGACAATACAGTTTATATTATTATCTTGAAATCAGTTTTGGAGAGATTATTATTAGACTTCAGAGTGTAAACAGATTGTAAACATTATTTTTGTGTTGGAAGTATATGGTATAAAATAGAATACGAATTGTTATAAGCGGAATTCGATCCGGGCCAGGGACGAAAGGTAGTACGAGGAGATGAAGGAGCGATTGATTCATGTTTTTAACCTGTTCAATTTTACGGCAAAATAAAACAGCAAATAAATTTAATCAGTATTTAATTAATACAACGTTTCATCCAACTTTGTGGATTTCTTCAGGGAAACTTTATCTTACGATGAAAGTAAGAAAAATGATGTTTGGATCAGAGAGGTGTTTGTTTTTGGCATTGTTGCATATAAAGATATTTAATTCCACTCGATTATGAAGTGGAGATATTACTGACCCTCGGAGCAACAAACATGAATTAAGTAATAAGTATACGTACTACACCTCATTTATATGACCAGTTATTCTTCTCCTTTTCATTGGTATTCAAGGACTTGAGTTCTTTGCCGTTAAAGGGTCAGAGACCCTCTTCATCATGGGATTTTTTAATTTAAATTTTAAAGTCGCTTCGACTAGGTAATTAGCGACTACACATAACTTTTACATAGTTTTAATTAATAACATTTATAATTACAAAGATTTGAAGAAATTTGTTTCAACGAGGAATTCCAAAAGTGCATGGACAGCTTCGGGGTTTGTGTATAGGTAATCCGCGGTTAATTGAGCAATGGTGGTATTTCTTATCTTGTTGTATGTGGGACACGCAAAAAGAAGATGATGCATAGATAAGAGCGTAGTGCATCCCTCACATGTAGGTTTAGAAATGAGTGCTTTAACTGTGTGTGTGCAGTTCTAGCTCTTGACACCACTACCTGTTGATTATTAATAAGAGTTTTGACGAGGATTACTTCATATTAGCGAATGTTGTCCAATGTAAAGAGTCCGAGACTGCCCTTACATGTTTCTAGCTTCCATTTTTCCTCTATTTTATTGAGGATCCCCTTTTTGTAGTCATTCTTTAAGACTGTGTGAGTTGGAGGCTTCGATTCGCAGCTGATCTGGGATAGGACAGTTATAGTGTGGTGGGAAAATAGGAAGCTGTAAATTTTGGTATATGATCAGTTCATGCGATTTATAGGAAAATAATTTTTAAATATATTACTGAAAAAATAAAAATTGTTTCTAGTAGTATTGCAGAAACTGTCCATCAGAAACTGAGGTTGAAGTTGACTCAGATACGTAGTCTTTCATTATAAACATGATATGTTAATGGTTGTCTTTGGCCCAAGTGTAAAACGTTTTAATACACATTTAATTTATTATAGTTTTATATTATGCAACAAATTCAAATTTAGCAAGTAAGCGAGGTCGTAAGATGCTACAATACGTTTTGACAACTGAAATTTTTTCTATTCCACGATTTTGTTTCGGCAGCACTTGCTGCTTGGGCTTTGAGAGATTTTTTTTTCACACCCGCAGCAGTGGTGTTGAGGTGAAGCGTCGCCGTGAGTGTGATCTTTTGTGTGGCTGAATGGTCGGTGACCGAGGCGGCAGCCTGTTTTGCTCAACACCTGCGGCCCAGCTGTGAGATAGGTCGATAGAGCGCCCAAAGGAGACTCAACTTATCTGCTCCCCCACAGCAAGAGTCGCTTTCACAGCCAGAGTCAGCCATTCTGCTATCAAGACACCTCCAAACAATCTTAACCGGTCTTATCTTAGTACCATGCCTCGCCGACACTGGGGTGTATTTGACTGAACACTTCCAAATAAAATACTTTTTATTAGTTCCGGAAATATTTATAAAGATAATTTCAAAAGGGATGCATGACCGTGATTAATATATTGCGGCTGTTTTCTTTCATGTTATCATAACCCCAGGTCTCAGTCAGCCTCATAAAATTAATTCATATCTTAGCTTTAATTTAAAAGAAAAACATTGTAATATTTTTTGGCAATCTTCAATTAGCAAAATATGTAAATAAATGAAGTTGAAACCCAAACTAAATTATTTAATCTAGTTTAATCCTATTAATCTTCTATTATTGTTCATATATGAATTAATAAAAATTAAAAATTGACTGTAAGTGGCCCCACGCGTTGTATTTATGTGGCGCAGAGTGTATACCGCACTCGAGAGATCAACAGTTTTGTATATTTTTAAAGTTCTTACTATATATTGTCACTTAAATAAAACACCCATTAATTTTACGCGTAATTTCGCACTAAACAAAACAAACAGATGGATGAACGATCTTATTCTTATAAATGAAATTCATTGTTTATATGTAAAAATAGCTCAAATTTAGTACGTTTTTTTTGCGAGGGCAGGTGAAAATCTTCTAAAGACACTATCTCAGGGTCCGCACTGGATAGTAGTGTGGGATTCTACCCACTAAAAATACCTCCCTTTCCAACGATGACTCTGTGTATCTTCCTGTGGGACCGTCGTTAGACATTACTTCACAGGAAGCAGTCGTGGCGTCAAGCTCTCTCTGTCCCCTTTAAACATTATTATTTCTCTCTTTTTCGTAATTTCTTAATCTTTGAATTACTGTAGAGGCATATGCGCTTACTTTATTCCAGGTATTAAGTGAAAGCAGCATATTGGTACCAACTTATCTGGTGTTATTGAAGTTCCAATATCGCTTTCTAATGATCGTCTCCCATATGAAAATCTCGAGCAACTGAAAAACACGTGTTCTGGTGTCTCATTAACTCCACATTCAGGGCATGCAGGTGAATTATCTATGGCAAACCTGTAGAAGTATGCCCTGAAGCAGCCGTGACCGGTCAAGAGTTGAGTAAGATAATAATTCACTTCTCCGTGTTTCCGATCAATCCAGTCTTTAATTGATCTTATTAACCTGTGGGTCCATCGGCCTTTATTGGACTCATCCCAACGGCGTTGCCATTTTTCATATGTTTTGAGCCTCTCAACTTTCTTGTCTTCCAGACCTCTGTTTGTTTGTAGTCTGCGGCACTCATCGGCCAGAATGTCTACCGGAGGCATTCCTGCCACCACACAGACTGCATCGACCGATACTGTCCTGTATGTGTGTGGGTTTGTATGTACGTTCCGCATACAAAGCTAACCGTGTGGAGAAAATTCTACCAAATTTTGTACACGTAATCTTTGCGATTCGGAAATCAGGGGTAAAATACTACTTCTACCCCTGAGGACGGGGTGGAGAGAGCGTAACTATTTATTTATGCAAAATCGGCTTAGAAAAAAGTAATTACTTTGACAGTGTATCTCCCGAAACTATTTTTGTATAACCTCAACCCGTTTAAACACCGGACGGGAGAATTAATAAGGTTGGGGGTGGACAGGGGTCATTGTAAAACAATCAGAAAAATATCGAGTTTGGGGTGAAAACCGGTATAATTTGAGACGCTTAATCTGAATCTAACATTCAACAGACCGGTTAACTTGCATTTCAGCCCCTAATAGAGGTGTCGAAGGGTGTAAACCAAATCCACGTTCTTATTTCTTCCCATAGTGCGGTGGACAGTCTGCAAATCATTAACATAGAATTGAACGATACAGGCCACTAAATAATACTGAAATTAGCGTGTACTTCAGTCACGCAGTGTTGGGAAGGGAGAGGGGAGGGGGGCATTGGGGGTTTGACGGCAATAACACGAAATTATACAGGATTCCCGAATATTCCATGGTTATTATCCCGGGATATAATAAAATCCGCCCAACGCCGGGCATCCACCTCGTACATAGATAAATTTTCATTTAATTTAGAGAATTAAATTGTATGAATATAATGAATAAAATGCAGTAATTGGCACAACATCATAACATCTATAATTATCTACATATACACACCTTTATATTTTCATATTTCCTTCTTTATTAATGTAGGCCAAAATTATAAATAAAATCTATCGATAAATTTCCGTGAGTTACCCAACTGACTTTATTTCTCGAAGTTTATAATGACTAATGCAAATTAATCTAATTCAAACTAAATTAGAATACAATTATATATAATAATTTCAATTTTACTTTGATGTTAAATACCAAATATTTGCGTAATGATTCGCTATTTACGGGCTATCTTTACTAGAATTCATATATTTACCTTTAAAGATGTAAACCAATTCGAATAATTTTTTTTGTACTTATACTTTATAAATTCGTATGGAGCGTGGGGTTATATGGCTGCGAAACGTGGAGGATAGGAGTTGGGGAAAGGAAAAGAAGAGAAGCCTTTGAAATGTGGTTCCATAGGTGAATGCTGAAAATCAGATGGGTGGATAGAATCACAAACGAGGAAGTTTTAAACAGAGTAGGGGAAAAGAGAACAATATGGAGGACGTTAACTAAGAGAAGGAATAGATTAATAGGCCACGTTTTAAGGCACGAGGGTCTTTTAAATTAGCATTAGAGGGAAGTGTGTGGGGTAAGAACAGAAGAGGGATGCCGAGGATGGAATACGCTAAGCAGTTTAGGGAGGATGTGGGTTGTGCTAGTTATAAGGAAATGAAATTGCTTGCGCAAGATAGGTTAGCATGGAGGGTTGCATCAGACCAGTCTTAGAACAATACTACAACAACACCCTAATCAATTTGATGCATTCTGGAAACTTAAATTTCAATGATTTACGTATAAATCAGATTTGTTTTAAAACTTGTGTTAATCATTATATTTATGGCTGTTAATTCTTGTTCTTAAATTCTTTCGTTTGTGCACGGCGTAGTATGTATGAAAATTGCAACATTCAGTTTTTCGAACTAAAGTTTGAGAGAATTGCTTATTTCAAGGTGTCCTTCCTCGGCTTACTCAAAAACATTTGTGCAATTTAATATTTTTTGGATTTAGTAATTTAAATAATTAATGTTTACATTTCATTAAGATCAGTAGAATACGTCTTCAAATGGTTATAATTAAGAACCTTAGTTAATTGGAAATAATCTGACATTTTTAAAATTTAGTAAATATTATAAATGTAAATATTAATCAAATTAACACTTCAATTACTCAACAACGATATTTCATCCTCCGGTACAAAAGAGATATCAATGAGTTTTGTTTGGTTTTTTGAATGCATGTATTTATACATAAATGTTTAACATAAAGCACATTTCGAAACATAATGTTTCGTCATGGACTGCATGCATTGGCAGTTACTAAGATATCCCTTGCATATGTTCTTCATATTAACATTTCTATATAATTGCATATATTTGGAAATTTAAAATCTGAAGAAATTGATTTATGTTTCCTTTGTAGCTAGTGGCGTTCGAAATATCCTAGTTGAATAAAACATCCGAACTTTCTTTAAAAGTGCTCATTTTATTTATGTAATTTACTATAACCCGTAAAATATTAATATTATATAACAATATCATTGTGTATGTAAGTTAGAAAAAGCTTAATAAAATATAACTATTTCTTCACATAAAAATATTAAATGAACCATGAATTTTGGTTCTAAAATAGGACATCATCAGGAAATGATAAAAATAGTTAAAAGGGCTTTAAAACTAAATGAACTATCAAAATTTTGATATTGTGGTATATAAAACTCAAAATTTAGATATTAGAATTATCAGTAATTAAATAATTTTCCTCCATTATTTATAAAGGTTTCCAAGAAATAGATTTCATATATTATTTTATGCACTTCTCTTGGACTGCATGCCAACCAGAGCTCTGCAGTCATTATTATACAATTAAGACATGGCTGTGAAATATGCGTGTCAAATAAAAGCATTAATCTTGGCTAATTTTGACAATGGTTCCTGCTTTAAAAATTGGACATTGGTATTTTAATCTGGAGCGTATAATCTATGCAACTATTTACTGAGATCTATAAAATAAATAGTCATTATACAGGAAATACCATATGAAATTGAAGTAAATTTAAGGAACATAGAAATTTTGAAGATGATGTAGTGTAATAAGTGAATTCGCCCTTCGCGCTTTACGTTAATTTTAATACTACGTAAGCCTTGTGAAAGGTTGGTATTGAAGCTAAGTGCGGTGCATATGAAACACAACCCATAGCATTTCGTTGGTGCGGCAATTTCGCGGATCCCGAAACAGGTCAATGTTTATGTCGCTTGAAGGGTCGATCAAAGAGTATCTTAAATAGATAGAGAGGCAATAGAGGCGCTAGGAGCGTGACGGCCATCCCCTCCCCTGTAGCTGTAACTCGCTCGTAGGCCTATAAGAGCCCATGTAAAAAAGTAAAAGACAAATTTAAGTGGATTTTTTATTTACCCTATATATTAGTATTTCCAAATATATAAGGCAAAAGAATTAATTCAAATGGGAATATTAAAAATATTGAGAATGTTTCGAAATTGGTATTGCGAGTTGGATGCGAAGTTATATCAGCATATTTCCACATTCCATGTTAAAAATATATCATTTTATACTATCGCTTCAGCACGGAGTGGAATGTTCTTGAAATAGACATCAAAGTAAACAAAAATTCTTCCCGCTGGCTGATTTGAACTAGTTCATCATATGTCATACGACACACAAAACATTCAGTCGTTTCATTACTAAATTCCAAGGAAAATAATATTCTTGTCTTGAAATAATGTAGGCGTATTTGATATTGTTCGTCGTCACTGTCACAAATTCGTATAATTAGAAATTGGAAATCACGTAACTTGCTCCGTTTACCTGTGCCAGTGAACATTAATAGAGTTTTAACTGACGACATTTATGGAAAAGTTTTTCTCGCTTCACAAGTAATCATTTTGCACTCTACTCTGGTACAAAAACCGATCAACCCTAGGTCGAATATATCACATTCTTCTAGTGAAAAAAAATTCGTATGTATTTCCCCACATTTTCAAAAAAAAACAACTTTGCGCTTTATTCTTTTATTAAAATTCCAAGTCGACCAGTATTGAACTAAACCACTATATCATTTTCGATTTATAATGAAAATGATAATGAAATAATAAAAATAAAAAGGAGTTGATGTCTAAACCAGTGTAATGCGAGTCACTGTGTTACATTATGACCTTTAATATGGGATTTAAGTAAAAATTTAACCGTAAGTGAGGGAAAACTTTTATTCTGTTAGAATACTGATTATATATTAATTCCTGCTATTGTACAGGAGGTATTTTTGACTCTCCCGGAGTATATTTGAGGTTCACATTGTGACGTTTTTGATGACGGTTTACTTATCTGTTTACCAAGAATGAAATAATGAATCGGTATAATATAAATAAATACCCGGGAAACGCCGGGTCCCCAGCTACTTACTACATAAAATTCGAGTTTCAAGCCCTCACGGGCAGTTTAGTATATAATTTATTTTTCTTCGTGGGCTGCAAAATGAACTGTTCAAGTCGAAATATGATTTATTCTTTAATTAATATTTCGACCCTCTCTCTCTCTCTCTCTCTCTCTCTCTCTATATATATATATATATATATATATATATATATATACCTAGGTATATAAATTCTTCAAGATATGGGCGCTGCGGGAGTTTTCTCGCAGGCGCTTCAGCCCAGAGTGACTGTGGGGCTCACCTGATCATGTCGGGAATGCCTCGCACTCTCTCTGGGTACTTTTTATCAAAGTTCTCATATGCCGAGACACCTTCACCTATTTTGGGAGGTATATGTACCGGGGTCAAAGACCTTGGGCATATGGCAAGAGCTGTCCGCTAATCTCATTGGATCAGTCGGCCAACTGCCTCCTGAAACTGGTGGAAACACGGAGAAGGGAATGCTGCGTCCCCACAGCAGACTCGTCTCCCGTCATTCGGAAGGGCGTGAGAATAGTACCCAATGCCCGACCTACCTGATGCAGGTTTTCTAGGGTTTTCCCTGCATCTCTTTAGGTGAAACACCGGGTAGGATCCTTAAACCATAGCCCGGGGGCCCTAGTTAACCCTTGGCTAGCTTGCTCTACCTTCCGCATCCCCCCTTTTCAATTCCCTTCCTATGCTATTAAAGGGGAGTTGCCTGTTTCAGGATCACCCTCATATAGCCTGTTAACCAAAAAAAATATATATATAAATTCAAAAATTTAAAACATGAAATTTATTTGTTTCCTTTGTACATAATGAATTCTCATTTTCGGTGACAATATGTTGAAGTTGAATAAATTTCTGAATTATCTTTAAAATTGGTCATTTGTTAAACACCAGACATAAAATAATATTCACTAAATATTCCTTTTTAACAATGTTGATTGGTCTTCTCTTTCATTAGCTAGATTATTTTAAACAAATATTTCCATTAAATAGCAAAGAATGGCTTCCGTTTGAAACTGAGTCAAGAAGGCCACGAAACTGAATTTAGAAAATAGTAATGGAGAAAGCTCGCCCCTACCAGAACTTGAACAACCAATGTCACGCGTCTGTGCGCGGGCAGCCGCCGTCCTCTGGATCAGCGAAGCTGGAACGCGTCTATTCTTTCTAACTGTAGCACGTAGAGCTCTGCTCGTGTTTCTGCTCGCGAACAACGCCGATTGACCGTTAGACCGACAAATGTTTGGCCTTTCGCCATCCTCGATGATTGGTCATACGTGGGCACTTGCTCGGATCCCTCAAGCACTAGCCAATGGGACGCGTATTCCGCGTCACCTAGAAGCGTCAAACGGACGATTCGTACTTTTTTGCGTTACAGGAGTCTGCTCTGAGTTTGCCCATGCTCCGAATTTAGAAAAGTTTTTTTAAAAAATGGAAACATCGTGAGAAGGAATAGCTAATCGAGTGGCATAGCTAATCGAGTGGAACGGCATTCACGCGATATTCGTAGTTAGGTAGTTAGGGACACGATAACGCCGCCACCTAGCATCCAGGATCCACGCGTATTCTACGCACGCCTACGTCGAGAACTTTAAGGGTTGGTTGCCTTGCGACGCATCGCTACCCTGTCTGGAATTGAGGCTCACCTTTCGGGGATCTATATTTGCCGCCCGAGCTTGAGACGACTCAAGCGATTTCTTTAAGGCTACATTCATATCCAGGTGGGTGAAATCATTCCTGACTATTTGCTTAGCTTGAAATTTTATTATCACTGGTACATTTTTCTGTTTTAGTTAGCAGTGATCGTTACGTATTCATATCCATCAGCCGGATAGATTATTAGCAGCTATCAGCTATTGTGAACTGGTTTGTGTAAATATTAATTTTAATTATTGACTTATTATAAATTATTTATGTACATTAGAGATCGAAGGATTTCCCAGTGAAGAGGTTTCAAACCGGGTAATCTTCGCACACAGCGACCTTCCGACGGATGGAAACTCCATCATCTTCTGAAGTGTTTATACCCCAAAAAGTCGCCATCAATGAGAACCGTAGCGTCATGATTGGTTGGTTGACTAACGTCCTGCGCGTGTGGTTTGGATAGGCTTCGCTGCGTCCCGCAGAAGCTAGCTGTCCTTACCGGGTTCAACGTCTCCACCCACAGGCCGGCAAACATCTGACTGGTGCCCAACAACCCTCTCTCGCGAAGCCAACCGATCATCGGTACCCAGGCCGAACAAAGTTGGTAGTCTCCGCCCGGTTCATTAGTTGGTTCGAGGATCTAATATTAATGGATTCCAGGATCACACTGTCCCAATACGCCCAGTATGTTCTAGTATCCTATTTTCGTCGAAAATAATTGTGTGTCCTGTATCCAGACAGTAATCGGCCACTTTAGATTTGTCGATTGGCTTAGCCTTAGAAACCTCTGATGTTCAACGCCCTGACGGCCTGTCAAATATATTGGAGGCCACATTGACACGAAATTTCATACACCCGGTGCCCGTAGTCCTCTCTGGTCCTTCGCCAACCTTAACCCATCCCTTTATTTTTGTTAAGTGCCTATAAATAGTTTTAATTCCGTGTTTGGCCAGGATAGAAGTGGTACCGGCAAATGGAAGAAAGGCTACATTATCACATAAATCATCAGTTTGTTTCTTCCATTTTCGTAAGATAGCACGATTAAATGTTCTTCGTTAAATCTGTTGGCGAGAAGTTAGTTCCTAAGGTGTGATAATTCATCCGGTAAATTTTCTTCCTCTGCTATTGTGCGGGTTCGATGTGAAATGAATGACTTCCTCATTAGTTTGCACTACACAGTCAAATTTGCAGCTATTTAGTGCATGGAATTAACTCGTCGGGTGAAATAACCGAGTCACACTAGCAGCTGTATTATTTTATAGTCTTTAAATCATGAACAATTAAGTGACACGATTAAATTCGTAGCTGCGACTAAATTTATTAGTAATGTGTACCATAAAGTGATACAATTGTGTATCTTCCATCGAACCAATTTGCCACATGTGTATGAGTTTGTTTATTTAATCTACTATGGTGTCGTGTGGTTATTTAAAGACTTTGAGTTCAAACTTAAAACCCTACCTTTATTCAAAGAACAAAAGAAACTAATTAAATATGTACAAAAATGGAATATATTAACACATTTTTGCCCAATGCTCCAGAAAGAGAGAGTATTTCAAATTACCCGTGCATTGAAACTTGAAATCTCCAAGAATTTAAACGTAAAAAATAACATCGTAAGGTTCCAGGATAGAAAACCCCTTTCGGTTTACTAGCCAAGTATCTGTACCGCGAAGATCGAAGAAATCTCGGATTCATCCGGCTACGCGTTCAACAATTCTTCTCCTTCCAAGACCAAACGCTCACCGTTAATTTCAACCATTAAGTGTCTCCTTGACCTTTCTGTTCTCAATTCCCTTTCCCCCCTTCCTTTTTCGTACAGTTCATGTAATTGGTGAAAATGGACTTTAAAACCACCAACCAAATCTGCTATCAATTCCCTGATTCGTTGGTGGAGAAGTTTCCCCGCACTGCCACCTTCAGGGATTTTCCTACCGTTAGGTGGATGCTTATTGAAGGAATTCCTTAACTGCACCTTTAAAAACTCTTAATAGATGTATATTTAACGCGGTGAATCCACAATGAATGCAATTAAAGAAAATATCAATTGAATAAAACGAGAAAAGTCCGCTATACTACAAATTGACAATTCTGAAAATGGACATTAGATATAAATATAAGAATAGTAATGTTTTGCTCTGAAAAGGAAAACTAGCATATAACTGAATATGGAGATTAACTAAAGAGACAAGCTATTAGAACACTTCACTTTAGTTTGACGAATATGAACCTGATAGATATTATGATGCACTATCACTTCTCTACTGTGGTGTTCTCTGTTTTTACCATCAAAAATATTGTTGTACATTCAAACAAACAATAATAATAATAATGAATTTATTTTGAATAGAAATACAACTCAAATTAAGTTATAATAGAAAACATATAAATTTACGATATCAATTTAATCATTAGCTCAGTCGGTAAAAGCAAAAATAATACTCTACGCAGCTTCTTAAATTGCTGCTCCAGGGAACGCCGCGGGTGACGAACGATATGGTTGAAAATTATAATCGCGAATCAGACGAGAATGGTTTGGTGGAAAAACCGAGTAAAATGCCGTTACCAGATGTCAACGCCTGATGACGTCGTTCTTCGTTTTTGTTCGTATGCCGGTTGTTCCTTTCCTGGGTCACGTCTTCTTCATATTAAGATTCTCTAGCGCCTCTCCTTCACCATCAAATGTTGTCTTTTTATTTTCTGTACTCCCACCAAATGAATCTCCTCTCTTAAATGTGCAGAAACTAAATTTTATACATGTCGCCTTGTTCTGCCACTGCTTCGTCTCTCCCTAGCGTCTCTCTCCTCCAGCCTCTCTGCAACAACTGTCCTCTAATCTCGTCCAGGCCATCAATAATGTTGCAGACGGTGACGTTTTCCCGCCCACTCGGCCCCACCAAGCCATTGTCGTCTTCCGTCCTGTATACGTAAATAACAAAACTAAATTATTTTTGCTTTACCCGACTGTAAGGGTCATGAATCACCACACTACGTTAACCTATATTAATTAAAGAGAGTTCAGATTTAGCCTAAATTAGTAGGAAGATTTGCTCGAAACACTCTTGCGAGTAAATTGTTCCAATCATTTACTGCCAGAAGTTACATACCTCCTCCTAAAATGGACTAGGCACGGAGAAGGTAATCGTGCGTCTCTAAAAGTAAACTCCTCTCCCGTCATCGGAAGAGAGTGCGAGATATGGCAATAGTCCAACCTATCCGACGCAGGATATTTAGGGTTTCCTCTGAATAAACTTTAGATGATTGACGAGTAGGATCTTTAAACTATATTTCGAGTTATAAATGAAGTAATTAAATTATTCTGTCATATTGTTATAATTAAAATACAAAGAATAGCCAGAAGTTTCGTTCTCCAACAGAAAATTTTTGAAACATTTTAATTAATGAACTGGTGATGTCCCGAAAGTTTGGGGACGAAACGTATTCAAATTAAATTATTCTTTTTCTGACTTTTGGCCATTCTTTCTATTTAATTATATCCCGAGTTGTCATTCCCTCTCACTCTCCAAATCTCTTTTCTATGCTACTGAGGAGGAGAAGCCATCATGTAATCTGGGAAATCAAAAGAAACAAAAGTGCAGTGTAGAAATAAATACTACGCAACAACCAATATATTACGCTAAAAGACGATAATTACATCTTATGGAAATTTAAGATGCACTGACTAGGTCAACGTCAATGTGAATTTACCAGGATCCATCGTGATGAGACGTGGCGTTATCCGTCTAAATTCTAAATCATTGAGTAGTGTACTCAATCAAGGCAAACTATATCACGAGCCGAAATGTTTTCTAAGGTGATGCATGTACGGAGTTATTTACCTGACGCCAATTTCCTAAATGAGTTTATAGTCAGTAATGGACAATATGTAGCAACTACTTTTGAAAAAACAATTGCAGGAAAAACTGATAGTATTGTGATTAAAAAAATCAATGTAATTCTTATGCAGAGTTACGCGTTTTTCTGAGTCGCTATTAGGAAATTAAATATGAGAAGTTAACCTTCAGCTTCAGCTTGGGAATCTGTTTTCCCTGAATACTCGTTCGTGTCTTGCAACTTGAATTTACTCTATGTGTATCTTTGTTTGGCAATCAAATAAATCAATAGAAAGCAGTGAATGCAGAAGTGATTTCTCGGTATCCGCGACCGTGTTGCTATTGTTAGCCAGCGAGACGCGCCTTTGTATAGGACGGAATTGGATCTGCGTCCTTTTCAGAGAGGGGCAGAGAGCTTTATGTGCCTATAGTGGTAATGATGCAGCGGCCGCATTACAGTGAGCAGTTTTTCAATTAAGCGGACGGCTCTATAGAGGGAGCTGATATACACACAGGCCCTACGTCATAACGTGATAATGAACATTCCAGTAAGCTCATTAAGGGATATGGAATTAAGTGCGTGTTATTAACTTCTCATCATATTTTTGCATCATTATACGCGTGTTCACGGAGATTCAGTTTAAATGCAAGTACTAGGTGACGTAAAAATCAGTTTTACCCGTTCGTTGAACCGGAACGGAGGTTAACACAATCTCTGTTGTTTATAGGCAGCTCGTCAAAAATAAATAATAATCCAAATATGCTGCGCTACTAATTGAAAATTAATTTTTTGAAAATAATTTACCATTGCATGGGTGTTAAACCTTACAATGAATAGGATACAAAACAAAATAATGAAATATTAAAAAATCAACTTTATCAAAATTCGAAACTAGTGCAATTATCGAAAATATTGAAATCCTATGAATCTATTTCGATGAATTAAAAAGGAATATTACAAACTCATTTTATAAATACATATATAGTATTTTCCATAAAAGTGATCTTGCAACTTTCCAGCATTTCATTAGAGTTAATGTATTAATTATAATCCTTGAAATGAGTTTAAAACGACCAGTTGTCCATTATCCAATTTGTTAAACCAACTTGAAACATTTTTTTGCATAGAAGTACCCGGCAATAATATTCCATTGTCATCTATGTAGTAAAATCTTCAATTACAAATAAGTCAGAAAGACACGTATCATTTAATTTAGTAATTTTTGATGTGGCATTATCAGATCCATTCAGTAAACATGACGTTACCACAAAATTTGTTTAAACTAGATTAGATTTTATATTCTAGGCTTTTTTTAAAATTTATCAATACATCCTATTTACTCCTTAATTCCCGCTACCAAAAAGATTATTGAATTTACATGTGAAGAATTAGGTGCCATGCTGGACCATCTCCAGCGACGGTTACGACCGAAATGAAAAAATATAAATAGTAAATAGGATGTATTGCTAATTTTTATGCCTGAAGTAGTATCAAAATGGAGATGAAACGTCGCTTTTGTAAATAAATAGTGATATATTTAATGTTTACTTTTTGTCCGCCTTGTTATTTATTGTTAAAATATTTTTATCATGAATACACAGCGTTTATTTCATATATAAGAAATATTACGTCAAATAAATACAAACAACTAAAATGGTCTCTTCATAGTACATTCCTGCGTGCGCATTCTTCGATCCTTCGAGTTATCAGTATAAATTTATAGACGTCACATATTTCTAATGAGCAAAGTATTTTATACCATTTTCAATAGTCAATTTTATTGTTATCTTCTCTAGATCTATTGGATCCTTGAACCCTATTCCCCATCATCCAGCGTTATTTGCCCCACTTCGGAATAATGCTACCACCACGACCATCTAATAATAGATTCTAGTATTTGAACTATAAATAAACCTATGGAACAAAATACGAATCACTTATAACAATTTTCTTCCTAGCTAAATTATTCCTGTAATAATTTTAATATTTTATTGAATAAATTCATATAACAGATACCAAACTTATGCTTATACTCTTTTATATTGTTGTTTAAATCGATCACTTATTTTAATATTCCTTTTTCTCCCTTTTATTATTACTCTCCCCCAAGCACTCTAGGTTTATATTATCTTATATAATGAAATAATTGACAATGTATTAATAAAAAATTGGTCATTGTAAACGAATATGCTATGACGAGACATAATTTTAGTTGTCGTTTATATTTATTTGAAGCAATTTTTCTGTATGAAATAATGAGTGAGAAATTTATAAACTTAAATTTTGTTTGGTCTCTATATTTGAAAACGTAACATTAAAGGAAAACTCCTGTTTGTTTAGAAATGTGTTAGTGAATAAAAGAGATATAGTTACTTTGATTATTCCCAATTAATAATTTAATCAAATTAATAATAAACTATTATTCTTATAAGTTATTCTTTTATTATATAGACTTGTTTATAGTCGAACGCTTTATCATGAAATATATATATATATATTCTAAAATAATAGTATTTAAAGAGTGAAAATTTCTGCTTCGGTTTTGCAGACTAAACTGTCCACCTTCCAGAGCGCTCCTATGACTACAATCATTATAGCACGAGAATCTTGTCTGGAATAAGAAATGCGCCTGCGCATTATAACCGTTTAATTCCCATTCTCGACTAAGATTCAGCAATAATATGAGCTACGAAACGTACAGCACCGGCAGAGCGTGCTGACTGCTGACTGCTGACAGCTGTAGGCAGCCTCATCAGGATACAGTTTTAAATGTTTTTGACGAAATAATGAAAAGATTACTGGTTATGCACTTCTTGTGGTTTATTTGGTTTAATCTAAGTTTACTAAAAATAAAGTACGTTTAACAGGTGACATTTTGAAGACTTTCATAATTCTGAGAAAATTACCGTACGATCCTGCATAAAATATTCCCATAATACGTGACTTTTCCCTAAAATTAACTTTCTTTATTTGAAATATGTAATAAGTAAAAATACAGTCATGTTGGGAATTTGCGCCAATACGGTTTTATATTTTTACAATTTTAAAATTTCGTTTCTATTACACGTGAAAGAGACGAAATTACAAATTTAGCCTATTACGGGTAGTGGAGTATTACCAATCACGTAGATGTAGTATTATTAATAGATTTATCCTCCTAAAATTTTTCTTGGGGTGAAGCAGCACATAATTTGAAATACACTCGGGCCGCCACTGCTATCATCATGTATCAACAACCTCATTAGTGTGTTTTTTTTATGCGAGGGCAGGTGAAAATCTTCTAAAGACTCTATCTCAGGGTCCGCACTGGATAGTAGTGTGGGATTCTACCCACTAAAAACACCTCCCTTTCCAACGATGACTGTGTGTATCTTCCTGTGAGACCGTCGTTAGACATTACTTCACAGGAAGCAGTCGTAGCGTCAAGCTCTCTCTGTCTCCTTTAAACATTATTATTTCTCTCTTTTTCGTAATTTCTTAATCTTTGAATAACTGTAGAGGCATATGCGCTTACTTTATTCCAGGTATTAAGTGAAAGTAGCATATTGGGTACCATTAGTGTGTGTGTGTGTGTGTGTGAGAGAGAGAGAGAGAGAGAGAGATGCATTTAGGTTAAAACTACAGATGGAATCTCAAACGAAGCGACCATGGAAAATGGTATAACACAAGGATCCAGTTTGAGTGTTATTCTGTTCCAACTAATACCAACCTTGGCGAAGTGAGTAAGGCCCCTGTTGTAACCTTTATATATGCTGACGATATTCTCGTAATGACTAGAGGTTACTCCTACAAACTAACGGCAAATGACATGCAACTAGCTGTGAATGCAGTCGAAAACTGTAGCAACGCTTTAGGATACAACTATAATCATTATGAGGTGAAAGCCATAATGTTCACAAGAAAGTACAGGGTGATTAAACTTCCTCTAAAAATATAAAGAAGAAGTATGAAATACGTAAAAATACATAAATATATGAGAATATATGTAAAGAATGGTTAACAAATAAGCAACACATTGGGGATCGAGTAACAACGTAAAAAAGACTCACAAGATTAAAAATGCTTGCAGGTTAAAACTGGGAGCCTATAAAAAGCTATTAACAGTAATTTACAATAGTATAATCAAAACAAAAATGGATTATGGTTGTCATACCTATGCACCGGCAAGCAATAGTTCGCTATACAAGAAACACATTGGTACTAATAACGGGATGTCTGAAGTCTACCCAGATTACTAGAGAGAGATTAATAACTTTCCAAATTGTGTGCTGCACATCCACTTTCTTCGCCTAGCTCCCTTCAATTCCCAGCTTAGGTATATGATGAAAAAAAAAACAATATTACCTCATCCTGACTTCAACATAACTCGTTATCATTGGTTCCGACATGGCGAATGGCGCAGCTACAATTCCATTCCTCACTACATGAACACGTTATTAAGAAACGGTATGTAATAAATCAAAGAACTACGTTAGAAAAATTATTATTGTATAGAAATTTGGCGAACATACAGGAAAATGTGGCAGCACGCTGGGCTATTACGCCAGACGAGTAAGGTTTTGAAAATATTGCCCCTACCGCAACTAAGACAATAGCCAACGCAAGCACCCGGAAAATAACAACCAGCATCTGAGTGCACACGAATGTGCTTAACTGCATTATACTGAACAATTCAAAGGAAGCTATAAATAGAATTGGAAAATAAGATCCATAGAAATTAAAGTAAGCAATAATATCAACAACATACCAAGTAACTACTCAATTACCAAAAACTCAATTGTAATGGAAACTGCAGAAAGTATGGTGAAGGAAGAAATCAATCAAATATGCCCGTACAATAATCATCTAGTTCAGGACACAAAAGACTGTAATGCGAGGATAATCACAAATACAGGACCCAATATCAAAATGCCAGAACAAAGTGGAGTTTTTCTAAAAGAAATAGAGAATAGTAAGGAGATAGTAAATACAGCGAAGGTATCTAGGGAATATCAAGTAATAATTAGCAGAATTCAAACCTTGCATACAAAACTCGTGCCTGTATGGCAGAGAAGAAAAAAGCGTATGTAGTAATTTTAATGTTGGCCTTACTATTCGACACGTAATAAATGAATGTAAATTTTTCAAAACATACAGAGATAATTTTCTGGGACAATTCAACCCAAAGAAAGTAGCAATTGTCATGAAATTCTCAAATTCATTTCCACAATAGGAATTTTCAATTATATATAAATTAAAGTCTGTTTTAGACATATGTTAACAGTTTAATTTATAAAATGTAATCAAATATTCATTTTTGTTTATTTTAAAAGAAATCAAATGTATATATTCATCATTCAAATTTTATAAATTTAAATACTGTGTTACTATGAGGAAACTGTATTTGAAGGTTGCTAATAACTACAGGACTAATGTGACGTTAAGCTTAAAGAAAAACTGGAAGCACAGTTGTGTGTTGTTGGAAGTTCCGTCATCTTATACAGCCGTGAAGCAGCCTCGTGCTTTGGTCAGATTAAACTAATAGGTTTTGTCCTACTGAATCCCCTCATTACAGTCTTGTTGTTGAGTTATTAAATTTAACGTAGGCTTCAAAGTATTTAGATTTTCAGGTTCAAAAAGTCTTTACAATTAAACAATTTTTATAAATGTTGTAAACAATTTTCAGTACCGACGAATCATCTTTCTCAGATCTCACCTGCACTTCAGAAAAAATTACATTTATAATCTGAAACAGCCCATTGCAATTCAAGATAAAGTAGTCGCCTTAAGGGAGCGGATCGTGGCAAGCAGAATACATAAAGATAGGCTCTGCGTTCTATTTACATTTTACGCAGGAAACAAAACATGGAAAGATAGTCATGAGAAGTTAGGAAGAAGACTTACATACCGAGAGTGGATCATAAAGTCAAATCAAAGGTAAGGCACAAAAAAAAACGGTCGTATGCAAATACGAAAGCGTTTGAATAAAGTTGCTTGGAGCATTGTTTGAGGAGAACGTTCCGGAGGCAAAAAGTTCAGGCGTAGCCTTTGTAGATTGTGAGTTTTTTTGTATCATATAATTTTTTCAAATATAAAATCAAAATAAACGGTTGGATAAAGTGAAGTTGTTTAAAAATTAGTTCCTTAAATAATGGTTAAGAAGAAAAACAAAAAGAACAATAATTTTGTGACCCGTATAACAGACGTATACAATAAATTTTGAACATTAAATAGACGTTTAGACCATCCTGGTCCTTGTCAATAAGATGAATAAATCAGCTGATTTACTTTATTGATAAGGACCACAAGTCGAAACGTCTACTTAATGTTAAAAAAAATTAAAAATTAATTGTATAAGTCTGTTATATGGGAAGTTAACACTTCATTTGTATTTATTCACAGACGTTAATTGTTCCTATAATAATTTTGTGAATTAGTGTAAGTATATTCTATTGAAACTGGCGTCTTATTCACTACAAGTGTTTCTTGATCGTTTACCTAATAGTTAAATCATTTATCCCGCAAAGAGAAAAACTAGCTGCTACATTTAATAATTATCTAGCTTTCTATTTAGTTTTTACTGTTAGTTGCTTGTTTCATATTCTACCTCCAGCGAGAACGGTAGAAAATTTCTACGTTGATTACCTGTCTTAATAATTAATTTTCTCAGAAAGTGCATTTATTTTACCCGTATTTTAGTGTTACATTTAATAATTTGATTTGTATGAATATCGTATTTAGTGCATTCATTTAGTGTAGTGGAGTTAATAGTGGAGGAATTTTTTTCTAAATTTCAGAATATTATTCATAGTAGTTCATAATAACATTCATTGTTACTTATAGCTTTTGTACTTTAATTAATTTATACTTTATTATTATTTAGCTGCTATTGGGTATTTGCCCGGTGGCAACTATATACAAAGTTAGCACAATAGCACAATAGAATTCAAATTCAATAAATTACTTATACAATTTACACTAAGGCTTACGAAATTTTGACCTGATAGGAAAAGACAAAGGAATTTATTAAAATCTGAGCATCGCTATTATTTCCTAGTTTCCCTTCCTAATCGACAAATGGCAGATAGAATTTCCCTCCCACAACAACAAACGCGTTTTCTGAAACTGAAATAGATATTCAATGGAACTTTATTCTGTTTCATCGATTGAAAGCTATTGTAATTAATAATATATCTAAAATCTGTTGCATTCATTATCTAGCACTTTAATTTGTTAGCATAAATGCAACCAGGTGTATCCATTTACAGTTATAATATATAGATTCGGAAATGTTTTTGTTGTTATGGAATTACGCCAGCGAAATTTAGGTAATTCATACCTCAACTGTTCGCTGATAATGAATACAGATGCGTGTTTTAGAGTTTTCTGTGTATGAATTGAGAAATTATATCCATTGTGTGCATAAAAAACTCGTAACTCTGCGGAGAGAGAGAGAGAGAGAGAGGAAATAATTTGTTTAGTGAAATACGCGCCTGTCGGCCAAAAAGAGGATGCATACACCGAACATATATTGTGAAACAAATTTAAATAAAGTCTACAAACAACGGACCTTTGTTCATGCGAATCATAATTATGGAAACATTTGTGTTTGATTTTATCACCTTTAGAGCTAGAGGAATAATTATTTTTCTTTTCAATTTGCGTATTAGTAAAAATTACTGCGATTAAATATTATGTATTGTGATTTCATTACAACTCGTATTTGTTACGTTTGAAATTTTCTTAAATTCAATAATTATATATATATATATTACTAAATTATATTTGTATAGATTACACTCGGGAACCTCAATTTTGTTCTCTTAGAGTTGTGGCTTAGTTTTGACAAACTTTTGGCTTCTGAATCCATTATTATTATTATTATATTATAGATTATTTTCTATCACGTAAAGCTTTTAAGCTACAAGATACTCTCCTTTTTTTAAAAGTCATACAAAATATGAATATAAATGAAAATGAAGGGAAAAGTTATCTCATATACCGTTCTTAAAAATTGCTTTATTCATATAAAGATTACATTTAATAAAACAATATGTGCCCTGGTTAGTCTTTATGTTTAAATTTAATTAATAACAACATTACGGCATATTTTCATGTCTTATTCAGGTTTTATTCATACGGAGAAAATATTAACAACAAATTCAAAACCAATAAAGTCAAAGTTAACAAACCTAAAAAATAGATGGAAACTAAATCAAACTTACCAAATCAGAATTTGAACCACATATGAAGTCAAACAATAACATGCAATATCCGAGACATCACGTAAAACTCCTCTCACAAGTGTGGTGATTCATGACCCTTACAGTCGGGTAAAGCAAAAATAATTTAGTTGTTGTTATTTACGTATACAGGACGGAAGACGAGAATGGCTTGGTGGGGCTGAGTAGGCGGGAAATGTCGGCGGGAAAACGTCACCGTCTGCAACATTGTTGATGGCCTGGAGTAGATTAGATTGAGCAGTTGTTGCAGAGAGGCTGCCGGAGAGAGACGCTAGGGAGAGACGAAGCAGTGGCAGAACAAGGCGACATGTATAAAATTTAGTTTCTGCACATTTAAGAAAGGAGATTCATTCGGTGGGAGTACAGAAAATAAACGTGACCCAGCAAAGGAACAACCGGCATACGAACAAAAACGAAGAACGACGTCATCAGGCGTTAACATCCGGTAACGGCAATTTACCTCGGTTTTTCCACACAAACCATTCTCGTCTGATTCGCGAATTTAATTTTCAACTATATCGTTCGTCACCCGCGTTCCCGGGAGCAGCCATTTAAGAAGCTGCGTAGATTATTATTTTTGCTTTTACCGACTGAGCTAATGATTAAATTGATATCGTAAATTTATATGTATTCCACTATAACTTAATTTGAGTTATATTTCTATTCAAATTAAATACATTATTATTATTATTGTTCGTTTGATTATACAACAATATTTTGATGGTGTAACCAACGAACCCCACACAAGTAATTAAGGCGTCGTGTTCGTAGTGGACGAGTTTCTCAAATACCTTTCCCCCCTTCCCCACTCCCCCTTCATGGATCCGGTAGTTGGAAACTTTGTAAACAAAACAGCTCCCTGTGACGTAAAAAGTTATCTTTTCCTAATGTTTTTGTAAATTCGGCTGAATCCTTTGCTAACTAACCTTAACATTTAGGCTAATGTAAAAAACTTACTAAAGTTGAAGTTTATTAAATTTTAAAAATAATATATGTGAACAAAAATAGTTTATGATTAATTTTTATTATCAGACAGTCAATATTGGGTAAAGAAACTGTCCTGGTTTTATATTAAGTCAATGTATACCAGTTCAGAAACTTACCTGATATTATAATTACTATTATGTTGTATAAATAAATAATTTTATCTATTATTTTGTCTTATGGTTAGGTACTACGTGTATTGTCTATGCTATACAAATTATGTACTGAATTTCGTATTAAACCTCTCCGTTTTAACATTAATCTTATCATTACTATTTATTATTGTTGCTATTATTAATTTTTATTTTATCCTCATTATTGTCATTCTAAAAGAAGATGGCTATTTGGATTAGTTTTTTGTCCTTAGGCTTTAAAACTACTGTCACACATCATATATCCATTAAGTTGTTAAATTTTTTCGATAATCTTAATCTCTTCCAAAAAAGAAACTATAAAAATGTTACAAAGTGAGAGTTTGATGTTTTCCAGAAAGTTATGGAAAATAATTTTGGCAAGATACTAGGAAATTCTAGTGTCTCAGCCAGAAGGTGAGAAACATTAAAATTTTCGGTTTTCAGGTCCTTTATTACCCCGACAATGGTAATATGAGATATCATTATATAAATACTATAATGTTTTATTAAAAAATATAAATAATACTAACTTAAAAATGTTGTATTATAGTTTCTTATTTTTTTATTATAAAAAATGTTCTTTTAAATTATTAAAGATATATCTTGACGAAAGTTGTATTCAATAAATGAATAATCTGACATTATTTTATTTATGAACAATTCTCGGGTTTTCAACCGGGTAAGTATAGAGTTTGATGAAAATATATGCATATATTTGATATATTTGAGTTTGAACACAACGTTTCCATGGCTTGCTCTGCCATCTTCTTCAGGTGAACTGTTAGATAATAAATGTATTATTTGGCCACGAGAAAATCCATTGAAAAAGGATATTCATCAACACATTTCTATAAAATATCACTTGCTCATTAAATAATTGAAAAGTGATTATATTACGCATTCCAATTTTACACTCGAATCCTAGGTACGTATTAGGATACATTTCTAAATTTTCTGCTATTCAGTTATCTGAACTCAGTGGGGCAAACTGTGTAAAATTTAATCCACCGTATTCATCCATATTCTACTAATAGCTGGCATATTAATTTAAACATAACTGGGTATTCTATTAAAACCGTGTGCTTTATTTATGATTAATGTGTGTATAATGCTTGGATCAACATCTGAGATAAATAAATTGGGTTACCTTATCGACGTAGTTCTATACTCAGTGTTTCTTATTATCCAGCCAAAGGTTTTGATGAGAGAAACAACTTCAATTATTGGTTTTAATCCGTGCTGGTGTAACAAGACGATGCAAAATGGTAAAAATCCATCGAATACCGTGTGTAATAATTATGAGTTACATGTTGAAGAACGAAATTCAGTTGACATAATGTCTTATAAAATCTTTAATACGCTCTTATTTGTGGAATAAAGTAAATAGATTATCTGACTAGGTATTTGTATAGTTGATGAACTGATTAGTGTAGTGGTGACTAGAGCGTAGCACGACGCAAAACTGCGTGACTTGTACCAAAAATATCATAGCAATGAGTGGTTTAAATATTTTTCATCAAAAATATCGTAGCATTGTAAATCAATCATTTCCATGTGATGTTCTGGAAAAAGCGTTTCTACATCGGCGTTAACAGGGGTGTTGAAAAAATATTATTGTCTTTAAAGAAGGAGAGTCATAATTTAATTTTAATGTACCTAATGCTCCAATTCCGAAATATATCGAATATATATTCTCAATTTTCTGACTGAATGTTTGGCCTTATTAAAATACGTTTAACAGTTTTTGTTCAGTTGAGGTGGAATTTTTAATATTTATATAAATATTAAGTGAAAGCAGGTTTAGTTGTAATTTTGGCCATTCATATTTTTAGTTCAAATTTATACAATATGATAATGGATTGCTTTGTAACTCAGTGACCATAATACATGCCTTTGATGAACTAACATGTATTGGCTCTTAATGGAGAAGCCACTGTTGACCTCCGGCTTAAAAGTTTGGAGATATTTTTAAAAAATAAATTTATGATAGGAAGTCAACAGAGTAAAAGTATATTTCAACATATCTTGCTTTTAGAAAGGAGAGTAAGCCTTCATTTAACAAAGCAGTGCAAGAAGTTTTAAAATGTATAATAAAACGATTAATGTGCAGTAAAGAATGATCCTAAATTATCAATACTAATTAAGGTCTGAAAATCCATTTGGTTGGTTGGTACGTACGTATAGAAAACCGGGAAATATATGCTAACATAAATTAAAATTTAATTATTTTCTATGGTTTAATATTCGGTTATTTAGGAACAGGTGTTGTATTTGTGGGGTGATGAAATTGTAGACAAAACATTTGTATTAATACGGAGGATCGTGTCAAGCTTGATGCAGCGGCTCAGCTCTATAAGCTTGGCACGAGGCTGCCATATACACAACCACATGCAGGAACTTTGTTGCTATCAACGTGACACTCCTGATATTAAACCCAGAGACCATTTTACGACTGAAGAGGTCGTGTTCGTGAGGAGTATAAGTGTGCACGAACGGTATTATCTTGTACAATAAACTTAGATTAAAGTCAAGTACACAACATGGGATAGTGGATCATTTCTACATTGAATAATAATAACCGGTAACAATTACTCTGAAACGAGTTTATTAAAGTGGTCAATGTCAAGTATAAGAGGAAAAAATTGAAGAGGTATGCAATATGAAGAGGTTCATGAATTATATAATATATTTATGATTATTATTAATATTGTTAATAAATAATGAATAATATAAACGTCACATTTAGTATCATTAACGTATAAGTTTCATTAGACAAAGTACAATCATTCCAAATGAAAGTAATTCACAAGACTATTTCGTAACCCTATCTTATTTTAATTACATAAACATAAGTAATTAAAACAATATTGTGCGAAACAATAATTTTTCATTAAGGGTATCAATAATCAGGATCGTGGAGTAATTTGAATCATTATAAAATACACCAAAACTGCAAAACGCCACCACTTGAGGAGTATTTTCTTTAATATATACATATATTTTTAAAATTAGAATGGAAAAATCTTGACCGAACTGGGACTCGCGTCCAGGATCTGCCGCATACCGGGAGGATGCTTTACCACCTGATCTAATCCGACTCGACTCCCGCATCGCTTCGAGATCCCTCTATCCCTTGTGTAAATCTGAAGCTCATACACATCTAAAATTATTATTAATTATCTGGACGTTTGCAGCTATCTACAAAGTTAGTACAATAAATTGCAAATACAAGTATATTATTTTTTTCTGTTAAGTACATTTTTATACTGTGAAATTTCGGATCTTAAAATACAGAGAAGAAAGGCAGTTTCAAGGAGTGCAATTCTCTGTATTTTACTACACTAATTTAATGCTTTCTTTATAAATTTGTTTATCAGTTCACTGATTATATATATATATATATATATATATATGTGTGTGTGTGTGTGTGTGTGTAGTAATTTCCGTAGCCTATACCTAAATTGAAGAACGTTAGTCGAAATAGTACTCAGAATATCTGCAGACAAGGAATTAAAATCACGTATTGATCTATTTACAAATTGAATTTTCCTACGTCTGTGCGTTTCCCTTTTGTTTAATTATGAAAATTCTGATTACTTTTAAAAGATTATTTGTTACTTATTCCCAGGCTGGTTCACCCGTATATGCTTTATATGGACAAAGCCTGGCATGTTTCCTCCTATTATATTTTTTTCCAAGGCTGGAGGTAGTTCATTTCTATATAGTACCCAACATGTTGCACCATATTATAAAACTGGCCTGACCATGGGTTATTAGCAGGTATCTTGTTTTTCTCGTACATTCCTTCAAGGCCCTGTTTACAAAGTGTAGCGCCTTCCGTCATTTATCTGCGACTTCGCCGACTTGATTATCCCAATTTAAATCTTTACTAATCGTGAACCAAGATATTTACAATTTTTTGATTCCGTTACTATTTTGTTCACCATCTAATATCGAACTGGAGGAACATTTCTCTTTTTTTTGTGAAGACATTTTCCTTACTATTCGTTGAGTTTATTTGTATTTTATTTCTGACCATTGGTAAATTTTGTCTCAGACAGCCTGATTATCTGTGCATCCTCCAGATTTACAATTTCCTTATAAACCATACAATCGTCGGCAAACAGTTTAGTATACCCATAGTTAGGTCATTTATAAATGCTAGGAACATGTAAGTGCCGACCTCCTGTGGTCTAATGACTATCCCGGCTGACTCAGAAATCACGGGTCCCGGTTTCGAATCCTAGTATGAGCTTGGATGAGTGTCGTCATGGTCGCGAAGACCGGGGTTAAGACTGCTGGAGAATCGATACGCTGACCACGTATCACTCCAATTTCGGAATGTGTCACGCAAGATGACAATCCGCAGTCGACCCGGTTGGCCCAGGCCGTCAATGGACTGTAGAGCCAAAGAAGAAGGAATACAATGTTTCGAAGGCTGTCACCGCCATATTCTTCACCTACAGAAGAAGGCAGTGACAGCCTTTGAAACTTTGTGGCAAATTAACGTCTATACCCGAGTGGAATCCCGAGAACACTTCGTTTATCAAAATTCTTGTTTGATCGAACTACAACGACCATCTTCCCACTGGACTAAGATTAGACAAGTCTAATCCCAACCCTAGAAGCAGTACCTGGAATTTCGTACCGCCGTCTGGTGGTATTACAATAATTTCCTTCCCGGAGTTCCAGAGATTCTTCCTGAACGAGACCTGATGACCAGCGGCAAGATCGAGACGATGCAGAAACTGGTTATGTCAAAAGTTGCTCTGTATGTAACTTATTTACAATTTCGTCTTACTGCCAATTAGGAGTTAAAAATTTCATTAATTTAAATCTGCGTTCATGACAAGGCCCTTAATTACGGCCCTAGAATAAGATCTCACTGTTTTAAATGTTAGTGGCTAAGGAATTAACTCTTGTAAATTTAGTATGAAGTGTAATTATTATTAATCATAAGGAAAAATAAGAATGAATAATTTGTGCAATAAATATTGTATAATATACTATTCTAAAACGTAAAAATAATTTATTCAGACCATTCATATAACATTTCTTATTATACATTAGTTCAACTCCATATTTTAGTTTCCGTGTTGACAGTTTTATATATATTTTATTCACGGTAAATCCGGTAGTTTTCATATATGGCTATTTGGTAGCATAATAGTTAATTGTATAATTTTATTGAGGATTAGATCAGGTCCAGGAACCAGGTTGCCTTTGTTTGAATTTACTTCCTTCTTCTGGTGGTAACAAGTGACAAAGCAGGATCCTCAGACTGACAGAAATGTACACTTCTTAACCAGTTTTTCTATAATTAACCTATTCTCAAACCCGAAAACCAATGGTTGTTGAAACTGCTCTTAAATATAGCCGGGATAGTCACTAATCATAGTTTGAATAATTTCAAAGCAGTGGATTCGACATCAATTTGGCCATTTTGGTTCTGTTATTATTGGAATCAAAATGCATCATAATTAATCTCAGAAATCCCGAATACTTGAAGGAAAATTACGGTAGTTCAACCATATCTAAGGTTAATCTTTCTGCAGTCTAAGATGTGTACAAAGTTTAGTTGAAGTTTCTCCAAGTGTTCAGTTCTACTGGAACTCACACATACAAATAATATTATTTACATTAGTGGAGTAAATATTTATACTTCTTTATATAACCAAAGTTAGTTTTTAATTTTAAATGCTGAAATTCGTTCTGCGGATCTTGGAAATACATTATTTTGAATATATACAATATGAGTTAGACCGTTTTCATGTATTTTAACAAGCAGTGAATTGATTCTTTTCACTGCACCGATTCGTCTGTTACTCGTGCTCGGCCGAGCACGTAAATATGCACCAAAGGTTTTGCATAAGGTCGTGAACCTCCGTCACACTGAATTTTTGTTCTTTTCCAAATTATCCACAATTATATTCCCTTGCCAATTTAATACAGCTGATAGACTTTCCGTGTAGAATATAGAAATTTCTCATAGTAGTAAGGCGTAAAATATTTCTGAGCTCATATTATAAATAGACTAGTGATGCAATTTTAATTACCATTATTTATTTAATAACGCAATGTAATCTCAAAAAATGTTAAAAGTAGTCTTATAGTACACCACCTGGTTGAATACAATAAAAACAATAAAAAATTCGTTTATTTAAAAAAATTAAAAGAGAAAAACAAAACAATTAAAAGATTTATATATATATATATATTATATATATATATATATATATATATATATATTGTAACATGTTAATTTACAGTCTCAGATAAAAAAACAATATACGAGTAGGATTGTAGCTTGCGAGTTGCGACCTGTTTGGGCAACTTTCTACATTTGACGTGTCAACGTTGGGGCATCGAACAACGAACGTTGGTGAATGTACTGACGGACATTGAACAATGGAAAATTAATACCAGATGTATCTACTACATTTGGCGAGCCAACAGTGGGGAGACATCTGTGAGGCTTAGAACATCGAACATTTGTGAGGCTACGAGCATTGAAAGTGTGGAGGACGACGAACATTGTACCCGAGAATCGAACGAGTGTTCCAGTGACCGCTACGTGGATATCTTTGAGAGGTGTGTGTGTTTTTTTTGTTGCGAGGGCAGGTGAAAATCTTCTAAAGACACTATCTCAGGGTCCGCACTGGATAGTAGTGTGGGATTCTACCCAACGATGACTGTATCTCCCTGTGGGATCATCGTTAGACATCACTTCACAGGAAGTATTCGTAGCGTCAAGCTCTATCTGTCCCCTTTAAACATATTATTTCTCTCTTTTTCGTAATTTCTTAATCTTTGAATAACTGTAGAGGCATATTCCAGGTATTAAGTGAAAGCAGCATATTGGTACCAAACTATCTGGTGTTATTGAACTTCCAATATCGCTTTTAAATGATCGTCTCCCATATGAAAATCTCGAGCAACTGAAAAACACGTGTTCTGGTGTCTCATTAACTCCACATTCAGGGCATGCAGGTGGATTATCTATGGAAAACCTGTAGAAGTATGCCCTGAAGCAGCCGTGACCGGTCAAGAGTTGAGTAAGATAATAATTCACTTCTCCGTGTTTCCGATCAATCCAGTCTTTAATAACCTATGGGTCCATCGGCCTTTATTGGACTCATCCCAACGGCGTTGCCATTCTTCATATGTTTTGAGCCTCTCAACTCTTTTGCCTTCCAGACCTCTGTTTGTTTGTAGTCTGCGGCACTCATCGGCCAGAATGTCTACCGGAGGCATTCCTGCCACCACACAGACTGCATCGACCGATACTGTCCTGTAGGCACAGGTAACGCGTAGTGCACAGAGCCTGTGGACGGAACTAACCTTTCTTTTGTTTGATTTTACTGTCAAAGCAGTACACCATATCGAGGCACCATACAAGATCACTGATCGCACAACATTCGCGAAAATAAGTCGCCGGTATTGTCTTGGACCTGCAACATTTGGCATAATTCGTGACAGTGCAGATAATGTCCCAGCTACTTTACGTCTTACATAATCAAAGTGGTGTTTAAAAGACATCCTTTCATCTATCATTATACCAAGATACCTGATAGACGATTTCGAATAGATTTCGCAGTTTCCGACCGTAAGGGTGATAGATTCTCTAGATTTGCTCCGAGTGAGTGAGTGAGGGGGTGTAAAAAAGCAGATTACGGTGTATGTGGAGTAGTGGGACGAGTACACAAGAAAACAAATATATTGTGTAATATTTGTGTGTTCTGTGGAGTATTAAAATGGCAGAAATTTAGGAATTTGCTATAGCTGAAAAGGTAGAATCTGTGGTAGTGGAGAATGCAAAAGTATCATGTTCAAGCAATTGTATATGTTTCTTAATAATAAATTTGATGAGCATAGGGCAGATATTAAGGTTAAAGTTGATGCTACGTTTGATGGTTTGAAGTCTAGTTTAGACAGTTTAAATGAAACACTAGATAGAACAGGGGAAAGAATTGATGCATTGTATAACAAAATAAGTGAACAACGTGATAAAAGTTACGACTCCGATCAGCTGATCGAGAAACACATGCATGAAAGTGTAGATAAGAAGGCAGAACTTGTAAATAGTAATGTTTAGCAGATAGAAAATAAGGTAGAATTTCAGAATTTAAAATTAAAAACTAATTTTGGTTATATAAATAAGTAAAAATATTTATTCCTCTAATGTAAATAATATTATTTGTATGTGTGAGTTCCAGTATAGCTGAACACTTGGAGAAACTTCAACTAAACTTTGTACACATCTTAGACTGCAGAAAGATTTTAAAACTAATGTTGTACGTAGTGATTTTAATCTAGCTAAGCATTCATGAGCTAAGAGAGTTAAAGGGAATGTAAAGGTTAAGGATACAGAATTGGTAATGAAACCTTTCTGTAAAGAAAATTGTGTTCATTGCGGTAAATGGCGAAATAGAAAAAATCCCCCGAACAGCACAAAGGAGGAATTTAAAGCGAAATAAATGGCGAATTGTCAAATGTGGGTGTAAAGTTAAGAAAGTTGAAGTGGATGTTAATCATGATATTGAGAGTGGTGGAAGGTTGTTAAAATTAATTGATGTATCTGCGAATAAGTTTAAGAACAAATGTAAACGTGTAGAGCATCTGATGAAAGGTGATAAATGTGAATGTAATGCAAACGCATTTAATAAGCAGGTTAGGGGACAGCAAGAACAGCTGATCATGTTTGTAAACAAAGTTGAAGTAATGAAATGTTTTGCTAATAGATTTTATAAAAAATCCCGAAAAATTTGTAAGAGAAAATTACGCGAGGAAAAAAGGTTGTCGTAAAATTAAGCGAAATTTAATGATTGCTTGGATTTCTAAAAAATATGCATACTATGATAAAAACAGAGTAGGAAGAAATTTATTTGTAGGTGTTGAAGAGTTGTGATGATTGTGTATTTCCTTGGAATACAGGTGAAAATATCCAATGAGGTAATAAGTTACATTAAAGGGCAAAAACAGCTGTTCTGCTAGATGTCAAAGATTAGTAGACGTCAGAAACAGCTGATGGGAGATAAAAAAACTTATGTACTCTATGTGTAATTAGCTGTAAAAACCATGTGGTCAGTTGACAGTTTTCGACGTACATCAAACAGCTGAATGTCAAACTAATAAATGTCCTATGATACGTTAGAAACAGCTGGGGTGACCGCAAACAGCTGATTCTAAAGATCGTAAATAATTTGTTTGTTTGAAGTTGTATGATTGTAATTAGATTTAAAGGCTGGTTTGTGATTTATTTGCTATAATTTAATTCTGGATTCCAATTGAGCTTGGCTTGGAACCCATTGTTTCACCGGAGGAACGCGGGGCTGAGTCACGGGACCCCAGATGCAGCGGAGACGGGCCACGTGACCGCAGCCACGGGAGACTAGAGTATGACTAAGCAAGTGGACCAATGGGGGACGCCCTCGCTCCCACGTCCACATCTAGCCAATCACAGACGGTCTGTGCTGGCACAGACTTGCCTCAGACTATATAAATGCTTACACTCACCGAATTTGTCACTTCAGTCTGAAGATGATGGCAGAGCAAGCCATCGAAACGTCACTGTTAAAAACTTTGACGCGGTTGGAAACCCGAGAGGAATTTATAGATGTTTCAATTAGTTTATAAGTGGAATTTTGTAAAGATTTTTGTAATAAGTAAGCATTTGATGTAATTGAAAAACGTTGAATTAGTTAATTGATTGAATTGTATTTTTACTTAAAGAATTGAATTATGTTTGAATTAGTTTATAAGTTAAATTTTGTAAAGATTTTTATACTTTCTGATTAAGGGCGTTGGTCAATCAAGTTGCTTATGATTGTGTTGAGGGAGTGGCGTGTTAAAAAATTTGCTACCCAATTTTTTTAATTCATTGCGAGCGGGGATAATGTAACATGTTAATTTACAGTCCCAGGTATAGATATAGAGCAGGATTGTAGCTTGCGAGTTGCGACCTGTTGGGCAACTTTCGCGCCACGACACAGACAGACATTGTTGTCGGGGAGACGTATTGTCGTGTGTCTGAGAAAGCGAAAGCGTAAAGAGAGTCCAGGCGAGAATGTCCTCGTAGACGGAGGTACTGTGGTCCGAGAATCCTTGCGGCCACGTGGTAATCAACGGTTATCGAATCAATCCCACATTTAGGTGGTGACGCAGGGGGAAGTATCGTTAAGTGCTTAATTAGTTTACGTTAACGAATTTTGAGAGTTGATAGCGAAGGATGAATGAGTGACCACGAATGAGTTACCAACGTCATGCTCTGAATAAAATTAAACTTGAAATCAACTTTTGGTGTTTTTATGGAAAAATACCGGGCGCCATAAAAGTGTTAAATTACGATATTGAGGAAGAGTTGGCCGGAAACGACGGACCTGCTACAATATATACATTTAATGTTAATACTGATATGCCGGCTGCTCTGCATGAAAACCCCTTCTCCCAAAGTTACCGTGTTTACGGTGAAAACTCGCATGAGATCAAAAGAAATGGACTCTGTAATATGGCAATACTTGTAGGATAGAACCTTTCGGCGGCTAATCGGTATGGCTGCTCAAAGAATTGGAGCAATATTCGGGTGAATCCCACGTGGATCTTGCTTTTCTTCCGCCGAACCCTTCTCCATCCGCTCTCTACCAAGCGCCAGCCAAGAATAATCAATTTTTCTCATTTCCCAAAATTTCTTCCAGTTCCACTCCCCTCTCCCTTCTTTACTACGGCTCGCCTGATTGACCTGGCTCAACATCCCCATCAAAATATGTTATACGTTTCCTGGTTTGCTACAGAGCCTACAAGGATGAGGCGATTCTAGAAACTACGCTATTTTCAACGCAGAAGATCCGTCCTAGAATTCTATCTGTTTCTCATACTTGTTCCAGCCGCAAATAAATATTTCTAAGCTAAAATTTTGAATATTGTAATAAATATAATAATTAACTAATCTCCGGCGCACATTAAACCTGATTAAGATAAAAAATTAACAAATTAAACTAAATAAAGAGATGTGCGCTATAGTCTTTTAAGTTTAGATATGTAAATACTATCTCATTTGATAGTAATTATACATCTAAAACTTGAAGATACAGGATAGACACTTAAATGAAAATGTGTAAATTTATTTGAATAATTTTAGCGTTATCTTCATAAATTCGTAGATAAAGTTGTAAACATATTTGTTTTAAGAAATTAATGCCTTTTTGAATGTCGTCTTTAATCAGTCAGTATATCAAATTATATTTAGTCTGATTTCTTGATCTATGTAGATTCCTTTCTGATAATTCTATTTACATTTTCGAACTACGTTATCTTTGTATATTAAATAGGGTGGGGGAAATACAGCAGCCCAGTCTTACGCCTTTATTAGTTTTGATTAGATTTGTTATTTTCATATCTGTATCTATAATTATTTCGGTGTTTACGTAAAGGCTCCTGATAGCATTTATCAAGTGGAATGGGTATCCTTCGTTTGTCGTGATATTCCATAACATTTCACTATAGACGGTATCAAAAGCCTTCTCAACATTGAAGAAGGAGAAATGAGTTTCCTTATTGAATTCACTACGTTTTTCGATAATTTGCTGTAATATGATTAGTCCGTCAATTGTTGATCGATCTTGTCTGAAACCAATTTATTTTCACATGTTAGATTCTCAGTACTGGTTTTTAAATAGCTAAATAGAAAAGACAGATCACTTTAGCCTTTCGCCATTCTAGTGGTATGGTTTTTGTCTCCAACATTGGTTGAATATTTTTAGTGATTTTGAGGTGTAAAATTTATTATTTCTCCGTATTTCGATAACTTGGTATTAATTCCGTCTCTGCCCGTAATGTTTCTGTTTTTTCCCCGCTAGCAAAGCTTCTGTCTGTATTTCATGTCTATATTATATAAACCTCTGTGATGCACAGTGCTCGGTGGCACTTCAATTATATTTTCATCATAGAAAATTTGTTTACTATGTCCTATCCATTTATTTTCTGTTATGTTATTTACTTTAAACAGTCATGAAGTTTCTTAAGCGTTTGTTTACCGTGAATGTAATGTGATGTGCTTTTTTGTGACCCGTTTCGCAAATAATTATTTAATTGAAATAATCTTGAACATATTTTGCCTACAATTGCCTATAATTGATGTCAACTAATTTTATAATGAAAATGTATATTATTTAATTGATTGATTCTATATAAATTTATTTTCATTACGTTTTTATTGGATTTTACTTAAATCTTTTTAATCTTGGTAATTAACTACTATTAGGAAAATGTAAAAAATTAATACATCTTCAGTACTTTGTTTATTTAAAACTATCTTGGTGCTCTATGATTCCCTAGGAATTCAATTATATTAGGGTGACCGTACAACCCCGTTTATTTGGAGCAGTCCCAAGTTTTAGACTTCTGTCCTCGGCTGCGAGGCGTGTTCTCGACTTTGTCCTCGGAAAGCAGCCTTGAGTTTATTAGGTTGGACATATTTAGGTTATGCATAACAATCTA
This sequence comes from Eucriotettix oculatus, assembly GCA_034510155.1. Taxonomy (NCBI): domain Eukaryota; kingdom Metazoa; phylum Arthropoda; class Insecta; order Orthoptera; family Tetrigidae; genus Eucriotettix; species Eucriotettix oculatus. Next base: position 196,417,637 of record CM067376.1, on the reverse strand, counting down.
TTATAAAACCATTAATTTTATCTGTTTAGTGATTTACTAATTTGCGTGGAGCTGAAACTAAAATCGAACATATGTTCACAGAGCAGTATCTGATATAACAATGATGTGACCTCCAATCAAAACTCATGCTACAACAATAGATGGACAATGATTGCCCCCTCTATCTCTCTCATACTGCCAAAATTCCAATTATGATATCACAGATGCGCCTCCCCTCCCACAACCACGCCATAAATGTCCCCGGATCGACAGAAAATAATATGGTCACTGTATTTATATTAGCTCGCTACAAAATAAAATTGAGTGGGAGGCCTGGGTATTTATATAATAAATCTGCAATCCTATTTATAACACATTGATTATTCTTAGTGATGGTCAAAGTAAAGCGATATTTTACGCTTTGTAGTCATTTAATTATTTCGTTTGACAGGCTTGACACGTGAAGGCATAATCTATACTGTTGCAATAACTGTAAAAAATATATTATAAAGAGGGGAAGAAGGAACATAAATTTTCAAATGATCGACAGAAACCTTCTCTGGGGTGATGAGCGCAAAACACAGAATTTCAAGGCAATAGGATGAATGGTATACGAACGCATAATAAGCCTTATAACTCCCGGGCAGCGACCTACCTGCTGTTCACTACGACCTGATGTACAATAATGTACTACGTTATTATCAAGTGTGATTAAGTGTTCGAGAAACCATCAAAAGAGGTTTTAACTAAAATAATAGAGAACTCCTTCCGCGATAGGTATTAACTGAATTTTAATTTAATTGTAGATAATATATTGTTTCTAAAAAATCAAATGTCAGAGGAATGATTCAGTTAAGTAAAGAATTATTTTTTTAGAATAAATATATTTATTTAAATTTCGGAGTTCAATTAATTATAGAATTATGAGGAGATTAAAAAAATAATTAATGTTAAGACGGGGTTAGTATTTATTTGCCTTATCTAACATTAACATTTTAAATAAATTAAATTTCATCACCTTAAGTTACTTTGAATTTTGAGTTTTAATTTTTTAATGTTTTATTCTAAAATTTTTGGAACATTAAATTAAAGTTAATTTGTAGTTTTTAATTTTAATTTATTTTCTATTTTAAATTCATTTCAATTTTTAAGTTGGAATAATTTTGTTTTTATTTTCATCCTTTTGAATATCAATAATATCATTAAAATCTATTTTAATATTTTGTGCTTATTCCATAAGTGTTTGAATAGTATAATTTTTAAGTTTGAAATTGAGATCTTTTTAAGCTGTGTCAGTAATTCTTGGAACATAGATCGATTTCCCAATACACTGTAATTCTCGACTTTTGAATTTGAACACTAATACCTATTGTAACATTGAATTACATTTGGAATTAAACTGGTTAATGCTCTTTCGTTATCTTCCTTTATAAATTTCCTCTACCGACGGGCCAAGTCCATAATGCTTAAAAGATAAAATTATGTTTATCTCTTGAATGAGAGACACGCTACGGGTCAATTTAATGTTGTTTAAGATTAGGATATTAACAGAGTCGCTTAGTAAAAATAACGTGAGAAGGGTCAAATCTCAGGGTCATTCCACGTCAAATCAACCCAAAAAAATACGATTCGACACCCATGGTCTCAGATTTTAATGAAACCTGGCATGTTTGTTCCTTTCATGAATATAAGAAATGATATGAAATATTTCTGCTCTATCACAAATGGTTTTTTTGATTTTACAGCCCTAAAGTTTTTGAAATCTGCGTTTTTTTTTTTTCGATCGTCGGATGAAATGGAAATTTTGTTCTGCCCATCAAAAATACTATATAAACTTCCGTTATTATACCAACCGAGTTGATGAAATTTTCATGGGAATACTTCAATATGAAAGGAAGCCAGAAAACACAATATTTATCTATAAACTATCTGGAATGGTCTAAAAAAATTCTGAAGTGGTGAAATGAATTTTTTAAATGAAAATATTCCCTATCGACGCGAAAACGGAATATCATCGTGAGGGAAAAGGATAACGACAAAAATTTTTCATATATTATTTTTTGAAAGATCTACACTAACCGACAGCAAAAATAAAGTGAATGGTTTATTCACTCGCTTCATCTGATTTTTTTCACTTTCAAAAATAGGAAATAGAGGTCGTGTCCATTCCATGTGGGCTTAGTTTCAGACCGATCCCCGAGCAAACCATTTTCCGATTTTGATGAAATTTTTACAGTTTGTACTATGATCGTTAAATAACATCTGAAAAATTTCAGTCGTGAATATTATGCCTTTCTGACTGAAATCAGTTTTTTCGCACTAGGCAAGCCGTACTCAGAGTAGACGTCGTTCCAAAATGCCTCTTTGAGCTTTCTTTATTATTTTCGTAATCTGAGCATTAGGTTTATCCTAGAAAATAATTTTCAGGATCTATTCTGTAATATGTGCCGCAATATTAAAGCTGGGTTGAACTGACATGGAATGACCCCTCAGTCAACTGCCGCTACTGAGTACTTCTCGGATCTGTTTCACTCGGGCTGTGGGATGTTCCGCTCTTCTGAGGATTCATTCTACCAAACGCAAAAATCTATTTTTGTCAAGGCATACAAATGTAAACCAAGCACGATCTCCGATGATGAATATTTGAGCCTTCAAAATCCAAATTATTGTTGTCAACCTTTTTTTCTTTCGCCTAGTAACACTTAATTACGCATTATTATAATTTATGTATATTACGATAATAATTAAGTATTATCTTATTTTAAACACATATTATATATAATTTTATATATATTATATTATATATAATTTTTTTAATTACGTAAGATCATAATTCGTTTCATTATATAATAAAGGTATATAGACATATACCTTTCGTTTGGTTGAGCAGTTTCTTTGAGTTAAGAAGCTGATGGTTTACCAATCTGTATAGTTGTTTTTGTACGTCTCCCTCCATTGATTCCCAATAGATTACCAACAAAGGACTCGGCTCAGGGCCATTTAAATGATGCGTGTAATTCATATGTCGTAGGTTTAGTACAATTAATGTTCATGGGGTTAAAGGTAAATAAATATATTACGGAGATAAATGTTGTGTTATGACATATGCTAATGGTTTGGTTTGTGAACGTAATTATTTATGCTTTCGTAAATACCGTTTTTGAAATATGCCCATTTCAGTACACAAATATTCCATTCATTCAAAAATTGTTTACCTGCTTTAGTACCAATTATTGACTAAAATAGTACTATAATAATGACCTAATTGTATCGTCAGATATTAAACAATCTATTTATTTACCTACGTGATATTTATTTATTTACAGGGATCCTCAGTATCTTTATGACATAATTTTGTTGTTCACTAATCTTTTAATATTAACTTAATTATTTTTGTATAGTCGTTTGTACATAAAGTCTTCCCTTCGATAAATAATTACAGTGGGTTTAAATTTTGAATGCTATGGCGACTTTAATACAGGGGTAATATTTTCGAGTTTTACCTGAATCACTTAATCTGATTCTCACTATCATCATCATCTCCAGAATCCATCCTCGAATCGTGCAACGAAACTCCAAAATTTTTATCAATGAAACACTCTTATTATTAATATATATAGAATACAGAATACACTAACCAAATAAAACCTCGTTTGGTATTCATCCATTTTCTTCCGATGATTGCGCTAGGTCGTAGCAGGCAACTCTTAATCCGACAAAACGTTGCGTGGAAACAGCAAAACGGATGTTTTGTTGAATCGAAATGAAATCCAAGGTCAGATCGAAGAACTGACGGGAGAAGCATCATTCTGCGAAAACTGATACGACTAGATGGATTCGTGTAGACGCAAGTTCAGACAAGACGTCAGTTCCAGTTCACAACTTACTCGAGCTCCCATAATTTTCCTTCAATATGTCAGAGAAAGGAGAAAGAAATAATATAGAAGGGAAATGGCCACTCTTGAAGAAAGGAATGACTAGAGCAGCCAACGAAAAAGTAGGAAGAATAGTTCAAACCAATAGAAAGGCATGGATAACACAAGAAATAATCAAAATTATTGCTAAAAGGCATAAATTTAAAAATTGAGATCAGTCAGTAATAGGAGACAAGAGGTGGATAATGAAGAGTTGGGGGACCAAATTTTAAGGTCGGAGTTCGGCAGGGCGGTGACAGATCGGAGCAGTTGTAAGGCGCCAGGAATTGATAACAGTCTATCGACGTTTATAAGAAGCAATTTCATGACTTTTCAGGATAGTTTGTGAAATGTACGAAACGGAAAGAATACCAGAAGAGTTTAGGAACAACATAATTATCCCTATATATGTGTGATAGATGCGAACAGAGCAGGACAATTAGGTTCCTATCTCATTCGTTCAAAATATTAACGAAAATAGTATACGTATATATGAGTATGGAACGTCAAATATAATGCGAATTAGGAATCATACTGCAAGAAGAAGAAATAACCTTCCTATGTTTTCCGATGATATTGTAGTATTAGAGGAGTCAGAAGAAGACTTGAAAAAATAAATGGCTTGAACGTGGTCCAGGAGAAAGAGTTCACGATGAGGTTTAATAGAGTGAAAACCAAGGTAATGGAGTGCAGTATGGGAAACAAAGATAACGAGACAGATAAATATACTCTTTGAGATGGTTTACAAGAAAGAGTTGAACAAAGTGAGAAATTTGGGAACGTTTGGGACTGGAGAAGAGGAAGTTTATAATACATCGTTGTGATACTTCTATTTATTGGATGTTTTAAATGATCAAGACGTACGAAGGGTGCATCGAGAAACTGTGCACGATGTCTGAATTTGATATGTTGAAATAAGACTGATGGTAAAGCGAAACTGAGGGTAAAACGTTGCATGGAAACGTTTTGCATGACCGACAAAACGTACAATAAGAAGTACCGTTGAAACTCCCACACATCCAACGTCTGTGACCCTAGTATACATCTCTCATAAATGATTGAGGTGTCTTGGCTAATGTCAACCTTAATTCCAAAGCAGAAAGGGATAAAAAAATTCCCATAAGTAGCCAGGCTCCGCTTACGAGAGCTTGCTCAGTTTTCCAGTGATTCAGTGTAGGCAAATATCAAACTTAGAAAGAGCTACTCGTTGTTGTGATTTCGTACTGTCTGGCGGCACGACTGCGACGCCCAGAATTGCCACTGCGTACGTCTGGCGAAACAATGTTTCTCTGAAAACAGTGACGAAGCGTCATTTCCTTGTGTGAGCTGCGGTGGGACGAAGCGTATTTTTTCCGCATTAGTAAAGTAAACGAATATATTGGTGAAGTTTTAATTTCCCTTTTGGAAGACAGATCCGTTATGTGGGAAAAATTTGATGACAAATACAACGATAGGAATGCCAAGAATGATGCCTGGTACAAAGTTTTCGAGCACTACCCCCATGATAAGATGAAGTTGATGAAAAGGATAAATATTCGTTTGGAAATACAATTATTAGTAACTCTATCATTTATACATGCGTCCTGCATTATTTTTCTTACAAGGGGGGTTTATTTTTTGAAATTATTTAACAAATTACTTGTACTTTTAAAATAATTTTTTTTATGTAAAACGAATTCCATTAGTGTCTCCTGCGCACTATTTACAGCTATAAATATTAATTAAGGGGACGATTGTTTAAATTTCAAAGGGTTTATCAGTGTTAATTATTGGGGTAGCAACGTGCAGCAGAGATTTCACGTTCGTGACGAACCTGATGCATCTTCTCAGCGATTCGGAAAATTCTGCATATTATTTTTCCTTCTTCTACTCTCAAATTTGCATGTTGGGTTGTTGATTTACCCTCTATTGACGGAGAACGGCTCCGGAACTGGTACTGCCCGGCGATTGAGGAATACCCAGTTCTTCTCCTTCTTCACTCCAATACACAGTTACTACCTCTTCAGTTCACATCACCAGAAAGTCCAATTTCTAGCTTTATTTACTCGCTCTTCCTTCTAACTCAATGTTCACCACCCTTTCAACTCTCGATCAACTCTGACTTATTAATTGTTCATTTCTATATTCTCTTTTACTTCCGCGGCTTCCTGTTCCCTACCAATTCCTCGCCTTTTCAACGTCTTAATCATGTCTCTTCATTTTCGTCTTCTCACCTCACAGATAAACTCTTACTTTCCCCTTTCACAATGTAATGCCATTCCACGTGGCGTGTGTTTGCCAATCTTTATTGAACCAAGCGTGGGTCGGTACAAGATTTTCGTTCATTGTCTGGCATTATACTATATTTTAATTCGAAGTTAAATTGCACCAATCACGCTGATTAATGTCTTTTTCCGTTGCTTTGATAAGTATCCAAGTCCGCAATACAGATATTATTAAGATGTATACATCTTTATTTATTCACAAAAAATAAAAACACAATGATTGCCCTTCCTTTCAGTTGCGAGTGCAAATGCTCACCTATGTATTTTATAGACTATTTATTCTTCAACAATTATCTGAAGTATAATTAAATAAATATGTTGACCAATAATTACAATAATTACAAAATATCTTATTGAATGGCTTTTTGACACTGGAATCAATGTAAGTGGGAAAACAAGAAAAAAATTACGTATCGTTCCTAATTTTATTAGCAAACGTGACAATAGTATTATTTAATTTTACTGTACTCACATATATCGCCTTTCGTATCAATTCATTTTCTTAATCAATTAAAGTACTAATCAAGATTATAATTAACCAATACTAAACTGCAAAGATGTTTAACGCCTCCACCCAACCCGTATATTAATTTCCTGCATTACTATGGAAGATTTCTACGTGAATTTACACAAGTTGTAGTGTAATGCTTTTTAAATGGTCCCGGCGCTATAAATATTAATTATGAAAATTTTAGGCAAATCGGCCGAGCAGTTATTACGTTAGGAAGACACGCGAATTTGCATAACCTTTTATTTATGCACAGGAAGATATAGAGATTAACCTCGTCTGCTCTATTTTAAAACGTCGTGGATAACAGAGATAACACACGAGATTGAAGACTAGTGAGTGGCGGCAATTAATCCCCGACTCTAATGTAATGTTAATGGGAAATATTGTTATTTTATTAGATAGCCGTGCCTCTTTGCTGAAGCTTGCAAGAATTAATATTTTCTCATGTGTAGAGGCGGACCCCGTGTGTGTGCTTTTAACATGAAGCCCTGATGTGGCACACGCCCACCATTAGTGCTGTAGCAAGACAACACGCCTATCTGCGTATTTGGGTCAACTCTGGAAAATAAATGACTACCACCAACTTTGTTAATTATTATTGAAACACGCGCACCACCGGAAAATCTCAGCTCCACCTCTTCATTCACCCTGCACGTAATATTCTGTTAGGGTCATTTACAATTATATGTTAAAGACTTATAGCTACGAAAAAATAAACAGAGATCTGATATAGTTTAACATGGTCATATGAACGGTCATCGATTACTGAAAGTTAATATTAAGGTCAAGGTTAAGGTTAAGGTTAATGTTAGGCTAGGTTATATTAGGCCTCCCTCTTCTGTTCTTACTCCACATACTTCCCTCTTATGCTAATTTTACAAGACCCTCATGTGTCAAAACGTGGCTTATTAATTCATCCCTCTATATTGCTCTCACTTCTCTTATTCTCCTTAGAACATCGTGGTTAGTTACTCTATACATCCTTCTGATTTTCATCATTCTTCTATAGCATAATCATATTTGACCTGTTTATGATTCATATATATGATTGATTATCTAACGAATATACTGGTAATTATTATTTAATTCTATATTAATATTTAAAAAATGAACTTTATAATAAAAATATTACTTTAACGAAACAAATTTTTATATTCTTTACAATTTTGATATCTTAAATTAAAACTACAAATTTATTTACATAAAAAATTATACACATTAAATTCTTAAAACTAAATAATTCTATGTCATACCTCAGGGTGTGTATTATGGGTCTTCTTATAGAATAAAATATTTTACACAAATCTACTTGGACCTGGTAGTACAGAAAAACAGCAAAGGGTCACAGGGGTAATTACCGTGTTGGCGTAGTGCATATTCCAGCTCCTTCCTCCTAAGTGGGTCGTCCTCTCTCCAGATCACAGCAGCCGCTGCTATTCTTCCTGTTTCAGGAAGAATTTCAAAATATCCCTTGCCACAATTACAACCACAATCATGATTGAGAAGCTTAGCGTAGGATAGCTCCAAGCCGAATTTCTGATCAAATATGTCTCCCGTCTCAATATTCTCGAAAAATCTGTCCAAAATTTTTTTCCCTCCGAATCTGTTCTAGATAATCTCTGCCAAATCTCTCGTTTCGCCGCTCTCGAATAATCTCTCCAAAAATTTCTCTGCACGCCTTTTTAAAATCTCCTCTCCACTTCTTTAGTTTAAATCACCAAAGTGGCAGGGATGGATATCCACCAATAACATTTATGGTTCTGATAGGGGAAATACACCACCCGATGCCGCCAACTCTCACCAAAATTGGGAAACCCCCAAGGCGCGACGCGGAGCCTGAGTTTTATTGCCCCTGGCTCAAATTCTGTCTCCTGACCCCATATCGCAAAAAGTCCTAGTAGATGTGTCTGGCCGTTACAATATTGATAAAATCGACACTACGATAATTTATTTTTCCCCGTTTCTCCACCATTGATGAGACTTTATCATAATTAATCAGATATTATTGAAATAATTTACGTATGTTCGCTACATTCAATATATTCGCGTTATTAACCAAATTTCTCTAATTCCTTCTTACTGTTTGTCAGTTGTAGTCGTTTCTGCGATATGACGGGAAATTGTTTTTCATACTTGTTTACAATGTTTGTTTAGAGTTAGTCAGGCGTTACATTGTGTGATTTTCAAGAAAATATAGTAACCACAGAAAAATGATTGAAAGAAACAGTTGATATCAATATTAGTAACGGCAAAAATCTTTTTACAATTAATGTTAAACGTTGATTTAATTGAACAAGATGTTCTCGGGATTTCACCCGGGTTATGTCAATCATTAGATACGACGTTTCGAAGGCTATCTCCGCCATCGTCTTCAGGTAACTGATTTAATTGCTTTAATATGAAACTCAATTATTAATAACACTTTAATTCAATAAAAATATTCTAATTAACTATTATTTGTTAGAATGCTGAAGGACCTTTTTATGGGATTCTGAATTAATTCCGTTTACTTCTTTTTTCATCAAAGTTGTCATGAGACCTTGAGCCAAATGTCACTTTTAATAGAGAAATATATTGAGTCCGACAATGCATATAAAAACAATTTGGTAATAATATTGGGGGACACCAGCGCCCTATGATCAGCGTAGCCGTTTTGCCTACAGGGTCCGCCGGGCCAGCGAAGTAGATCGTTAAATAAATTTACATTTGATCAGTATTAATCCTAATGGTTCACGAACATACCGCTAGTCAGCATCACTCAACGTCCACTCACTAAGCTCTCAAAAACTGCACGCAGCTTCTTGATACATTTAAGTAAAATTATTTATAGGCGGAAAGTATGCTCTTGAGTATTCAGAAAATAATCAGTTCATAGTCCGAAACCTTTTATATATAGTCGTAATTAGTTCCGCCCAGCACCGACTTCAACCACTTTATCTTTCTTTGCATCCTGTATTTTCTTAAACCAGACAACACCAACCGAATATAAAGGAAAATGTCTCGCGCTCTGAAAATCCCTGGACATAAATGGAGTTCTAAAGTTGTTAGAAAAGTCTATTGAGGAACACGAACCATCGTTGATGACGTGAAAGATGATTCTATTCTATTGATAACAAATGGAGTGGAAGTGAACCAAATCTCAGCACAATAAAAAACTGCACCGAGTTAAATAACGGAGGAAAGTCGTATAATCGCAACAAACAACGTTTGTCAAGATATAGCTTTAGCGAAGTCGGATGAACTTTTGCGATAATGATCAACAAAATACAGTGACTGAGAAAATATTGAAATAAAAAGAAGTTACAGTAACTTGAGCACAGATGGGATAAGTGGTAGAGAGACGAGTATCCTCTTTGTTAATGACCAAGAGAAACGGTCAGGAAAACTGAATAAATTCTTGATCCACTGTGACGCTCGATAATTGAGTTCAACGGAGCGCACTTTAAAGAAATTGGAGTCGAAGTGTGATGCTATCCTACCATAACAAACGATTTTGCAAAGGTAGCAGGTGAACAAAATGATTACAACTCAGATGTTTTCTTAAGCTATGACGGAAGTGCCCCGAAAATAAAATGTTTATATGGCAAGTTTCTGTAAATATAAGTTATACGTAGTTGTTGGCGGGCATTCACATATTTGCCAACCTACTACGATTTTTATTGCTTATCATCGAAAAATTATGAAATTGCTACGCTTGAAATGTATGGAAATGGAAGTGGTAATACCAACCAGATACTACAGCTGCTTGTAAGCTCTAAATACATTTAATATAATTATGTACTCTAAATGGTTTAAAGTGTTATGTTATCCGTCTTTTAATAGTAAAGTGAATAAATTAGTCAATAGGTACGTGTAAATATATTTCGCTGTTAAAGTTAATGATTTAAATTTAAAATATTCGTGTACATAATTAGAAACACGTTACGTTTAACTCCTAGTTTTGGATAGTTGATTCATAAAATTAATTATAAAACACGGTACCTTATTAGTAAGTAATGAATATATTGGAAATATAAATTTTTTGGCCTTATTTAAACTTATATTAAACGTACAGACATTAATAACTATTTTAATAATTTATTCGTTCCTACGTAGTTATTTGATACAAGTTAAGGTTCCGTTCTTATATTGGGCAAACAAAAAATAATCTTAAAAACTCGTTTTAAAGAACACAGGTTTGATTAAAAAAAATTATGTTCAAAAGCATTCAGTAATACCCAAGCACGTTTCGAAATATAACTATTTTAGTTGAATGAGTATAATATTTTTTTTACATTTTAAAATACAAATTTAACATACCTGAAGATATTTTTTATTTCTAAAATATTTATTATAATAGGACTCAAGTTTTATAATTAATATTATGTGTCATATTAATGACGAAATGACTAACGTTAACAAGAAAGTAAATTTATCATTTTAGGGATTGGATGAATTGTTCAAATTTAAGGGCAGATAAGGAAAAGCTGAGGTTTCTCTAACTTCTCAATTATGTCTTAACGACCAGGAAACTATGAAAATCCTGAAATTAGTACCACCAAAAATTAAATACCATGGAACCGACAACGCTACGCTGCTGTTGCTCCTACGTCAGAATGAACACCGCTTAATATATATTTCTAGTCAATGCCACGCTTCTTCACTCAGACACTGAGACTTCTGTATGGACTGAATTTAATTATATAGGAGTAGGAGTGATCGGTGACACGGCGTAACTGTTAGCCCAACTATAATTCATCCCTGAAGATGCATAGTTTATTACTGTTCTAAACGAAGTATCGAAATTTTTCCTCCTTTGAGCCTCATATTTCATAGGCTATATAAAATTACTTTCAACAAAGATCAACTACTATAAGTAACAGACTTTTTAGTAAAGTAACTATTTTCATCATCACCAAATTTATCAAAAATACGAAAATTTGAATCTATTTACAAAAATACTCTATGCATGTTCCGAGAGAGAGATTTCAGAGTATATTAACGCTTCATGAATTAGTTGACCCGAAACCGATGTCATACAAATTCCTGTCACGCTACTTTACTTCGTACCGATTCCGATTAAACTTCTTCTCTATTTATATAGAGAGAAATAAGATTCTTGATGATATCAAACTGCCACCCGTCATAAATAGACGATATTTATGAGTTAAAATCATATATTTTGTTCGATAATTCAATAATTGGCTTAATTCCTTGATACACTGAAATAATAACTGCCATTAGCGTCATTATGTACATCCACGGTTTCTGGTTGTTATTGGTAACCTAAAGCTTGAAATACATTTTGGGAATTGCTCTGGATTTTTCTTGGTTGTCTGTTTGAAGGGCCAATTTCCATTTTACTATTCGATGGTGGGAATTGAAGTTGTGCTGTGATTCTAAAAATATAATTCACCCTATGGACTTTCCAAGGAGACGTTAGGTGGTGCTATCGAGATTGAGAACAATGCATTCAAACTTCAATCACACGTTCTTATTTTCCAGGAATCCCCTTCGAAGCTGTCATAATTGTAACATTCCGTTATCAATCCCACATCTAATTTTTAAATACCGTAACCTTAAAGTGGCCAGAGAAGTGGACAAAAGGTTATATATTTGAAAAATATAATATGCAAACATAAGAAAATTGAAAATAATTTAAATTGTTTGTGAATGTAACAAATATTGTCCTTTGCCGATGACCAGCACGGTAGATGCCCCTTGTAAATAATGATTTAAAAAAAATTGAAGTTGTTGTAATCGTGATTGTTGTGACCGCATTTACATTGTTTACGAAACATTGCAAATATTAATCTGCTGCTGAAAATTACGAAGTCCTATCTGGAGAGAAGGCGAGTATTATACAGGATTTAATTAATTATTTTCTGATGTTTGCGTAAGAAAATTGAATTTTTCTACTTTCCAATCGTTAGCTTTGTATTATGTAAATAGCGATTTGATATGCAAGTTATAATGAATGTACTGTACGCAATACAATTTATTTGAGAACGATGTGGCAATCCAGTGCAGAGTAATTAACAAAACTTTAAATATTTGTAAATACAAGAAAATATAATGTGGTCTACAAAAAAAATGCCACCTCTTTTGAACAGGACACAATGAAAAATTTAATAAGTTAGTTTTAAACTACCTGAGCATTGCCAAGCACCTAATATTTCTGACCTCTCGAAAGCGTTTGGTTTAGTAGATCATAATATCCTACTCAAAAAATTAGACTTCTACGGATCAGAGGCGTTCCCCATTCTTTATTGGCATCGTACTTGAAAAAAAGACGCCAAAAGGTTTCCATTCAAAACACGGATGGAAATGAGTATCTGTCAGAATGGGAAACAATTACCTGCGGTGTCCCTCAGGGCTCAATTTTGGGACTTTACTTTTCATCGTTTACATTAACGATTTACCCAATTAATAGATCCCTTAAAATCAGTCCTCTGCGCTGACGACATAAATTTGGTTATCACGGACAGACACTCGGAAACTTTATGCGAGAAAGTTGATACTGCGATGTGCCGTCTGAATCTTTGGTTCACTGCAAACAAATTTTCTCTTAACCTAGAGAAAACCAAAGTGGTTAACTTCACAGCAAACACAAACCGTTTATCTCCTAATTTGGAAAACATTTCAGAGCACGCGCCTTTTCTTGGTCTGCTGACTGACAATAATTTGAAATGGAATCACCACATTAAAAAACTATCGGGAAAAGTCAGCAAAATTTGCTTTACATTACGAGTGTTAGCTCGGGAAGCCGACATAGCTACATCAAAAATGATGTACCATGCATATTTTCATTGTGTCATGTGTTACGGCCATTCGCATCACGCGCTTCACATTTTTAAACTACGAATAGTATCTGTATCTGGTGCGGAGTGGAATACCACTTGCAAACCTTTGTTTTGCAAACTTGGAATTTTAACCTTACCTTGTACGTATATTCTAGAAATTTTAAAATTTGTATGGAGCAACATCAATCTATATGATCTAAACGTTTCAAGCAATTCGTACAACACAAGAAATCGCTCTCAGCTGCGTGTTGAAAAACATCGTCTAAGTATTTTTGAAACAAGCATTCACTATTCCGGTATAAATCTAAACAATAGTCTCCCGGAAGAAATAAAAGCTTTAAAGGTTCAAAAATTATTTATAAAGAGTTGTAAATCTCTGTTAATGAATGGAGCGTATTATTCACTGAAAGAGTTCGTAGATAGGAAGGACTAAAACGGTTTACTGGTGTCCTATCAAATTCTCCTAATATTTTAGAACTATACTCTACTAGAATTTAACTGCTGACTTATTTTTCTTTCATGTTCGACGGGAACCTACGCACGATCTTTTGTTGCCTCCTCCGTCGACTGAAAATTGAAGATTGAATTTTATCTTTCCTCTTTTTGTCATTCAATTCTTAGTTGTAAAATTTTGTATATTTCTTGTAATATTATATTTGACGTATCTATTTCCTCAACCGAGGACTAATGGATTGAATAATAATAAATCTAATACATCTAACTTTTCTGTATCATATGGGATCGATAAACCAATGGATATAGAAGTTTCTTCCACGATCAGAAGACTGTGGAGTATATAATCTTGTAGAGCAGTAAAATTAACAAACATTATAAAATAAAACAAGAAATATTACGTGAATAATGGTGTTATGAGTAAAGAATTAACGAAATGTGGTAATTTATTTTGTTTCGACCTGTGAATAATTACGCATACACGCGGATGGATTATTATACAGTACCTTAGACGGCTGTCTTAAGGATCACGTGACCTGCTCCTAGCAGGATTCAAATCCGCTCTTTCTGTGATGCATGGTATTAAAGTTGACAATGCAAAAATTCAGAAGAATATTGAATGAGCGATAAACTTTCCTTTCCAAATATAGGGGGGTATGTTTGAGAACTGTAAGACTCATATTCACTTACAAGACCATCTAAATAACGTTTTCCAAAAATCGAAGAAGGAAACAAGCACCTTAAATATTCGTTGATTTTGCTATGACTTTTATGCTATGATAAATTATATATGTCGTAAATAACAGAGAGGAAATAAAATAAATTTATCTACGTGATAGGGGAAACGTATCCCGTAGGTAATATGATGGAAATAAAGTTCAGAGACGAAGAGACGTCGTTTCGCTGAGTGAGAGTTGCAAACGATGCAATCGAATTGCTACACGCTAGACTGGGAAGAATCTATGTTGATGACAGCGATTTAGCCTAAAGAGAAATTTGCCTGTACTTGGAAGAAGCTAAAAAAAAGCGCAGGACATAAAAGTGAAGGAATTACAATCTTATCCGAGACAAAAAGTATGTAGTAGACAAGAGGAAGTTTCCTAAGAGGTAGTAAAATAACAATTGAGTTGGTTGCAATAAAACGCATTATAGAGAACCACTTAACGTGTTTCCCATTATAATACAGGGGTTGTGATAAAGTACGTTAATGATAATAACACGATGCCGTCTTTAAGGATCGTTATTGCGCTGTATCCAAGCATGTCTTGGACATAATACAAAAACGAGCAGAATAATTATTGTACTTTGAAAGGAGTTGATCCGTTCTGCGTCACAGTCCAAGTAAAGAAAGTCGGCCAGACTTTGTTCTCGTTATAAAATGTTCGTTGCCTGAAGGGTACTCAAAGTACGTGTTGAACTGTAAAAATTGTGAGTGTAAAAGCTTACGGACTACAAAACGTAAAAGGAGAAAACAAGACGAGTTGAGATAAGATAAATTTACAATGAACATTACGGCATTGTAGTACTTTGACTTAGTTAAGACAAGTATTTTAAAAAGGGTGACATTGCATATCACAGTGAAACTAAAGTAAAAGGGAAGTGGCGTTTGTTTATGAGGTTATCATATACAAGTTTTCACACTTTCGACAAACAATATAAATGTTTTTATTTTTTTGACAAAGATTCTTTAAAATATGGCATTTTACTTATTATTTTTATTAATTCATTTATACAGTTGAATTATAAATTTATATGTTTGAATAAAATTGCGAAAAAGTGAAGAAAAAAATTACATACAGGTCAAACTCCCTTGCAATCTGATGTTCATGATTGTTACTTAACGCCTTAGACCAGGGTTTCCCAAACTTTTTCTGAAACGGAACACTTCGCAAAATCGGACATTTTAACGGAACACTTTGTTTACTTTTTAGGTTCGGTAATTCCTGCTTCCAATAAATTAGAAAATTTTAAATTGATATAGTAAGTACATTTAAAAATAGAAATTTAGTATACTATAAACATAAAAATATAAATAAATGAAGCACTTAATCACTTTGATGATTTTGTATCCTTGAATTGCATACCTTGTTTATATCAATCACAATATTTGTAAGTTAAATTATTTTATCTGATGTGGCAGCGAGCCTGTTTGTGCACTTTGACATCATTGCAGCCTAAAAGGAAAATACCGCTTCACATATATATGTTGTAGGAAACGGAAGTAAAAAAATAATGGTTGTGGTACTCTTCTGACAAATCGGTGAGAAATGATTAGACCTTTTCCCGTGCGATACAAACGGAACTTTTGTCTTTCGAACAGATTAAATGGTATTATAACATGATATTATTATCCTTAGTATGAATGCAATCACTACAAATTTTTCCGGAACACCTGTTTAGTTCATGCCCTTTTAATCAACTAAGCAGAGTTATTGCTGTTAGTGTTTTTGGAGTTATATATATATATATATATATATACTAGCTGGAGACCCGGCGTTGCCCGGGTATGCATTTACATTATTCTGGTATATTATTTAATTATTGATCAACACATCATTAAACCGGCATCGAAAACGTCACAATATGAACTTCAAATAACTTCCCAGTATCCCGACAATCAAAAATACTCCTGGTACAATAAGAGAACTAAAAATATTTTCAGTACTCTGATAGAATAATATTTCTTCCCCATTTAAGGGATGAAATTATACTTAAATAGCACATTAAATGTCATAATGTAACACAGCAACCCCCTTTATACCGGTTTCGACGCCAAAGTATGACTCATTTCTTCGCCCCCACCCACATGCTGCAAAGAGAAATTATACACAAATATTGTAGGGGAAAACAATACAGAAGTAATTGACCTCAATAATTCTTTTTCGACTTAAAATATGAGCCTTATTACACATAAAAATTCCACCAATTCCGCCCCTCCCCCTAGAGGAGTCGTTCAAAGTTCATAGGTAATTGTTACGTTTGACCGTCTGTTTTGTCACCTCTCGCCTGAACCCGATGGTATGGGCTCTTCCGGAGCCGTGGTAGATCTCGCTTGATGAAATTACCATTCCGTTTGCCTCCAAACGTTGCCTACGCTCTTCTTCAGTCTCATTGTCTCGAAGATTATGAGTTCGATTTGCGTTACACGTACGCTAACCGAAATTTTGACTTCTCACTGGTGGCATTTTCTTATCACTAAGAATATATAACACGCTGATAAACCTCTAAGCACGCATCGAAACACACTAAGTTTTGCTGTTGCGAAAGAAACGGTAATTGAATACGAATGAATGTCTATCAATACTGTATGAACACGTCCAACCAGTTCAGTGGTTGTCAAAGAAAAGAAAGAAAGAAAGAAAGAAAGAAAGAAAGAAAGAAAGAAAGAAAGAAAGAAAGAAAGAAAGAAAGAAAGAAAGAAAGAAAGAAAGAAAGAAAGAAAGAAAGAAAGAAAGAAAGAAAGAAAGAAAGAAAGAAAGAAAGAAAGAAAGAAAGAAAGAAAGAAAGAAGAAGAAAGAAAGAAAGAAAGAAAGAAAGAAAGAAAGAAAGAAAGAAAGAAAGAAAGAAAGAAAGAAAGAAAGAAAGAAAGAAAGAAAGAAAGAAAGAAAGAAAGAAAGAAAGAAAGAAAGAAAGAAAGAAAGTATTAGTCGCAGTTGGTTTTGAACAGGTCTCGCTTTCTCATGTTTACAACAATAGATGGAGTATATTGCTCCCCCTCTCTCTCATGCAGCCAAAATTACGCTTATAATGGCGTATAGGAGTTTTAACTCGCAGTTGATTTTTACGCCACCTTTCTCGCAGCAATTTAATGGATTAATACATATTTACATTAATATCTTCAAAACCCTGAAAGATATCGAAATGATACGTAAACGTAAATTTAAGTAAAAATTTCTGTTTCAATCCCTGAAATTTTCATTAAAATCCGTTGATCGATTTCGGAGCATAACAGATCAAAAGTATAGGAATAAATCCGAGTAAATTATAATATAGTTTAAGAGTATTTTATAGTTTGTTAAATTTAATTAAATTTTATTCAAACAATATATTAAGAAAAGAAGGGATAAAAAATATTTTGTATCCACGCGTTACTAACATTCTTCTTTTTTTCGTTGGCTCTGCAGCCCATTAAGGGCCTTGGCCTACCATGCATATCTGCGGACTGTCATCTTACATGACACATTCCGAATATGGAGTGACATGTCAGCGTATCGACTCTCCATCAGCCTCCGTGACCATGGCATTACAAACATCCAAGCCAGGATTCGAACCCAGGACCTCTGGGTTGTGAGGCAGCAACGCTAGCCTCTGCACCACAGGAGGTCGTCTGTTACTGATATTGTTCCTGCTCATTTTCAATTCATTATTTACAGATAGATTAAATTTCTTTATATATAAAATTCTATTAAAACTATAGGAGACAAATACAAACTTTCGAGACTTGCGTGTAACTCTCCCTTCCTCCTATCTTTGTCCGAAAGTTAATTGAAAACAAGACAGAGTTTAAGAGCCGTGGGCGAGAAATTCCGCATGGGTTGAAAGATCCAAGGAATTTCCTTTCGAACGGATCTCATTGAATGTGTTAATCGGCAGTCGCTGCCTAATTATCTCCGGCGAAAACTCCGGAACGTCATGAATTTGAAGATTACAAACGTTCGACTTTACTTTCAAAATTAGTAGTAGTTGAAAAGGTATTGCAGGTCGTCTTTGAATTTTCTTTCAAGTTAAACAACAGTAAGCTCGTCGTCATTTTTAATCCCTTCTGAGAACTTGTATTCTTCACTCACTTGCTTTCTTTCCGCCTCTTTGTTTAAGATGGGGAATAACAAGTAAATCCTTCACAAACAGACACTACGCTCACCTGCCTCGTGAAGTTATGTGGATATAGTATGACTTCTTTCGATATAATTGTGTGACGTATCCTATTTCCTCAACCAAACACAAATGAAAAGAAAAATAAATCTAAACTTATATTTTCTTCATAAGTACAGATATACATCAATGCTATTCGCTCAAAAACCTTCACGAAACAGCGATTCAGTAAAAGGGTAGAGCCAAATTAATGATTCGGGATCTCGCTCTAAAATGTGTCCGTGCCAACAGATACAACATTGTGATACGGATTTATCCCAGCAGTGGAGGAGAACTCCGTGACTGTCAGGAGAGTAAATCGGTGATCAATGATTACTTAGGATGATACTACGTGACTGGGTTTTTAAATTTTTATTGGTATTCTACAGTTTTTAGTGAACTGCGTGTGACGTCCTTTGCGACTGCGTGCTCTTCCCTGCTTAGCAACAGCGCGTCCCTTATTATAGATTATCTAAGTACCTTCTAATATTATCACTATAATTTCGAATATACTCCTTTTATTATGCCTTTAGATGAAGAATTATTGGGAGGTAAGGATTCTGCTAGCTTGCTAAATCAATCCCCATCGATTACTTTGTATTCATTACAAGCATAATTATACATTTATTACATATTGTAAATGATTAAGGGTATTATTTTAATTAAATAATGAAACAACTTTTAGGATATGATATAATAATTATATATATATATATATATATATTATGTACACATTTTAAAAGGGGTCCTGTGTACTACTACAAGTAAATAAATTAAAGGGAACGATTTTTTAATATTAGGGTTAATTATTCATTCATTGGGGTGACCATGTGCAGCAGAGATTTTCGTTCTCTGGACGAACCTATTTTGTTTTCATTTGCGTTTTGATACAGGCTACTATGCGACTGGAACTTCTCCTTCTGGTTGACTAGTAGACCTTCCTTCTGCCAGCGGAAAGTTGAAGGAATTAGTTCTGCTGCTGATTGAGGAAAACCTCAGTTTTTCCTTCTTCTTCCCTCTAGCCTTCTTCGTTCTTAACATTTGCTCACTTAAGAGCAAAAGCTCACATTCAATTCTTGTTCCACTCTCCAGATTATTTATCCCTTTCAAAATACGTTCGACACTCTAGGTTTCTCCTCCCTTCCATGTCTAGCACCACACTCACTCTGCCTCTTCACCTTCTCAACTTCTCACACCATACCGAATATTTTGCGGCTCCTCACCTTCCTAGCTCAACTTCGTATATCCGTACTTCAAAGGAAAACGCTATACTACGTGACGTTTTTCTGCCAATCCTCGCGAGTTCTCCGTACGGCGCGATTTTCCATGACACAGTGTCCTTCGGATATTTTGAAGGTGAATGCTCTTTCAGCCAAAAGCATGCTTAACGTTATATATACGCCCGCAGGCACATGTCCCGACCGCCAACCTGACGCCGGGGAAAACAACTCACCTGGCTGTCCTCAGCATGTTCTTGCTTAAATTTTATATAATTCAAAATTTCATAAATTCGCATAAAACTGGGGAGGGTCCTACTGCGCTACCAATTAAAATACTTCATTGAATAAACCTGAATAGACGAAATGAGACGTTTACCGCAAATGTTTCGAGGTCATTTATAAATTGTTGATTAATCTGAAGATTTATTTAAAGTGATTGTTTTATTTTAAAAAAATATTTGCAATTCAAAATTTAATATGAATTTATTAATTATAATAACTGACATGAACGTGGATCTGTTTGTAGTGTTTTTCTTTAAAAAAATGGTAGTTTGTGGGAAGTCTGTACAGGTTACAATGAAAAAAAATACCTCTTACTTGTTGAAGATTCTGTCTCCTGCGTTTTTTTATCTCTGGTCTTTGGCTCCTCCTGTGTTACGGATTCATAACGAAATGTTCTTATTTTTTCACGTCACACTGGACGTTTCTCTTCTCGAATAAAGGTTACAAGACGACGTAAACTTTCAACTTTTAACGAACTGAAACAAATTCTGTCTCCATTATCTACAGATATTTCCTCGCGGCCGTAGCTAAGAATGTCTTAAAACAAAATTTTAAGTTTCTCGTCGCTGCGATATCTTAACTTTCGTTACTTCTTCCTATCCGCCGTAAATGAGCAACTCGGCACACACAAGTAGTTTTATTCGACAGAACTGACCGGATGACTAATTTTGCATTCATTGTTGGTCCACAATTGGGTGCAAACTCGGTGGCAGATATGTAATGAAATTACTTAAACATAAATACACCTATCTAAAAAATAATCGTAGTCCTTTAAAATTTCTATACCCCTGAAAGAAAATAGAGAAACACTACAAGAGTTATATTAATGTCACACTCCACTTCAGTTTGATATTTAAATTCGAATATGCAATTATATTATTCAAAATAACTACTTCACTTCACACGTTTTTTAGATTTGTCCTGAATTTATTTTCTTTAAAAGGATTTCCTCCAAACACTCTCAGAGGTAAATTATTCCTGTCGTTGATGGTACTATTTAGGACCGAGAATTAACCAACATTTTACTTTTAATTGATAATCCCATCTACCTATATAACCGGGCTTTCGCATTTTGGAGCTAATTCCAATCCATCTTTTTTACCCCGAATAAATTTTGAATAGTAAAAGCAGCCTTACCTTCTCCCTTGTTTGTGACAATCTAGTTGTTCTACTTTTTGCCCTACTCGCCCGATTTGAGCGAAATATCAGTCTGATAGACCGAATCTGCCGTTGTCTCGTGCCGTACAGATTCCTTCTGTCCAACTGTTGGTCGTTCACCGGCTACTGTAACAAATCGGTTCGTTAGTGGGTCGAATCTGTCAGATATAGGTCGTTATCCGATGAAAATCTGCTAGATTCAGTTTCACGTGCATGTTCGAACGATTCCGAGCCAGAATGGGGTTCAGGTGAATTTTCATATTTCTACATTTTTGTTATAGTATACATTCTTGTTATGTGGTATGCAATGAACCTGGATAGTGTTATTACTATTATTTCTGTCAACAACTAAATATGAAATTTTATAACTATTGTACAACTTAGTTACGAGATCTGACAAGAAGACTGGTCGTATGTGGCCGCCCAATGTTTCTAATTGCCACAATATCATATTAACAATCACTGAACCATCATTACTAGCAACCATGAAACGAACCATTCAACTGCATAATGTTAGATTTCTTTATGAACCTCTTTTAATTGCGTTTTATCCGTTCGGTTTTGAAATTACTTTTTGCATAGCTCTGAAGAAATAGCAAGTAGCAAGAGATTACGCAGATGGACACGGATTAATATGGAGGGAAGTATTGTCCTTGTTTGAATAAGATATGTTATATATGCTATATGCATGTGTTTGAGAAAAATAGTTTATTTCATACAAAGGAAGGTATTATACGTAAATGAGTGAAACAGTTGCTGTGTTATACATCGTATAATCTAATTTACATAAGTTGACTGACATTGAAGACGATTCGGATACGAATAAATAGTATGAACCAAATATTATTTCATTGAAAGAATAATTAAAGATTATAACGGTCTGATGAAGGTTTTCCACAATATCATAATTGTATTCGGATATTCCCCGAGAGTCAGAGTGTACGTCATAATTATATTAGGATATTCCCTGAGAATCAGGGTTTACTGTAACGTATTAAATACGCGAAATGAACTTTTAAGTCCAGCATCTGCGTTCCTGGCTATGTGAGCCTCAAATTCCTTAGGACAAAAGGATAACCCTTCCGGCTGAGTGTGGGAGAGGGTCCATTCATGAAAAAGGGATCGCCGTGAATAATTAGGGGTTTTTGGTGAAAACGGAAGTTCCGAGGAAAATTTGGAACCTCACGGAAAACGCTTAACACATGGCATGTGTACCCAGCTATTGAAATTTCATATTGGCTGTAATTGTAAAAGTACAGGCCAATAGTGGTTATTGAGAATTGCAGCCCATTGGTGGTCTGTAAGTTCGTACCGAGGTTACGTGGGAAGGGATTTTGAGACGGAGAGGACAGAAAATGTTGGGAGACGGAAGACAGTGGATTTAGAGAAGCCGAAGAGAGTAAATGAGCAGAAAATGTTGAGAGCCCGAAAGAATAGTTTGAAATGAAATTGTCAGCCGCTGAGCGAAGACAGTGAGAGACAGAAAGCAGCCGAAGAGCTGATATTTAGAGGTCACTAGAAAAAGTTAACGTTTGCCATTAGAATCTAAATTGCTTCGCACACAGCAGCCTGATTTTAAAGTCCCAATGCTAATTTATTTCTTTTAGTAATATTTTCTTTAATAATTTGTGAATACCTTCTATGCTCTTGCTGAATTATTTTATTTATATTAAATTCAGAAACTTAATTTAAATTAGTCTTTTCTTTCCATATTTTAAAAAACTAGCATTAATTGATCCCATTATATTATAATAAATTAAATTCAACCTCCCATCATCCCACAAGAAATATTTATTACATCACGTTATCGCTTGAGTCATGCCAGTCAGGGTGTTCGACTTACCTATATTTGAATATAAGTTACTGGCACCCATTAGATGAAATTTTAAATTATAACACTATTTGAGAATAATAAATGTCTGCAATGTGTATGACAGTCCACAGTCGACCAGATAGGCCAAGGACCTGAATGAGGAGCAGAGCTAAGGAAGAAGAAGTATAATCAACAAGGATTTTGAAGGAAAGATGTACTCTTGGACTGCGTTTATAGACATCTATCAGTTGTTTGATACGATTTGGCAAAAAGTTTTGAATATAATCCGTAAAAGTATCCTCTATAGACGTGTTCTTGTCCTAAAAGTTATACTTTACGAAAATATTTCCTCCTCGTCTACTATTAGAATGAATACTCTGATCGCCAACAAATGAAGCCTGGGATGGTTCAAGGTAGTGTTTAAGGACCTATGCTTACTGATCTTCCTATAATCGACCATATCGCAATTCCTCAACTAGTTGCCTCAGAATATCTCCAGGAACAACTATACTAATTATAACTTTATTAACCAATTCTAAATTCATCGATCGTAGCGATACGAGTATTGGCGTATCATTGTCTCGGCAAACATTAACCAGTCTTTCTCAATTGACGAAAGACCAGGCGAACGTGATGGACAGGGCAACAGTCAAAGATGTTCGACATCAAGAAAGGTCACGACAGTATGTGCGACATGCGGCCGTGCATTGGGGCCCTCAATGAAAGGGTAGAACAACGGGCTGTTATATCCCAGAAATGCAACAGCTCCTTCCATAGTGCTGGCACTGTGGACAAGACGAGATTGAGTAGTGTATCGAATGCTACTCAATAACATGATGGGCCAGTAGAACAGTGTCGAATGCATGCTGGAATGTGTTGTACACGAAGCAGGCAGACACGGTCATTCTGATGCTGTATACAGAAGCAAGATTCATCTGAAAAGACACTTATCCGTGACTGTGCTGACAGTCGTCTAAGTGTTCGTGCACTCACTTGTCGTCTTGATAACGTACCTAATTATTGACTCAGAGTTCTATATGTGACTCCCTCAAGGCCATGCGGATAAAATGTCTTCTCGACTGCTAGTGATGGGACCAACTGAGATTCTTCATGGCGTTCCGTATGATTGCCCTGCAACAATGGATTCCATGACCTGCTGATAGGCGTGGGATGATCAATGGATCAGCAATACTGCGGCACGATAAACCGAAATCCCGTTAAGCTAGAATTCGTCTTTGATCCGTCCGACACATGCTCCTAGGCATAACAATGACATTTCTGACCTACATATAACACTCAAATTCAACTTTAGTATGAGAAACCTGCACGATATGTACATTTTAAGTGTCGCTACTACCGCCTGATTTGCACTAATGCGTAGAAAAACTATTATATCCGTCATGAGTGGCTAATAGGCACCACGGTGTAGCAATTTCAATGACCAATAGTGAACAATATTAAACGTGTGGTGAATCAGAGTTTTTCTTGCGAACAAAAGTTTGTAAGTAATGTATTAGAGAGACTGATTCAAGGCAGTTACCTTTTCACATGTTGAATAAGAATTACTGAGAAAATATTATGCAAATACGTCTTTTTATTTTAATCAGTCTGCTTGCTAAAAGTTAGGCTCTAAAGGATTGGGTTCCCCGTAAGTGTCTCGTACATGTTATTGTAATTATACTTTGGTTATACCTATTATTTATTAACCCTATATGATATATTTTAAGCAAGAATATTTGGTAAAAAAATATATTTAAAACAAGGAATTAGTTAGAAAGACGAACCCCGAAGGTGAGCCGAGAATGGAGGGATGGATGTTGAATCTGTCCTTGAACGTCAACTCGGATTAGCTCAGCGGTAGAGTACCCGCCTAGAAAACGGGAGGTCCGGGGTCTGAGTCGATGGTCCAGTCGACATTTTTCCGTTCTTCTAATTCTTCTAAATTAGCTATACGCTCCTACTTGTGCTTCAATTGAAGCATTACTACTTCATTTGACAAGGAATTAGTTTTGTTTAACATCAACTTTTGAAAAGTGGGTTTCATGAATGAAGATTTAATACTAAATACGCGTGTATTTAAATCTCTATTTCTATGAGGTTAGTTTCACTCGAAAGTAGTACTTGTCTCAGCTGACTGGCAATATATAAATACAATAGTTGCTTTGAAGAGCAGAAATTCTAATGTATTCTTTGTCTTCCATTACCTTCTGCAGCAGGTAGCTTGAGGCAACAATGGCAGAGGTTGTCGCATTGTTGTGGGGTCTGCGCGTGCGCCGCCGAGGGCTGGAGGGTGCGAGGGCGCGAGTGGCGGCCGCGCCGCGTGAGTCAGTTCGTCGCCCGGGCGCCGCGGTGACATGTTCTGGATTCTCAGGCGCACGAGGCTCGCGGGCGCCGCCGCTTTCTTCAACGCCATCAACAACAACAGCAACTCTAGCAGCAGCAGCGGCAACGCCGGCGTCGGGAACAACAACAACAATAATCACCCAGGTAGAGCTGCGTGCAGACCGCATTAATCATTACCAATAGTCTCCTTTCAGCTTCGAATGCTATACGATCCCGGGACATTCCGAGAAGCACACAATCGCTTTAAAATAGTTGAATTTTAACTCCTGCAACACGTTACTTTACAATTTCGTCAATGTGAACGCCGAAGGTATTGGAATATTTTCTCCCACATTGAAAATAATTGGTGTACTTGACCGGTTTTCAGAACAATTGAAGTAAGACTACTGGACTTCATATTCCTTAAAAAGTAAATACGATGATATTAATACCTAGTTGTAATATATTTCTGTGGTAAATGTTTTAACTAAATCATTAGTTGAAAATTAATCATTAATTAACCACAATTACAGCACACCTTGGGGGTGTTTATTGTTGGAAAATGTTCTGAAGTTTTATATGACGATTACAGAGGTATTAGGCATTAAATACATATTTTCCCGGTGAATCTAATGAAGTAATAATTATTATTTTACCATCCTGGTTGTGGACGTACGCAACTTCGTTTCGACAGCTGAAACTGACATCTTCTTCGGGTCGAAGACTGTTGATGGCAGTGCAATGCACGTCTACAAGCGGAGCGGAGACCGGGAAACGGTTCAATCTAGATTCAAAATACTTAGTAATTCTTCTTTTATTGTGCTACGTATATTACTTTTCATCTTACATTTTGTTGTAATTCTTACTTATTTTCAGCTTGCTTAAGCACTGTACCCTTCAGTTCAACCTTCCAGTTCTATGTGCAAGTGAAAAAAACCATTAACAAGACTAGTGTAAATAATATCCGAGAAAGCTGAATTCTTCTCCATTTATATTCTGTTAGCAAAATTTATCTGTATAACTTATATGTTGTATGAAGCTCAAAACGTTTTACTGAATTATAAATCTGCAGAAAACCATGAGAAGTAATGTCATTATTATTGAACTTCGCACGCAATCCGTGAACCAAATAAATTTCACAGTATTTTATGTAAAAATAAACATATATATATACTTTTAATCTAAGGAATTTATGCATAACAGGATGGACGATTATTGTTTGGTAACTGCTTTCCTTAATCTAAAGCTCTACTGTTCTCTTAATCATGGGAAATATATTTCAAGTTCAAATTGCGATGTATATTTCATGAATGCAGATATGCGCTCTATGTAAGAAATCATGTTTTTTTCATATGAAACCTTTTCAAATGTTGCGTGAAACTTGACTTGCAAATTGTACCGCGCACAAATATTTAGGGAAAAGGGGAATGAGTCTCCACACAGACGGCGATTCTTGAGATATTACCTTACCTGCAAATATTGTATAGTATTAGGGTTGACTAAAATATGAAAATGACATTACCCATCGTTAGCGGTTCACATGGATCTTAAAACGACTTCGCAGTCGTAATCAACTCTAATGAAGACTGATTATACAGATGTGATATATGATTCTGTCATTAGGAATTGCGAATCTATTACTTGCTCACATATTAATTACTTTAATGTTATATTATTAGTTAATTGAAAAACGAAACTTCATTGAAATCTATATTCGCAAATCTGTTTAAATGTTCCTAAAAATCCAGGGACGTTTAATTTATCAAAGTAAATTCGTTCTACAGTCGGAGTCTTCGATTATTATTGATCCCAATATTTATTCGTGTTTATTGTTTATATGCTGATACTGACATGTCTTTTATTTTATTATTTATAATTCATTAGTTCTCAAAGATAAGACGTGTTCATATATATTCTAAGTCGATAATATAAGTTACGTCTGTACATTAATATTTACGAATGGTATAAAATGGTCTTAATCTTAACAGACAACTACCAATACTTATCTGAAAAACTCAATGCTTCTTCTACCAATTGGTTGACCTTACCAAGCGAATAACAGGAAAGAAATTGATAAGGCTACCACACAAACCCTTATATAACACCAAATAACGTGAATCTGCCCCTTTAATAATATTAGTCAAGTAGCTCGCCATCAGTGTATTGTAATGTAATTATATGACAGGCCTCAAATGTAGTTTTTTTTATCATGGTTGAGCTATCAAATTCCGGAATCACTGTTGCCTGAAGCCAGTTCGCCTATAAAGTATTTCGTGAGCTATGCGTTTTTATTTATTTAGAAAAATCTTCTTAGTGTATTTTGTATTACACCGAAAGATGACGTCGTTTGCTTTTTTCAATTTTAACAGCTTCACGTGGCTTAATATAATATTGAATTGAGAGCTCAGGCATTGTGTTTTGGAGTTTTATTTGTTCAGTGGCCATCAAGCACTCTATATGCAAAATGATTATATAATTAGTGAGAATACCTTACCAAAATATCCCCGTTCGTAGTAATCATTTATAGGTGCACAAAAAAACTCGGACAGTCTATTTAAAATGGTGATTTTTAGGTACCTTTCTCTTGGAAATAGTTATTAATACAGCACTGAACCTTATGTTATGCGCCTGTAAGCAGAATAATTGATCTATTATATTATTAAAATTACAATTATTAATTCATTTATTAATAGCTGCTTTTTATGGAGAATTTTAGAACTTGTTATCCATAACTAATAATTGTAATAATTTATTCTGCACCCACACAAAGACAATAAGATTAAAAGCAATATGTGAGCATTTTAATGCTGTGCCTACCAATTGTAGTGTTTTCCCCGCTACCAGTTTGGTTAGAAGATGGTTAACTGCAAAGTAGATGGAAAAAGCGGGCAGGAACACTACAGTATTTTAAAGGATGCGCTGTTAGGAGTTCCCTTGGAAACTCTCGTGAGGATATCAGGTTTGACGATTGCAAACAGCTTAACCTGTTTTTAGAATAAGTGTATAATGAAGAATAAATTTACATCAAATAATACAAATTTAGAGATTGAGCTTCTGCTACCGCTTCATTGGTCAAGGAAGACGTTCCGACTCCCCTGGAATACTGTTCAAGCAATTATATATGTAAAATTCACAGTAGAGGCTACACGCCGTAGTAACTTAAAGGATGCCATGGAACCATGGAAAGTGTCATTGTTTTATGGCAACTGAACAAATAAAACCAATTTAGTACGGAATACAACTCATTTTATGTATGGGTAATATTTTCTTGAGACGCTATTTATTTATACTATTATGCACTGTTTTGTTACATTCATTGCTGAGATGTGAAATACTAATATTAATAAAATATAAAGATTATCAGGTTTTCAAGCGGGTAAATTGTTAATTACCGTAAAACTTTTCAGAGAAATTCACCTGCATTGTCGTCAAGTGAATGGTGTGCGAAGACAATTTTTCTCTACTTATACGGTAGACATTGCTCGGTGCGATAAAATCACAAGTCTACGGTATATATGGAGCTAAACTGTCCCCGCACAATATTCACCTGACGACGAGAGAGATAAAATTTTCTGAAAGGTTGTGCTATTATGGACAATTGACCCGGGTGATAAATCGAGAATCATTTATTAAATCAATACACCAGGGAAAGTTGTACTCGTTAAAGATCAAGCTTCTAAGAGGACGGACTTCTTTGAGAAAGTAATACGTAAATCGTTTTGGGGGTGTAATTGATTCATTTTTGCAAACCTTGAAGGAAGAATACCTCATTCGATACTCAAGAAATTCAATAATTAGTGTCTCAAAGATTATAAATTGTATACGTTTCACTATGACGCAACCTACCTCCATATTGTGCATCGATTGAATAATGATTATAAAATCTCAAATAACACATTGAATAATGAAACAAAACAATTATTTTTGTGATGGACGGTCTTTAAATTCCAGACTTACACATATATTAGTTTTGAGCTTGTATTACTTTTGAACATCAATGAAAATTTTCAATACAAAGTCAACTCATTTAACAAAAGACCAAATATATATTTCCACGATTTCGCTTGAACTATAATAAACTTAATTACTTTTAATGTGACTTGGTCACTTTTAACACACTTGAAACATAATTTAAATTGCTAAATTGTTTTCTAAATACCGCTAGGAAAATCTTTGAACCTTGTGAATGAAATAAAAATTATCCTTAGTACAAATTAACTTTCATTATAATTTTATTAGGCCACTACGTAATATATGTATAATAGTTGTCTTATATGAATTTACTAAGGACAAGTCGCATTAAACACGGATTGGTTTAAACCCTCTCAGTTATATATTGGAGACAAACAACCAGCCCAAAGATTACACAGGAAAACAATATTTTAAGGAGAAAAAACATCACCCAATAACTATAAAAATTATTGAAACATAGAACGGGTAGCAAAAGGTAAATAGGGAAAAACAACGATAAATGCACCATTAAAAAAATTCCCGATGATATTTAAAACGGGGTAGGTTAATAACACAATTATTAAAATTAAATAAAAGAATTATTTGCCTTTAGTTGAACTTCGTTTGTAATATGCCCACTACAACTAAGGATTTCCTAGACTCATTACAAAACCGATAACAAAATCTCGACCGCTCTAAAGCTGTAACACGTCTGTTCACTTAACGCAATGTTCGGAAACAGTTTCCCTGCAGCAAATAATCGCCCACGCATCACAACCTACATCGAATACAGCGAAAGCTTTTCCGATTCTTACTATGCAGGAAAATAAAACAATTGTTAAATAACGCGACAATTCTGTTCTAGTGGATTCCGGAAAACAATAAACAGTCTTTAAGACGGGTTACTATCAAAACGTTAAACAATTTTATGTTATCAAGCTGACTAAATGAAGTGAAACTTCAAGTAAAATATAGAAGTTAAATTTATTTATAATTGATAACTTTAATAAACAACAATATACTGTAATGAAACGCTTAATTGACTACGTAAATTAAAACACGTGATTAATGTTTATTCATTTGCGTAGATATTGGAAAAAATGTATAGTATGAAGAAGATACGGAAGTGGAGAACAGAATATCGCAGGCGCTAAAGGGAGTAAGGGAGGATTGTGAATTATTCTTTGAACTTGAGACATAAAGCCGAAATTTTAGACTGTTTTGAAAAATGATTCACCATTTTAACTCGGTATTTATGAAGGAAAAATGAGTTTTATTTTGCAACTAAAATAAATAAAACAATTCATCTATATCTAACATGACAATATTTTATCTCTGGAATACATTATAATTTGGCAACAAGAATCAATCAAAAATAATATGCAACAGTTTTCATATAAAATATTACTTTCTTATTAAAGAATTTCTAGTAATTTCTGTTATAAAATTAAGTTTTAATACTTTTAGACACTGCTAAAGCACGGCACTGAAATAATTTAAACGACTACGACGTCCGGTTACTTCCACATCACTTAATTCAAAACTTGATCTAATATGATGCATTTTTTAAATACATTATGGAACAGGATTTGCTTTTTTTGACGACGCATTTCATCATTTATTTCAATCTAAGTGTTAAAGTGTTTGAAAATATTAGTATAAAACATTGAACCGTTAATTAGAAATTACTGTAACATTGAGCCGTTTATTAGAAATTACTGTAACATCACTTAATTATATCTATACCAATAAATAAAATTGAAGTTTCTATCTGGAAGCTTGTCTCGAATAGGCTCCGAAACAGCTGAACCGGTTTCAATGAAAATTGGAGGATTTAAAACAGAAGTTTTAATTTAAATTTTCGTGCATGTTTAATTTTGATATCTTGCAGGATTCAGAAGATATTATTATAAAAAAATAACATTCTACAGTAAAGGTTTCTTGGCCTTTCGTGTATCGTAATGTCCAAACTGTGAATGAGGGTTGCCTATACTCTTGACCTGCATATAATACTACAATTCACACAGTAATTAACCTATCGCTGGCAAAGAGCTAACTTCCAGAGAAATAATATTAATAAAATTCTTTGGATCGTCGATTCGATGTATACATAAATTCGTCTTATTTGTCACGTCAATTAAATTATAATATTTATTAATTGCTCATTTTTAAAATCAAATAAATATAATCTATACCAATAAATATAATTGAAGTTTCTGTCTGTAAAATTGTCTGGAATAGGTTCCAAAATGTGTGAAAGCGGGACCATTTCAAAACCAACTGCGAGTTATAAGGTTTGCCCTTAAGTGATCCCATACCATTCATCCGATTGCCGTGAAACTTTGGTGTTGAATTTTCTGAAGATTTACATAAATATATTGAATTGCCTAGCCAAATGTAGCTGGAGTGGAATATCTCTGACAGAAAGCTTAGTT
This sequence comes from Eucriotettix oculatus, assembly GCA_034510155.1. NCBI lineage: Eukaryota > Metazoa > Arthropoda > Insecta > Orthoptera > Tetrigidae > Eucriotettix > Eucriotettix oculatus. Next base: position 196,385,702 of record CM067376.1, on the reverse strand, counting down.
TCATTGAACTATTTTGGCGCTGCTGTTATACGAAGCTTTCATAGTGTGAAGTTTGATTTCTTCCCTGTGCCATTCTCAACTACTGATTTAATTTAAGGTGAGATAATATTACAATTTAATTAATTACGTATTTTACTTTTGGTTGACTGTAGCTTTGATTTTGGAAATGGTATATTCTTAAGTAAAGAAATCCAGATGTGTATTTCAGTCATGCCCAAGAGAAAAAAAAATGAGTCTCTCACATCAGTTACTGCAAGTGCGAAAAAAAAGGAGTCAACGGGAAAATGGATCTGTTGAAGTAAGAGATCGTCGTCTAAGTATTGAAAGAACAAGACGTGTTATTGTTTGAGCGAATGAAAGTTCACCGGTGAGGTCTTAGCGCTTAGAATATCGAAGAGCATACACAAACCGATCTAGTTCTCACCAATCCATCGCTGCCCGTGTGCAGTTTAGCAAATGACCGTGTAGCCACTAGACGCGATATCAAGAAGTCAGGAATCTGCCGGATTAAGAGAGTGTAGACTCGAAATAGGTCATGTCAATCAGCGATATCCAGGAGTCAGAATTATGTCGATTTAAGAGAGTGTAGACTCGAAATAGATCATGTCAATCAGCGATATTCAGGAGTCAGAATCATGTCGATTTAAGAGAGTGTAGACTTGAAACGGATCGTATCAATTATGCGATATGAGGGCGTCAGGAATCCGATGACACGAGAGAGCAACGTTTAAGGCAAGATCAAATGAGAAGAATTAATAGTCAGAGTTTACAGTGTAAAGATACAATCAGTAATGGTTTTAATTATGATCTGAACATTAATTAATCCTCCAAAGTCGAAATTGGATCGATGAATATTCTTTGCAACTACTGTCAGGATCTAAAAAGGAAGGGTGAGCCGAAAGGTCTTTCTTACTCATCTGGGAAAGTACGCCTCAGTCCAATTTTACACCACCAGAACCGCTAAAATCGCTACAATAGGCTGAGCACGACGAGTCTCGACATTTCTTGAATAATAATCGAGTCTATGATTCAGCTTTCCAAATGACGTCATTTAGTAAAACAGGAATAAACGAAGGAAACTATATGCCCACTGTTAAAAATACAGGGCCAATTATACCATTTAATTGGATCCCTTACCAGTCGAAAATTCAAGAGAATCATTTCTTCAAATATATTTCATCAGCGATTATATACAGAAAATAGATTTTAGCCTAGCTTTCTACCCCAACTTAAATACCTCTTTATTTGGCGAGCTGCAAACAATGCTAAATGAAACAAATTCCAATGTAAAGGATTTCAAAACGGCTTTGGAATCAGTCCCATCAAATTCAAATAACTGCAAAATACTATTCAGAGCTGACAGACGGCCACAAAGTGAAGTATCTGTTTTGTTTGTTAGTTGCTCAGCAATATGACAAAAGGGATATTGTATTGCAAAGACGAGACAACCGATTATAGCGAATTTATGAGACGCACAGATCATACGATGCTCTTCAATATATATCCGCTACTTTTTGTTCGGGGGAGGGGGGGAACATGGATATAATTTTTCAGTTTATCAAGTTGATCTACAAAATGGCAGAGGAAAACCACTGCGTTACAGTACCACTGTTTACGGCTTATGGCACGGAAAGACCAATATATGGCAGTTGTTTAACCAATATTTAGTTTATTCTTTTGAAAAAATAGATACAGAAAGATTAGCTTTTCTTCGAACTAATGAAAACACTTAGAGTCGAAAAATATATACATCTGCAAGATGCAATAAGCCGGAATGAAGTGCCATATCGGTTGGATCAGTTAGTAATTTTTCCATATTCTTTTGTGGGAGGACCAAGATATATGCATGAACGTACACGACGCCTTCTGTTACGTCGTAAAATACGGTCGTTCTGATCTGTTCGTAACATTCAAGACTAATCCTAAATGGACGCAAATAAGCAGTGAACTTTATCCGGGACAGTCAGCATCTCACCGTCATGATATCAAACAAATACTTCAGGCCATGATTGATCTTTTGGTAGAAGAAAAACTATTCGGTTATGTTATTTGCCACATTGCGTTGAGTGACAAAAAGCGCGGTTTGCCGCTTGCTGTTGTATGAATATAAAATAACGCCGAATAAAATTGATCAAGTTATTTGTGCCGAACTACGTGTTGAAGAGGAAGTTCCAGATTTTTTTGAATTCATAAAAACAAATATGGTTTATGACCCATGCGTCGTCTCAACCAGCAATCACCATGTATGAAAGAAGGCGTTTGTTGCACAATTTTTTCAAAATAATTTTCTGCAGAAACTGTACAGGCGAAGATGGCCACCCATTCTATAGACGACACGGCCCCCACAAATGGCGGTAGACAAGCAACGGGTCGCGTTCACAAGAACGCGATTAAATCCTTCGGATAGTACCCTATTTACGTGTTTTATCTGGAACATTCAAATCGCAAATCTTGAGCTCTGTAGCAGTATAAAATCGATAATATATATATATATATATATATATATATATGTAAACAAAGTATCCGACTTATTAATTTTTGGTGTGAAAAATCAAAATGATGAAGTGACTTCCTACCAAAGTGGCGGATATATAAGTACTTCTGAGGCTGTTTGGCGAATGCTGTCATTTTGTATTCATTAACGGCTCCCAGCAGCTACACGCCTGGACATACACTTCGAAAACGATCTACGTGTTAATTTTGGCCTAAACAATGCATAACACAGAATAGAGAATCACAAAAACACATCGCTAATGACAAATTTTTAAATTGTGCCAGAGAGATGACTTTGCCTAGACCTTACTATTTGATGAAGTACCCACATATTGTACACACAACAAACAGAACGGAAGTATCCGAAGCAGAATGCGCGGTACTTCTGTCGAAGGATTCGCTGGTGTCTTTTGTGAACACGTTCTCGGCACAGTTCATCCAAATAGTCAGGAGTGTTATTATCTGCGCATGTTATTTTATGTGGTGAAAGGGCCGACTTATTTTCCCAGTTTGAGAATAATGAATGGTGTGCTACACGAGACTTACTCGGCTTATTAGAAAGCCTAATCACTGGCGTGATACAGTGTCAGTAACGCAGCATCAAAACTACGAAAGCTGTTTACAATCGTATTGGTTTTCTGTAACGTGTCTAACCCCACACAGTTATGGAATGCATTCAAAGAAAAATTTCGAGAAGACTTGGTTCGAGATCTAACTCACCATTTTCCAGACGCTGATAGAAGTGCACACACAGAAGATTGGGACAACCATACTCTTCTTTTTCTTCAAGATATTGTGCTGGCAAAGGCGGTAACTTCATTAACACCTTTGCTTTAACGTCTCCAAAAATTATCGACGTTGCAAACATCAATATGAACAGATAACACGTACAACAATTGAATTACGACACCATTAGACTTCAATAGGTCATCGCTCAGAACGAACTAAACTTAGAAACAGAAAGACGTATTTGAGCGTATTCTCAACAGTGCCGACACGGCTACTGGGGCACTTGGAGGAACTGGAAATATATTTCTAATCAACCTTATACTGTCAAAAATACGAGTTAATTTCCGTTGCCGTAGCATCTTCAGGTATAGCGGTTACATTGATCCCAGGTGGGAAACCTGCGCATTCAATGTTTAAAATACCCATCGAAACGGAACGTATGGAAAACTGTAAATTTATAGTTTGGGATGAATGCACCATGGCCATTAAAATATTAGAAACAGTAGACAGAACATTGTGGGACAAAAGAATTGACGATAGGCCTTTCGGCGGTGTAACAATTTTATTCTCCGGTGACTAGGTACACAATGCCGTTGTCACAAGGGGTTCACGTGCAGACTAGGTTATCGCATACATTAAACGTTAAGTTTCATGGAATCAGATTAGGAAACTTAATTTAACCGAAATTAGGCGATCCGAGTCAAGAGCAACAGAATTTTACAGAATTCTTTTAGACAATGGCGAGGGAAAATAACCTGAAATCAACAGAAACAGCTACCAGATTGTCTCTGACAGGTCGTTACAGAAACTGAAACATTGATTAAAAATATTTACGCAGACATAGAAAATCTGAATGGAAATGAAAATTCTTGGCTTTGTGAAAGTTCTATTTCAGTGCCAAAAATGACATTTTTCATAATCTTAACTATATAATACTAGGGGAAATTCCTGGCTACGTGAAAACATACAAGTCCATAAATACTGTTTGTAATCAGGACGAGGCAGTACATTGTCGTGTCGAATTTTTAAACAGTATTTAAATTCCAGGACTTCCTGCTTACAAAAAAATTTAAAAATTGGCTTTCCAAAATGCTTTTAAGAAATTAAAATCCTCCTAAGCTTTATAATGGGACTGGGTTACGAGTAGTTGCATTACAAAACATCATAATTGAAACAATCATCTTTACCGACTCTTGTAAAAGCGACACAGTGTTTATTTGGCTGCAGTTTCCTGTTAACTGCGTGTTTCGCAATGACTGTAAATAAGTCACCATGTCAAACGATAGGAAAAGTTAGCGTTGACTTAGGAAAGAGTTGTTTTACTCATACGTTGCTTGCTGACGAGTTAGTAGCTCGGCATTTATTGTTACTTTAGGCCAATAAATAAAACTCTAAATATAATCTAAGAACTCGATGATTGCAAGTAGATGCCATGTAATACCTAATTATAAAGAAAGGTGATTACAAATTTTCATTTCATTGATACGCAAGCAGAATAACTGTAAAAAGTGTATACAGTACAAAAATTGGTAAATATATATAGATTCAACTTTATCAAAATTCTGTATCTGTTCTTTCGTTTCTTAGGGTAAAATGAAAAGAGCGAAAACGAAGTCGCGGGCACATCTAGTCGTAAATAAAGGTTAATGGATATTTGATTATTATTAAAGATTCAAATATTGCATTGTTTCTTTCAGTCTTTCTTCTCATTGGCTCTGCAGACTATTCTGAGCCTTTGTTTACCGAGACGATTTCAAACTGTAGTGTCCCATGACATATACGAATTTTGAGTGGCATGTGGTCAGTTTATCAAATGCCATTCAGACATAACTCCAGTTTTCGCGAACATGACGAGTGCAATCATCAATACGCATGCCGGGACTTCTGTGATATCGATATTTTTGTAACAGAAAAAGTTTATTGTGCCTTACTTTTCCGTAAACTTATACAATATAAAACATAAAATACTACAGCTCGTTAACTTCGAAGCAGACACACAATGTAAGAAATATAAGAGGCACGCACCCAATTTCCTTAACCATTTTGAGGAGCTCATAACTGCTTCGCTGGTTGCATCATTACCGGCGCTCATTTTTTGTGACAAGGAATATTCAAAAGTAAACAAATACTCTTTTTCTTCAGGATGTGTTCATGATATAGTCGTGTTCTTTACGTTTTCCAATCCATTGTATCTATTTCTTTCCTTCCCGTATCATTCTTTTGTTTGAAGTTAAACTCGGTAGAGTACGTTGACGTATTGGAAATATGAGACTAATGTGACGAGAGAAGTGATGTGATGTCACAACAAGTGATCAAAATTTCATATGAAACTTAAGCTCGCCATCGCAACTATGAGTTAATGAGGCGATGTTACAACGTTTCATTTTTCGTTATCAATTGATAAGACATGCTCATGTATTTTAAAATGGAAAAATTTGTGTGACCATAAAGATCGGCGTTTTCAACTTAGTATCTTATATTTATCTAGAAACTGTGAAGTTTTAGATATCATAAATCATATTATTTAAGTTTTAGATTTAGATTTAGCTCTAGAAAGTTATAAATAAAGAAATAACACTTACTAACAGTTTACTTGTAACGCCCGTGGTGACATGAAAACCATTTTATTAAAAACTAATAAGTCACAGATCAACATTGTTTGAATTCGCCTGAGGTACAGTTCAACCCAAGTATTTAATCAGGAATGAAGGTGCGCGATCCAGTTTATTTTAAACATAAAATATCAAAATATTTTAGAATTTTAAGGATTAATTAATTGGCAATTATGCTCTGCGGCTATAATAAATATCACAGTATGATTTAAAAATCATCATCATGAGCAGAGGAATTAATTTAACTTACTGACTGAATGCAAGTGTTATTTGACATATATTGCAACTGTAATTAAAAATTAAATAATTGTTTGTAAAATATTCTCGGGTCAAGAAAAGGAAATAAATAACAATTTTTTGACAGTGGCATTATTTAATTTTATCATTTATATGATATTTATGATTTAACAATTTGTTTGTCAATTTGGGTAATTTATGACTTCGTTGAGTTATTTCTCTGCTGTTTTACTTTTTATTACAGTTAACAATTTGCAAGCCAGTTGGAGAGAAGTCTTTCGTCACTATTTCTGGATTTTCTGTAGACGAGGGCGAATTTCGTATTAAATAAGTTATTATTGTGCTTCACGCTACATCAATAAAATGTATATAAAAAGCGTTGCTCATTTTAGGATATGTCCTTCCATTTTGCTTTCCCATGAAATCTGATGTGATAAAACATTGTTAATAAAATAATTACTATATATTTATATATACTTGCATTTAACATTAGGAATCATTAATAATTTAAAAATAATATACATTAAATGTTCACTTGTCAAAGAAATTAGATAGGGGAAGTTGGGGCGGAACGGGATAGCGGGGTAGAACGGGATAACTTTTCATTTACTGGATAGTGCTGGAGATTGTTAAATAGGGGTGGAACATTTTAACTGGTCAATGATGAAGTCCTGGTAGCCGATTTGACCTTTTTTTACTTCATTTGTGAATGAACTCTTGTTTTGGCGTCTTAAATCTGTGACTAATTTTTGCAGCATTTCGATAGAAGGTAATTCACAAAATTCCTCGCTTTTAATTCAATTCTTAAGTAACTCTTGATTCGTAAATTTGATGTCTTTAGCTACAAGTAAATTACGTATAAGGCTTAAATCGACTTTTATTAAGGTTCAATGAAAAACCTTAAACTGAAACTAGCGTGCGGGACGGAACGGGATACTACCGTTTATGGCAAAATGGTATGTGTTCCTCAAGAAAAAAAGAAAAACTGGCATATTTAACTTTTAAAAAGGAGATAGAGGATGCTGTACCCAAATAGAATAGATTAGGTAATAGGAGGAACGGAGAAAATGGGAAAACGTTAGCAAAGACTGTGCAGTTCCAGAAAATCGCTTTGCGAAAGTAAAACTTGATAAAGCAATCAACCGAACGCTAAAGAAATATAAGAAATTAATTACAAAAAGTGTTTAAGATTTTTCTTAGATCAAATACATTTTATTGTACTCATTCCATTCTATATACAAAACATTCTATCCCGTTCTACCCCGCAGGGGTGGGGGTGGGGGCGTAATTTCTTTTTAAAAATTCATCAAAAATTCTAAATTCGTTGTTTTAGGTTATATTGATATTAGATTCACGAAGTAATGGAATACTATTTCTTTTTACATAATTTCACAAAACTTGTTAAACTGTTAGCATTCCGCCTCGACTTCTCTTATGAGGGAAACAAAGGCGAAAAAACGTGTAGCGGTCTTTAACTGCTTAAGTCTGGCCCAATTGTAACCATATAATAATATTTCCATTGGCCTCATTGCGTACAATTCCGCTAATAAATAAAATATATTACTAGTAAGGATGTTTTCATTAACAAGGGCCACTGCCACTGGAATAGGTAAAGTTTATTTATACAAGTATTTTGTTCACCATTCAATGCTCCGGATGAATCGTTCGGAAAATATTTCTGCACTCGCTGAAAGAGAACTTAAAGTTTGACTACGCTCAAATACATGTTTCAGTTTTAGATGTTTACCGATAACAAAGAGGAATGACAAAAGGCAGCAGGTCTCCTTTCATTTACTATGCACTCCAAAGTTTTAAAAATGGGAATGCTGAGATAAAATAGGTTCCCGCGTACTTGATACGAATTTTATGCAGAATGTGACCCTTTTCTACTTTTTTCATTTCGATATTTCCATATAAATCGTTTATCTGGACACATCAGGCAAACATATAATAAATTATTTTCGGTTTATGAGCAGGGTCAAATGTTTCTTAAAACGAAATGTTCCCGCAAAAAACTGCTTTGCTGTTATCACGTGACTGGTGTGCCGAGACAGTTTTTATCTCTATAAGTAGTAAAAAGTAATTAAAGAAATAAATTATTTAACTGACATTTAAAAATAAATTTTTACTTGATAAATACAATAGAAATAAATAAAGACACTGGAAATAATATACATTGTAAATGATAAGTGTAAACATATTAAGGAGTGTTGGACGACTCTATCCTACAACTGAGATCCTTAGGTACCCTCTTCTCGGAAACGTTTATGGATACAGTATCTTACTGGAATTTTCACATATTATTTTTAACCTTCCGGTATGTGTAAGATAGAATAAATGATTTATTATAAATAGAATTTTAATTATTAATTTACTTATATGATCTGTTCCTTTATTGATAGCTTTAAAACTTTTTTAATTTATAACTATTTTGCGTCCACACACGTACCACAAGGTTATAACTAAGCTGCACAAATATAATTGCAGTATCGATAACGGTTTCCGAGTAAAGGGTATTTATTTCAACATTGGTAAGATAGGTCCTTCTGACTCCCTTTAAATTTATGTAAATGTATAGCATGTAAATAACACAAAATTTATAAGGAAAACAAAAGTTATACAAGACCAATGCAATGGAGATGTGTAGTCTCTAAAGAGAAATTTTTAATGCGACTCAAAAAATCTTGTAAAAGATGAGTATTTGATTTTCTTGTTCTTTCACCTCCGCGTATGATTATAACAGGATAACAATAAAAAGTTATTATTAAATACATTATTAAAACTTAAATGTGAGATCTAAAATAACTATAATAACTTATTGTGATAATAACGCTAAATGTTCGAGAAGGATTTAGCTTAGAAAGGAAGAGAATCCACCCGCAAAGTGCCTCTGGTTTATTTCTGTACAAAACAACATATGTACTAGGGACGAAGTTAACCTGTCGTGTACACAGGCAGGGCTACAGTGGGATGAATCTACGCAGAATTATAGAGTTGTAAATAGTACGAGGATAGAACTGATAGGTAAACTGAATAAAATGTGCAGATGATAGTAAAATGTATGCAAGGTGAGTGTTGAAGGTGGTTTCTGGAGAAATAAACGGCACAAAAAAAGGTCCCATCAACCGGAGGCACTGAAAAAATTTATATTCATTAGAAATGTAGATTTGTTTAGATATTTATCTTCAAGTAAAGAAAACTGAAGTACTTTAATCTGTTGGCAACATGCGGATTGCTTGTGAGGAGGAAACCGTGCAAGTGTATTTTGCGTGTAATTGCTTGGTTTGCGGAGTTTAGGCAGGAAGTGGATAGAGGAACCCAAAATATTATTCAGAAATTGCATTCAGCCTTAATTCTTGTAATTCTGTTGCGTACGTTCCGTTTGCTACGAAATTCTTTTGCATGTTTGTGAAAAATACTAGGTAATTATAAGAACAGAAGATGAAGGTCAAGGATGGGATGCGCTAAGAAGATTATCGAGGACGTGGGATGTAGTAGTTATGTAGAAATGAAAAGGCTTGCGCAGAGGGTTTAGCATGGAGGGTTACATCAGACCAGCCTAAGGACTGAATACAACAACAACAATAAATAATTCTGTCCTACTGTGTTGCCCAACTAAAACTTATAAGGGAAGTAATTACTCAATTAATATATACTTTAAAGGATACTAGCCCTGGCTTTTATAATGATTTTTTATTGGTGTTACAGCCCTCTTTAGGGAATGACTGCGCTGGACTGTCGTCTTTAATCACACAATTTAGAATTATAATTGTAGTGGTACGCGGTCAGCTTGGTGATTGTCCTTCAGTGATAACCCCAGGTTTATTAACCATTATAAACAAACATACATTACTTTGCCAGGATATGAATCCGGTTTCTCTATGATGTGAGATCATGACGCTAACCTCTAATCAGAAACAAGTTGGAAATATAATTATTATACTGACTATAATATAATGAATGAAACCTGAGACTTTTAATATGTAACTTGCTGAATCATAAACAAATAAAATCGACTTGGAGCGGCTTTTTTTGGGGGGGTAACATGAAGGTGATCCTGAAGCAGGCAACTCCCCTTTAATAGCATAGGAAGGGACTTGAAAAGGGGGGGATCTGGAAGGTAGCCCAGGGTTGACTAGGGCCCCCAGGCCATGTGTAAGGATCCTACCCGGTGTTTCACCTAAAGGTGATGCAGGGAAAAACCCTAGAAAACCTGCATCAGGTAGGTCGGGCTAGTGGGTACTACTCCTGCGCCCTTCTGATGACGGGAGACTGGATTGCTGTGGGAACGCAACAAACCCGCCTCCGTGCCTTGTTCAGTATTGAGAGGCAGTTGACCGACTGATAAAATATGATCAGCGAACAACTCTTACCGTATGCCGAAGGTCTTCGACCCCATACATACACCTCTCAAACTGCCCAAAGTCGTCTCAGCCTGCAGGAGTCTTAAATTAGCTACCTTGGCCATGGACCAAGGGGGAGGGAAAGAAGAAAACCAGGAAGGAGGAAGTCAACCTCCACCTGGCTCTCACTCATTTCCCAGCAGGATCAAGTATGATCTTACTTGGAGCGGCCCAACGCGTGCTAGTTATATGGTGCAGCGTGTTTGCCGTACTTGAGATATAAACTTTTTTTTAAGTTCTTAAAATATATGCTTAATTTAACAAAAGTTCATCAAATTTACAAGTTATAAACATATAAATAGATGATAAACTAACTTATTCTTATAAATAAATTCATTATGTGTATAAGAAGCTCAAATTTCGTAGTGTTTTTATGTATGTTCAGCATACAAATCTAACCGCATAGAGTAATTTCAACCAAATTTTGCAGAACAGTCTTTCGGACTCGGAAATCAGTTCTGTTGGGGTGAGATATGGCTATGACCCAAAGGGACGGGGGAGGAGGGGGTAGAAAAATTTTTAATTTGTAAAATAGACCGATATTTCTGTCGAATAAATACTTTTCGGGGTCAATAACTTCTACGATGTTTCACGCGACACTATTTTTATCTGTCCTACCCTAACGACGTATAGAACAATACAGAATTCATTTAAGTCCTTACGTAGCCTGCGTGTGTTGTGTGCGGCGGTGGCGACGACGACGTTCGCGAGAAAAAAAGAGTATCATAACTTAAGTAAAATGTTAGTTATTTTTAATCATTAATACCCCAGTCATCGCCGGGCACCCAGATAATGTAAAATAACTAAAATAGTTTTAATGAAATATATTGAACTGATAATTAAGACAGGGTGTAATTCCAATGTTTCTCCTCTTTAATTAATTATAATTTTCTGGTTAATGTGTGCAATATGTTCCAACCCATGTCATTAATTATTTTATTATCCATTCTAGAAGCGAGAAAAGTTTGGAGGGCCGATATGTGAATAGAATAGGGCTTCTGCTACGTATTTATTTTAAAATGACATATGAGAGTAGAAATTATATTAAGTAATAGGGTCAAATGTCCGTAGAAGCAATCCCAGGAGGCTAAATTCATGCGCTTCGTTAGACTAAGAGGTATATTTTGATCCTCCCACTCTCATTCATAAATGCAGATGTGAGAGTCAACTATCTAATTCAAATTGTAATGTATCGTTTATTAGGTAGGTGAAGGCATTGCTTGCTTACTTAATTGTATTAGCCCGGCTATCCCATCGTTGTAAGTTAAATTTTAGAAAGTCTTATTAATGCCAACTCTTATGTAAATATTTGTGCAATTGAACTTTGTAATCTGTACTGTCATGCCGAAATTAATTACTTTTTTGCCATTTATAGATACTAATGATAAATCAAATAGGAGTAAAAAAGAATCTTTCCATTCCTGTTCGTAATGAGAGAGATATCTGCAGATGAAGTTTGTCATTGTGACGTCAGCACTCCTCTGTATTATATCAAAGCCGATGCGCACTCAACACTGCTATTGAATAAGCATGTTACTCGTTTCTTACAAAACAATACAGCTGCAACTCACTGAATGGCTCCCAGCATATAATTCCTGAATTACTACCCGCATATAATCTTACGCGTTAAAAAAACTAAACTCCAGCCCAAAATTTATTGTTAAAACTTTTGGATTTTTTGTTGATGTGAAAAAAAAATGTAACATATAGAATTGTCACTAATCCTCTTTATTACAGTAAAAGAATATTAATTACGTGTAATGTTGTTGATCTTTTGAAATACTCTTACATCTGAAAAATACAGGAAATTAAAGAACGAACATGACCAAGTTTATACAAAAGTTTCACTCATGCAATTCTTAAAAATATATATTCAATTATTAGGACTAAATACGTACCTAAGATTTTTTATCACCTTTAAATATTTCCTAAAGTTTGTATTTGAAGATTTATAAATTCACAAGTTGAACCTTGTAGTTTGTAAAGTGGTTGGCAATGATAAATTTAAAATTTTTTAAAATTTAACGTATTAAAGCTATTCTGATAGACTCAAAAAGGAAATGATATATTACTTGACTCAATTTTATATTAAAAATTTGTTGTTGTAGTGGTACTCAGTCCTAAGACTGGTCAGATGCAAACCTCAACCTATCTTACGAAAACCTTTTCATTTCCTCCCAACTGCTTAGCGATTTCATCCTTGGCCTCCCTCTTTTGTCTATACCCCATACATTTCCCCGTAATACTAATTTTACAAGACCCTTATTTTTTGGAATAAAAAATTGATGGACATGTAGCATCAAAATTTTTGGTGAATTTTTTCTTCTCCGTATTTTGTGTCAGCGTGGAGAAGTAATTCTACATGCGGTTTTCAATTCATTCTCACGGAATGGCAATATAGTTAAATTCACACATAAATTAAGAAAATGGTACTTTCATTTGTGGATTTAAATCTTAGCGTTTTTTGAAGAGATTTATGAACTTATCCCTACTCAGTACTCTTACGCCTTTCCGCTTCAATGTCGAGAGATTTTAATTAACTTAGGCTGGTTATCCGTACCGAGTCCAATTATTAAGCGTCCCTTATGGAGATGGTTTAGCGTTGAATCAAAGTTTAATTGCAAAAGTTGGAAATAATTCAAGTTTACAAAGAAAAGTAAAATATCAAAAACTTATTAAATGAATGCTCCAGGAAAAGTCATGTTGGGCGAAAATCCTAACCTTGAAGCTCTTTAGTTCTATCCAGTTAATTAAAAGATATCTAAGACAAGATTCTTCATTCATGTAATTGCACAAATTAAAATCATTTTGTAAAAAGTCTATTTGGTTTTAAAATTACCTTTGCAGAGATTGGTTCGTTGCTCTATTATTGACTCATTTTGCTAATTGTGAATACATTCAGACAAAGTATTTATCAGCAGAGGTACACACAAATGACATAGGAACTATTGCCTTCCCGTAAAATATTCACCATCCTCCGAAGTTCCATGCTTCTTTTAACTAGAATTGGAACAGCTTGATGCGAGAAGCTTAGTAGCCGACCCATTTATCACACTCCATTTTGTGGTCATGGCTGGTTAGTATTCGACGTATAATGGATTGCTCACCTGAACTCAATTACATAAAAGGTATTTTGCAAATTCGTAACTCGTTCACAGTAATTAATGATTTCGCGAGAGAAGCGCATAGGTTCGGCGTTAATTCCTGTCAGCTACGATTTGTGTGACATAATAAACTAGAGCTGGCTGGCTGCAATTTAGTTGTCAATTACTCCAATATCCTTGGTAACTCGAATACTCTATACGTTGCCGAGGTCATCAACGGAAAATAAAAAGTGATCGTTGATTTATATTTTTTTCATGTACACTATGCTAATTAAATTTATTGACCCCATATTTACGTCGAATGAAAAAATGTATTACCAGTTGTCTGATATGGAGCGAGATCCAAACGGTTATTATATCTTAAATAAATTATATTTTATAAGAATGACTAATAAATGACTAGGCTACCAGACTTAACCAAACAAACATTAAGAGATCACTATAATATATTTTAATGTAACGATTTTATTGTAACGATAGTTTCTAAATCGGTCTCGATTTTTCAATTTAATAATAGGTAATACTAATATCCTTATAATTTTTCTTCAAAGGAGTTTTCGGCATAATATGCCATATTCATTTATATACACATAAAAAAGAAATATATTGAACGGTATCTCATGTTTCTTTTTTCGTTAACAGGCTACATGAGGGTGATCCTCAAACAAGTAACTCCCCTTTAATAGCATAAGAAGGGAATTGAAAGGGGGTATTCGGAAGGTAGAGCAAGGTAGCCAAGGGTTGCTAGGGCACCCGGGCTATGTTTTAAGGATCCTAACCGATGTTTCACCTAAAGAGATGAAGGGAAAACACTAGAAAACCTGCATCAGGTAGGTCGGGCTATTGGGTACGATTCTCACGACCTTCCGAATGACGGGAAACGAGTTTGCTGTGGGTCGCAAAAATTCTCTTCTCCGTGTCTCTACCATATTTAGGAGGCAGTTGGCCAACTTATCCAATCAGATCAGCAGACAACTGTAACCATATGCCCAAGTAACAACTATAGAAAAAACCAAAGAGAGTACGATGCATTCCTGACGAAGTGAGGTGAGCCCATAGTCAATCTGGGGAAGAAATGCCTGCGAGAGAAAACTCCCACAGGCCTCATTTTCTCGTTTTTCCTTTTTTGGGTTAGCAGGCTACGCGATGGTCATCCTGAAACAGGCAACTCTCTTTAATAGTATAGGAAGGGAACTGAAATGGGGTGATGTGAATCTTAAAAAAAAATTATTCATAATTTAAAGTCAGATCACTTATATCGGTCTAAGCTGAATTTAACGTGTACATAAATAGTGTAAATAATTGACTATAGATTTAGATTCATATGGAGATTTAAAAGTGGTGTGTAGTCTGTTGTTTAACCTCAATGCGTCTTTGATCTAAAGTTTCGACTTAGTGTTTTGAAATTTCACTATTTTCTCTCCTGAAGTCCATACGATGCTACTTTTCAAAAAATATATAAATGCTAATGTTTTCATTTTAAATACATTCTAATATTATTAATTCAATTGAGGCGTTTTGTTGCCTATTCCAAACAAACTTGTAGATAGACAGGGAAAAAGACAGAACTTCAATTTTATTTATTGGTATAGATTAACCCATTTTTATTTTGACTTCGAAAATATTTCTTTCATTATGTATTATCCTTATGGTCTTTGAATCCAGAGAATGAGAATAATTATCATTTACTGATTATTGGAGGATTAAAACAAACTGAATTATGAATTTTGGTATAAAATTTTAGTTAAAATTTATAGGAGACTAAACAGAAAGGAGTATTTAACGTAGAAAGAAGGAATAATTACGAAAATCTAACACATAAAAAACAAATAAAAGATCGGATATGCTTCTATGCAACTATAGTTATCAGAAGTAATCTACATTAGTCTAGTAGTCGAAAAGATTTAGTAAAATTCCTTACATAAAAATGGTACTGAAAAATGAGTTCTTGCGCTGTAGCTATGAAAAGTTTAATATTCATCAACACTCACTATTAGGATCACCTCTGTAATTTTTTTTACAGTATTCATTTAAAAAACATTTATTATATTTCATTTAAAAACAAAGTAGTAGTGAAATATTGTGTTGGTTTTGCTGTCTATACATTATTGTCTACTAACTAATGGATTGAATAATAAATCTAAATCTAGAATTCATTTTTTAACGTTACGTGTAGTCGTAATAATAAAACATCTACTGTTTCAGTAAATAGTGAATATTTAAATACATGTCATACACCTGTTAAAGTCTTAAGAAACGGAATTTCTACATACACACACACACACACACACACACACACACACATATATATATATATATATATATATCTTTTCACCTTCATTCTTTGCATTCTGACTTTTTCGCGAGGTATTTTGTAAACTTTTATGAGAGGCAATATATAATGGGTTATGAATAATTTGAATAGGATCCGAGGTCAATTTAAGTCAAAAACGGGTTCCTTGTGTTTACTTACAAGGCTGAAAAAAAAGTATTTCTAAATGCAAAATAAATACATCGCGAAATACTTACAGAGAGATCCATCATTTATGCGAGACGAATTCCAGCCGGTCAGCTCAATACTGCGTGAAAGAGTATGGTAAATATTAAAGGGAAGTGTTTAAAAACCTTCAACAGTATTATGAAAGGCCGAAAGAGACGAAAGAGCCGACAAGTTTAAACTTTATAAGGAATTATTCATTGCCCATCGTCTCTTTCAAATGTAAAACAATTGAAGATTTGCGAGTCAAATTTTGCCTGCTTTACACCGTCTCGCAGTTTTGAGAGGGAACAAATATTAAATTTGTTTTTGTACGATGTTTTAATTGAGTCTATAAAGGGATGTATTTCCGTAAATATTCAATCAAAAAATTATAAATATACTTTCTTGGGGAAACAAAACTTCAAAGAGACAATAATGGTAAAAATGCATATTTACGAATCTGTTGAAATAAATATATTTACTTTAATACTGTGTGCTTTTCTACCAAAATATGCTTACGGCTATGTGAACATAAAACTGCATTCATACATAATAATTTTATTTTAAATTGGAAATAACAAGAGATCTATTTAACGACACATTTTACCTTATAGTTTTGATGATTATAAAAATAATAATAATAATAATATTTTATATAACATTACTTTACAGGTTAAGATTGAGTCGGAGCGTTCGTCTTATTGTTATAAACATATCCTCAGACAGTTTGACAGATGCTATAATAAAATACCTTTTCACTACAATAATATTATTTAATATTTTTTCTCTATAAGAGTGAATATATCTAATGAACTATGACGTATCGTTATAATAAGAAATACACTGTGAATATGAATTATTAAATGCCTGAAAATTTCTTTGTTTTTTTTGTGGTGTTACATCAACTTAAATATATGTTGAAATTATTAATCTCTTGCCCTCAGGGTACTAGGCGTTGCCAGAGAAAATTAATTATTTGTAATCTCTAGGTCAACACGTGATTTAATCAATATATTACGATTGGGGGTTACCTACAAGTTAACGGGTCTTGACTGACGATACCCAATTCTACTGGTACGTTAAATACCTGAAATTAATTTGAAGCTCTAACAAAGTGAAAAGTTCACTGGCGTTCTTTACCCTAAAATAGTTCAAATCAATCCCTTGCACCAAAAGATCCAAAATACGCCTTAAGGTGGTGAGTGACACTCTTTGTATAATAACGACGCACGAATATTTTCGGTATGGCAAGGAGGTTATTGAAGTATAATATATAACTTCCTTAACTTTATGACACAAAGGACCTTGGGTTATATATTGAAATCATGTTGGTACTCAGGGATATTTGATTCCTTTATTATTTTAACGTCTTTCCGCTTCGTCAGATCAGTTTATACGAATACCGGCCAGCGCCACTGAATACACAGAACTGATTAAATATGAATGTAAAAACGGTCCGCATGATCCCTTGAGGGAGCTGATAGGCGTTGAGCTAAGTCACATGAATTCTTGAGCCGAGCATGAGACTCTCAGGGGTCTTGGATTTAATCAATTAATTATGAGGGAGGGGTTATATAACTATCCAATAAAAGGACTAATGGTTTGAAAACGCACAAGGGAAATAACATTTACATTTCGGCCAAAGTTCAGTCTCACAACGCCTCAACCATTGAATTTAGTTTGTCACAACCACACTCACATTGATATTCACTTTTCTTCTACGACCACTGACATACACCTGCCAAGAGTCTCGCGCCACCAATTATGCCACTCTGATACCACGATTTTTCCGCCCTTCGTGGTCTTCCAAAAATTACTCCCTCTTCTGGAAAGCTTTGAAAGCATTCCTCTAAACGCTTTCCGTTATCTCTGGCTTGATCTAGGCCTTGCAAAAATTGAGCATCCTAACTATAATTTTCTATCATAAATTCTATATTTCTATAATAAATCCTACTACAATATACTACAGCAGACTTTACGAACTAATATGCAAAAAATTACAAAAAGCTACCTTTAGAAAAATTTACTTATATATATATATATACATAAATAGAATATGAGGCAAATTTTCTAACAGTGCTAAATTAAGGGAAATAAGTATAATGTGTGAATACAGATTGCGCGATGGTTGTGAACTTTGCCGTAATGATGCAGTGGGAGAGATGATTGATTAATGCAAAGAATGTGGTATCAATAATTTTGCTGGTCCTTGAAAAGACCTGTGACAAACGTCAACCATAACAGATTAGTGTTAAATTCACAAAAAAAAATCCAACCTACCCCCGAAAATGATCAAATTAATATGTAATTTCCTACAAAATAGAAATTTTAAAGAGAATTTATCAGGTAGCCACTCAAGTACAAAAAAAGTTTCAAAAGAGATCCTCAAAGATCTGTCCTTGCGCCACGCTATTCAATATTTACATCAAAACAGAAAACGTCTCAACCCTACTATTCGCGGATGACATGGCGCTTTTACTTACCATTTTGAAACTACTCCAGTCTATAAAGAGCGTGTAAGTACAAATAGGTAAGTTGGGAACAGGGTGTTAGGGCAATGATATGAAGCTGAACAAACACAAATGCCAAGCCATTCCTTTCCTCAGACAAATTAAAGCAGAGGCCGCACGCCCTCATTTAACAATAGAAGGCACTCCAATTCAGTGGCAAAAGTCTTGTAAGCATATCGGTGTCCTTATAGACAACAAATGACTTAAAATAACACATTCAAGTAATGAACAAGACAGCAAAAAAGTGCAATTGGAATAATGTACCCCCTGATCAGAGACAAACATCTAGAAAAACGAACAAAAAATCACCATTATGAAAAATATGCTTGGACCCTTACTAATTTACGGTGGTAAAATCTGAGTTACAGCAGCATATCAACATCCTACAAACGAATCAAAACCAAAGTATAAGGTGGGGTCTAAACAGAACGTTTAGCATTAAAGAAGAAATAGTCAGACTAACAAATAAATTCTATAAGCTACTAAAGATAACCAGCCTATCTTGTCCTAGGTTTAAACTCTTATGTAAAAAGGCCCACAAGAAGATACATACAAATTCTCAAGGAACCTTAGTCATTAAACGCAAAATTATATGTAGATAATTATGACACAATAACAGATATATAATATTGAGATTTTTAATTGTTTTCCCCTAAAACGCTGATTACCCATTCACATAAAATTATCGTAAAGACCTTTCAAGGATAAATAAGTCCGGTACTAAGGTCTAAGTTCATATCTGATTTGGATAGAAAAATATATAAATAAAAAATTGAAGCATAAGAATTATAAGTTTTTTATTGCCCGTTAAAATGTTTATCCGTGTTTTCTTTATTTATATAACACGGTTAAATTAAAGAAAGTAAACAATTATAGAAAATTAATGTGTGGCATCATTATAATCATCTGCAAATAATCTCAAATGTTGGTTTGAATAACTGGGAAATAATTCCGTGGCTCTTAAAACTTCACATCAAATCTTAAATTAACTCACTCATAACAAACTTAAAATTAGAATGATTAGAAAACTCTGACCCTTAGTTATTTACCATCCTTTCATATTTCCTAAAGTTCTAATTGCAAAAGATTGCGTTTAAATGTATAAAGTAAATGTAATCAGAAATTAAGTCTGTCAACTCTTCACTAGAAAATATATTAACTGACTTGAAAATATTTCGTTAGAGTTTTTGACTACTAGTGTTAGACAAAAGACGAATTGGTTCCGTGCAAAAATATTGTTCGGTATGAAACAGAAATAGACAAAATTACGTATTTTAAAAATCTTTCGTATTGGTTTTTATAATCAGGCTTCCACGTGTCTTGCAGAATATAATTCATCAAATAATATCGTAAGACTTCTCTGTGCAAAAATAGCGCCATATTACATGTAATACATTTGGCGTATTTACCCGTATTCTTTCGCTTAATGCACGGTGACGTCAGAGACTTTTCCAGCTTAATTATTCGCATATATTAATAACTCTAGTTCCTTCTACATTATACCAAGTATTTGTCACCTCGCCAGTGTTTCTTATGTGTACCAAATTTAGTTTCCATCTGCCAACACGTGTAAAGAATTAACATCAAAATACAACCTACTTTAATAAATAGATAGATATATGAAGTTACACGTATGTCATGAAATAGTTGTCGGCTAAAATATACAAATGTATTGTTTTGTTACAAGAAAAATGGAAATTTTGCCGCTTGAAGGTTTATAACGAATAATTTTACAGTAAAAGACTACTGAATGAAATCTAGCAATGTAGAAACACAGGTTACACATTTTCGATGGATAAAGATTTAATAAATGTACGCTATCACATTTACGTCTTATAATTAAAATAGCGATAATTTATGTGTATTAGAAACATTGAATCTGTACAATTTAAGTAATTATATTCAAGAAAAACACATTTTATTTGAAATTTGTAAATTGATGAAACTCTTGTTTGCAAAATTTGTGGGATAGTTTCACTGAAATTATGAAATGGTATTGACATCAGTTTCTGTTAGTTCTATTAGTTAAGTATTACCAAGTCGAAGGAACTGGAACATTTCTCCCGTTTTCAATCTGGAATATAGTTCCTGCATCCGTGCAGATACGGCCCGAGTGTTTGAATTTTCGTTGCTCAAGAGCGCCATAATATACGCGCTCCGTTTCGGTGACCAGCAAACCGTGAAAACGCAGCGCCCATTGTTTGTTGTGAACAGCAAAGCCAGCCAAAGCACTGAAGCCTCAGTCGGCAAAGGCAAAAACACTGTGCTACTTCCCTTCAAATGCCATTTTAATTTTTAATTACGGAACGGCCATCGAAACCTTGCTATAATAGTTCCCATTCTAAACTGTACGCCTCAACGCAATTAGAGAAAACGAATATAAACAACTTCGTTTTAAGAAGGAATGGAAACAAAATAATAGCATTTTTATTTACGTTTACTCACATATTCATAAATTAGATTTTATAACTTATTATTTCAAGTAGTCGTCGGTAAAAGAATACAATATTCAAATTTTATGACTAAAATACAAGTGGCCAAGTGGTAATGAATCAGTATATATATATATATATATATATATATATATATATATTGTAAATGATGGGGGAATATTAATTAATTAATTTAATAATTTGGTTTAAATATATACATTTATTAATTGTAAACACAATAATTTTAAAATGGGTCGTCCGTGTATATATTATGTACAAAAATAATGAAATTAAAATGGGGTTATATTAAAGATCTCAGGGTAATTATGGTTTGGGTGACCACGTGTAGCAGATTTTCCGTTCGTTGACGAACCTGAGTTGTTTTCATATGCGTCTCGCTGTAACTTCCGTGTTGTGGAACTTGAAGCGGCCGGTCGACAATAGCTGCTGCCGGAATTGAGGAAACTCCGTTTCTTCCTCTTTCTTCCCTTGTTGTTAAGACCTTTCTTCCCTCCTTCCTCGACTGATCAAAGCATGGTCCACCTCTCCGCTGCCCCCTCACAAATCTGCTCTCGCCACCAATCTCCTCTCTCCACCTCCTTGTATCACCAGAAAAAATCTCCTTCAATATCCTCTCGCCATCACCTTGTATCACCTGCAAAAATCTGTTCAAAATTGTCTCCGCCAGCCTCTTTAAAACCTTGTCCCCACTTATCCGACACCTATTACTAAGGTGGCAGGGATGGATATTCTCCAATAATCTCCCTTGTTTCATTTGGGGAACACACGCCACCCGGTCACCAAATTTCTGGGCAGATTAGGACATTCCGAAACCGGCGACGAGGTGTCCGAGCTTTATGGTCCAAGTGTCAGCCGCAGTCCCTTTGTTTTGATTCCGAGCCGCCAAGACGGCGCGCGGAAAACCCCCTTCTTCCTGGCCAGCGACTTGCTCATGCCGAAATATTTGTTATTTAAATTTCCGTAAATAATAAAAAATTGGACGCGGGTTCTACTGCGCTACAATATATTCAGTTGAAATACAATACTATGAAACACATATATGTGCAAATTAATGTATTTATTCTCAGGTAGTGATGTAAGGAGTTTACATAAGTAATTATAGGTCGGGAGTTATAGTATATATAGGGAAAAGGTGGAGGGGAGTTATCTCAGCAGAGGATCAATGCTACTTAAACATTGTGTGGTGAGGGTTCTATTAATTTGTAGGTGGGGAGAATGATTTTAGATTGTTTTTAATTTATACGGGATAAAAAATTTATAATATTTAAATTTTAACAAATGCAGGTTTATTAAATTTGATGTTTAAGGGGGGATCCTCGCTCACTACGTCGGGAGCATGAGTGAATCTTTAATCTCCTCTTACTTCTCGCATTATCACCTTGTGTCGGACATCTTTAGTCTCAGTTTTTCCACAAGACATTTTCCTCTTACTACCTACTTCAACTTACTAACTTGTATCGGACCACTTGGTCTCGTTTTCTTTCACAAAACAGTCACTTACCCGCCTGCACTTCATTGTTTATTCATAATATACGAATTTTAACTCATCGCCAATTCACCCTTTGATTTTTCTAATCAACATTTTATCCCTGTCTGTGACATGTCACCTAATATTACTTTCATATTACCCGTTTAATTTCTTATTCTCGTAACGAAACCTTCTCTATCCTATAAATGCTTATGTTTTCCATTTCCGCATTAATTCATTAAATCAGTTGACTGGCTTGTTGTTATTTTTAAATTCAATTTATCCTTCAAAATTTTCTTTTTCAAAATATCTATTTTACTTCCCCCTGAATTTAGCGCATACTTAGCAACAAAATGACTTTATAATATGGAATCGCAACACAAAAAAAATCTACCTATGCAAATTAAATCTACCTGCCTATAGCAATTAAACAACTGCATCTATATTACTGAATAAACGACGATAATACATATATATAAAATTGATCGCTAACTTAACATACTAAATTGATCAAAAATATTTCAAAGCTCAAATCGTCTTCAACCTACTCAAATAAATAACAGAAAATGACTTATTCTCTCTATCCTTATTTAGTTATACTTGTTACGTCACATTTAAATATAATATTTCATACTAAACTAATTATTTTTATTTAGAATTTTTGTTCCTACATTATGTTCCGAAAGGTAAATTGCCCGTATACATTTTAAATTACTGTAAAATCATTTCATTAATGAAATTCCTATTAATCGGATTTAGTGGACTTTCTTTCCCAGATGGACATAAATCGTCCCGTCTTAGTATAACCAAGCGTCTTCCCTTTTGTTTGGCGCGTGTCAATGTCCCTCGGTCCGATCTTTTGTTAACTTTCTTTCTTGTACCTTCGGTTTTACATTTTCTCCCCCTTCGCCTACTTCCTGCCCGTAATAAAATTTTGTAAGGAATGTGCCTATTAGGACTTTTATCAATTTTAAAAGGAAATATGTTACTTGTTATTTGTGAAATACGATTACATGCAACGAAATTCGGATATTTTTCACGAATAAAAATGTCTTCTGCGTTTTGTTCATGGTGATGATTCACATAGTCAATTTTGGTCCTCAACTTGTTAAAGGCTCTTTCAGTTTCGCTATATTTTACATCTTTGTAATTAAACCTTACACGAGCAGTAATGATGGGTCTACTCTGTACGTTAATTAATGTTCCTATTTTCTCAATTGCTTGTGTCATTTCTACACGTCTTTCGATTTCCTTCCCTTTCCACACAATTCCTGTTTCCTCGTTTGTTTGTAAAGTTATCAAACTATCCTCAATTTCTTTCAAGACTATTTCCTGCTCAATTCCCAAACCTTTGACCTTATCTAACGCTAATATCTTCCCTGAATCTATTTCGTGTTCATTTTCCATAACTCTGTCTTCATCTGAATCTATTTCTTGTTCATTTTCCATAGCTTTGACCTCATCTACCATTAATGTTTCGCCTAAATATATCTCGTGTTCGTTTTGCATAACTTTGACCGTATCTAACACTAACGTCTCGCATTTAATCGTTTCCTGACGTAATTGAATCGATTGTTCAATGTTTCCTATTTCCATAATATTATTTTCTTGCGACTGGTCATCTTTCTGCCCCGTGAATTTTCGAGTGTCTCTAATATCCGCCCGTAATTCTCTAATATTTTCTTCGATACTACTTTGTAAGGTTGACTCAATTTTTATTTGTGCTTCTAATACCTTATTTAATTGTTCCATCTGTTTCGTTTGGTTACGATGTCTTTCTTCCATCTCTTTCCATCGCATATTTTGTCTTTCTTCCATTTGTCGAAGAAAATCTAACACACCTTGTTTTGCTGGACTTAATAAATTGCTCTGGTTATCTTTGGTTTCAGGATAATATGTTAAAGGATTTTCTGAATCAGAATCCTGGCAAAATTTTACAACTTCCGGATTCATGCTTGAACTGTTAACGCTATCTGAATTAAAGCAATATTCTAGACTCGGCATCTTTATCCGCCCTGATCTTAACAACACATATAAATAAATCTACCCTTTATTATATTTTGCCGTGGAATTTACACAATAAAGCATTTATCGAGCTGACAAGACAAATGGAGAATAACATAAGAAAATAATTTGGAAAGAGAAATTCGTTGCCCTACTGATTCACACGCACACACATGAATACATACATAAAATGGTATACAATGTAAATATAATGTTGCCTCTGGTCTGTGTTCTCAGTTATTTAAAATTTTAAACAATTTTGGTCGAGCCCCACGTTGGGCGCCATATATGTGGTGAGGGTTCTAATGTTCGGGACTGGCCGGTTGTAGTGGGGCTCTTTCATCACTTCCACAAGCTGGTTCCTGGTGCGTGCTTTTGCTCGGAATTGAAGCGGCTGGATGCGGTGCAGATAACTCTGTAAACGCAGACGTAGATTTACTAACACGCCGATGCGTCCGGTACTCAGAAGTGTCCAACAAATCAAAGCACTGAGGTCTCAGACATTATTAATCGGCAGATATAGCGACTGCAGGATCGTATATGTGTAATCGGTCAGCTTGCTATAAAGGAATAGAGATTTTAGAAAATTATCTTAGAACACAAATTTACACGAAAATGCGTGCTACTTCGACGACTGAAATCATGTTCCTTATAATGCAGATTTGATGTGGGGAAATAAAGAAAAGTTGCAAGGTGTAAGATTAGTGTAATAACGCAGACTGACTATTCTGGGATATTGTGCTTGACTAGAAACTCCTTGGCAGACAGAGCACAATGAGCCTTGTCTTGATGGAGAAACTATGTCTTTTTTCCACAATTCGAGTCGTTTTATTTCTTTCATGAAGTTGAGTAAAACATCAGAGTAATAATTTTTATTAATAGTTTGACCTTCTGGAATGAAAATACCGATTTGTCAATATTTTCATTCGTTTTTGACGAGGGAGTGCGACTTGGGCTACCTTCAACGTCTTCTCGGCCATCTTGGAAACGCTTAAACCACTCCAAAACTTGAGCTCGTGTTAAAAATTATTTGTCATACGCTTCGTTTAATAAAACATAAGTTTTTGAACCGGTTTATCCAAGTTTTACGTGAAATTTCGCAGCAATTCGTTGCTCAATTGTTACACATATAATTGTTCTGGCAGAACGAAACAACAGCTCTTATACAGACTAATGGCGCGGCCAAATAATTTGTTTACGGATGCGGGAGGCGCCACATTCGAAAGAGGTTTCACTCTACACTGTTGCTCGTCATTTGCGTATGCATGCTTCTGTGGAAACATCAGGCTGGTTATTTTATAGCTACACCTCGTACAGATAGCACCAAGGTCTTCTTTCCATACACTATACTTATGATTCCTTAACTCAAACTGATCAGTTTTAGTAGGTACAAATATCCTGAAATAAAAACAATCCATTTGCTATATTTATTATAACAGTTTTCACAGTACAAAGTTCCGGAAATAAATTTTCGCGTTATACAGTATTTCGACCAACACTACCACAATTACATGGCTGGATAGTCTCCGGCGTGGTGATTGCTGACTTTATTGACTTGACTGACTGCGATGCCTCGTGTCACCTCAATTCTAGGTGCATGGACGTTCAACAACCGCTGCTTCACGACCTCTTTACGGCTGAATGAATATTGGCGTCTTTATTCCCTTTCTAACTTTATTCCCACCACATTTATCAAAGTTTCTCTCTCGCTTCACCAATGATATTTCTTTAATTTCTTGGGGCGTCTCATAAACTTGACCCATTTCTGGATCTACATAACCACTTGCAGTTTTCCTTATCCGCACGTCCACATTATTACGGCTGAGTTAACTCTGGAATTTGGTATTTTCTTACACTTCTGTATCTGTCCGAAGGGCCATAAGACGCAACTTCTCTGGCGCCTTAGACTGTTTGGAAAAACCCGTAGCTCTACAAGCCTATCCCTGCCGCGTATATGTAACTTATTAATAAAAATAAAATAAATACTCCCTCAAAATTTCTATGTTATATACGTAACCATTAAACAAAACAAGTACCTGACAGAACTAACTCATCTTAGATAGAAAGAACACCGCGTTCCAAACGGAGGTCCGTTAATTCAAATATTTAATTTTTTTTGAGCATTTATTATGAAGAAATGAAGAAACAGAGTCAAAGAACAAATATCAATGTAATTAACTGGGTAGTTATATCACGAGGATTGTATTATCTGATCGCTTAATGCAAGCTGCACTTACGGACATAATTAATATTTTTTGTACTTTTTTTCCTTTCTTTCCTTAATTTTATTTTGTGTCACATCTACTGCTAATATTCAGTAATGACTTTCTACAATTTGGCTATTATTATACTTTGGGCCATTTAGGGTGGAATATCCTGTCTTGTCTGCATGCGTTGGAATGCGTTCTTTACTAGGCTGGAGGAGGAGGCATGGGTCTTAATGTGAGCTGAGAGAGAACCAATTCCCGTATTCTGCAGGCATTTAGTTGGAAATCTATTAACTCCTGAATCGAATCCCCCATCGATTACCTCTTGCCTAATTTCGGTATTCAATTAATTAATTTTGAGTAATTCATTTCAAGTAAAGATACATATTTGAGGATTGTCTAAAACTACGCGGAAACATAATACGTGTAACTTTTGAAACATTCGTTCAAATTTAAGAAAAATAAGTTTCTGGTTTATATAAAAATGATATTTTGAATTGTCTGCATTTTAAAATTTGCTTCTAGCCAGAAGAAGTAATATTTTTGCTAAAGAATTTTTCTCTATGAATATATTAATTGTATAGCTTTAGAGTATACTGATGTTATTTCACGTCAGACGAAATCAAAATATATCACACGAAATAATTGCGTTCTCTATGCCCATTTTTTAACATTCCGCATTACAGTTCTCGTAATCTTTAATATATGCTTCCTCAGAATTGACGTGAAATATAATAATATAATATAATAATAATAATAAGCTTCAAGGATGTGGAATGGGTCAGGGTGTACATTTATTACATTGTTTTATTGTATAAAAGATAAATATACTTATAACAAATTTGTATTATAAACTATTATAAATTAATTAATTAATTACTCTTCTCCGATTCTTCTATAAATTCCTTTATTGAATAGAAGGAGTGGCTAAGCAAAAATGAGCATAATTCAGTCTTAAATTTACCTTGATTATCGGACAACTGTTTAATTCTGTGCGGCAGTCTGTTGAAGATGGATATCCCTGAATAATGCACACCTTTCTGTGCAATTGACGATGTTTTACATTTTTTATACAGATTATTTTTGTTCCTTGTATTGAAGGGATGAATATCAGTATTATTCAAAAATAAGTGCCTATTTGTGATTACAAATAACATCAATGAATAAATGTATTGGCACGTTAAAGTGAAAATGCCTAACTTTTTGAACAGAGTTCTGCAAGAAGTTCGTGAGGAAACCTGACATATTGCTCTAATAACACGTTTTTGACTAATAAAAATCTTATCTATGCCTACTGAGTTGCCCCAAAATATAATACCATATGATAAAACAGAATGAAAATATGCAAAGTATACTAATTTTCTTGTTTTTAAATCACTGAAGGTGGACATTGCTCTGACAGCATATGTAGCTGAGCTGAGTTTCTTAAGTAATTGATTAATCTGATCAGTCCAATTTAATTTATTATTTACTAAGAGACCTAAGAATTTAACAGAGGAAGTTTCATTTACATTTTTGCTGTCGTATTTAAGTGTTATAGATTGTAAAGTTGTGTTGAGTGTGTGAAATTGCATGAAATGTGTTTTGTCACAGTTATTTGTTAGTCCGTTCGCATTAAACCATGTTAGCAGGTTAGTTAAATTATTGTTACTTGCCTCTTCTAGTGTGTCTTTGTTACTTTTTACTATTACACTAGTATCATCTGCAAAGAGGATAGCTTTAGAAGTTGAATCTATGGTATTAGGAAGATCATTTATATATATATAAGGAATAATAATGGCCCTAATACTGATCCCTGTGGGACCCCAGTTTTAATAATTCCCCAATCTGATTTATGTATTTCACCTGTGCACGAGTCTTTTAATACTACTCTTTGCATTCTATTTTGTAAGTATGAATTAAACCAAGAAAATGAAGTTCCTGTTATTCCATAGTACCTCAGTTTTTCTAGCAATATGCTATGGTCTACACAATCAAAAGCTTTACTTAAGTCACAGAATATACCTAATGGGTGATTTTTTTTATTTAATTCTTCTATTATGTCGTCTAAAAGAGTAAAGATCGCTTTCTCGGTTGAATATCCTTTTCTAAACCCAAACTGTGAATCGGTGAGTAAATTATGTTTGTTCAGATGTTTTATAACTCTGTTGTATACTACTCTTTCAAAAATTTTTGATAATACTGGCAACAGTGATATGGGGCGATAATTTGATATATCTTCTTTATTCCCTTGTTTGTACAGTGGAGTGACTAAAGCACATTTGAGCTTATCTGGGAAGACTCCAGAAAGAAGTGAATGATTACAAATGTAACTAATTACTGAACTAATGCTACCTGTTATTTGTTTGAGTATAATGCTTGAGATACCATCATGCCCTGATGAATGTTTATTTTTTAGAGTGTTTATTATTTTTTTAATTTCGGTTGGAGATGTCAAAGAAAAGTTCAAATTACTTTCCTGGACTGGATAGTTTTCTTTCAAAAGTTGTAAGGCATTTTCCATTGATTTATTTGTATTCATCCCGATTTTCTTTGCAATGGTTAAAAAGTGATCATTAAATTTATTTGTACATTCATCTGTTTTGAATTTACCTAACTGTGGCTGTGTCAGTTCTTTATTTTCTTTATTTGTTTCTTTTTTAATTATTTTCCAAATAGTTTTAATCTTATTAACAGAATTGTCTACTGATTTCTTAATATGCACACATTTTGCAGCTTTTATGACCTTGTTCAATATTTTACAGTATTTCTTATAATGGTCACTCACTTATTATCAAGTACATTTCCCTTTTGTGTTTACATGAAACTTTAATCCCATTAGTTAACCACCCTGCTACTTTATTAGTATTACTAGACTTTGTGACACGAGTTTTTGGAAAGTAAAATTCAAAATATAATGTTAATGTTCTCAGAAATGAATCAAATTTCTCATTTACATTGTTTGTGGAGTACACGCCCTCCCAAAATTCTTGTTGTACTGCTTGCTGAAACAGTTTCATAGAACTAACATCCATTTTTCTTACATAATTTACTGATTTTTGTGGGACACATTTGAAACATATATCATTAATTGTAAGTAATTGACTGTCATGATCTGAGAGACCATTCACAATTGGCTTAATACTGTAATTTTCATAATGAGTTATATCAATGAACATATTATCTATGGCAGTACCTTTTGAGTTTTGTACTCTAGTAGGAAAATTGACTACTGCATATAAGTTGAATGTGGAAGTTAATATTTCTAATTGTTGTTTCTTTGTGTCTTCCAATAGGAAATCTATATTGAAATCGCCACACATGATTATTTTCAACTTCATTTTGTAAAGTTGAAGTAACAATAACTCTAATTGTTTCAAAAATACTGCAAAGGAACCTATAGGTGATCTATAAACTGTTACAATAATTAATTTTGAGCTTTGAAGTTCAATTACCGTAGCACAACATTCAAAGTCCTGCTCAATGCTGTAGGGACTAGTGTCAATACTTTTAAACTTAAAATTATTACATACATACGTAGCCACTCCTCCTTTTTCTTTTACAGATTTACAGAAGTAGGATGTAAGTGAATAACCATTTAAATTTACCAAACCTATTTCTGTGGTTTTCAGATGATGCTCTGTAATACAAATGATATCTACAGATTTTTTACAGTCTTTTTCAACATCTGTTATGGATATGATAAGCTCATCTGTTTTATTTTTATGAATGTGTTAGTATTTACACCATTTATCCCACCTGTAAGTTTGTGTACTTCTGTAACAACCTTTTTACACTATCAGACCGGTTTACGTCCATTCTACGCCTCGACGTCCGAGAAAAGTTGTAGAAAACTCTGACTATTGAAAACAGTAGAATAGTTGAGAAATAATACTCAGTTAAGTAATAAAAATAATATTGTTTAACATTCACTGTATCTGTACACACAAAAAGTTTACTCCCGCGTGGGATTGGACAACAAACGTACGGCGTTTCTCCCGAATAACAATTTCTTAATTTCGTACCCGGATAGTTATTGTGTTTATTGATATGATGTTTTTCTCAATGGCGGTAGATAAAATTTTACTAGGAATAGTATATCAAATAAAGCCAAGGTCAGAGAAAAATATATTACGAAAACAACAGATATTGGTAATGAATAAAATGATATTTTGAATGTGGTATCAGTCATTACAGTGAAGTGATTGGGAAAGAGAAAAAGTGTAAACAGCAGGAGGACGCCGTTAATAGTTTCAATTGAATTATTAACTATTAATGACGTCCTTATTGTGTCTATATATAATTTTATAGGGGCAATAGAGCGGTAGGTTCTTTGTTTTTCCCCTCATTTATACATTTCTTTCCTTGTTGTATATAACTTTTTAAAATTTGCCTCCTGACTTTGCCCAATGTAATAAATCTATACATTTATTACGCGGTTTATGATGTATTCACATATCGTTAGCTTTGATAAGTTGGTGGGCTTGAAACGGTAAATATTACAAAATATAACTCTCGAGTTGAATTATGCGTTGGCCGACAGATTATTGTCATATTAAACAATATACCGGGATAATATAAATAAATACCCGGGCAACGCCGGCCACCAAAATAGTATATGAATAAATAATAAAATGATACAACAGTATTATTGATATTGATAAAGTTGTTAAATGTGGTCTCCTAAGTGGATTTCAGTTATAAGAGATGTGTTTACATGTTAGTATTTACGTTATTATTACAGCACACACGCCGTTTATAGCCAACACCCATTGATCATCAAAATGGGTTACTTAAAAAAATTAATTCTGAGAACTTGTACCTACGCAGTAATTACCTTGTACCATTTCACCTTGCAGTTATAGTAACAGTTCATTGGATTAGAGTTAAATTGCTCATACTTCACGAATTGTTCACTTACAGACTCGCATCATTATTTTCCTGATATTTATTATGTGTATCTTTAAATTAAGAGCAAGAGTGACAAATGAATATTCCAATTCGAACATTTCACGTTATAAACTTGAAGTGGGAGGAGTTATTTAATTTCTTAGCCAGTAGGAGCCGAATAAGTTCTCAACATCAAAGGTGTATTGCCTGCTTCCTTCACAAAAGGGTTTCTCAATTTTTGTGGCACGCAAAATACTGAATGCTCTACATTTCTCATTTCGTTGTAAGACTTCACATAGAAGCATTTTGAAAAGGCTTATATATTGCCCTCCAGTGGGTATCTTCCATAACATTATCAGAAATATCGACGACAAAGCAGCGGCGATAGCTTCGTCTAAAGACAGCTCGCCTGTCCAATTTACTTGAAGTACGGGTCGCGCGGGCGGGCGCTGCGCTGCGCAGTAATCTCGTAATGTACTCGTCCTGCTCCTGCAGCGCCCCTCCTGTCATTAGCACACTCCTTAATAAGTCTGCTCACAAATTACAACTTCAGCTTCATACCTGCTCAAATATACATATGTACAGGGTCAGTATCGGAAATACTAAAAAGTTAATCATGAATACGACTACTTTGATGCTTTTTCTCATCATGTGATTAACATTCAACGTCGCTGATACGTATCCCTGGATTGTTCATTGTGCTCAGGTTGCTTGAAACATGATCTTCTAACACAAGTTAAACACTATATTACAAGACATTTTTATGAATGCATCGTAAAAAGTTAATATGCCTCGCAAATTATTTACATTTAGTCTACACAAAACTGTAGTCCAAATTTTCGAAACCTAACTGCAGCTCATAACAATAAAAGTGCTGAATAAATAATTCTTAGGTTTCCACCCGGGACATATTAGAATACTAATTAGACCCGCGTGGATAACCAAGAATAATTTATTCTACAAATTCACCGGGAAAGCCTACGTTCTCCAATAAAGGTACTGTTAGCCAGACAAAACGTACAATGGCTGCCATCCAGTTGTAACTACAAAGTATAATTGCGTTTAAAATTTTTAAATATCGGACATGTATCAATTTAGCAACAAATAAAACGTCGGCCTCTAGTCAGAAAAAAATAATAAAGCAACCGACAAAATATACAACTACACACAGTTTCAACCTTAGTTGTTAAGTAACATAAATATATCTATTCTTTACCAAATTCTGTAATTAATTACTGACAAAACATTGATACTATATCAATTTTAGGACGGGTTGGGGATTAAATTAAAATGTTAAATAAAAGATAATGGGAAATTTATTTACAAAAGAACTTAACTAGTAAAAACATTAATGAAGGAAATATTTACAAATTTTGAGGTTTCTCAGGATAAAAATCGTGGAAGATACCCTCCCTAGTCGCTAAGGATTGGAAACCTGACAGCGTACCTCCTTTATAGTGTGGCGTCGCCTCTCCGCCAGCTTTTCTGTAGGACGTCTGATTCAGCGTCGCAAGTTGCCACCATATACATCGGTTCCCTTTCTTCTGCTCCCAGTTTTCAGAACCCAATGATAATTCACACAGCCTCACTGTCGTGTGCAAATCTTAATAATCGAGTTTTCTTTAATTCACGAAACCCCATCAATGGAGGAAACCACGTGGTATTTAAAATTATGTTGTCTTCGTGGGTCCCTGATATCACCGGGAAACTTTTTGCGGAAATTCCGCGGGTCATATTCGTACGTGTCCAAAGGCCATTCCAAGGGATTACAGACGGCGCCAATTCCAACTTTCCAATCCTTGCTAACTTCACATTAAGAAATAATCAAATATCCACTACCGCGCTATAAAATAAATTTTATGTGGAATTTCAAAGGCGTTGTAACCCAAACATTTATATTATTCAAAATTCATTATACACCTGACAAAGCCGTAAATGAAGGACGGAACCCTGTACGTTGCTTTCGTAATTATTTATCGTATGCTGCTGATTTATTTAGTTATATTGAAATATGCCATAATTTAATAATTAAGTTGTAATTTATGGCCAGGAAGGTTTGGTTCCAATCAATTGTATATTATTAAGAAACGTTATTTTTCAAGGATAGTTTCAATGCTATAATTTATCATTAAAAGTAGAATAATTGGTCTACAATGTACAAGTGCTGTTTTATAAGATTTAAAATACTATTTTTAATTCAACTTTGGTAGACTATAACATTTAAAATATGTGAATTTTTGTATAGACGTCTTCAGCTAAATTAGTTTCTTACGAGCATGGAAGTTAAATAATATAAACACGCTTTTAGAGTTCAACAAAATATCACTTCATTCATTAAATAATATAAGGAAGGTTACAAGTTTACTACTTTTATCTAAAGGACCTCACAAAATAAAGGAACGTGAAATTTTAAATACCCTAATTAGAAAACGAATTATTGCGTGGAGTTTCAGAAGTGATATTAAGCTAAAATCGATATTAACAAGGGAAGGCTGTAATCGTAAATGCAAACAAAAGTTATTTGTGATTGCTTCTATGGTACGTGATTCTATGTGTGTTTTGGGAATTAAATAATCTCTTCCTTAGATTTGCTCACACGTTTTTTTGTCTTGAAACTCCATATCACATACAGTGTTGTTTAGTGAACCGTGCTTAGGTACTCTTTTTTTCAAAGCGCTAGATAACTCTAACATTAACTCAATCAAACGAGAATACTATCTTTCAGATATAGAAACATTTTGGTATGGTTAATAATATTAATATCTGTTGGACCTTATTTTGTCGTCAAACGAACGCTTTTTGAAGTTCTGTCATACAGTGCTACCACGAAGCAGTGATCTCCGGGATAACGTATTGCCATCTGATCAATACGCGGCCATTGTGTGAGCTGCTGACCCTCCAATTACCTCTTTCTGCCGCGCCTACAGGTGGGGCTAACATCGTCTCTCATTCCTTGCCAAATTATGTATGAATTGTGAGGCGGTTCTCTGTAAAGTAGCCTGTTGAGATAATTCAGAAACTCCACCCAGTATAATGCGGTCACTGGACTGTATTATCTAGCAGGGAGCAGCTTCCACCATTTGCCACGATCTAACTGTTTAAAAGTTGTAATCATAAACTGATGAAGTTCCTCAATGATCACACACTGATCACTGTATTTTAATTTTATTAATATAATTATGCAATTTCCAAAGGAGAGGAAATGGGTGGCCACAGACGATCAGATGTCATCGGCAGATATCTGCCGCTAAATCTGAAGGTCGTTTACACGCCAGTGTAGATCTGCCGACAATTATATTACGATCGAGATTTGTGCAGATTCTCGTATGCGCAATACATTTGTCCCCTGCGAGGGATATCTGTTTACTATCTTAGCTAATTATCTCTAATTACGAAATAAACAAGTCAAAGGATTACTTTATTATTAT
Organism: Eucriotettix oculatus; assembly: GCA_034510155.1. Lineage (NCBI taxonomy): Eukaryota > Metazoa > Arthropoda > Insecta > Orthoptera > Tetrigidae > Eucriotettix > Eucriotettix oculatus. The sequence continues at coordinate 196,350,706 of CM067376.1, read as the reverse complement.
AATAATCAGAAATTACCAACACAATTAATAATATTAAGAAACAATTTTTTTAATGATTCAGTGGAATAGTTTATATAACATTTTACATTTCGTTGTTGGATTCAAGCTGTATTATATTTTGTAATTTTAATAATAACAATAACAACCTATTATGGCTTATTGTTCACCACGACAACCAACAATTTACGTTATAAAACTTCCACTATGCTTAAATTCAAAAGATAGCTTTCAAATTTGACACGTAATCTTTGGAATACGCAGATAAATCTGTATTAACGACCGTCAATTGTTCAGATCTGATCTGAACCTGTAAACGCAACGCAGATTTTATCGTTGAGACAATTATCTGTGTTCCAATGGGTGACCACACACGAGCAGATATTTGGAAGATTTAACAAATCTGCCGCGAAACCTGAAGGCCATTTTCACGTTACGATCGAGTTTTTTTTGTAATAATTTACTTGACCTGTTTTCTTGATTCAATAACAGGTCTGTTTAACAATATTTTTCTTTTGTTGGTACATTTTTTTACATAGATATAAATATGTATGAATACAATAATAAAGTATATGCGTATATTTAAATTTGTTTTAGCATGTAAGATCATCATCTGTTACACTAGTTTTATTATTATATTATTTTCGTGGAGAGACTGAAGGAGAGAATTCTTAATTTCTTTGTCTCCTCATCCTTTCCACCTTTATACATTTTGTGTGTGAAACAACTCCGGTTTTCCAGTTACGACCCACGTTTCCGGATCTCCATGACGCGTTGGTCGAGTAGTAGGTTCAAACTTTTTTACTAATTTTATACTCTAATTATTTATGACTGTATTTGTATTAGCAGAGTTATGTAATTTGTTTAAGATAATTACTTGAATAATCTTACTATTACTATAATTTATATTCTATTTTATGTTATGATGTCCATATTTTGCTTCTTATACTCATCCGGTTCCTGGATTTGAAAGTCCGGTCCGATAATGAGTATATTAAATCTTATGATGTAATATTTAAGATTCTATATTTTAGTCCTGTATTTTGTCAGTTCTAAAGCGGATATCAGGTTTGTCAAATTTTCTAGAGCCGCGGTGAGTGGTGGGTTTCTTATTATTTCCCATAGTCGTTCTTTTCTTAAGGTTTCTCTTATTGTCTTGTACGATCGAGATCTGTGCAGATTCTTGTATGCGCAATACATTTGTCCTCTAGCAGCGGATTGGTTTACTATCTGCGCTCCAACCAGTCGATTGGTCGGCCGATCACATCTGCCGATAATATCTGCTCGTGTGTGGGCACCCATTTCCTCTCCTTTGAAAATTACATAACTATATTAGTAAAATAAAAATAGAGTGATATCAGTGTGTGATCATCAACGAACTTCATCGGTTTATGATTATAAATTTTAAACAGTTAGATCGTAGCAAATGGTGGTAGCCAATGAAACAAACTTAGTCGACCCAGGATTTTGTTTTTTGAGTTGGCTGTAAATTTGGTCGTCATATAAACAAAGATGGCCGAACTCCTGTGGCTTAGTGCTGCCTCATAACACTGAGGTCCCGGGTTCGGAAATTGGCATGGGCTAGGATATTTGTGCCGCCTTGGTCACGGAGACTGGGATTAAGACTGTTGGAGAATCGATACGCTGACTGATCACGTCTCGCTTCAAATTCGGATTGTGTCATGTAAGATGTCAGTCCTCGGTCGACCCTTGAATAGGCTGCAGAGCCGAGGAACAAGAACAAGAGACCAAGATGACTTTATTATTAGAAGAAATTGAAGAATTTAACTCTTACCTACATCTTAATGTTTAAAACTCAAAATGTTTCATTTTTGTCCTCTAATCGTCGATATGCTGAGTAATTTTCATTCGGGTTGTAACGGGACACTTATTGTTGAACAATTTTTGAAAAATTATGGAAAAAGAAAAATGGCTCCTTAAAAGTGTAAAACATTAGTTTATTCTATTACCTGCTTAATCTAATATCAATAATACTTAAAGCAAAAAATTTGGATTTTTGATGAATTTTTATAAAGAAAATTACACATTTCCCGTTCTGCCTCTTCCCCGGGAACAGAACGGAATACGATGCTTTGTATATACAATTAGTGCAATAAAATTTAATTTAAGTAAAATCTTAACACCTTTCAAGTTTTCTTTCTTATACTTATTTAACGTACGGCTGATCGGTTTATTAATATTTACTTTCACCAAACGATTTTATTGCAACTTCACAGTCTTTGCTAAAGTTTTTCTCTTTTTTTCCGTTCATTTTCGTTTTTAATCTATTATTTTTGGATACAGCATCTTGTAACTCATTCTTATAAGTTGAGTCTGCCAGATTTTCTTTTTTTCTTGGGAAACACATTATATTTTTCCTTATGCAGTAGCATTCCGCTCCGCTTCGCACGCTAGCTTCAGTTAAAGGTTTTCACCGAGACTTAATACAAGTAGTTTTAAACCTTATACGCAACTTATATTTAGCTAATGACACCTAGTTTACGAATATAAATCATTAACCAATTAACTTCTGTCGAAATGCTGCAAAAATTATAAATTCACAGATGTAAGAAGTTCATTCACAAGGTGGAGTCAAAATTTGGTCAAGTCGGCTGCCATGACTTCTTCCTTGACCAGTTACAATGTTACACCCCTATTTATGAACCTCCAGCACTATCCAGTAAAAAAAGTAATAGGTTATCCCGTTATAATCCATTATCCCGTTCCGAGCCGACTTCCCCTAATACCTAATATTCAGTAGAACCGTGACATGGTGTTTTAAGCCAGTAGTTTTCTGTTATTCTCATTTAAAAGTCGTAGTTATTTTGGCATGATATTTATAAATATCAGTAATGATAACTTACTTGGTGCAAATATTTCAGACCATAAATGTAGCGAATAGTCGTTAGTATTATACTCATTATTGGGAATCGTCAGATTAGAAGATAAAGGGTGCACAGAAACTTTAATTGGTCCGATGATTTGGAAAAGTTGTTTAATACAGGAAAAGAATAAACCGAAGAAATTCGGTTTTCTGGTCCAAAATGAGGCAATATTTTTTGTTTTCAACATTATTGTATTAATGTAACAGGTCACGGAAGAAGAAGGAGATAAATTTGAAGAATCCTGATAAGGGTTTTGAGGGTGAGAGAGACTGCAATTTATATCTAATAACCATATTCCCCGTGACCCTTCGTGCATGTGTCGAGAGCTGTTTATTGTTGTATGTTATGAGAGTACAAAGGTTGAGAAGATGATCTCACCCTTGTAACTCTATCCCGAGTCATGAGCAAGAGGACCTTCATAAGATATCATTATATTGTCATTATGTATTACCAAACAGTAAAATCAGCGAATAATGAAAGTGTCTGAGGGAAGAAGGAGCTTATTGATGTGACCGAGATTTAGTAAATGGTTTCGTGAACGTCTCAGGCCTTTAATTATGTCATGTAGGAACCAGTCTTCTTAGTGTGTTCTTCTGTTTTAAGTAGTTCTTATTATGTCATAACGTCTTCATTTTATTTTCGTCCTGCATCACAAATAATATAAGAAGGAAACAGATAGGCTGAGTAAAACGAGAAAATTTGTATCATAGAAGAAATGATATCACTACTCCCCTTTCACGGCATCATCACTCAATAGTATTCTTTTTCTCATTTCTTTCTATATTTTATTAAAGCATATAATGTAATATCCAATCAACTTTAACCAAAAATTTACAATAAAAGCGTTGAAGGGTTTTCCTCGTCTGTCGATCCTTTCAGGGCAGTAATCCGATCAACTTTTAAACTACAAGTTTATGTTGCTTGACAGCTATAACCTCTTCTTGGTTAATAATTTCCTTACCATGACCTATTCATTCCTCTGATTTCGTTAGTGAAATAAGTGGCATTCGTTAGCCTTAAAATTTCGAGGGTCGAAGCCTATCCCGGTGTAGAAGTTGCAGAAATCCCTCGCGGGTTTCGACACGGCTCAAACAGAAATTATTGCGCGAAATATGCACCGTCGTCCTCTTCTAAGTGAAATGTTTATATATACATATACGACAGTGCATATGTTCCTCGAATCGTCGCTGTTTGTACGGTTTGGAAATACAAAAACGATTTCTGCAATTATAATTTTATATTTTTTGGTTGGAAACTCTGTTTTTATGAGTCTCTTCTTATCTTCAAATTCCGGTAACCTTTGATTTGCTTATACCTATTTCTATTTGCACAAGTATCGTCATAATGTACTTATCACTAATGCCAAGAGCCCCTTCTTCAAGACATGTCGCAATAAACATTTTAATCCGTTTATTCATTCGACTAAGTCTTGGTAGATTTAAAGTGGCTACTTTACAAAACTTCTCACAAGAATTTTACTTTTCGCAACAGTTTCTAAACTCGAATAGTCCCTTATTCAATTACCCGAGACAACTAAAATTAGCTTTCAAATAATTTAAATTATTTGGTGAAATATCTTCAAACAATTTCTATGCGGCACTGGTTAAATTTTTTAAATAAATAACACTGATCCGGCTTACAAAACAGACAGTTATTCGTCCTATTATGTGGATCACATGAGTGTTGCGTGTTGCATTCAAGTATACTCGCTCAATTTTTGGAACGTTTTTTTCCATATTTTATGAGTTCTTGAAATTGACAATATATGTGACTCTAACTGTAACTAATGTTGAATACGCGAGCTGAGGTTACTCGGTAACTGTTCCCAACAAAGGTAAGGAGATTACTGCCTTATCGCAAGAGCCCGTCGCTTTCAGTTCCATTTAATCGGCTTATCTAACCCTCATTACTGTTCAGGCTCTGCTAATATTAAGATTCAAGTTCTACGCCGCAATAATCTCATCAAATTTTATGTTCTCGTTGATGATATAACTACATTTGTGAATATGGTTTTCATACATGTTTAAACCAAGGCAAGCATCACGTTTTAAAATTCTTAATTGACAAAATTAGCATTAACCGGAGTTGGAAATAGTGTGAACCCTGGTTCTCAAGCAGTGGTCCACAGGCTCTAAACACTAGTAATAGCCTTAGTTGTAAATAATCCACTACAATAAATTTTAATTGCTTTTATATACATATAGAAATTTTTGGGCCTGTGATACATGTCAAATTTTTTCTTTAACTGTTACAATAATTCAGTTAATAGCAAGAAATATTAAGTTTAGCTTTCTTTTTGTTGTGGTATTCATTACCAAGACTGGTCTGATTCAACCCTCCATTCTAACCTATCTTGCGCAAGCCTAATCTGCTTAACGTATTCAATCCATTGCCTCCCTCTTTCTGTTCTTACCCCACACACTTGTTTACTATTATAATCAAAACAATACTTTATAGCAGTATTTGGAAGTATTTGTTTATGTTAAATTATAAAAATTTTCATGCGACATATTGTTTCCTCCAAGAATGTGTAAACAAAAATTATTTCTTCGAAAATGCATGTGTAATGGAATATACTATTTTCCATTTGAGCCATATTTCATTCGTTTTGACAATCGTTTCAAAGGTATCTAAGTAATGTTGAAGTGGTTTGACATTTCTTTCTCCTTCACATTCATGGTAAATGTTGAAGCAGTCATAAAAGATTTTAATTAATAATTTTACTTAACTTGGAATCCAGGCAGGTAACTCACCCAGACGTCATTTAAAAACTACAGTGTTACGCCCGTTTGAATCATTAAATTTAAGGAAGCCAATTTGAATAAATTGAAAATTACACTTACTTTTTCTTTTTTGTAAAAATATCCCTACACAGAAATATGTTGCTTTCCAATATTCGCTATTTTTTTTGCTGTTATAGAGTGTCTATTAATGTCAAAAATTAATGAATTCCTGAATTAATTGAATGATTTACAATTTCACCCAAAACCGTATGTATTTGACAATGACATCAAACGTATATTAATTTCATATCTCTCAAAGTCGTCACAAATATGAAATATCGGGATACTGCAAGCGTTTCGAACTTTGAAATTGATATCAGAGCACGCCATTTAATAATTCTGTTATATTAAGTCATAATTATCCCACATCAGCTACGTCTGTATTATTAAATAATAGGTAATTACCAGCTGAATTACTCGTTATGATTTAGTGTTCCCAGATAAAAATTGAAGCTAGCCGGCTTTTAGGAAGCGTGTTGTGTTACAAATTTGTGGCGCCCACTTTGTAGTGTAGTCGGATTACAGTCGAACCAATTGCTAGACAATGTCACCTAAATAAATAGTTATAAGGATCATGTTGTAATAGTTTATATGACCTTCCGCGCTCGGCCGTCAATTTCGTAATAATTTAAACTTCTTCACACATTCAGTTGGACGTCCATTTCATAACAGGTAGTGTATTATGAATATATATATATAATACACTACCTGTTATATATATATATATATATATATATAGCAGATCTGTCGTTCCTCTGTGTTCGAGGATTTCTTAATTCCTTTAGGGCGCCAGGTATTTTTCATAAAAAACACCAAAAATTGATCTTAATAGTTTTAATTTCAATCAGAGCATGAAAAAAAATTATATCTACAGAGCGTGGTTATTCTCTCGTCGTCCCGCCGACACAACTTGCTTCTCCCATTACCCCGTGACGACTACCAACGTCTCGCCAGACCACATTGTTGGCCCGGGTTGCGTCAGTTCCTCAACAATTGCAACTCGCAATTAGGCCTGCATTGTTCTTTGTAACTTTTCATGTTACATTTTCCCTGCTCCCAATGAATTTAAAAAATGGTACATTTTTTTAATATGACACTCACTGAACCACAATCGTAAACAATATGAATGACCAACGCCCTTAATCAAAATTACAAAAATATAACTTCAACACAACACTTCTTTGACATTAGCAAAAATACAGCATCCGGTTATCCCCCCCGGATTCCAAGGAAATCCACAATCATCACAACTATTTAACACATACAAATTTTCTTCTACTCTGTTGTTACCATAGGATGCATATTTTTGAGAGATGGAAACAAATTTACTGCTATACATTAAGTTTCGCTTAATTTTAGGACAACCTTTTCTCCCAAGTAATTTTTTCTTGTACATTTTTCGGGAGCTTTTCTTAAATCTATTTGCAAAACATTTAATTACATTATATTTGTTGAGAACCATGGTCAGCTGTTCTCGCTGTCCCTTAATCTGATTATTCACTGCGTTCACATTACATTCATATCTACCAACTTTCATCTGACGCATTCAATGTTTACAATTTTTCTTAAACGTATCCGCAGATACATCAATTAATTTTAACAATCTTCCACCACTCTCAACATTATGATTAACATCAGTTTCAACTTCCTTAACTTTACATCCACGTTTGACAATTCGCAATTTCTTTCTCTTAACATTTCCTCCCACACATTGTTTCCTCTGTGTTGTTCGGGGGATTTTCTTTCTATTTCGCCGTTTACGGCAATGAGCACAATTTTGCATACAGAAAGGTTTCTTGACCACATCTGTATCCTTTACCTTTATATTCTCTTTGGCACGTTTAGCACATTAATGCTTAGCTAGCTTAAAATCACTGCGTATACTATTAACCTTAAAATCTACCACACTTTTTAATTCTACCATATTTTCTATCTGCTTAACACTACTATTTACACATTCTTCCTTATATACACCTTCATGCATGATCAGCTGATCGGAGTCGTGGCAGTTATCGCGTGATTCACCACCTTTTTTACACCGTGCATTAATTCTTTCCCCTGTATTTTCTAATGTTTCATTTACGCTTTCTAACCTAGACTTCAAATCTATCTGCATTTCCTTAATGCTATTAACTATGTCATCAAGAAATTCCTTTTTTCCATCAAATTTCTTATTAATTAACAGGGACAATTGCTTGAGCATATAGTCCTCTGCCTTCTCAGCTACCCTTTCACGCGTAATAGCCTCCTTCACTTCTTCCATTTTTAAAACGCTACAGAACACACAAACCGCAACCAAAATATTACGCCAAATACATTTATTTGCCACCAACTTGTGAAACCTGTCTTCTTACTCGTACTTCACTTCTCCATACACACCGTACTCTGCTTTTTTACACAAGCACACCTCGAAGATATCCACGCAGCTGTCACTGGAACACTTGACCCCTCAGCTATGCTATGCGTAGATCAGCTCTCCTTCCACAGCGTTCCTTCTGCAGCGCCTCCACTTTCTCGATTAATTCTCGGGTACCCCGTTCGTCATCCTCCACACCTTCAGTCGTCGTATCCTCATAAAACTTCCATGTTCTGAGCCCCACAGATGTCTCGCCACTGTTCGTTGTTCTAGGCCACTCGATGGCTCGCCGAATGCAGCATGTTGATTCTCCACTGTTCAATGTCCGTCAGCACATTCCAAACTCGTGCCATGTTCGTTGTTCGATGCCCGAAAGTTGCGGCGTCAAATGTAGCAGATCCGTCGTTCCTCTGTATTCGAGGATTTCTTAATTCCTTTAGAGCGCCAGGTATTTTTCATAAAAAACATGAAAAATTGATTTTAATAGTTTTAATTTCAATCAGAGCATGAAAAAAAATCACATCTGCAGGGCGTGGTCATTCTCTCGTCGTTCCGCCGACACAACCTGCTTCTCCCATTACCCCCTGACGACTGGCTCTCCCTTTGCGGACCACCCAACGTCTCGCCAGACCACATTGTTGGCCCAGGTTGCGTCAGTTCCTCAACAATTGCAACTCGCAAGCTGGCCTGCATTGTTTTTTGTAACTTTTCATGTTACAATATATAAATATCGGGCGCCAGTGACCGTAAGTCGGACCAGCCACAGTCGTAGATTAAGTCATGATGACGAAATCTATACACATGAACACATGATAATTACCTCTCTCAGGTAACTTATCACTCGTGGTAGGATGATCAACAGTTTAATTTTATTTAATAGACGATATTAATTCATTATAAATCCATTACATTTTCTTTAGAGAGAGGATTAAGTGCTTTGGTTGCCGGGGGCAAAGCACTTAATCCTCTCTCTTGCTTTCCCTTTCTGCCTCTCTGATTCTCAGATGTTCTTTGCTACGTTCAAAATTCGACTGAAAATATCATGTGGGCGTTTTATTACAGACCTATGTAACAATTATCAACACCAAGGCGCCCCAAGGATGTTTGAATTGAACATTAAACATCTTCTGTAAACGCTGATCAGCCTCCTCACAGGTTCGCGCTTTTTTTAGCGCAAGGAATACCAAGTAGACTTTACCTCCATGTTGTGCAGTCTGGGTTACGCTGGAAAGTACGAATCTTCACTTTGACCTCAGAAAACGGTTTTCTGGCATTTTTCGAGTCTGTTCACCAACCAGAATTATCAAATGTAAATAAACAAAATTTTCCGACTACTTCGAAGATTAGTTTATTTTAATCGGTATCACGATTACGATACTATGTGTTCAACCAGTAAACTCGTCGATATTTTACTTGATTTAGGAGAGTGCCGAAGAGTGTATCAAGCCACTGCTCGGACCTATTGAGAACGGCTTTTGTGAACTTTTTCGAGTAAAATTAGTGGTTATGACATAAATGATGAGGTATCTGAAATTAACTCATCAGGACAAAAAAGTTTCATGGCGAAAAATTAGGTTGCCATTAAAAAAAGGACTTTGTGCTTGCAAATTGCACGTTGAGGTTAAAACCTCAAAATAAAACATGCATGGAATGTCCCCCTCGGAACCTACAACTTTTGTCTTCAACATTTTTCGTTACCTGCTATCCTTCAGAGATATTTGACCGTACTGTTTATGATGGGACACCCTGAGGTAAGCAGTTGCTAATTCAGTATTTAATTTCCTCTAAATCCCACATTATTGGTAATATATATATTGTCCAGGACCCAAATAGGAATTTGTTAAAATATATAATTAAAAAATTAAATTTTGTTCAAATTTAAATAAATAAATCGCCCCCTGCAAATATATTATGATTTTATGATGTAGTAAAATTTAGTCATAAATGGACCTACCATAATTATTTTTCTTGAAACCGGGACATATTTGAGAATTTGTTCAAAATTCATAACACTGGCGTCTGTACGAATTTTTCTGGGAAGGAGGCAATAAAAATAACAAGAGTTGGAGAGGAGGATGTTTTTTCTCCAAAAGATATATAAATGGAGAGAAAAAATCATGAAATTATTATTAATATTTCGATATAATAGCAAACACGAAAAAATAAAAAAACTATAATATACTAATATATAATAGTGTGTTTAACAAACAGATATTAATGACATAATCCAAATCATGATTATGTGGAAAAAGAATAAATTAGAAAACACTCAAGACATTTTTTTTATCATCTCAGCCCAAACATCTTCAGGCGAGGGTTGATTCAATAAAAAAATTTATTTATAATACTTATCACCACCGTTTTAAAAAGTCCTTACTGATTTTAGTCAAGTCGAAAAATTCACTACAGTTTAGTAAATTATTGTAATAATTGTTTCAGCCATTTTGCCCCTTTCTTCAGACCTTTATTGAAAATATTATTTCTGCAGGTGCAGATGTGCCTGGTAGCCAGAAAACATATCCTATAATTTGAGAAAGATTGGGAAATGAAATGTTCTTTTCTTTAAAATGACTAAACAGTTTATCCCATTTCTGAGCACTGTTCACATTTTACTTTGTCAATGTGTCCATAAACGTTTTTCAAAAACGGATAACATTTTTGTCTGTAAATATATACTTTCTTTTTTTTACATTTTAGGAGGTTAATATTATTATTTTAAATTAAAATTAAATTTATTTATCGATTATTTACTTATAATCAATAATGTAATTGCAAAAAAGGAAAGATACAAACTCCCGTTAGAACTCGATTTTGCTGTACGAACTGCAATAAATAACGAACTGACTATACATACTATCGGCGCCGGTGTCAACTCTCTCTCTCAACCATGGTATTAACTACACCATGCTCCCAACTATCAGTAATATACGGACAGTGTCGCGCGTGATATTTTTATTTTCCGGTCTATGTATTTGTAATACGTGTATATTGAGCATTTTTCATCAAATAACATATTCAGCAATTTTGATCAAATAACCGTACAAAATGACATACCGGCCGGAGCAATACCTTCAAACCAGGACTGTCCTGTCTGGGAAGCCTAGTCATAATGAAGGGTGATTCCAGTTTCATCCTATACTATTCTATTACGTGTAGGATCTCTTTATTTGTTACTAGTTTATAACTAATTTATTCTATGCATCCCTTCTACATTTTACTTGTTAAACTTATTCTTCAAAATTAGTAATTTATTTCTGTATAAAGGAAAAAAAATATTTTTCCTGGATATTAAGTAAACGTTACTAATTTAAAAAAATTAAATGATACTAAATTTTAGCAAGAAGCTTAGCGGTGATTGAAACAATTCTTTAATAGATAGACTAGCACAGTCATAAACATGTTTTGTCGAATCTTTTGAATTCACTGGCGGCATTTCATTGGCTGAAGTTGATATTTTGTGTGACACGGGAGCAATTGGTTACATGTCGCAGTTCTCGTTTGTCCATTACCTAGTGACGCGCGAAATGCGGGGACGGACACAGAGCAGCGCAGCGCTGTCAGTGAAGCGTGTGGCTCGCACGCGCGGCTTCCTTCATCAGGCAAACCTGCCTGGCTGGCCTCTACTGCCCTCTCTCTCTCTCCCCCCCCCACCCCTATATTAATGGACTTACTGTTTTATGTTCTCAAAAAGAAGACACTAATTGCTAAAATTCAACTATGCAAATTACTTGTAACTGATTTCTTTCTGTTACAATTACACTTCTTCTGAAATAGGACAAATAAAATAACTATTACTTAGATACAAAAGACAAATGGGGAGCAAGGTCTTCACACAAGCACAAAAGTGGAAACAACACCTGTAAATAGTTAAAAAACATATGTAAAATATAATATAAAGTAATAATGCCGGCCTCCTATGGTGTAGTGGTAAGCGTCACTGCGACAGAGGTCCCGGGAGGAGGGAATAGATGTGTGTGGTATCATACATCATCATCCCCCGGGAATCAACCATCCCAGTTGTAAACACACAACCGACAAGTTGTTGTAGCCCAACTCGATACTTAAGCAAGGTCACACGTGATCCTCAAGGGTCGAAACTATGCCAATTACAAAATGATACAAAGTAATAAATACCCAAATAATATACATTACATTCAAAATAGCTAATTTGAAAATAAGAAAATAAAATAAACTAGATTAATTCAGAAAATTCATTAAGGAGAATGGAGGAAATCGATACATAACATTCGCAAATACTCAAATCAAGTTTTAATTTAATAACTTATAATTTTTCTAATTCGTTGAAGTAATACCACTAATTTTGCCGTTCTTACTTGTGGTGACAGAAAACTTCGCTATCGTCAGAATAAAGATGAGTTCACTTCAGATGACGTAAGTATAGAATAAGTGAGAGGAAAGGAAAAATTTTAAATTCGTTAAATATATTTTTTAAATTTTTTGTTTAGTCACACCAACTGCGAGGTTATAACAGACTGTGCAAGATTAGGAGAATTGATATCCATCTAGGAGTATCATAGTATGGTTTCTCAAATAACAGAAACGTCCACACGCATGCCAGGATTCGAGCCGGGTGCGAGGCAGCGACGCTAGCCACTTATGTAATAAATATTAAAAGCCCTTCGATCTGGATAATGGCTATTTAAAAGGGAACCGTAGTCCAGATCAACCATTTACAGACAGTTTAACAAATTAATTAACCGAGTAGCATTCTCCAGATAAAGTAATATTTTCATTTACTAAACAATATTCTAAATTTATTTTCTCTTCTGTATACGGCTTAATAACTTTATCCCGTAAAAATGAACAAACATATGTTATATACAAATTTATGTATTCATTAATAATTATTAAATTTACGCACCTGAACAAATAAACTTGATACGTTCATAACAAATGCGTACCACACAAAACTGTTTTAAACAAGCATATCGTTTGATAGGGAAGCTCTTTGTTAATAGATATGTGAGTGCAACAGATTCTCATTTCTATCAGTTATGCGAAGCGAAACAAGATTTTTCGAAGTAACTGAAAGATCCCATTCCATGAAATTGATTAATAATAAATGGTACAATTTCTCTTAAAGATTTTTGAGAACAAATCCTCTAAATAAAATTTCAGATCAGTCTGCAATCTGTCCAAGGAATAGGTGAAGTACGCGATTACTGTTCCGAAAAAAATCAGACTCACAATCGATACACAATAAACTTAACTTAAATATTTCTTTTAACGAGATTTTATACTATCAAAAATAATTGCATACTTTTCTTCTCAGACCAAAAAGAAAATAACAGGAAAATACTACATTTAAATATTATGAATTCCTTATAAATTTTAAATTCAATTTAATTCCTTACTAATTAATTATTGTTGGGGATGAAGTCAGGTCCGACTGAGGAAAGTTTTTCTACGATGGTTTCCGGTTGCCTTCCGCCGGTTGATGATTGATCGTTACACTACTCTGCCCGTGATTGCGGCATTGAGAGATCTGAAGTGGGTTTGGTGGCTGTGAAAATGCGTTATGATTTCAGGCCCTTGCCGAGGTTCGAAACCGGGACCTCTGAGTTTTGAGGCAACCACGCTAGTAACTACATTACTTCTTCAAACAATCACGTTGCAATTACTTATAATTGATATATTTTATTGTAATCTCATATAAGTTGCCCATTTGTAGAGTAATAAAATACATGCGTTCATACAAATATTACACTATATCAATATGTAAAATGTTCATACACGACAAATTAAAACAATTTGTACTTATTTCGGTTCATTTGTTGGAATCGACTAATTTTAGTACATCTGTACATTTTTACAACAATAGATAGTTCGCTTATTAGCCAACTTTTTATGTATTGTAAGTTTGTTGTTGTGGTATTCAGTCCTAAGACTGGTCTGATGCAACCCTCCATGCTAACCAATCTTGCGCAAGCCTTTGCATATCCGTATAACTAGCACAACTCACATCCTAATCTGCTTAGCTTATACCATCTTTCCCGCCCTCTTCTGTTCTTACTCCACACACTTCCATCTAATGCTAATTTTACAAGACCTTCATGATTAAATACGTGGTCTATTAAACTATCACTTATTTCGGTCAAAATCCACCATACTGTTCGCTCTTCCCCTATTCTGTTTTCGCACATCCTCATTAGTGATTCATCCATCTATTCATATTTCTTTGCCACTCCTACCGTCCACGTTTCGCACCCATAAAACGCCACAATCCATTACAAACATTTTTGACAATTATTTCCTAATATTCACATGATATTACCTATAAGTAAATTCCTCTTTCTTACGAAAGCCTTTCCTGTGCTATCCTACTCTTTATGTCTACTATATTTTTATCATCCCTAGTTATTACGCTTCCGATGTAGTAAAATTCCCTAACTTCCTTCAATATATTCCTCCCCAATCAACACCCCTTTGCTATTCCACTATTTCCCATACTAATATCCATTACCTTGGGTTTCCCTCTATTAATACTTATATTGAACTCTTTCGTGCAAGATCACGTACATGCAATTTATTAAATTTTCGAAGTCTCCTTCTGACTGCCCTAATACTACAGTATCATCGGCAAAGCGTAGGGGTTTTTATTTCTTCTCCTTGCAGTATCATTCTTTTTCCACATTCCGTTTTAACTTTCTTCATCGCCTGTTCTGTATAAAGTTAAACAGACTGCATCCTTTATTGATTTCTGCTTTCGTTTCTTGATCTTTAATTCTAAATCGTAAGCTTATGTCTTATAAATTCCTGTCTGCTCTCATCCTTCATTTATTCGCTTTTCTCGATTAGTGGGCGTGAAATGTTTTAATCAATATATTACTGCCATCCGTCATCTTCAGACAAAATTATGGACGTTCCAAAGCACGAATTTCGTTCGTATTTTACAATAAATCGTTCCAACTGTTTATATAATCTACATTGTTTTTATTGATATGCGTAGGATGGTTAAAAAAGACATTCGCTTTCGAATCTTAATGGTGAACAGTGAAAACTCAATTTTACCCCTTCTTAATATATTTTTCTGTTTACCTTATTATAAAATATTTTTATATTTCGTTTTCCATCACGCTAGTTTGTCTCTGTTAAACTACTTATTCCGCAGTTTTACTTAATCTTTGTTTACCACAAACTCGAAAAGCGTCTCCAAAAATCATAGACTAGAACTCCTTCCAGTATTATCCATAATTATCCAGTATCATCGATAATTAATGAGTTTTTAATCCGCCTTTCGTCTTAACAAAATCGAAATTCTCTGATGGTAACTCAAAATTTCAGTAAACTGTCCTGTATACGACTTATAAAAATATACGTACTTATAAAAATCTAAATATAGAATGGTGCAACTTAATGCATCATATTAATAAGAAGTCAACGACGCTTAATTTTAGCCATTAGCCCATTTTTACTTTAAGATTAGATTAGACTTTTTATTACACAATTTAGTAATGTTGTTGCTTTTAATAATAATTAATATCATAAATATTTTATATAAAAGCAAACATGTGAACTTAAGTTATATGATAATTTGTTAAATTGTCTTAGTTAATTTCATATTTTGGCTGTGTTCTTTGTGTTATATCTTTAGTTGATTCAGTTTGTTAACAAGGATCACAACGGATGGTCGAAACGTCTACTTGAAGTGGAAAAATTTCTAAATTTATTATCTATGTCTGTTATACGGTTCGTTAATTCTTCATACTTATTTTATTCACAGATTTTTATATTAATCGTCCATTGAGAAAATATGATTCATCTTTACACCAAATTACGAATATATTATTTAAAAACGCTAGGTTAATTTACAATTAATAGCATTTGTAAGTTAAAAATTGTATTACTCAAAACCGGGATAAAATATTTTCACTGTATAACAATATTAAAAATATGGTATTTGCAATTGAATAATAATATTAAGAAATATATAAATATGTGTACGATGGAGCGCATAAAACTCACTTTACAATACGAAGTTTTAATTATAATAGTTATATGGGTATGCTTCTAAATAATTTTAATAATTAATTTCTTAAACAAAAATAGAACAAATTAAACGAGGAAGTACAAAATATAAAAGATGCAGTACAAAGTAAAGGTAGACACGACACACACTGAAGGACCACAAATTTTTCAGTACATAAACACACACCTGTCTTTATATTTCATTGGTTTGATTCCATCCAGTGTGTTTTAAACTAAGAAATTGCCATATAGTTCTTGCGTTATATAAATTCAAGATTATACTTACCAATTTGTAAATGTTACAGTCTGCTGGTTTTATTTTATTACAGCGATTTGCAACGCACTCTATTCATATTTTTCTGATAAATAACGAGGTAAGTAGGGATACGAACATGTGACACGTTTTTACAATAAAAGGATATTTCTCATTTTATTGTTCAGTCGTGAAAACTACAAGTTTAACCGAATAAGTTTCACCAACAGCTTTTTTTCCTTGCTAAAAGTTACATCAGAAGATCGTGGGCCACCAAAACATGTTTCTACATTATTCCGTGCTATCGGAACACGTTTAGTTGAATTTCTTTTTTGATGGTATAGAATCGGTTCTTTGAAGACGAGCTGAGCGCATAGCAGCATTCTTTGAGGCTTACATTACGCCCGAAGCGAAGTATCGATCATAACAAAACTCCGAAGATGTTTCCTTCACATGCAACGAGCATGGCATTGCTCGACGTTTAGCTTGGAAACTTCTTGCCAGGACAAAAACTCTGCAAAAACTCCAGAAACAACATTTAAAATTATATACTTGATTTTTATGCGGTGTAATTACTTTGAAATTATTTTATTGCTGACTAGCTGGGGACGCAGCGATACCCGGGAATTTATTTATATTATCCCGGTACATAATGTAATTATTGTTCAACACATGATTAAATCGACATCTAAAACAATATGTACCTCAAATATACTCCCAGTATCTCGAGAGTAAAAGATACTCCCGATACAATAGCAGGGCTAAAAATATTTTCAGCACTCCAACAGAAAAATTCTCCCTCACTTATGGCATGAATGTTTTACTTAAATCGCATATTGAGTGTCATAATGTAAAACAGAAATTCGCATTACATCGTTTTCGAAACCAAACTTTGTAGTTGCCTTGATATTTTCATATGACTCATTTACCCGCAGGAAGGGGTTGAAATTATACACTAATATTATCAGGAAAACACTATAAAAGCAATTGACCACAATAATTTTTTTCTACTCAAATATGAGTCATTATCTTTATAGTAAAATTGCCTGTATGTTTGTATGCGAGTGTTGGTGTCTGTATGTATGTATGTTCCACATACAAATCTAAACGAGTGGACAATTTGCACCCAATTTTGTCAACGTGTTCTTTGCGACTGGTAAATCAGCACTGTTGGGGTAAGACTCGCCTTTCACCCTTTGGGGCGGGGGTGAACAGGGTGAAAATTTTTTAATTTTTCAATAACGGCCAATATTTTTACCATATAAATATATTTTCGGATTCATTCATTTAATAGTGTGCCCTGCGATAGTGCTAGCGTGTAATTTCAACTGCATCCATAATCAAAGGGGAGTATTCTTAGTGGTAGGCGTAGAGTGGTAAAATATAAAAATAAATAAAAAACAATCAAAACGGTGTAGATTCAGCTGCTGAGTTTAAGTTACAGTTCATCCACTAAGATGGGCGGAAGGGGGTAGACAGATTTCCGGATATTATCTGGGGACCGGCGGTGCTCGGGTATTTATTTATATTATCCCGATACATTATTTAATTCTTGGTCAACACATGATTAAACCGGCATCCAAAAGGTCATAATATGAACATCAGATATACTCCCAGTTTCTCTACAGTCAAAAATACCCCCGATACAATAGCAGAGAAAAATTATTTTCAGTACTCTAACAGAATAAAAATTCTCTCCTACTCAAGGGAAGAATTTTTACTTAAATCGCATATTAAAGGTCATAATGTAACACAGCGACTCTCATTACACCGGTTTCAACACGAAAATAGATAGTTTCCTTGTTATGTTCATATGACTTATTTCCACAGGAAACAGGTTGAAATTATACACAAATATTGTCGGGGAAACACTACAAAAATAATTTATCTCAAAAATGTTTTTCGTCCCCACATACGAGTCTTTATGACATATAAATACTCCTCTACTTCCACCGTCTCCCCCTAGGTTTTTTTATAACCAAAGTGTTTTGTTTTGGATCGCGAGGAATTTGAAAACAAAATTTTATTAAAACTTTTCTGTCCTTCAAATGTATTATGCAGAAGTGTGTTTTATCCCGCCCCACCCCTCTGTTAGGAGTTGAAATGCAATTTACAGGGGTTGGAAAAAATAATATGAGTAGCTGATTAATAAGGAGTTGGACCACCATTTGCTTTGAGAACAGCTGTAATTCGTGGTGGAATATATTCGTAGAGTGTCTGATTAGTTTCCAACGGAATTTCCTCCTACTAACATCCACCAATTGCCACAACGATGTTGGAGGTGTAAATCTCCTCCTCACACTCTACTCTAAAACTCCCCATAACTGTTTAATGATGTTGAGGTTTGGCGATGGCCAAGAAAGATGTTGATGACAGTCTGATGCTCTACAAACCACTCCTCAACCTTTTTGGCTGTGTGTATGAGCGCATTATCATCTTGGAATATTGAAGCCTGGCAGCAATATGCTTGTCATTGTAAGCACTTAATTATTGAGGATATGGAAATATTCATTCGCACTAATCCGGCCAGTAAAGGTAATGATCGGGCAAGCTGATTACCACGATATGGCCGCCTAAATCTTAACGGAACCTCCCCCGCTCTTGACAGTAGGAAGCAGGCAGGCCGGATCATAGGCTTCTTTTGGTGTTCCCCATATATAAACCCAGCCGTTTGTAGAAAACAATGCTAACGTTGATTTATCGAACTATACCAATTTATTCCAGTCATTCAGTGTGAAAGCAGCCAGAAAATAAGGGATTAAGCCTTGTGACTTGTATTCAAGTATAATAATTGTAACTTGAGCAAATATATATTTTTTCTGATTTACTGGCTTCAGTTTTGTGAAAGTAATATTAAACTATGTAAGAATAATTACATTGTTGGTAACTGTAATAATGATTTATTTAGTGAAGTGATTAACAGTGCTGGTTTATATAAAACAAACGTAATCAGTGAACAATAAGGAAGAGTTTATTAAAAAATTCGGTTTAACATAACGAAGTTTTAATACTTCACAGCATCTTCTTCAGATTGTGATTTTCTGTACCATTCAATTTGTATTAAATTAGTGAAAATTGAAATGATAAACTTTCACTCATAAAGTTTTCTTCATAGCCAGACAAATAATTAAATAATGCGTAAAATAAAAACTTATATATTTATTTTACAGGAGTTTTGGTTGATTATTAACGTGTTCCTACTGGAAGAATTTTACCACTTTTTTGAGACTTCGGGGTTTTATTACGAAATTATATTATGGGAAATTTTAATCATCTCTTACAGAATCGCTTTAAATGGTATTGAACCTTTTATCTAGTTAATATTATTTTTTTACTTTGTATACAGACATTTCTTTGCTTCTATATAATTTTCAACAATATTTCAAGGGAGTTTAACGGACCAAAAGATAATAAATAATATAAACGTGTTAAAATATATAAACACTATCAGAATGCCGTTGCATGTAATGGTGCTTGAAGCTTATAATTACAACTACTCAATATATATTCTACTTCTTAGCCTTTTTTCGTGAAATTCGCTTGAATTTCAAAGTAAAATGATACGGAAGCATTATTTTCGTGATGATAGTCTCATTCTATATCTTTGCAGTAAAATATAAAATTATAGAAACAACTTTTCAAAAGTCCAATAGTTCATTTGAAAGATGTAAGGATATCATTACTTTTGCGATTTAGAAACAACTTTGTTCCTAAATGAAAAGATTTCTGTATAAAACCTTGTCCCCACATTGTAATAAGGGAGATATATAAAAATCAAGTGTTTTTTGCTAATTATTATGTAGGAAAATATAAAACTTTTCTATTCTATAATAAATATAAATACATATAAAAATATATTGGCAATAGTCAATATGTTTGGCTGTGGCAGTACGTAAATTTGTCCATTGTACGCGTATATAACAAGCATCAATGCGTCTAATTGGATCACTAATTGATCATCAATTAGCAAATGTGGTCGGTACAAGGTTTCAGAAATGTACGCTACCTTTGACCGCAATCCCAGACTTATGGTCAGACTAGCTATTGTAAGTGGATCAGTTAACGTATTTGTGGTCAAGAGCTTACATTTAACGATTTAAATAAATTCGTAACTAATTGAGAGTTGAAAAAAACATTGAAATTACTGTTTCACACAGAATTTTATAATTGATTGTATGACATAAATGTATATAGTGTAATTACGCCGTCGCCATGCCGCGGGCAGCTGCACTGTATAACCAATTATAATTATAATAATAAACACTCAGTAAGAAATAAAAAAATAATAATAACTCAATTCTGGGCAGCTAAAAATACACAGAAACTTTGTTACATAATCGTATTTACGAATAATGCTTTGATATTAGGAAAATTTATTTTAATTTGAAACGAATGTGCATGAGTCATATTTAGTCAAGTCCTAACGTAACGAAATAATAGAAATATTTATTATGTGTATTAATTTTATTACTGAAATCGTCAGATATACAGAACTTAAGTGTCAGAAAAAATTATTTTCCTTACATCTCTTCTGTAATGATTCGAAACGTACAAAATTCTTAAGTTTATATATATTTTGACCATTGATATGTCTTTGTCGGAAATAATTTTTATGAGTGAAGCAGTGTTATAGTCAATATTATGTTTAGGTCGTTAGATGGTATCAAGAATTAAATGATTTGTTGCTTGCAGTGCAAAGAAGCAACCTCAATGACTGAGGGAGTCGTTTATACATTTTAATGGATTATCATTTCGAGATGCTAAAAACCTGAGCTGATTGAGGTAGTTGTTTAAATATTTTTATTGGTTGCATTATGAAAATTAGTATTTCTCAGCAGTTGTCTATCTTTCAAGGATATTGAACGACTATCAGTATTTATATCTACATCACTCTCCGTTTTTACTTCTCCCTCCCCCTTCTCTCTCTCTCTCTCTCTCTCTCTCTCTCTCTCTCTCTCTCTCTCGTAGAAACTCGTACCAAGCCTGTACACAATTTCAGACCCTCGCCGTTGTTCCCTGCCGAGGGCAACCCTGGACTCAGAGCTGCACTCGGACCGTCCAGGTTGATGTCCAAAACGAGAAGGAACCTTTTCTCGTGGTCGTGCTCATACTCCACCTGGCTCCCTTCCACCTTTCTTCCTACGTCACGAGGTATATTAGCTTTCCAGCGAGTTATATCGTGACGACAGACTAAACGATCCAGGATTAGTAGGAAGTAATAAATTGGCACTGCAAACGAGGTGTGATGTGAGTGTAATGTCTCAATATGTATTGTAATATTTAAACGGGGTAATATTAAAGGGAGATGGGCTGTCTACCACTCTTTATATTGGCTCTACACCATGCAATAAAGGACTTGGACCAAAGAGGCACAATTTTTAATAAGATGAGCCAGATATGTGCATATGCGGACGACATCGCCATTGTAACTAGAACTAAACAAAAAATAGAAGTCTATGAAGAATTAGAGGAAAATGTAGAAGGAAAAGGGCTTAAAGTGAATATAGGGAAAACAAAATATATGGTTATATTGGTTTCAAAAACAAAACGAAAGTTACAGGATCTGCAAATTGGAGAGAGGTGAGGGAGTAGCGAAATTCAGATATCTGGGAAACATTATAGACAATGAGTCTAAATTAAGTACCACAATAAAATACCGAATCTAAGCAGGAAATAAAACATACTTTGCAAACTGAAGCTGTTAAAAAGCAAAATATTACTCAGTAAAGGTAAAATACAGATATATAAAACGCTAATAAGACAAGTGGTAACATGTGGGGCACCCCTTATCTTGGATGATCAACACGTGCAATCGGTTTTACATTGTTGTGTGCATCTCAGCACCCGACTAGCCGATCACGAAATGTAAGACTTGGTAGCTATTGCTAAAAAATATTTAATACAACATTAAAAAAATAAACTCACAAATTTGTGTACAAATACAGTTCTCTAAATTTTCACTTAGTCATCTTTCCACTATTCACATCATATCATTGCAATTGTTACGCTGAACTTTAAAAGAGAGTGTCTAATTAATATTTTTCTTTTCTAGTCAACAAGGTGTGCATTCATACACTCCCGTTCCCAGAAAACGTTCTCATCACATGCCCTCCGTCTGCCTCCTCCAAAGTACTAAGTCCGGACACTTTGCCCGTCACCCGACTCCTTCTCACTCCACAGGGTGACACAACCACATCTCTCGCCATCTGACCACCTTTTTCTGTATTATTATTTGTATTTATTTAATCCAATTATCTTGAGATAGAATAATAGGACAAGTCAAGTATGGTGATACATTAATAGTATTGATATTACTTATAATATAGAGTACATTAATTCTTAAAAATTTAAAGTTAAAAAGCATGTTAAAGTTAATGAATTTGGAATTCAGAAATTCATTTATGAATTTTAGAAACACTGTTTTGGCAGTAATTTCATTACACTAAATCTAAATTATATTGTTTTATTTTATAATACAAAATTATAAGATCCGTTGATTATCATATAAGCTATAAACATAGCCTAAATGTTTATTTACAATAAATATTAGTTAGTTTTATTGTTTTAAAATGGATTTGTTATCATAAAGTGGAATTCAAGTACTCATGTACGGAATAGAAACAATGATTTTGCAGTAAATTTTTCACTTTACTTATAAACCTTGGAGGCTGTTTTAATTTCTGTAGGTAGTTTGTTGTAGAGTAAACTACCAGTGTATGTCAGTCCAGCTTGTCATATTTTAATTCTTTGATTGGTTATATGTATATTGTCAGATAAACGTATGCTACACGAGTGTGTGTCTTTATTTAGGTTGAACAATTAAATATTTTTGTTGACAAAACAGGTTTTCTCCAATATAATACCGGAAGTATTTAAATTCTTTAAATAATGGCCTGGTTGGAGTTCATCGGTGAACTCCTTTTATGATCTTTTTATTCTCTTTTGCATGATGAAAATTTTGTAGTGGGAAAATGCCAAAAATGGAATTACAAAGGCTAAGATTGAATCGACAAGGCCATAATATTGTTGTGACTGGTTTCATTGATTTATTAATGATAAAATTTCAATGTTAAAAAGAGAAAGAGAAACATTTTATTAAATTAATATTTGTACAATATTGAATGAAAAATAAAATATCAATTTACAATCATCATTCCTAAAGTCACCGAGAGCAGAGTATCTATAATGGGCTTATGTGGGTATAAACAAAGCTTGGCATAAAAAATTTAATAAGGACTCCAAATAAGCCAGGGGTGGGAAACATAAATCGGCTACATCACCGCTTGCAGATGTAAGGACCTGGTGATGATACATGTATTCTTCAGTCAGGTTGTGTGGTCTCGCTGTTTCTCGGCCTCGATACACAATTAGCTACTGGAAGCTGAATTTTCTCCAAGTCAACATACTGATGTAATTGATGTTTTACTGCTTCGTCCATTACTAATAGTAAATTGGAATGCCCTGTATTGGCATTACTGTATAATTGTTGCGTCCACTACTCATAACCAAAGACATATATAAACAACATAGACTGGACAAGGCGCCGCCATATTTGAAGCAAATTGAAGGCTCAGGCGCCATTTTTTGAATGGAAAGGTGGGCGTCCTGTCGTCTGCTAGCATTGAATTGAGGTGGACTTACGAATACGTGCAGGAAGCGTATCTCGTAAATCAATATTTTAAAACTATATATACATATGTATTAAAGTTACAAATGAGCGGAAACCAGCTAGAAAGTGTTTCGTTACATATAATACATATAACACATCACTTAAAAATTGTAAATTATTTCTGTTGTCACACAAGGAAAGTGCCGAAATTAAAGTTAACACGGATAGGCTCATTAACATCATCTCAATGCTAAATACAACATGTAAACATTGACAGTTAATGAACAGGAAACTTTATAATAGTTAATTTATAATTTTTGTTTTAAATCAGTCATTTCTGATATTAATGCCGATTTATTAGATGAGATATGAAGCATCTCGCTCATCAGTCTATAATAAAGATTACTCCCAATATCTAAAATTTTAATTTTTTTACAATTATACAATTGTACGTTGTACAAGTAACATCTAAATGCATCTAGACTGACATTAAATATAGTTGAAAGTTGATAGGGATCAAGGTTAAACGAAATAAAACACATTAATTAATTACAGTACAGAGAACTACTTTCATAAAAAGAACAAGAGCTGGCTTGCATTCTAGATCAGAAATTTGGTAAATATCCAAGTTACAAACACGTGCTGTCAAAAGTGAAAATATGATGATATTTACTTAAAATATGATATTCCAGTTGTTTTTCAACTACGATTAGTACAATTGTACGCTGAACACACATTTGGCATGGTTTCGGATGAAAAACAGTATATTTTAATCACAAAAATACACGATTATTCAACCTCAGTCATTTAACACAGTACATACGGTCAAAGTTCTTGACCGTAGACATTGTGATTGTCCCTGTTGTTAGTTGCTGCCACCCAGGGCGCTGTAACGTCCTCGTAGCCTCTCAATGATGTTTATATATCTCTTTGCTCATAACAATCCTCTAAAATCTGCTCTCCTATTTCTTATATTAGTTTATGCCCCGCCTTCGTTTGCCTGGCGGGGTGTGTTCGCTTTTTCCCAGGCTTGGCGTTGTTTTTGATAGGTGGTTCCTGTCCGATTCTTCCGAGGATGGCCTGTGATGCAGTCCGTCCCTTCTTCATTTGTAGCAAAACACGTATTTATTGGAATGGGATGTTTGCGAGTTCCAAACTCAGGTTTCTGTCCAGAGGACTGACCTGCCATTCCTCAAGTGGTACTGATGTTTGTTTCTCTTTCTGGCTATCGATATAATCAATTGGATGTTAATTTAATAATAATACGCGATCATTACTTGCCTGCCGTTGGCCTGGCAAGAAGCCTAGTCCACTTTCTAATAACTATTATTTATATATGTATAATTAATAAAAGTTTGGGGAAATTTTCATATAAATATATATATGTGGGGTGCAATGCATTAAAGACTCATATTCTGCTTAGTATTCTAAATTCATAGCAGATTTTACTGAGTTTATTAAGTATGTGTTCTTTAAGCACATCCCATATTTCTAAAATTTTAGTATCTGTAGATGGTTGAATATTCTTATCTTCAAGCATAAGTTGACCAATTTCTTTTGAGTACATATTGGATGTGTTAAAGACCTGATGGACTGCTTTCCCAGTACTTAATAGTAGCCTGTTTGTTAAATCCAGATCCAGTTGATTAAAAATCTATTAGTGAGAGAGATATCGGTTTGCAGGGCTAATCTAGTCTGCTGTGAAAAGTAAATAAAACGGATAAAGATGAGGTTATGTCGTTAAGGAGATTATTTATGAAGCTAAGGAACAGGAGTGGACCAAGATTAGAGCCCTGTGGTCTGCCTCAGGAGCGATTTTTCTCCACCATCGCCATATTGAAGCCATCCGGTTACAGGTGTACAGTTAACAATGAGTATTAACCCATTTCATTGCCATCCGTAAATTATAACGTAATACTTTACGTCTCGAAAGGATTAGAACGACCCTTGCGTGGTCGCCAGCATTCGAACACGTGACAAAGCCGCATGACGCAGGTAACTAACTGTCTCTCTCCTCTCTCTGCGTTGACGCAACAATCAAGTCCCCTCTCTGTCGGCTTCCCCTATAACCGCCAGCTAACATCCCACTGAACCACTAGTACAACCCACACGAGAATTAACTGTACTAATTCCTCGTATTGGACAATTGTCCAGGGGTGTGCCTTTTTACTCTTTAGTAATAATAAAAAATGATAAAGTACACTATTTACAATTACCAACGCAATTTATACGGAGAAACAATTAAGATTTTACTGGACACAGTTTTTAATGGTCAGACTAATCAGAATTTATAATTGGGGTATCAAATTTTACATCAGAATATATATATATATATATATATATATATATATATATACATTCTATTCAGTACTAATAATGTTTGTTATTATTCCATTACAGAGTAAAGTAATAAAGAACGAAAAAAATGTTAGAATACAATTTGGTTGAATACTTATTAGTAATTATAAAATGCCTCTAGGGTTTGGATGTTAGGTAAGATTCGATGGAAGGGGCAACAGAAATTAAACTGATAATTGGAATAACAAATCTGCATAGCACACAAGTTCAAGTTTCGGTGAGGCTGCGTGGAAAAGCAGCATATTGCATGTTGTTCACTTAGTAAGCCAAAATCCCGAATTGAACCATCGTTGTAATTTGTGGTTCACCAATAATTCATAAAGACAAAAAACATGATGGATCCAAATCAACACACAAAGAACTTTTAAAAATATTACGCCGCACTATTTATAATTTCTTTGCCGTTCCATTTAGTTATTTCCAAAACAGTCCAGTCACCGCTTAAGTACTATTACATTGTTAATGAGAAATAAATAGTGGTAAATATTGGTACTATGAACGCAGGTTAAATTAATCCACTGCCCGATATTTTCCCAAATATTAATCTTCCGTAAAAATAATTTTACAATATTCATGTTTGATGAACCAAATATTTACCCAATTAAATTTATTCAATTCCGCTTTTATATACCTATTTGTAATCACAGAGTCCCAACATAATAAATTTTTTGACTACATCAACGCATATTTATTTTTGTGCCCTCATTAGAGTTTATTTACTAATTGACACTGATTCAAACCACGTCCATATTCGTCGTACTGATCGGCTTTTTAAAATAAAATTCTACTATTTTATTTATGAGTGATAATTTCACATATGTCGAGTAATATTATTACTTTATCTTCCAGTATTGAAATCGTCTTTGGAGGATCACTAGTCAGAGAACATTATCGTAAAATTCTTTAAGCAAGACACGCCATTCTCAACGACTAGCGTCGTTACCTGCCAACACAGAGTTCTCGGGTTCGAATCCAGCAAAGGCAGACGCGTTGCAGATCCCCCGATACCATAGTCGCAAGCTAAAGAACTGAAAGGCAACGGGAAAAACCCCACTTGAAAGAGAAACATTTTCTCCATACAGAAATTTCCTGTCTTGGACCTGTCCATAGACAGTATAGTAATACAATTAATTAGTAATCATTAAATTCCGGTCACAGATTATCGCACCATTCCCAATACCTTTTCTGTTATTCTTTTCGTAATTACGACTTCAATTCATTTGAATGCTAGTGTTTCAATAATTTTTCTTCTAGTACTCAATTTACTCTTATACTTGTATACTGAATTTTGTTTTGAAAACGTTTCGTAAGAACAACTTCCCGCCGTATCTCATCCGAAATCGCAAAAGTTTCGGGTTTGTGAAAGAATTGAACTACTCACATACAGAACAACATTGTGACAGATTTCGTAATAAAGTATGTTTATATTTATTAAGTTATTAATACCTTTTTAGGTTCTATTTATAAATACACCCTGTAAAACCCATCCTGTCTTCAATGATTATTTATTCCAGTTCTTATAAGAAACCAGAATTTACAGAAATTTTCGGCAGTTTTATGCCATGCTCATTTGTTAAACAAAAAGTATATAAATAAAGTTTAAAAAATCATTTTCATTATTTAAATATTACAATTTGAAAAAAATAAATTACTTTCTGCATTAAATTAAAAATAATCTTAAAATTAATCGTAATTTATTTGAAATCGTCAATTTTAAACACATCATATTGACATAAGTAATGGTCTTTCACCGAGATCGCTCCGCGTCTACGCCATAATATCACGTGCTATTTCCAGGCAATTACATTCTTACTATCCTACTAATTTAACAAATATAATTTTATTTACAATCTTTCATATCATAATGTTTCAACATTAACCCTGTACCTCTTTTATGTATCTTTATTTATTGATTTATATACCTATTTCAATCAATAAACTTTGCATCATTTTAACATAAGTAATTTCACAATCATCTTAACAAAAAATTTTAAATTGAAAAGTTTATAACAATTTAACATTTTACAATCTGATAATCTCAAAATCTATTACATTGTATTTATAAATCTAACAGATTTTAATTTAATACAAATTTTTACATTTGACCAAAAGTTATAGTTGGTTAATTATTAACAGTTCGCAAAAAATCACCCAAATTTCCCACTTCATTCCTTTTATTTAATAAATTTTCAAAATTTTACTGTATTAAATTTTCTAACAAACTTCTTTTATATTGAGATCTCTCTATATGAAGTATACTTACATTATTACACTAAAAATTATGACATTTTTCTTTCTGATGAACAGATAACAATACACAAGATTTTGATTTATCTTAGCATTACTTTTATGATGGTATATTCTATTTTTATAAACGTTACAGTCATAAAATATAAATATTATCACAATCTAAACAATTGAATCCTTTATATCTAATTTATGATTCATAAATTTCACACTGACAATGAAATTACTTATTTTAGACACTGGTTTTGAAACAAGTTTAATTTCTAAAAATCCATTGTCTATGATACTTTTTTCTACCATTTTCTAATGTAAGACACTCGATTATAATTTATGACTTTATGACCATCCCTATCATTATATTTGCATTTGTAGATTTAGAAAAAGCGTTTTATGATGTGAGCTGGAACACACTATTAAGGATTTTGAAGAGGACAGGAATAAAATATCGAGAAAAGAAAGCAGAAATTAAGAAAGGAGTAAGACAAGGATGCAGTGTATCGCCCATGCTGTTAAAACTGTATATATAACAGGCGATGGAGAAAGTTAAAGACGAATATGGGAATTGAAACAAACTGCAAGGAGAAGAAATAAAAACCCTTACTTATTGTGGAATTAGGGGAGTCAGAAAAAGAAATGGAAACCATAATAAATGCCATGAACATGATCTTGGAGAAAGAGTTCAATATGATGATTAATAGACGGAAAACCAATCGTTGTTAGATTAGGGAGGGATATTTTGAAGGAGCGTAATAACTAGGGATGGTAGAAGTATAGTAGACATAAGGTTGGATAGCACAGGCAAGGCAAGGAAGACTTTCCCAAAAAATAGTAATTTACTGACGGGTAATATAAGTGTGAATACTAGGAAATCGTTGCTAAAAATGTTCGTGACATTATATGGGTGCGAAACGTGGACGATAGGAATTGCGTAAAGGAAAAGAATAGAAACCTTTGAAATGTGGTGCTATTGGAGAATGCTGGAAATCAGATGAGTGGATAGTTACTAACGAGGAATTCTAAACAGAATAGGTAAGAGCTGACAATATGGAGGACGTTTACCGAAAGAAGCGATCGATTCATAGGTTACGTTTTAAGACATGAGGGTCTTGTAAAAATATCATTAGAGAGAAGTGTGTGGAGTAAGAACAGAAGAGGGAGGCCAAGGATAGAATACGTTAAGAAGATTAGGGAGAATGTGGGATATTTATGCGGAAATGAAAAGTCTGGCTCAAGATAGGTTAGCATGTAGGGTTGCATCAGACTAGTCTTAGAACTGAATACCACAACAACATCTTTATTTACAATATCTATTATATCATCCTTCTTATTCTTATCTAAATTGACTCCAACAATTTTCTTTTTAACATGAAAGTATTTATATAATCCAACATTAGTTTCATTATTAGCATTTATAATTACTTCATTTCGGTCCTCTATGCATTCTACCATAATGTATTTAATTTGCAATAAAAACACAACATAATTTCTTCCTACTATTCACACATTTATTCTGTACCTTCTGAACATAATCTATAGGGCACTAATTTTCATTTCAAGTATTAAAATACTTAGTCCTAATCTCTTCAAAATACATATTATGACTTAATTTTAAAACAGTATTAATAAAACTTTCTACAACATTATTCTTGTACTTAAAATTATGATAGAAATTAATTTAATATAAAATTGGAATATATATCTTTCTTAAACCATTTAGTAGCTAACTAATTACTGAAACATCCATACAGTTTAAACATTTGTCTTTCTCAACTTCACCTGTAAACTTAATATTCTCATGAATATTGTTTAAACTCTGCAATATCTTATTAATCTAATTTTCCTTCACTATACCAAAAATATGAACATCTTAACAATTAACATTGTCTAGAAACTCCATCGTTAATTAATTTATCTAAAACTAATATTATTAAAATATCAGCAATATTGCAGCACATATTTTCTTCCATTGATGTACCACACAATTGTTTATAGAAACACGTTTCATTTTTAAAATAATCAATAGCTGACCCTCGCACTGTCTGACGTGCTATTCCTGGTAATATCCCTCATTTCTAGTATACTCAAACCTTACTTCTATTTGTACTCAAAGCCTTGTAAGCGAGTTTCATTGTTAGGCGGTAGCACATAGGTGTTAATCTGGCTCTTCGCTCTCGTAGACCACGGGAAATAGAGGATGTTGATATTTGTTCCTTCCAGGAGAACGTCTAAATACTGTGTGCGTTCCTGCAGCCACTCCTCAGGGCACAGATGCAGTAGCTATGCCGCTCTGGTCAAAAGCAGACGCAAACATCCCTCGGCTTTGTGGTAACAGTCAACTGCACTGAAAAAAATATAAATAAAATGGTCATATGTCCATTTGAGCAAGATAAACCCAAAAGCAGCTGAAAAGATTGCAATAAATGTTCATATTTGTAGTTCTACTTGCTCCAAAACAGCCAAATTTTAGGCAACAATTGACTACGGCAGGCTTTCAAAACTTTTTCTGCAAATTAACAATGAATACAACCCAATGCGATCGGCGAAAACCACAAACCAATGCAATTCATTTCATATGAAGCAAAGTACAGCCAATTAATGCGTTCTCGGTACTCAATAACAAGAACATATTTTATAGAGAACATACATACTTAAGTAATAATAATGTTTTACTCATTTTAGACGATGAAACGTGTTTTCCTACAGTAGGTTCTTTGCCTACCAACAGGACAAATTTTCATAAAAGTTTGTAATTTATGAAGACCTATTTTAAACTTTTATCTTAACAAGGAAGACTATGATCTGTCCGATGAATTATTATGCAAAATCATTACATTTTTTAAAGAAATCATGACAAAATAAAACAAATTAAATATTTTCCTGCAAGATAGAAAACAGAATACCAACCAGAGCTTGCATAAATGTTGAAGGAGCAGATATGTGTAAATAAAATATTTGATTAACATCCAAGGTTTTTTATATTGTGTAATAGAATAATATATTGAAAGATTTTGACCATTAATCTACCACTATAAAACCTCACTTTGTAGATACATCCAAGGCTTCTACGGAATTATAAATGGTGTTACTTAAGTTGCAGAAGATAGTATACTCAAATCCATTTTTGTTGTTGAAATATAGAAATCAGGAAAAATTAAGTCTATTTGCGTTTTTTTATCGGGGTAACAGGTTACATGAGGGTGACCCTGAAACAGGCAACTCTCCTTTAATAGCACAGGAAGCGAATCGAAAAGGGGGGATGTTACGAAAACATGCACGCCGTTTACATGTTTTGGAAGTATTTACTGCTGCGAGCAACCTTTTCTCCCATGAAAAAATTAAACGTATTTTTCTAAAAATTACAAACGACGTTTGATGCAAATATTTAATCACCAATTAAACGATTCAAACATCCCACTAACATAGACTTTCTGTCGGATTTTTTTACGTATTGTTGCTGAGATATTTGATATATCTTAAATTTTATTTATTTCTATTGAAATCGTGTATTTAAAATACTTATACTAATTCCATTTCTTCCTCGACTCCGCAGCCTATTTTTCTAATCTATGACTCTATAATGTAAATAATATATTTTAAAATGCTCTTACTGTGTTTATTGTGTTATTTAGATACGTAGTTGTTTATTAAACAAATAATTAATGAATGGTAATACAAACATATTCTATATTGAAACTTTTTATTTTAATTAATGAATAAATCACGTAATGCTCTTTTCTGCTGTAGCCATACAATGCAAAAACTATAATAATTTCTAAAATTCGTACGCATTTAAATGTGGCCTCTAATGGTATAAAAGTACCCCACCTCTGAACTATTTAATATACAAGCACGCAGGCTAATAATACCGTTTGTAAATTAATAATAGAATAAACTGCGCACATCCAAAACTGACCATTAAAAATGTTATCACACAAAATACAAATAATTCATTACAATAAAAGAAACAATAATCCAGTTATCGATACATGTTTACCATAATATTTACATTAAAACGGCATGGATTTTTGTTAGTTTAATGATGACGTCGTTGTTTATTGTGAAATTATGAAATCTAGTAAAATATTTACAAATTATATTATCCGAATTACTAAGCTCAAAATATAGTGGAATTTCATGTTAAGTGATTCATTATAAAGAAAATGCTCATCAAGTCCTAAATGTTGTAACATTCCCATGAAAACTTTTATTAATTTTAGAGATCATATTAAATTATTTTTGTGTTCTTATTCATGTAATAGTTTTATAATAATATTAATTGAGCTGTAGAGGCCCGATTCAATGTTGGAATAGGTCGGACTGTCTCTTAACGAAGTGGATAATGAAGTACTCCGTGTTCAGTTTGCATACTGTAATTTGTGTTCTGGTTCCAGGGAACGGCGCTAAGCAGGGCTACGACAGACTCCCAGCTGACGACCGCAACGTCACTGCCACGTCATCGGACAGCGGCTCGGAACTGTCGGAGGATAGTGATTACGGTACGTGGGCGGAATCCATTCGCCTCACTCATAAAGGAGAAGCTACCTCCCATCCCAGACTCATTACTCGTGGCCCTTATTATTCGTCCCTTCCACGATCCTTTATCTTCCTCATTTTCCCTGCACGTCATCGTCAGCCATCTTCCTCTGAGCAAAGCCTGATCAACGTTCATGCACCTCTATTTATCAACTTCTTGTGTATGGTACGCTGTTTTGTAAAATTTCCCTGTATCATCTGTCTAAAATGTGCTATCCATTAGATATAATTTGTTCTTATTAGTAACTAGCTATACCCGCGACTTCGTTTGCGCGGAAATAGTTACTTATATTTTACCCTAAAAACGAAACAAAATGTACAGAATTTTGATAAAGTTGAATTCATTGAATATATAAAAAATGCGGTATCATTTATTTATGATCGCTTCAGGGCAAACCTTATAACTCGCAGTTGGTTTTGAACAGGTCATACGTTTCGGAGCCAATAAATATGAGCAATCATTAAATATTAAAATTTACCTCACGCGACATAATAAAACCAATTTACGCAAACATCGTATCGACAATCCAAAGAAGTGTATTATTTCTCAGGGAGTTAGTTCGGTACCAACAATAGGTTAATTACGGAGCGAATCCCACTGCAACAATAGATGGAGTGAGAATAAACCCCATCGTATGCTGCCAAAATTACGCTTATAATAACACAGTAAGTGGGATGAATAGTATAGGAACGCCTAGTAGGACTTTTAACTCGCAGATGGTTTTCACGCCTCCTTTCGCCGGAAATTCAATTGATATATAAATATTTACATAAATATTTTCTGATCTCTGCAAGATATTGAAATGAAACATACACGAAAATTCAAGTTAAAATTCGTGTATCAATACCTGATATTTTTATTGAAATCCGTTTTGCCTTTTCGGAGCATTAACAGGTCAAGAGTATAGGTAACCCACATCAGTATCAGGAGAATTTAATGCACATATACCATAATATATATGTATTATATTCTGCTATTATGTATAAGTGTATTATGCACGAATATTTAAGTTAAATATCATGTTTTTAAAGCCTCAAATTTTCATTTAAATATAAATTTACGTCAAGGAGGAACATATTATGTATAATATTTCATTATCATTGACTTACTTGCAGTTTTTTTGTTGATTTTTCTTATGAATATTATAATTTGAATGTTCAAAGAACTGAATGAAGGATACGTCTGTGTCAAATATATTTCATCTATAGTCAACTGAGGCACATGATTAAGTAGAGTTACACATGAACATAATGCTGTTCAGCACAAAAATATATTTTTGAGGGAAAAAATCTCGAAAGATCCGAGAATCGAACCCAAAACTCCCTCTTATCAAGCATGGCCCTCACCACTCCTATTAGGTGTGAGCTATTTGTCTCTTAAAACCCGGACGTCTTGCGTTAGATTCCCGGCTCTGCTAAGAATTTTTCATCCTAATCCGTTTATTCAGTTTCATAGCCTTTAGAGCTGAGTTTCGTTAGACAGTTTTTCTTACGTTTTTGAATTCAATTTTCTTTATGTTTCAATAATGTATTATGTCTAAAACGGTTCATAATTAATTTATTTAGTGAATTAATTAATTCACATTATAAATTATTGGTATGTTAAACATATCTAAATAAAGGAATGAAACGTAATGCTTTGCTTTGATTTTTATTGTAAAGTGAAGCTTTTTTAGTGTTAATATTAGTTCATTTAGTGAAATATTTAATCGGACCCGTTTTTGACCTACTTTATTATTGTATATATTTTATTAAGAGTCAGATACCGTAAATATTCATTTTATGTTGCATAAAATTGAGTAATTAATCATAAATTTATTTTTTAATAATGATATACAAAATTTCAGTAATATCTGTTTTATTAACCCACAGAATATTATTTACAACACCCAATAGCTTTACGCTTGGTTAGTCGTAGCGTATTCATCTAAATATTTATTGTAGACATATAATATCTTCAAAAATACAAAAAAAATTATTATACTCCATCAAAATAAAAAATACTAATAATTTAATCATTTTGGAAAAGAAATACCTCAATTTATCTTGTGAGATATAAATAATTATATTCTACATCGAGTATTTTTAAAGAACATTGCTGGAGTATTCTACAAAATTTAAACTACGGTAAACAGGCTTTATTTCTCCATTTGTACTGATTTATGAATGTGTAATTGTTGAGGGTTTTGATTGGCCCCAAACTAAAAATATATTCTTCATAAAATATTTTCTAATTAAAAGAATAAATAATGCAATCTCACATAATATATATGGCCCGTATATAGTATATATCAATTAATACAACGTAATACGATATACTATACAGAGATAAAATTAATCGCGGATTACGTAATAAATGTGTCTTTAACTTTCTTTTAATTATTTCTATCAACTTCTACAAGATCACACCATCGGTATTACCGACAACAATTTAAGGCCCATTAAAGTTTGTACTGGTCACATGACATCCGTAGTATTGCAGAGTTCGCCGCTTCTAAAACACGTTGTTTTCCCAGGTTTTCCGAGTGTTCACTGCTGAATATTGTTTAGTCAGTCAGTCTCATATATTTGTTTCGGGTGAGATATCTGGACGGGTGTCTAAAAATTTGATGCTAACCATATTAATCAACTGTTCCGTGAAACCTGATCAATTGTAGACAAGAAAGGACGTAGAGGCCTTTTCTACCACTGTACTTCCTGGTATTCCAGTGGGTGAAAAATACTTTTATTTATTTCTATGGAAGAATTAAAACTTACCGTTTTTACATTGAGTGGTTAGTGTAACATATTACATTTTTTTACAAAAACATTCGCCAATTCTTTCTATAAAGCATATATAGAATGATATTCATAATCTAAAAGTAATTGATTGTTACATATATAAGGAAAGAATTAATTATCCTTAGTTTTTATCGCCAGGTTATTACATAAAAGTGATGTAGAGATAAAAGTAGACATTATACATACAGTTACAATTTTATTTATGTATATGGTTTAGTATTCTAAAGAGAATATGTGAAGAGCGGACAATATGGAGGACGTTGACCAAGAGAAGGGGTAAATTAATAGGCTACGTTTTAAGACACGAGGGGCTTGTTGCATTAGGGCGAATGTGTGGGGTAAGACCGGAAAGGGAGGTTGAGGATGGAATACGCTAAGCAGATTAGGGAGGATGTGGGATATGCTAGTTATGTGGAAATGAAAAAGTTGGCTCGAGAAAGGTTAGCATGGAGGCTTGCATCAGACCAATATTAGGACTGAATACCACAGCAACACATGATTTAGTAAGGTTATTTACATTGTAAATACCCTATTAACTAGATTACTACGACTGCCTGGTTTAATCATCATCAATACGTAATATTGACACGATTCCCACATCTAATTACTTGTTATCAATTAGTTGACCTGTTATCTGAAGGACCTAATTTCGAATTAACAAATTTGTGTAAGTTGAATTCAATCGAATGGCTTATTATTCTTTAATAATTATTTAGAATAAAAACTTATTTTATTTTAATGATTGTACAAATACACGATTTTTAAAGGTTGTAATGGGTTTATTGATCGGTTTTAGCATTCATTTTTCTGAAAGTAACTCTCGAAACAGTGCCAAAATTCTTGTTTCTTCTCTTGTTACGCCGTAAATAATAAATACTTTTCAGGTAAAGTTGATCCGTAGTTCTATCATAAAAAATATACAAACTAATTTGTCGTTCCGCTTGAGAAAAGTACTGAAACGTGTGCTGCCTTCTCAGCTAATATTTGGAGGGAAGTTGCTGCGCAAAGGAAGCTAATCTGGCAGTTTCAATACCGAACTTTATAAAGTCGACGAATAAAATGCTAATGGAAAGAAGGTAGGAACACTGTTGACTATTGACGTTTACCTTTAACTAAGACCCCTGCGTTAAGTTAGTTTAATATCAAATTCTGCGATCTGTCTGTACAAACACGAAAGGGATGTAATCATCAGTGAAAATACCTCTGTAAATTATTATATTATATCTAATTTAAACTCGCTAGTATAATAAACTAATGAGACTGAAAATAGTACAGCGATTTAATGTATTATGTTTCTCTCAAGACAACCGTCAAATATATTCTGTTGAAAGTAAATAATATCCAAATGTAAATAAAAATCAATAATCTAGTAATTTTATTGGGAGGAGTATTTTCTTCGTCTTGTTCTTCTTATTGTAAATAACTGCATATTTTATTATAAATAATTTAATTAAAAGTGTACCGTGGCATTATTGTTGATTTCTTCTTCAAATCAATATGGAAATGAAAATAAATTTACGTATAAGTATCACATTCTAATGTCCACGTAAATTGTGGGACATAAGTGCAATCTAAATACTGCTTTAAGCAATTTGGATGAGTCCGTAAATACAACTTTATGGTTAGCGATAATTTCAAGAGATTGGCCTAGCAAAGAAAATGATAATCAGTTGGAGTAGGACAAAAGTAAAGGATAAGCATGTGTGTCAGAGGCGATTACAGTAATGTGAAATATTTTATTCTACAAT
The DNA here is from genome assembly GCA_034510155.1 of Eucriotettix oculatus. Taxonomy (NCBI): domain Eukaryota; kingdom Metazoa; phylum Arthropoda; class Insecta; order Orthoptera; family Tetrigidae; genus Eucriotettix; species Eucriotettix oculatus. The sequence continues at coordinate 196,313,167 of CM067376.1, read as the reverse complement.
ACATCTCATAATCAAATCATATTATGACATTTCACGGTGCTATTAATTAAATAACTTTTCATTAGGAAGAAAGCTGCAGTGTGTGGAGATTTTTACATGGTATATATAACTATCTTATGTAATACATTAAAAGTACGCGAGATAAAGTCTGAAGACCTGCGACGTGTGTGTATGAGTGGCCAGTTCTTACACCCTTCAACGGACAATAGAAACGGACCATACTTCAGATTTATGAAAGAGAGCTTTTACTGACAATGGGTGTCAATCTTTTGAATAAATTATATCCGTTGCGAATCCAAGAAAATTTGCTTCCTTCATGTCGAAAGTAGCTAGGCGTGGAAAATCGGAAACGGCTACTTCGCGCACTAATTCCAAACATATGTGAGATGGCACTTGTTTACATCCCGCGGACAAACTTTTTTCTAATTGGCTGCAATTGTGTGAATACCAACCAGTGGATGCCCTTTGAAATTGCAGTCGATTGGCTATTGGAAAAAGGAGAAGGAAAATTATAAACCTGCCCAGGCGAATTAAAGAGATGCATGGTGTAGACAGAGGATTATATTGCGGGCTTCTGGCGAGAACTGAGTGGAGCTCGTGAGACCTCAGGAGATGCAGATGCTGATTATTTGGTAGAAGTTTCCACTATTTCGGCCCAATGCGTCCTCCATGCAGCCAGATTATCAGATGTAGTCAACGAGAATCGTTTTAGCCATCGCTTCCAAATCATCAACCCGCACCCAGAGACAACAGCTGCAGTCTTCTACGGTATCGTTGATATTTAATATAATAAGTTCACATTGCCAGACCTATTTTCCATAGGAACGTCGCTTCTTTTCTTTCACCCTACAGGTTACATGATTTTAAAGAGTCCCATTATGTAACTTTTTTATTGCTCTACCGTTTCCTGTAAATTCATGTTTTTATTATGGGCTTTACAAGTTTCATTGATAAAATTTTATTCTTGTTAAAATAAATGTTTATTATGTTTTTTAAACCATTTCCGTCATTATTACTTGTTTTTCCTTCAAAATATAATTTTCTATACAATTAAATATAATAATTAATCAGAAAAGTAAGTTAAACACCATTTTCATCTTTACACTAAAGCTGAGTTTTCATTATGTCCTGAAATACCGAAAAAAAATGAAAGGAAAATACTAAGGAAACTCCTTTCGGTATTAATATTTTTCCATATGTATTTTTCATATAATTCATGGAACACAATAAAAGAATATCTTACGGATCCTCGTGGTAAGAAATTCTTCAAGGATCATACATGTTACATTGTTTTAAACCGATATATAATTAATTAATCTCTTAATTTTGGTATCAAGTGTAACAAAATAATGTAAATTCATTAATGAAATTGTATAAATAAAACAATGTATGGGTGCGCACTGAACTTTATAACTTATACCGTACCTTGATCAACTGCACTGCGACTTTTATTGTTTCTCATATATGTGTTACTATGCCATTCATCTGATTGCCATGAAGTTTTGCTGTATTGTGTTGTTCACATCACAGTAAGTTTCAATCGATCTTTTTATATAGCAAATGTTATTACATAACCAACTTTTTCTTTAAGTAATGATACATTTTATTTGGTTCATCGTGGGCGCTGCCGCACGCACGCTGTGGATAAACGACTCTTTGTAACTTTTAATAGTGGTTTGGCATTCGAAATTGTGCGCCCGAGACTCATTTAATCATGACTAAGCATGCTGGTATAATGATAAGTATTATTGTCGATTTCAATATTGTGTCGTGCTATTTTATAAATAAATACCCGGACAATACCCGGGCGCCCAGCTAGTTATAAATAAACATAATTATTATTGTCACACTAATATATTTCAGTGATGAAAGATTGTTAATAGTTTATTCTAACTATTTACTCCAATTCACTAGGATTTCAAGTTTACTAATAAATACAATTATTTTCCAAAAAAAATTTTTTTAATGAAATCGGAGTTCTTTTAAATTCTGTATTCCATCAGGAAGTTGGTTAAAAAATAATATTTTGGTATATTTCACCCCTGTGTGTGCAGCCGACTGTGACGTACGAGTCTTTCACTTCTGCATAGCATAAAGTGAAGAAATAGACAGTCAAAAAATAGACAATTTTAAATATACGTTAATTAATTCAGCATGTTTAAAGACAAGTGGGTTTCATATAAAAACAAAAGCAATAGAAAGGAATTAACCATTTTCAGATTGTAGAATCATGAATTGAAACTGATTAAATGACAATATTAAACATTTAGACATAATTCTTTTCGATCATTTTATTCTTCAATTATGAATTCTTGTTGATGAAATTTTAAATACTGCTTGTGAAACGTTATATATTGAAAGTGAAATAAAATTTACAAAAAATGTTGAAACCAGTAAATCTGGACCGATACATGTTTATTTCAAAATCGGGCTGTGGTTTGGTGCGGATTTGAAACTAAATGGGAATAACTACAAAGCTCACACGGACGAACCGGCCTGGACAGAAATAAGGGATTGGCTAAGTATACCTAAATTTTTCCCTGAAAACGACCATAGTTATAAAATAAAGGAAAAGGACCAAATAACGGATGTGGGCAAACATTCTTTCGGAAACAGGGCAATAAGGGACTGGAATGCTTTGTCTGCTTTCCCTAAGAATACAAATGTTTTCAAAAAGAAGTTAGAAACATTGAAAATTTAGTGCTTATCTTGTAAGAAAGGACGAGAAATATTTTTAAATTGTTTTTAATTATTTTCTGTAATTTGGTTTTTTTCTTTTACTTTATCAACAATTTACCTTGGTACTTTAATTTTTCAACAAACTGTCACCGGGTTAATGCTAATACAATACAATACGAAATTAATTAAAGTTTATTTAAAAATTGTTAATATTTTCATTTAATGTATGTTAAATTAATAATGCTTTATTCAATTTAACATAAGATCAACATTTTTATTTCAACAGAGCACGTCGATACATCTTTGAACAGAAGACTAGACAAAGACCAAAGAACACATGCATTCATAGCGAGTGATGCCACCTGAGCAAAAAAAAAAACTAAACTTAATTCTCTACAATCCCCCCTTCGGAAGAATCATGAATTTGGCGATGAAATTCGTGCGTTTTCTGGCATAATGCCTTCGTCAAAATATCTGCAATATTCTGTTCACTTCTAATATACTTTAGATCTACGATCCCGCTTGTAACCTTTTCTCGGACAAAATGATGCTTTATTGCAATATGTTTCGTCCTTGATTTATCTACATAACTTTTGGCATGTGCGATAGTTGCTTGACTATCGCTTCTAATCAATGTTGCTCCATCGCCTGCAACCTTAAACATTAAAGACTTTAAAAATTCTTTCACCCAGAATACTTCCCTTGTACAATTTGCTAGTGCTATGTATTCTGCTTCCATGGTGCTAAGGGCAACTATAGTCTGCTTCGTGCTCTTCCAAACGACCGGTCCGCCTGCTAACATCAGAACACATCCGCTTATGCTCTTACGATCAACTTTACAACTGGCCCAGTCTGCATCAGCGTATGCGACGAGTCCTTTTTGCGTCGCACGATAAGTAATGCCATAGTTTTAGTCTCCTTCAAGTATCGAAGAACCCTTTTTGCAACCTTCCAGTGACTCTCGTTGTACTTGGAGCAAAATTGAGCTAACTTCCCAACCGAAAAGGAAATGTCCGGTCTTGTTTTACACGATAGATAAAGAGAAGTCCACCAATGAGCTCTCGATAGGGAAGATTTTCAACTTTCGTCTTCTGAAAAATTTGACTTTGCTTCCATCGGGGTCTTCATTCCCTTCGCGTCATGTAATCTAAATCTCTTCAACAGTTTCTCAATATATTCCTCTTGTGATAAAGAAATACTACCATTTTCTGTTTCCGTGAATTTTACTCCCAACATTTGCGAAATTTTTCCCAAATACTTTATGTCGAAGCTTTCTTCTAAAAGTGTCTTGATTTTATGCCTCATCTTCTCGTTTTCTGTAATTGCCACTATATCGTCAACATAGACGGCTAATACGCCTCTCCCTTCTTTTGTTTTCATTTCATAGACACATGGATCAATCAGGTTGCGAACAAAACCCATTTTCTCCAGTTTCATATTAAAATGGTCGTTCCAACATCTTCCACTTTGTTTCAATCTATATATGGACCTTTGTAGTTTGCATACCAGATTTTCTTCACCTTTACGCAATAAAGCCTTCTGGTTGCTCCATATGCAATATTTCCTTCAGGTCACTATGAAGATAAGCTGATTTGACATCAAATTGGTCTACAAGCCATTTTTCGTCCACGGCGACAGCAATAAGTAACCTCAAAGTCTCAAAACTTGTTACCGGTGCGTAGATTTCGTCATAATCTATTCCCTTTTTCTGTGTAAACCCTTTAGCAACTAACCTTGCTTTAAACGCTGAGTTTCACCTGTTGTTTTCCGTTTGAAAACCCATTTACATTTGATTATCGTGACGCCGGCGGTGCTTTAACTGATGTCCAAGCTTTGTATCTCTCCAACGACTCGATCTCTTCATTCATGGCTTCCATCCAGTTCGCAGCGTCAATGGATTCTAATGCTCCAATGAATGAAGTAGGCTCCTCAAGTTCAATAGCTCTTGTCATATTTGTTTGGGCGTTGTCAATTGGATTCCTGATATTCTTACTTCTTAGTGTCATGCTGTGCTTCTCTGGCTCTATATTTACCGCCTTTGCAGTACTTCCGTTTGGCCTGCCTCTTTTCTTCGGTTGAATAACCAGATTCCCATCACTATCAAAAATACGACAACCACTTTTGTTAAAAATAACTTTCTTGTCATTTTCAACTAATTGACGAATCGATAGGATTCCGTGACATATGCTTGGTACCAGTAATACATTTTTGATCTTCAGTTTTTCAAATTCAGAACCACTTTCAACTAAGTTTGCTCTGACCACACCTTTTCCAGCTGCGTAAATCGTCATGCCATCTATAGTCGTGACCTTTTCAGGTGATGTATCTACACTGGAAATATACTTCTTGTTTGGAGTCATGTGGTGAGTTGCACCTGAGTCAACGATCCAGACGTTACTATTCGATGTAGTCGAGCCACCAAATACACTTGCGTTTACAGTCTTCGAAAAAAATTGTTTATCTTTATATTTAGATTTATTATCACAATCACGAGAAAAATGCCCTGTTTTTCCACAATTATAGCATTTAAAATTCCCCTTACCTTTTGTTTTCTTCGACATTTTTTCGTTTCCATTAGAAACTTGTCCGTTTTCTTGTTTACCTTTTCTGTATGATGAATTCTTACTTTTCTTCACAAACATGGCCGTTTGTCTGTGGTCAATATTTTCATGTCGTCGTGCATCTTCAGCGAGAAGTCTTCTTTTTACTGTAGCACATTTAAATTCATCTTCTGGTAAATTACACAATGCTGTTACGACAGTATCCCAGTCGTCCGATAAGCCACACAATATAGTCATTGCCAAATCACCATCGTCGATAGCGTAGCCAATGTTTGCAAGTTCAGCAACGGTTTCGTTCACTTGCGCTAAATATAATCCCATTGAATTATATTCTTCCAATTTTTCGGAATAAAGTCTTCGACGTAATTGTGCAATGCGAAATCTACTGTCACGTGGGGCGTACAAACGTTCGAGTTCTTCCCATATTCCTTTTGCTGTTGTTAGATGTCGTATGTGCATCTGCTGTTCATCACACAGAGAAAGAGCAATCTTTGCACATGCTTTTCCTTGTCTCGATATGTATTTCCGTCTCTCAACAGCGTCAACATTTTCACCGGGCTTGACCTCACCTGGATTGATGACGGTCCATAAGTCACACTCCATCAATACCATTTTCATTTGGTAATTCCACGATGCATAGTTTGTTCCATTTAGTTTTTCGATTATTCTTTGTTCTGATATTTTGAATACGCTTTTGAGTGATTCGACGACTTGCACGTATTTTTACGTTGACGTCAACAAAATTTTTGAGACAACACCTAACCTCACTTTTGTATAATTCACGTGTAATCTTATCACAGTTTCACGCCTGGGCCCATAACCATTGTTAATATTTTCATTTAATGTATGTTAAATTAATAATGCTTTATTCAATTTAACATAAGATCAACATTTTTATTTCAACAGAACACGTCGATACATCTTTGAACAGAAGACTAGACAAAGACCAAAGAACACATACATTCATAGCGAGTGATGCCACCTGAGCAAAAAAACAGAACTAAACTTAATTCTCTACAAAAATATTTTTATTTTTCATTGTCCATTTCTTTTTAGGCTCTATTAGAATCAAATTATGATTCTTTTATCAAATAATGTACTGCATTGAATCGATGGAAGGAGAAAATAAATTGAAGAATGGAATAGTCCTAGTATGTAAGCCTTGTTACCTTCGGCAGAAATGATGTATCTTTGCCATCGAGAAATCCGTTAACAACACTACGATGAGTGTTCGCAAAAAATCGTTTTGTGAAGTACTTACAATATACTATAGATTGTATTAAATTTATTAATCATATGAATCTAGTGATTTGCTCATTTAAACTCCAAACTTTTCAGTTAGCTTCTACCGAAACTCCATGTTCTAGTTTGTGTATTGGAGTGGAGTACCTCATTAAATAAGTTATTCAGTAACTCACTCCACTAGCACATCTTCCAATGCCTCTAGAGCACGTGGCAGTTCATACTAAATGAAATTGGCCTGTGGAGGTAATTACCCATTAACTAGTGTAACTTTAGGCTTATTTGGTTAGAAGCACAACACTTCAGATGCACTAAATAATGCCATCGCAGCCCCCGTTTACACACGGTACGTGGCGTTTGTAATAGCAGATGCAGATGCAAATGCCCTAAAATAAACTACCCTGAAGTGAAATATAAATGTGACACAAAACGTGTTCCACTTGAGAACTAAATTAAATAGAGTAGGGAAGTAAAATTAATTGAAGTGTCACGTGGTTCTTTCCAATACCGCAGGCGTGAGACGGAAGCATGTCAGCCGCTTATTGGCGGTAGATTGGCTCGGTGTGCCCTGTGCTCATTTGCCAATTAAGGACCGATTCCCCAGCGGATTGGACTGGGCAGCCCTGTAATTGACAGCTGAATGCAGCTCGGGATCACGTTGTCGCAAGCAAAAGTTCACAGCCCACAGATGCTGCGTCAGACCTAAATCTGCTCCAACTCCTACACCCTCGACTAATGATCAGCAGAAACGTGCATAGGGGTCACCAAAAACTGATTAATCAAACTTGGAAATAGGAAAGTAAGATTTTCATTGTTTTCTTCTAGTCGTTAGTGATTCGTGTAAGTTTAATTACAGGAAATAGTGGTATCTTCAAATAGATTTGAACATCGTGAAATCAATGACACGTCTTTGAATTTTGCTATCTTTATGAATTCCTAAGCAAAGTTTGTATAATGACAAATTGTAAAAGGAATATTTAACACGATTAAAGATTAATAAGGACTATAAAACATTTGTGTGCATAATTTCTCAGCAAAAACTATTTATAACGTTTTGTCCATATTATTGTACTCTATCACGTAAAGAGACAAAATTTTTAAAATAAATATAATGTCAAAGAATGTAGAAATGCTTCATTTGAAGCTCAAGTTGGAGCTCAGTGGTAGGGCGTCCGCTAGGGAAACTGGAGGTCCGGCCGACATTTTTCCATTCTTGTCTTTCTTCAGAACTATAATGTTGGTAATAGAATATTTAGTTAAAATATGAAAAATATAGCTTTCAATTGAATAAATAAAACAGGCTTAAATTTTAAATGAATAACCTTATATGCAAACGCGGATAATGTATACCGTTAATTTTCAACAATGTCAAATAAAATAATTGAAAATTTAAATTATTTTAACAAAAGCGTGTTGTAAATGTAGTGGCTTCACATATTGTGAGCATTAGGGTTACTCATGATATGGACCATTTCGTGTATCAGAGAAACAATTCATTTCTCCAGCCCGAGATTTTCTCATTTTGCGTACGAAATTATGATTGTTTTTAGAAATATGTGCTTGGACTCAACTATGCGCTTTGCAACATAATGTTTGGTGTTGTTTTTGTGTCCTTTTATTCTCGTTTTTAGGGCCTTCTTAGTTTGCCCAATATACAAAATATTACAATCTAAAGAATTAATTTTGTAAATTACATTATTTTTTTGTAGAAGTTAATTTTGTTTTAAATATATTTAAAAAAAATTAAATTATGTATACATTTAAAAATAACACCAACACCATAATTATTAAACAATTCAGTTAGTTTATATTGCGTGACTGCAAATATACGTTACAACTGTAAAACTAGTTTTTGTGTTATTAAACTAATAAAATAATAAAAGTTGTCAAAGTTCCTGATTTTACTCAATCAAATTTTGACAAGGTCATTGATTTAAATTTATTGGGCAAGGTTTAGTAAAAGAATATTGATATATTTATTTATATTTTTGATGTGACAGATTGTAAACGGTAGCTTTCTTTTGAAAGAATTGGATTATTTGTGATATAATTAAAAGCTCTTCCAGATTACGTTCAATTTCGATACCAATTGATAATAATTTTATTTGAAACCGTTATCATAACACCTAGAAAATTAAGTTCTATTTAATAAGTATAATTTATATTTAAGTTATAATTATTCAAAAATTTGATTAACGTAAGATTTATTTTCTGGAATGTTGCAAAAGTTATTACTAATTGTTAACAAATCCCTTATGAGCTATTGGTTTTTAACTGTCATTTCGGGCTCTTTGTCACATGTATGAATTTTCATACTTAGGGTATTTTTTCATTTTATTTTATAATTTTAAAAATGTATCATATTGTAAATTTATTTTGGAAATTTAGAATTTAAATAACACCAGATGAGTTTCCAAATTTGAGGAACGAATTATCGTGAACTACTGTTTAAGAAAGGTTTATTTAATCTTTCTTACAATAAAATAGGCTGTTGTGTTATTTATTTATATTTTAATAATTAAATTATATTCCGAATGCAAAAAATTCTTACCAAATTCTTATATTTGTGCACCTGAAGAGGAAGCATGTGTAGTGATGATGTTTATATTATTAAAATATTTCTGACATTCTGCCTAATTTATCCATTTAAAATGTCTTAATATACTAGAAGTTAGACTAATGTTACACGGGAGTCACCCCACACAGCTCTTTAAGGTAAATGTTAAAGTTTACCAATCTTAGAATTTTTCAAAACGAATGAACTATTTTGTGTTGAAGAAAGCACAATTGAATAGCACTCTAGAAGTAAAATCTATGTTATTTGTTATTTCAATAAAATATCAGAATATTGTTCGGCCTTGTTGTAAAAAAACGTTACCGTTTCATTTGTATTATTATTTATTTTTCATAATAAATCATAATTCAGTGCAAAATTTAAATTTATTTGCTCTCTTATACAAGACTTTACTACCTCAGTGACATATTACGTCCTAGTAATCAGGAGCCAGTATTACGATAAATTTATTTAATATTGGATGGATTGGCATGTATGTAGAAACATGAAATGTGCATATAATTTGGTTATTGACTTCGACATCCATCCTTTCAGCTATTATCCCAGCTTCCAAGAGTAGCCGCTATACGTTTCCTACCTAGATTAATCCCGCAGGAATAAGATACGGTCTTACAGTTACTCCAGGGCTCCGAACCGTCGGGATAATCCTTTTTCCACTCTAGTGAAGAAAATCTAGCTGAACAGATACCTTCCTTTAAAAAAATTGCGCAGAAGTCTACCATATTTATTTTTGCGGCTCCCTACTTAATGTCTTCAAGGGTCGTTGTATAACTAATAAAAACATTTTATAAACTTTTAATATTACTTTATTTTAACATTTTAATATTTTAGAATTTATCCGGAAAAATATATCATTTAAGTATTTTGAACTGAGCCAGATTGGTGTAAAAGAATTCAGCCAATAAGTCAGAAAACTATGTTTTAAAAAAATTCAGCATTCCATACACTTTCAGACCTTTTTAGATTGAAGGCCGTGGAATTTAATATTACGTGGAACTCATTAGAAGCGAAAGAAGCATTAAATATCTCATAATTATGAAACCAATATTAATTAAAGTATCTAAACTATGAGAAATTAAATAATGAAAGATTTGTATTGATCTAGAAAAAAGCGTCTTGTAGGGGGTGTTAGGTACTTTCATGGCTTTTGATTGGCATTACTGGGATGTGCTCAGAACATCTGATGGATAAGAATGGTTTTGTTTATAATCTCAAAACTTTTATTTAACGATAGCGTGTACGCTTAAATTTTGCACATTAGTTGAACCACGTTCAGTTATCTGGTTTCAGCATTCTGAAGGCTAAATCTATTTTCGAATGATTTTAAAGTAATGTAGAAGTTTTATGAACCGATTAAATTTTACTAACTGGATGGAGCAGTTCAAAAACGGCGGAACCCCAGTGATTGACGCGCAATCTCTTGGCCGACCTATATCGGCTATTGAATGTCGCCCGTTTATTATATTGGCATATATAAAAAGATTATTTCTTTATAAATTATAAAATAAATATTAACGGAAAATAATATACTTTATTAATTAATTTATAAGTAATAACCAAAAAATAGCAAATTCCTTTAAAAATATACTTTCTTTATAAAGCCTGAATATCTGAAATTTCTACCTAGGTTGTGTATGCATTAAAGTTACTGTAAGTTAAATAATTCAAGAAATATAGCAGCAATCCAGTTTTCTCGGCATAAATGTGGAGACTTTGTTTTCTTTTATAAACGAGTTTAGAATGTAATTCGCTATGAGATTGCACTCCATCAACTTAAACCGCGGATTTATTGCTAATATTCCCGATCCTGTCTCTAAAATGAATTCGCAGTCAAACATTATTGTGTGCTTCCAACGGAAATTGCTAAAGCGACAGAGTTATAGATTTCGAAAACAACGGAGAACGATGTTACAATTTTTCTCTGCTCAAGTCTTCTACAGTCATGATGATGGCAGCATGTATATTCACAGAGTAAGAGAATCTTAAGTAGAAGATATTTAACATATTTCTTGATTCATATACATTTTACTACAAAAACCGACAGGAATTAAATTATAAAAACAACAAATAACTGTCGTGTGCATGTACCTAAAATGGGGTTTTCGGGATTTTGTTGTGGTATTCAGTCCTAAGACTGGTCTCATGCAACTTGTACACGTCTTTCCATTTTCGCATAACTAGCATATGCCACATCTTCCCCAATGTGCTTAGCGTAGTCCATCCTAGGCCTACCTCTTGTGCTCTTAACCCACACATTTCCGTCTGAAGCTAATTTTACAAAACCCTCATGTTTTAAAACGCGGCCTACTTATCTGTCAAAGTCCTCCAAATTGTTCTCTCTTTCCCTATTCTCCTTAGAACTTCCTGGATAGTTACTCCATCTACCCATCTGATCTTATCATTCTTCAATAGCACCCAATTTAAAAAGCTTCTATTCTCTTCCTTTCTGCAACTACTACGGTCCACGTTACGCACCCATATAACGCCATATCCATAAGAACATTTTTAGTAATAATTTTCTACAATTCATACTTATATACCCACATGTAAATTCCTCTTTTTTGAGAAAATCTTCCTTGCCTGTGCTATCTTACTCTTTATGTCTACTATATTTCCGAAGTAGCAGAATTCATTAACTTCCTTCGAAAGATTCATTCTCTATCTAACACCCTTTGTTATTCCACTGTTTCCCATACTACACTCCATCATATTGGTTTTCGCTCTATTAACCCTTTAAGATCATGTTCATGACATTTATTATGGTTTCCATTTCTTCTTCTGACTCCCCTAATTCTACAATATCATCAACAAACTCCTTGCAGTTTGCTTCCCTTCCCATATTCGTTTTTAACTTTCTCCGTCGCCTGTTCTATATATAACTTAAAGAGCATGAGCGACACGCTGCTTCCTTGTCTTACTCCTTTCTTGATTTCTGTTTTATTTTCTAATTTTATTATTATAATTACTGATGACTGCCATCTGTATAGGTTATGGATAACTCTCTTTCTCGATATTTTATTCCTGTCTTCTTCAAATTCTTGAATAATTTGTTCCAGTTTGTATTTTCATTGCTTTTTCTAAATCTACAAATGCTATTAACGTAGGCCTGTTCTTTCTTATTCTGACTTCTAAAATTACAGGTAGAGTCAATATTGCTTCTCTTGTCCCTACATTCTTTCTAAAACCAAACTTATATTCTCCTAACTCGCATTCTATTTGACGTTCTATCCTTCTGTATACTATTTAGTTAATATTTTGTTCTCATGGCTTATTAAAATAATTGTCTTGTGCAGTTCGCATCTGTCAGCCCGAGTCTTCGTCGGAATACGGATAATTATGTTGATCGTAAATTTTTCTGGTATTGTTTCTGTTTTGTAAATTTCGCGAACTATCCTGAACAGATATGAAATTGCTTTTTCGCCTGATGATTTTATCAACTCGAATGGCGCTTTACCATTGCTATTGTCGGCATATTACGTCCAAGATATAATTTCCTTCTTTTCCCATTTCAGGCCAAAATATTTTTATCCTGAAGACATTGTAACACGATAGATTATACCCTTACGTAGACTACCAAGCCTGAAATAATGCATAAATATAACTAACAGTTTATTTAAGCAATGATACTTCTTAATTATCATATTTTTGCGAACTTCGTAATCATCGTCGTCGTCGCCGCACGCATGCATCGGATAAGCGACTCTGCGTAACTTTTTAAGCAGAAGTTCGGTATTAGAAATGGTACGATTGAATGTGATTTAATGGCATGTAGCCACGAAAAGTATTGTTGATTCCGCGAAAATGACACGATGGTCAAGATATTATCGTCGATTTCAATACTATTTCGTGCAACGCCGTGTTCCCAGCTTGTAATCATTATCTAAGACCGTTATTTAGTTCTTTACATTTGGGTGAATTATCACAGTATTCTTAATTTAAATAATACTGACATGAATCTGCTTTTCCGTGATTTAACGTGCATTGCTACCACATGCCATATCTTCCCTAAAGATTAGTATCGCTTCTGAGGATCGTACTACTTGATAAATTACTAGAATTACTGAGTTTGATAGTGTGCTATAAATAAAAGATAAATTTTAGTGAGAAGTACGAGGTGGAGACTTTGCTGGCTTAATACGTCAGTGCGCAAGTAATAAATCATATCCGCCAAATGTCAAACTATAGTATCTATAAGTGCACAAATTTTATCATAGTTGAATGCAAAGATTTAATTAATGTTCGAGTTTGAGGAGAGGAACATTTATATTCAAATTGATTCTAATGCAATTGAATAGATGAAAAACTTGGCTTTGTGTAGAACAAAGCTGAGGGACAGCGAAAAGGGAAATTAAGCGCATTTCGGAACCGACAAATATTAATTTCCAAATTGATTCAGGATTAGTGAATAGATGTATAGGCGCTATTACACAGTAAAAATTTAATTTCAACAAAAATCTACCCACAATTTGCGAATAGGATATAAAACTAATTCTTGCAGAACTAGGAAAGAAAATAAAGGTACAACAGACTCCCTTACAAATTTATCTCCGGATAAAGTCTATTGTTCAACTCCTTTCCCGTCATTCGGAATGGCGTGAGATAAGTACTCAATAGCCCGAACGACTTGATTCAGGTTTTATAGGGGTTGCCCTGCATCTCTTTCAGGTGAATACCGGTAGGATCCTTAAACTATAGTTCAGGGTTCCAAGTCAACCCTTGGTTGCATTCCTCTCCCTTTCGTATCCCCTCTTTTTAATTTCCTAACCATGCTATTAAACGGAGTTGCCAGTTTCTGGAACACCCTTATGTAGCCTGTCACCCCCGCAAATTATGGAGGATGTGGTAGTTATGTGGAAATGAAAAGGCTTGCGCAGGATAGGTTAGCATGAGGGTTGAATCAGATCAATATTGACTACCACAACAAAACAGGGGTTTGACACATTGAATGCAGGATTCGCCTGGCGACGTTGTCATAACAAAATAAGACGTTTTTGTTAATTGTGCGTCTGATTATCGAAAACTATTTGGGTTACTCTTTAATTGAAACAACACTCATTAGCGCTTACATTGATACTATTATTTTATAATAACTAGCACATTATTTTATGGATGAAAGGGTTTCTAATATATCAGAGGAATGGAAAGAACGGACGGAAGAACGAACTTTCTTCTCTAGGATTTCTCTGTCGTTGGTTTTAGACCATTTATATAAGTCGTTTCACTAGCTTCATATTGAGGGGGTGTATGTGTTTATTGTGAAACCCATGCATTGTTCTCATTAGAGCAATTGACAACCCCCCCCCCTCATTCTGGCCATTGCATGGTGTTGATGCTGGTTTCTCTAGACTTTTCCATCCACATCACATCTAGCAATTGCGGGACAGACTTTCTTATATTGCAGCCTCGGGACCTTAGTTATTCTGTGGCTACCTTCCTCTTTCTCTTGCATCTCCGCTCCACCTTCCCATCTTCTCCTTTTTCTATTAAAATGGAGAGAAGCCCTCTTGCACCTTGTTGCTGAAAGAACATGAGTTATGAAATAGGAAGCAATTCAAACAATCCTCCGATAATAAATACATATGTTATTAATTCGTAGTACAAATAAAAGATTGTGGTGAGCAGTTGCGACAAATTAGTCGGGTTATGTTCCCCAAATATTGAACAAACAAAATTCAACCGAATTTACTTTCATGTATGTTCATTTTTTTTAACTACTCGCATCGTTATTGCGACTTTAAAGAACAAAGTTACTTTTATTACAACGTCCTACGTGATTTAATGCGACGAATGCGGATATGAATGACTTTTTATGCAGAAAAATCTATTGATATATAAAATTAATTTCCAGCGCGAGTTCATTAAGTTGTGACGTCATATAGCCACGTGTTCCTGATAAACGATTCTATTCTAGTCACAGTTAAATAATGAGGTGCGCCAGTTCTGAGAACCCTTTGCCGAGAAATGCGATTCTGCTCTTCCCATTAAACATCGCCGAGCTGGCATACAGTCAGAGAATGTAAATGTATAAATCTCTGCAAGTCGGAGTCTAGTGCCCGTGACTTGGGAGAGTTTGCACTCCACCAACTGTAACTTACTCTAGATTGCTGTACATTTAGTTTGTCTTGATGGAATTAATTCGGGCAGCATAGACAGAAACTGGCTTAATCTCATCCCGGTTTCCCAAACAAGAACGGCTACAGAATATTAAGATCTTGATCTTTCCTATAACAGTATTTAGAAAAAATACGCCAGGAAATTATAAACGTCGTGTCTCATTTCCGTTAGGTGGTGATTGCTTATAAAATATTACAGTACATCATGCAATATTGTTTCTTTAGTTGGATTACATTATACGTAACAAGTACAGGATCAATATATAGAAATATCTCATCATTGCTTAGAATGCTGTGATTTTAATTTAGGGATTCCGAAGCCGATGCCATCCGAATTCCTGTCAATCATGGCGACTGTTCGCTTATCAGAAGAAGACATTGAAACCGATTGCGATGCAACTATTTTTCATAACTGTAAAGAGGTGTAAAAATAATCTGAACCTTATATTTTCAATCAGTATACCACAATCGTGATATCAATCACGAAGAACCGTGTTTAGTTCTTAAACTGAGACGAGAGACATGCAATTTGGAGACTAAATGGAGACTATAGAAAAACCAATTTGAACAGTTTCGAAAAAAAAAATTGTTCTATGTACAGATACCTCTGAAGTTGCATATATCTTTAAGTCTATCAGAAAGTGACATTCGTCAATCGAAAAACTACTGTATAATTTTTTGTACAGTACACGTTCCTAGTAACTAAAGAAAATCGTTGCTGTCTATAGTAGGCAAGAAGATAATAGGAAAAAATAGTACGGAAAAAGAACCGAATTAAATAAACTTGATGGTCGTAAAATGAGCTATATGTAAGTGTTAATGCTTCTACGAGAAACAGTATTTTTTATATTTAATATATATTTAATTAATATATGTATTTAATATATATTAAATATCAAAAAATATTGTTTCTTGTAGAAGTCTGTTAGTCTTGTAGGAATTCAAATTCGACTACAATTCTTTGGGTGTTAAATTCGAAAAGACCGTAAAATATTGCCATCAATATTTAATTACAAGAAGGCTAGGTAATATTAATTTAGTAATCTGTATATGGTAAGGTAATTAATGAAGAAGATTCTTTCACCAAGACGCGCGGTGTTCGTCAACGCATTGGTACATGAATTCGAACCTTAAACGCAAATTATGCAGGTTACTTGTAATAGTTTAATTTGACATTATAAAAATTAACTGCTTAAGAAATGTTTATTTAATGTATTAAATCTGTTAATGGTGAAAGCTTCTGTTGTTTTAAAATTTCACTGTTTGCTATGTTTTGCCAATTAAAATCGAGGACTTTTTTAAAGTTTTTTTTTCTTTAAGTATTAATTCTGATATAAAATGTGTTTGTGTTATCGTTCCTTTAATAATTTTAACTTGAGTAAGTAATTAATGTAATGCGAAAGAAGTTAATGGTTTTCTTGAAGCTACGTAAAATTTGACGTATTAGCATTCCCCATTTCGAATGGGAACCTGAGGAAAAGGAAGAAGCGGAGGAAGGAATGTAGTTTTAGAAGTGCGCTTTAAGAGACGTAAACTGAATTGTTTTGTGTCTTCCAGGGGATTTTACTGCTGAGCGCAGCAAAAGGAACCTTGTCATAAGATGTTTCAGTAAGAACTAATACAATGTTACAAGAGATTCTTTTTCATGAGATGGCTGCGACAATGCGAACAGCAATGGCGAAAGTATTACAGTTCGCTCAATTCGAAACTGTGGCTTCTATTGCACATGATTATATATATAATCATATATCAAAAATAACTATTTCTCAAAAGGTTTAATGTTTAAATTAAACGCATGGACAAATTGCAACAAAAGTTGGTACACATATTCTTAAAACTACGAAAGAATATATAATGATGGAAAGAGGCGGGGGGGAGATGAGAAAACCCAAGAACAAGCGTATGCAAATATCAACACATGGAAGGATTGTGATAAAAAATTAATTTTATATTTTATTTTCAAACGAAGAACAACATTATATGCTTCACGAAATCACGGCAACACCACTTTTTCCCAATTATATCCCACAATGAAAACTTCTAGAGGCCAATATAACTTTGTTTCCACTTACAAACGACGAAGTGAGAATTTTAGGTTATGTGTATATTTTCCATTTTTTATATTTACAATTTCAAGGATTAACGAAATAATTTCCAGTTAGACTTCTCGAAGATCATAAGCTATGTGTGTTTTTAATTTAATAATCCATAGAAATTTAAAATTTAGGCATATTTCAAACTTGAAGTTTAATTATAATAATTATAATATATTGGTGTTAATAATTTGTTTTAGATTCTAAATTTTAAATAATGTGTTGCCCAGTATTATGAAACCAAGTTTTCAGATTAGGGATTATGTTACCTATCTATGCAGTTTGAGGAATTTTCTTTTGCTCATTTACATATATTCATTACTATTGTAATACACCTAAAAAAGAATATTTCTACCACGCAGTGTTGTCAAATCTCAAAAAACTAATACCACACTTCGTTATACTAACAGTGCACTTACTTTCTGAACATGCCTCGTAGATTTAACGGAACAACGGCAGAATTCAAACTCGACATTTTTTTTGCAATAACAACTTTAGGAAATGTCACATGGTGTTTGTAAGATGTTATGTCCTATTTTTATTACCATAATTTAATACATTTGTTGTCAATTGCGAAGACTCACTGAATACTTTAAGTGAGAATTACCCAGAATCATAGGTCTTATGTTTATTTCGAATTTGGTGTATTATAATTGGCAGGATTGTTTAAATAATTTCATTTGATAATACCTGAGTTTCTTACGTTTAACGTAGTTTATAAATTTTGTGTATTGAACTGTAGTTAATTACGAAAAAGTTGTCCGCCGCTATAATTTAATGAATTTGATTCACGATGGATAAAGCCTGAAGTAATAATTTCAAAGGAGAATGACAAAGAATTAACGGTATCACACATTTAGTTTTGTATTAAAGATTTGGGAGATTACTCACTTTTTACATCTGTTTTATTCTTAAAGATTCAAATCTTCTGCGCGCACATGATTTTAAATTTCTTACTACGCAACGCATTTTAAATCACATGATGCGTCAATATTGTGTTGCCAGCCTCTGTAGTCCAGTGGTTAGCGTCACTGTCTCGCACCACAGAGCTCCCGGGTTCCTTTCCTTGCAAGGATTTTGGTTATTGTGTACGTCTTTATGAACTCAAATAGAGAAACTAATGAAGATAGCGTCCCCAAAAATGGTGTAATAGTCACAAATGACCTTAGCTGTTAATGCGTTTATCAGAAATGTCTTTAAATTGGACGATTTGTGATTGTTGGTCAAATCACATGTTTACAAAAAGATTATTATTGAATTAAATTTGCACCGGTAAAAAGTACGCCGGTTAAACAGAGTTTAAATAAATATAAATTTCGTATAAATAATTGGCATAGGTCTAGATCATATTTTCTTGCTAATCAGTTTAATTTAGATGTAATTTAATCCCTTAGATTTTTGACAGTTAATGTTTCATGTCTATGAATCTCAAAACCTTTGTCAGAGTGTCAGTATGTATGTTCCAGCTATAGAGGGCAAACTACTTGTCAGAATTTGACCAAATTTGGCACACACGTTCTGAGGGCCCGAAACTGCCCCTGATCTTTATTTTTTTAAATATACTGAAGTTATATATGAATGAAAAAAGTGAAAAACATTTCACGTAAAAGGTTTGGTATCCCATATACACATCGAGATCTCCTAATTTGAATGCGGGTTACCTACATTCTTGACCTATAATACTATATATTTTATAAATTATAAACATTTCTCGTCGTACGTAACCTGTCGCTGGCAGAGCGCTAACTCTCTCAGAAATAATAAACTTCTTTGGATCGTCGATACGATGTGTACGTAAATTAGTTCTTTTTTTCACATCAGGTAAATTTTAGTAATTGCTAATTTTAAAAGCAATAAAATATTATGAATTTGATAGTGACATTCATCACAGGTAAAAATATTTAATTAAATAAATTTTATTAACAGCAATACTGTGAATATGTGAAAAAAGTAAAAGTGTATTGTATTGGAAATTCAATTTCCTACTATCTTTGTCATCTGATTGGTTCTTCTCAGACCACTGGAAATGGGTCACAATGACAACACTGTAAGAAACTACCATTTTGGCGGTTATTCGCAATTTACAAAAACTAGGATTGAAAATAGGTTGGATTTGACAACAGTAATAGATTGTAGTGTACACTCAAGTTTATTATTTATAACTACATACCTGCTTTATTATTTACGTGAACCGAGCAACGCCGGGTACTTGAGCTAGTAATACATTGTAGAAGATTTTAGGTAAATGTATCATGCGCTAAGTGAAATGTAACGTTTTATTCGTATAGAACAAACCAGGAAAATTTTAATGAAGTGTTCTGTAGAGTGGCAAACGTATTATGAAATTGATCACATTAGATAGAGAACTAGAATGAGTAGCTGGGAAGATAGAATTTGCGGTTTGCTTTTCCTAAGCTTGGGCTGTATAAGCGACACTTGAGCTCTCAACGCCCGGAAAAGTAAATTGCCGCGATCCTCATTTTATTTAGGAGGACTGTTTCCAACTATACCGAATAGTTATGTGTTACTGTTATTTCAAAACTTAAATTTAGAGTTGGTTCTCAATAATCGATTTTACTAATCGATTTGCTTCATTAAAATTTTATTAGTAGACAAATTATATAAATTCATGTACATTTACTACTCATTCCGTACAAAATCTACGAACTTGTGTGTCCTTTTTGGAATTATCGAATGCATTTAATATAAAAGAAGCTAGTCTAGATTCATCGTTAAACTGTCTTCTTCCGTGTTTTTTGCCTTATTTAGTAAAAGCGGTAAATCTGACGTGGAATAAATATTTCCTTGTCGCCATTTGTTATAGCCGTCCTCTTATAGGGGTGGGAGACTACTGAGAAATAACGCAATTTCCTAGCAGGAGAAGCATGGAATAAATCTCAAATAAAGTGAAACAGGCTGCATTCACGTCACAGTGACGTATAGTGTAATTCATCTCTACAATTTAATTCGACGGAATTCACATAAGAATGCTGTGTGAAAATATGTTTGTCCAGTTTCGGTTTCTTTGAACCTTTTTCGTTCAAATCGATACAATTCTGTATATTCCTAATTAATTTGGGTGACTAACTAAAAAAAGCTGCCATCGTGTGACTATTACAAACTATTTAAGTTCAGTTTGTAATAATTATTTTTTGGGTGGGGTGGATTTATTTATTCTTAATTTAATTATAATAATATATTATTGATGGGGATTATTAAAAAAAGGGAAAGGGAAGTCTTTGCGTTTAAAATTCTAAGTTTAATCTTAATAAAATCATCAAAGATATTTATTTACAAGTTTTAGATAATATAAAAAAAGAATAATTTCTATAGAAGGCAGTCAGCAATAATCAGAATTGAATGTCAAGAAAAGAAAGCAGATTAAAACATGCTATTTAACTTTTATATAGAAAACGCGCTGAAGAAAGTTGAAAAGGAATAATACTGCAAGGAGAAGATATAAAAACCTTACAGTTTACCGATGATATAGTAGTATTAGGGGATTCATAAGAAGACTTGGAGACGATCATAAATGGTATGACGTTGTCCTGGAGAAAGAGTATATTATGACGATTAATAGAGGTAAAACCAAAGTGATGGAGTGTAGTAAGGAAAATAACAAAGGTTGTTAGATTGGGCAGCATAATAATTACGGAGGATAGAAATATAGTAGACATTAAGTGTAGGATAGTACAGGCAAGAAAGGCTTTCACAAAAAAGGAGGAATTTAAATACGGGTAGTATAAGTATGAACATTCGGAAATCATTGTTAAAAACATTCGTTGTATACGTGCTAATCGTTGACGGTAGGAGTTGCTGAAAGGAATAGAATAGAGGCTTTTGAAATGTGATGGTGTAGAAGAATTCTGAAAAACATAGATTGCTGCAGTAATTAACCAGGAAGCTCTAAGCAGAATAAGAGAAGAGAGAACAATATAGAGGACCTTGACCAAGAGAAAGTCACGTTTCGAGACATGAGGATCTTGTAAAAAGACCACTAGTTCAAAATTTAAGAAAACGGGCAACGCACAGACGTAGGAAAATTTTCATTTGTAAATAGGTCAATACGCGATTGTAAATCATTGCCTGCAGAAATACTGACGACTTTTCCGGGTAGCGTAAATCAGTTTAGGAATAGGCTAAGAAAACTTAAGTGAGTAGTTTTTTTTAGAATCAGTGAAGTGATAATAGTGAAGTGCAGTGAAGTGATTTTTGTGTGGTTCCTTACTTTTCTTTTTCAGATAAAAACTAAACTTTAAAAATTCTTCCTTAGTGTAAACTTTTTTTAATTGTATTTGTGTTTTCTTTGTATATAGTTGCCACCGGGCAATTGTCAAATAGCAGCTAAGTGTTAATAATAATAAATTAGCATTGTGGCTTAAGAACAGAAGTGGGAGGTCAAGGATGGAATACGCTAATCAGATAAGGGTTGATTTTGGATGTGGTAGTTATGTAGAGATGAAAACGCTTTCGCATAATAGTTTAGCATGGAGAGTTGTTTCAGACCACTCTAAGGACTGATTACTACAACAACATATAGAAGAAACTAGGATTTTTAGGGATTCCATGGGCGGTAGTTCTCTAAATACTAGAACGTAAGTTGTAGCCGTCAAGGGATGGTAAAAATGCGGCTTTCATCGTTATTCTCTCGTAATTTGCAGTGGTGCCGATGCCGATGATAACATAAATTCATTGACTGTGCTCACATAATGAATATGAGTGTTTTTTCGTGTTTTTTAAGATCTCTATCGAATCTGTCCAGTTCCCTAGATATTCTCTTGTCTGATCGTGTCTGTTTTCTGTTTCTACTTGCTTGGGTCTGCTTTTAAAAACCTTGCGAGCAACAACTTGTATAATCACTATTCACTGTGGATGCAACGCTTTCGGGGATCTAATCCGTTATTGGCCTTGATATTAACAAACTTCACGAAATATGCACTAGTTAGGAGATCCCAGCCAAAGAAAACGTCCTCAAAAATAAGTTTTCCGACCATTAGAAATTCTAATCACTAAAAGACAAAAAGTCGAGTAGTGGTCTTTCACAGACTGAATTGTATCGCTTTCTCCACACCGAATTTCATAGTTATTTTTACAAACTTAGTGAACCGTAAGTCATACATCTCTTACTTCTCATTTATTCTTCTTAGTGCACGGTGTTTTGATTCCCAGCATTTTCTATGGTTTCTTTTTCTTCCATCTGACCATGTTTTATACCCGTTATGGTTTCGTTCATAAATAGTGAATGTTACTCACATTGATCTAATATTTAGTTGTGAAACGCACGCACTATCGGTTCAGAAGTGAAAATATACAGGTACTGCATATGACGCAGGATAGTGCAGGTAAATTACGCTATAGAACTTTGGACTAAGAGAATTAGATTTAGGAATACAAATATTTACGCTTTGTGTTAAATCTTGGGAGACGGGAGAGAAGTATTTAATCTTCCAAGCCCGCAATAGGTGTTGTTAAATGTGACCACTCATATAAAATTATACAGAGAACAATGTAATAAACTGTGAAAAATATTCGTTTGTGAACACAATTATTTGTATGTGAATGTGCTCATGCCTTTATTTAAGCATAGCAAAATGCGTAAAGTAAGCTTAAATAAATGAGCTTAAGAAAGCAGAGTTGGCATTAAAAGTGGAAAAAACGGAGGTAATATTCGTCAGGCGTAATAGCTTCATGTTCCAATGTAATGTTGCATAGCGGAAGAACTTTTTCACAGTTATTCTATACAGAATGTAATATGTAGATATAGAGTCTGTGGAGGCTGAGGGATATGAACAATAAATTTATTTTAAAAATAAAGTTCGCAGTCAGTAGTGAATAATTTAATAACTTAAGGAAAAAAAGGAAATTAAAGCATGTGGTTAGTATTTTCCTTTGTGTATGCAGTTTTAATTGAGACTTACAATTTTATTTCTGACTGTGTCTGCCATCGGGTGTTGGCTTAATTGGCAATTTAATTCATTTATACATTTCCTCGCCTTTGTGACTAATCGGAATGGTATAGCTCATATAATTTTAATTATTTATGGATAATCCATTATTTAGGAAGCATTTTATTCAAATTTTCCAAAAAAATTGCAGAAATAATGTAATGAACTATAATAACTAGTTTCAGAACTTGTGTAGCTAGAATTCTAAACAAAAATACATAATTGATTTCACGAAGTTGGTTCTAATTGCAAATTCGTTCTCTTTTCTGTCTTCGCAATTTTAATACCTCGAATTATTGTAAATATTGTTGTTGATAATTTTTTTATTAATTTGGGAAATAGCCTGTTCCGAAAGCGTTATTTATATAACACATTTTAAAGGCGCCAGAATTTACCTCATTAATTAAAAAGTATAGAATGAGATTTTATAATTCGTCCTAAACTTCTGTGTTCAGAAAGGACATATATATTTACTTAGTGGAAAAAAATCAATTGGAAGAAAAAAATGGAAGCACATGACCTGTGAAACTGTGTAACTATACCCGCGTGTATGTTGACCTGCTATAGTGTAGAGGTCAGCGTCACGGTAATTGCTGGGGTGTTTGTGAATAGGATGGCCATGGAAAGTCAGGAAAATAAGCATACTGTCCACGTCCCACTCCAGAAAGATTCAGACCGTGCCATGTAAGATGACAGTCTGGCAGTCCCAAGGCTCTGAGACGGTAGTCGAGCCAAGGAATAAAATACCTCTCGAATAGAATAACTGTTTCAATTAATAGTTTTCTTATTCATTTATTAATTTAATAACCAAACTATTTGTTGGAGTGTACGTGAACGACCAACAGTTGGTATGAATGACTTGAAGTAACATAATGTATCTTTGTACTATTTTGTATATAATCTTTGTGTCTTGAATAAATCGATGAAGTGTAAACATCTTTGCTACAAGAGGTTATGAACCGCCGCCGAAGTTAAAAAAAGCAGCTATAAATTGAACAATTGAATCAAGAAGCCATAATCTCTCGAAGTATTTGTTTTTGTGTGAATTTATACAGCAAACAAAAGTTTCCACTGAATATTAGAAGAGAACGTACTGCATGTTTCGTTATTCGAAACACACTTGGATTACAGTCTCGTATTCAGATAAATATAATTCATTTTGTTGTAATCTGTATAGAATCTGAAGGAAATCCGAAGAATTCTCATTTGTGGTGTGTGTGTGAATTTATCCAGAATTTTCCACATATAAGTGCAAAGTCATCCATTGTTACAGCTGAGAATTAACATTCTCTATTGTTTGTCTACACCAGTGATGGGAAAACTACGGCCCGCAGGCCAGATGCGGCATTATCCCTAATCTAACGAATATAAAAAGAATAGAGGCGGTAAGAAAAATACATATTTTCATCTATCTTCCTCGCTTTCGTTTTATATCAGCGACGACATACAAATTTATTGACTTAACCTAGATATAGGAATGTTATGCTGAGAGTGAGAGGCCACTGACTGCTGGCAACTTTTTAGCGAAGAATAAAATTGGCAACGGAGCTTCATCACAGTAGCTACCTCCTCCACAGTGGCTAGATATCAGATTCAGACCTGTTTGAGCGTAGTTGGTTTTCTAGTTTTGCTCTGCATATTGTAAATAATTTATCCCTAAGATATGAATGGAGTTGGAAGTGCTCTTTCATAGTTTTTATGGATAAAACACTGTTGCGTGACTTATGATTGCATGGAATATAGGTAAGATTAATAAATTTGGGAGATAGAAATGCGCAGCAGCTAGACACGTGTGCCTGGCTCATATCATTTCTCGGTTTAAAAATAACAATAGACAATTGAATACGCTGCGTCTCAGGTATGAAGGAATACTCCCATTCCCCTTTGCTTAACGCTGCAAAGGAAAACAGGCCCCGTTCAACCTACGGTGACGTGGCGTAGAAGGATAAAGCTTTGCTGATTAGTTCTCCAATAAAAGCGCGGGATAAGTAGGAACCAATCTAAACCTTTGACGATCACTGATCCAGGGAGAGGTTAGGTGATCAGCCATTCTGCGGTTGATGATGAAGAAAGAAGGCCTTTGGTGCTGTAGCAGCCTGAGTGCACGCGGTAGTGGTAAGACTGTTCTTTGACGATCAATTTGAGAAGAATTCGTTGATAGCCTATATACCCCACGGTAAAACTTGACTGTAGAAAACTTTTGCAATTATTGCTAGCTAAGATTTTTTTTTCAAATTTTCGTAAATCAATTATTGTGCTTTTAAAATAAATAGATATTTGAAAGCGCAAAATCTGAAATATTTCTTAAATCACAATAGATAGAACGGTACGCTACACCACTAGGTCTCATCTGCAACGAAACTGTAACATTCTACAAAGAGAATAACGTTTCACGACACTTCAGCTCTCAATTACAGTGGCCCGTCTAATGCTTTTTTTCTTTTCCTGTGGCCCCCTCTTTAAAACGTTTGTCCATCAGTGGTCTAAACTATCGACGTCTACATTATTGTCTTTATTATTCCTTGTTATGTGTTATTGTTCTGTTTAATTACAAGTTTACTGATCATTGACTCTAAATGAATACAAATACGAAGATTGGGAAACTTTTGATGCAAGGAAACTCCATATGACGTGTTTACATGCGCAGTAGGGGAAGAAGAAGGGGAGTGTTGTCGTTTGAGGAGGTACTACCTCTCCAAGTGGCCTGGAGAAACGCCACTATCATTCTTAAGAACATTAATTGTCCTTCATACGAACGGGATATGGAGATTGCGAACACATCATTCAACACACGCTATACTTATTATCTCTTACATTTTAAGGCTGCGTTTATTGGCGTACAACATATCCTGAACTGACAGCAATATATTTAATAAGGCCAATATTTTCAGAATTGCTTTTACATACCGACTTGTCTCAACAAAGACCGGAGTAGAAATGTGCTGATGGCTACCCCTGCTAAAATATGTGCGTAGTTGTCCACTGCACATCGTCTTGACACACGACTTCCTAATTATCCTGAACTGTAACATTCTTAAAGAAACTTCTCTTTGGAAAAATGATGGAGACTGACAATATATACACCCACCTTGAAAAATTTACAAATACAGTGGATATATTAGAAGAAATGGATTATAAGAAATATGATGCAATGTTACAGGTTAATTTATTACGTTACCAACTATTTCGTTGCGCCATAGAAACTAGGAACGATCTACCTAAATTTGAAGTTTTAAGAACTAAAATTATCTAATATTTTTAAAATCGAAATGAACTGGGTCCAAAGATATATAATAATAACATTCAAAGTAGTACGTTTAGAGTAAATCCGTAAATCCAAACGAGGGCAAATAATCTAAGAAAGATGGCGGTTTCAAGTTTCAATGTCATCGCTGTGGAAAAATCGGCACAAAATAGCTGATTGCAGAATGAGAAGACATTCAAGAATGAAGCTAAGGCAGCTGCACAACATGAGATAGCACATTTTGCATTAACATCTAATGAGCGTAGTTCCTGGTCAACAACTTGTATTTCATCTGAAACAATAAGAAGTGAATCAAAGATAAATGAAAGCTACTCAGTTACATGCAGTCAAATTTAATCCAAATTGGATCATGGATAGTGGGGCAGTCACACATTAGAACGAAACAGATTCCTTCGAATCTTGGTCTAAAACGAATAAATCCTTAAACTTGGCAGAGACATCACATGCCAAGATTGAAGTAATAGGAGATGTAAGAATTAAAGTTCACAATGGCAAATAATATAAGGTAGTCAAACTAGAGAAATCACTCTGTCGCCAAACTACGAACGAAATTAATTTCTATAGGGAAAATCGCCGATCACGACAACACCGTAACCTTTGATAAGAAGAATGCAATTGGAAACCTGCAGTGGTAGCTGAATTGTATAGAGCAGGGGTGGCCAACTTTTCTGTATATAAGAGCTACTTTTTATCTTTAAAGTGTGATGCGATCGACTTGTCATAAGCGTAGTCTAAGGGGGAAGAAGGGATCTGAAATACATACTATATTAATACACTGTGTTTCAGTATAAGGTGCATTCCAGAGAGGTATAGGTAGATGAGCAAAATACAAGTTAATCGGAAGTCTTACCACATTTTGTGCCCTTCAAAACCTTTATTGAGAATCAGACTGGATGCAAAATTTAAATTTATATTCATATGGCGGACAGAATGAATTCAACATCTATCTACATTAAAATGGGACAGTTCGTCGCGTAACTACGCCGTACTTCCCACAGCAGATTGGAATTACCGAAAGAATGAACAGAACTCTTATCGAAATAGCCCGCTGTATTATGATACGAACCGGTCTACTGCCATTATTTTGGGGTTAGGCAATCACCAGTGCCACATATATCAGAAATCGCTGTCCATCTCGGAGTACTAAATTTTAAATTCCGTTCACGTTATGGACTGACGAAAAACCGAAGTTAAATCATTTGCAAGTTTTTGGAATGAAGGTATTCGCATTAAACGACACAAGCACAAGTTCGAAGCTCGAATTCTTGGTATTGTGTGTCGGACTATCTCTGAAAATCAGGTCAAATGTTGTGATGTTGGAAATTCATTGACCTGGGAGCGATTCGCCGTAAGGGTGGACCGTTAACTTTTATTTGAAAACCCTCAGTAAGGTGGGTAAGTTTGGGAGTAATTAATAGAACGAAAGGTAAATTTTGAGAGGTGAAAGATAGTACATATTAAGTCAGCGAAGGAAATGGTTGTTAACGGCGGGACGAGGAGATTATTGTGAGCGGCGAGAGAGGACAATGTTATGGATGTAGGAGGAAAATTGTGAGCGACGAGTTAAACAGAGAGGACAGTGTATACGTTTCGTCGAGGTAAAGTAGTTAGAGAGAGAGAGAGAGAGAGAGAGAGAGAAGAGTGCCGTTTTTCGTGGAGTTGAGTGATGGCCAATGAGATCGCGTAGCTGTTACGATTTGGAGCGTGAGTCCACGCGCGTATGACCAAAGGATCCAGCCGAACAAGTGGACATCGTCGCCGCTACATTTATATCTTCATGCAGTAAGCCCTCTCCTTCCCTTTTATTTTACTTCGTGTGGTTGTGGCTGCAATGACCAGCAATTGCATTTCGGTAAGTTCGGACGTGCCGGTGAACAATTTAATATTTAGAAAATTTTGAAACCTTTGCAATTATTTTGTAGTTAGACTAGGCATTAAGGTTTATGTTCGTATGAATGTGAGCGTGAGAGGATAAAAGCAACATTCAATAATTGTGGAGCCGTGCAACTGAGCTTTGCTCGTAATACATTTGTAAATTAAATTGTTTAAAAGTTTAACCCCTTATTTAATTATTAAATAAACCTTCCCCTCCCGTAATCAATTAATTAAAGCCAAGACCCCGAGAGTCTCATGCACGGAAATACACTCATGTGTCTTGACTCGACGCTGGCCATCTCCCGCGGTTCCTGATTTGATGATAGTAATATTAATTCTCCGTATGCATTTGCGCCCGGGCCATCATTCGACGTGAACTAATCAGAGGGAGACGGAGAGCGTTATGCATCTGGACTTCCCAAGACGGAAAAAACGGGATTACCTGGAAAACTTCGCAAAGTGTATAATACGCTTAAAGTTAAAGTTGAATTAATAGAAGAAGAAATCCTAAAAGACGTCGCTCAAGCTTTATTAGAAATCTCACTCACATCAGCACTATGCATTAACGATAGAAAAGAATGGGTGAATCCGATTCGTACAGAAATTGAATCAATGATAAGAAACCACGCCTGGGATATTGTTGAACATCAATCGAATAATGTCATTAGCTGTCAAATGATATTAAAAAACAGGTTTAATCCAGATGGATCTCCTGAACGAGGGACGGCAATACTCGTCGTCCTGGGATTCACACAGCAGCACGGCATTGACTTTGAACAGACATTCGCACCTGTTACTCGTCTTAATTCAATCAGAATGGTGGTAGCTTCGTCATTAGAAAACAATTTAATTATCTATCAACTCTATGTTACAACAGCCTTCTTGAATGGAGACATTCGTGAAAATATTTTTATGGAAATTCCAGATTACTTGGAGGATGATGTACTGGAAGACATCCTTCAAAATCCAGAAAAACGTGACATATAAACATTGAAAATTGCGGACAAAGAGCAGTCAGAATTATTAAAGAATTGTTACGTTTTTTATACGTCACGCAATTTCGCAGAAAGTTATATTTCATTTAATAAAACTCCTTGGATCTTGCTCTTTGGTTTGCTGAGTAGAGTATCTTTGGCCACATAAAGAAAGCTTGCTGTCCATCGTTGGTGTTGTATACTGAAATTTTTGTTTAAATAACCGTTCACAACGGCAGTAATCCATTATAAATGATTAGAATTGTATTCATAATATAGAGAGTAATTAATTGTAAGGTATACACAATTAAGAAAGGAGATGGTAATGTATGTTTTCTGGATATGAAAATTTATACGTCGTAAGCCTTGATGTAATCAGAATTATTTTCGTAGATGGATGTAGCCTACAGCGTATAATTATTTATTTCAATTTATTTGGTTGAAATATTAGCTTAAGTTGAACTGTTCGTTAATAATTTTTATTTTCTATATTACATATATTTTTCGAGCGTTAGTATCAGCCGTAATCGGAACTAGGGAGTCCAATTTAAACGGATTCTTCGCGGCTATGCTGAGAGAGAGTTTAGCTATCACGTAGCCACAGAAAGACAGAAGACGCCATTTGCATGTTTATCATATCCATTTAACAAGTGTCTTTGGGAAAGAGTGCTCTGAAATAATATCTCACATTCATTTGAACGTAGCTCATGTTTTTGTATGATTGTGAATATATTGCTAGCCGGGAGTGAACATTAAAACTATATTTTGTTTGTTAAATAAATTTATTTATTGTTAACGAAAATCTATTCTGTGGGATGAAATATAAAAACGTCGCAGATTGGCCGGAAAGTCTGTCGTTTACAAAAAGACATATATAAACTGAAGCAGGCTAGTCGATAATGAACTGAGGAATTAACCAAAGAATTATAAAGGGTAGGTTTTTGTTCATTGAATTCTGACCCTCGCATTTTTATTCAAAGGGACAAAACAATACTTGCATTTATAGCAGACTGCGTTGTTGATTTACTCATTGCGACCAAGTCAGAAGCAGTGGTTGAAGATGTGAAAAGCAACTAAAGAATTCTTGCAACATTCGAGACGTCGGAGAGTTAAAATTCTGTTTGGGCATTGAGTCAATCCATACCGAGATCGAAGGGAAGAGAACCATTATCATAAAACAAGCGAATTACACCCGCAATGTGTTAAAACGATTCGGTATGGAACACTCACACAGTTTATCGAATTTGGGAGAAAACTCCTGAAACCTGAAGTAAAGAAAGCAATTTCCCTATCGACAACTAGTTGGTTCTTTGTTGTATCTCGCTGTGGAACTTGTCCAGACATTACAACGCAACAAGCAAGCTGTCAGTTCAATTCACGTTATAACGAAGAGACCTGGAAGTGTGCCAAACGCGTATTAAGATATCGTCAGGGTACCATGGAAGTCGGAATTAAGTAAGAAAAACCGGAAAACTTTTAATTGGCTACGCAGATGTAAACTAGGGCGATCGAGCAAACGATCGAAGATGATTCACCGAGCTCATATTCACAATAGCTCAAGGACCAGTTAGTTGGGAATCACGTAAACAACGATCAGTAGTTACTTCAACATGTAACGTTGAGTACGTATCATTAAGCGAAGCAAGCAGAGAGGCAATCCACTTGCGAAGACTCTTCGAAGATATCAACGGCCAGCTTCAGTCAATGCAGTTATTTACAGCTATAACCAAGGGGCAGAAAGAATGGTAAGAAATCCTGTTCACCATTCAAAATCTAAGCACATTAATATCCGTCCCCAATTCATTTTTGAGAAGGTCGAAGAGGGATAAATCGATGTTAAGTATATGCCAACCGAACAGATGCTGGCAGATATCTTAGCGCTGTCAAAGATTAAACATCAAGATCTGTGCAATAAAAATCGGGATGGTCGTTCTCGAGGGGAAGTGTGTGTGCTCGCATTCCTGAGGACAAAAGGATGACCCTTCCGGTTGAATGTGCGAGAGAGACCCATCAAGAAGAAAGGGATTGCCGTGAATAATTAGGGGCGGATTCTGGCGAAAACGGTAGTTCCGTGAAAAATTTGGAATCTCACGGAGGAACGCAAAACACGTACAATGTTCAGGCCCAGCAGTTGAAATTCTTCCTATTGGCTGCAATTGTTAACGAAGTCTTTTGAGGATAACAGCTGATTGGTGGTTTTAAATTATGTAGATTTCCACCGATGTTACGTGGGAAGTGATTATTACATTAATACTTTATATTATGATTAAGTAAATTAATTTAATTCCCCATCCCACCACCAGTAAATAAACATTACAAATATTTCACTAACATGGGTCATAATATTATAATAAATTAAATTAAATTCCCCATTATTATCATTATATAAGTTGTTAATAGTGCACCTTTATGAGGTACAGCATCCCAGAACTGTCCAAAACATATGGCGACTTCGAGCAAAGATGTGTTCCTGTCATCTTGTTTATGTTTTCGAAAGATTTCGTGAAATTTTGCACCACTATTCAGTTTTTGTCTAATAACTAAGGCGTGGGCACTGTGTGGAGAACAATTACCAGTAATAAACTGTAGACTATTAGATTCTGCGTTGAATGGTATACGTTATTATGCCATTAGACTGAAAAGAGTTGTCGAAACGGTTAAGAAAAATATGGTATATTTTCGAGCGTCACATTAAACTGCTGATAATTCAAAAATGGTTGGTAGTTCAAAATTTCGTCCTCAAATTTACTTTAATTTAGAAATCACTATCTGGTTTCAAGAATCCACTGATAATCACCACAAATACGCTCATTTGCCTTGCTACGGCCAGATCTGGGCAACTGTAATATCTAGAAATTAAGATCATTTTTAGAAACAACAGAAAACAACGGCACATTTTGCAAATTATAATTTTAAGCACTCGATTCAACGCCTACGTCATTATTAAATTGGCAGTCAGTTGCCCGCAAACCACGATATATTCGTCATAAAATTAATTTCTGAAAAAGGCATTGCCAAGTGATAGTCTCAAAGAAATTAGACATTAATCCTCCGTTTTACGCGCGGCACTTGAAGTGTTCCTGAGGGAGCTGTGTCGGGCATAAATAGGGAGACAAACTGCCTAGCACGACAATAAATATTTAAACGTGCATTTACTAAATTGATTCTTAGAAAGCGAACGAAGTCTTACCCGGTGGCTGCTCGAGTGCTTCCAATTACTTCTACAACATAATTGTTTGGGAGCTCGAACGAGGCGTAGATTTACCATTCAGTATTAGCCCATTATTTCGAATAAACTAAATTAAATTTTCCGGAAAAACCTGTACGAATTAAGTTTGGTGAGTTATACAAATTATAAAGAATGAATTTTTAATTAATGGACGGCTTGTGAACAATCACAGCCCTACAGTTTTATTAATAACTACCTATTCCTGCGACTTCGTTTGCGCGGAAATATTTCTTTTTATTTGGCCCGAAAAACGAAAGTACGGTCTCATTTCATGCTGACAAAATTACGGTTATAATAACAGTAACTGGGGTGAATGGCATAGGAACCTCCAACAGGACTTTTAACTTGCAGTAGGTTTTTACGGAGCCTTTCTCGCGGCGATTCTATGGATTCATAAATATTTACATTGCCGACCTCCTGCGATGTAGTGGTTAGCGTTGTGGCTCGCACCCCAGAGGTCCAGGGTTCGAATCCTGGTACGGGCATGGATGTTGTGTGTTTTTAAGTTGTGAAAAGAGTTCCCCATGCCGTAGTCGCTAATAACCATTAGCAGTTGATGCGACTTTAAATATAAAGAAAAAATATTTACATTAATATTGTCACGTTTCTTAGGGATCGTGGGATTCAATAACACACACACGTAGAGGTTATAGGCGTTTAATCAACGGCGAAGTGCTGTACAAAGCTCGTACTGCTTAAGACTGACTCCGATTTGGAATCCAGTCCTATTTATACATACATGGAATATTCTAGAAGCAGATCATTCTAGAAACAGAAAATACTAGAAACTAAAGGCAAACAATGTAAATAAATTAAACAAATAAAAATGGTTGCGTCGGCTGGGACTCGAACCCGAGTCTACGTGTCTGCAATCCTGTTCGCTACCGCTCTGCCATCACTGCAGGTCTTAAGATGTGGCAATATCGTTAAAATTCTGCAAGATATCTAAATGAAACGTACATAAAAATTAAGTTATAAATCCTGTTTGAATCCCTGAAATTTTCATTGAAATCCGTTGAGCCGTCTTTAAGCATATTCGAGACAAGCACACGGACAGACAGTCAGACAGACACTTAAATTTTATTTATTGGTATGGATTAACTAAATGGTCGGCGTTCCCGTGTATTAAATCATATTATCCCAATTTCTGAACCTGGGGCTGAAGTACAACTTAAATTGTGTATTGAATGTCAGAATTTAACTACTTACTTTCCATAAACATTGAATTGACGCCAATCTCGTGTTTTTATTTTGATATGATCATGTTGATGGGCCCAAAAAGAATATATTAAAAAAGAAAAGGTATGGGGGAAAAAAGGTAAAATTCTAGCAAAGACTTTGCAATTGCAAAACAAACTCTTTACGAAAGGAAAAATTGATAAAGCTATCAACCACACGAAAAATAAATATAAAAAATAAACAAAAGCAGTATTAAGATCTTTTCTTAAATTAAGTTAAATTTTATTAGGTTAATTGTACATACCGTTCTTGTCGGAAGGGAGTCGAGGGGTGGGGCAGAACGGGAAATTTGTAAGTTTTCGTTTTAAATTCATCAAAAATCTGAATTCGTTGATTTAAGTTATATTGATATTAGATTAAGTAAATAAATAGAATAGACTAATGTTTTATACTTTTATGAAGTGATTTTTCTTTTTTCATAATTTTATAAAACATGTTAAACATTAAGTGTCCCGTTCCCCTACATTGGGTGCTTTTCTGATTTAGTCGTTTCCTAGTAAAATAGATAGTAGTATACCTGGCAGACATCAGAAGCATATATTTTATTTTAAGTAATTTCAATCTACAAAGCACTTAATTTGGTTGATTTATAATAAACTGTCTAATACTACAAGCCTTTACAACATTAAGCTTTTATTACAAGGTTATTATTACATGCAGACGTTAATATTTTAAAGGTAATACTGAAAAACGTATCAGATCAAGGAATAGTCAATTAACGAACAGACAAAACTAAATTCATATATTTCTATATTAAAACCAGTTAGATATATTAGTCAAAACCTTATTACACTATAGTACGCAACGTTTTAAAAATGCCGTCACCAACTTATAAATAACTCCATTCTACGACTAACAAGCGCTTTTAAATTTCTTTCAGTTGTTTTCCCAACCAGGAAGTGCAGCTTCACTTGAGTGGCTACTCTGAGCGACGCAGACCATTGATTCAATACGTTGTATTTTAATATCGATGAAAACTCAGTAACGGACAGAGAATAATGAAGGCAATATCCAGACTAATAACGAACAAAGCGAGTTTGGCGAAAGCAATTATGGACGTGCTTTGATTAATGATCCACGAGGAAACATATTAGGCTTCTCATTTCCTTCATGTAACTTACACTTTATGCTGACAAAAAGGACCAGGAGAAAAATAAATGGCTACACCAATAAACAGTAACGAGGTCGAATCCGTAAAATAAATCAGAGCGTTTGTATTAGCTTTTACGAATGAAGTTGTAAATAATTTTGATGTGACATTTATTTGTAGTGCTGCACCGTTGTAGTTATTTTGTGTGTACCGGAAAATTAATATTGAAAATATTACATAAGACTTGAATAGTTTTCTATAACCTCAACCTTGCTTTACAAATACTGTATATCGATTTCCTCAGGAAAACAATAACTGAAGTTTGTTGGCAATACATGTTTCAGAATCAACCTTATGATAACAGTTAATTATTATCGACAACGTTGGTGCTGAAAATAATGCAATAAATAACTTCAGTGAGGTGATCAAACGCCAATTACAGTAAGAATGGTAAATGTATTCCGCACTATTATCCTATGGAAGCAGTAAACGCAGTGAAAGCGGCTTAACGTATGAATAGATACTTCATAAAATGATTTTCTGCAATTGTACTTGAATGCGGTTTCTGTAGTAAGTACAGGTATTTCTTTTTTTTTAAAAAAAGATCATAAATCTATTTTCCAAATATTTCATTATTAATCATTACCTTGTTTACTTCTCAACATAGTCAAATCATCTTCGCTTTGTGTTTGTTACAGCGCTTTGAAATGTTCAATGCAATTGCACAAACCTGCTGACTTTGAAATCAGATCATTGGTTCGTTTCTGGAATGTAAGAGTTGTTACGCCAGTAATCATTCATCGTCAATTGTGTGAGGTGAATGGGGAAGCAATAATGAGAGCACAAAAACTATTTTCACATTACGACAAATGACTGAGTAACGCTGGTGACTGTGTGGAGAAGTAATGTGTCGTGTAAGGTAATTATTTATAATAGAACTACTGGAAAAATTGCTGCTTTTGTTTTATTTATATAAATCTCCATACTTTAAAAACAACTCTCATGCCTTCGTTAAAGGCATATAAATTCCTTACTTCGTGTCACATCTTAATTTTAAATTCAGTCTTATAAATTAAACGATGTCACTAACTTTATATTGTCACATATATTCTCTAATTTGCTATTATAGTCTTAATATGTCTTAATTTATAAATAATGATTAGAGGGGTTTGTGAGATTGAATTTCTTAAAGTCGTACACTATTGCGCTATTAATTGTAATGAGGGGTGGGATTCATTACTAAAATAATTTTATTTCCAATTCAATTAATATGAAATGTTTTTTATTACAAAAATTAATTGTTTATATGTAATTCAATATTCTTTTGAGATTGAAAAACAAATATGTATTTTTAAAATCTTAATTAATACTCTTATGCCAGATTATTTAACTTATTTAGTTGTTATCATAAAGCTGCATCTCAGTTTCATTGTGTAAATTTTATACATGAGAAATATATATCAGTAACTGACTATTGAAATTAGTTTCTCGTGGAAAGACAAATTCGATTACGACTTGACAAGACAACGGTTAATAGTTGTTAAGGATTGTACCGTGAAGGTTCTTTATCGTGGGTTGAAGGACCAATTAGTTGGTGATCGAGGGCGAGTCGTTTTTTGCATCCTCGCGTTTGGATATTTGAAAATGCAGAAGCTACGTTTTATGTGAAAAGTACATTCACTCGTCGCTCGCGCCTGTGACAACTGAACAGGCAGGCCGAGCGGAACGCCGCCTTTTTTGGTGATTAATACGAGAACCAAGGTGAGTTGCCTAAGATTTATTTCTCCCAAATTTCGCTAACTATAGCAAAGATATTTGCAAGTAAAGCTGTGATGCCTATGTTGAAGCTGCGAATTCTAACTCTTGCTCTGCTGTTAAAGTGGAGCCCTGTTTAATTTTAAAGGGTGGAGGGCGCTGCTGCTGCTGCTTCACTTTGTAAACAGGGTCTTGAGGAAAAGCACGAGAAAAACCAAGATTTCTGCTTGCAAAACGCTGGTCAGGCCAATTTTAGAATATGGGGTAACGTGCTGAAATCCATATCGATATTAACACACTCTAGCTTTGGGAAAAATGCAAAAACGGACTGAAAAAATGTTTGGGGGTCGATTGGCGAACAATCCTCACGAGAATTTAGAAGGTCTCAGTAATAGAAGGAAACATGTGAGGTTGTGCGCAATATATAAAGCTTATAAGGGTGAACCACAGGGCCTGGAAAGAAATAACAAACCATCTTACGGCGCCGAATTATATTTGTAAAAATGACCACTCGTTCAAAATTAAAGAAAAAGGGCGACGCACAGACCTAGGAAAATTTTCATTAGTAAATAGGTCAATACGCGATTGGAATTCCTTGCCTGCAGAAATACTGACGACTTTTCCGGATAGCGTAATTCAGTTTAGGAATAGGCTAAGAAAACTTAAGTGAGTAGTATTTTTTAGAATCAGAGAAGTGATAATAGTGAAATGCAGAGAAGTGATTTTTGTGTGACTCCTTTCTTTTCTTTTTCAGATCAAAATTTACACTTCAAAATTCTTCCTTAGTGTAAACTTTTTGTAATTGTATTTGTGTTTTCTTTGTATATAGCTAGCTGCCACAAGGCAAATGCCCAATAGCAGCTAATTAATAATAATAAAAGATGTCCCTATCATCCTTCTCGTTGTCGGATGATGCCTCTGCTAATTGGTGTTCTCTGAGGAATTTTTTTCTCATATCTGGTATACTAACAGTTTATAGTAAACATTTATCCTCCTACTCAAAATTAAACTATTTTTTATGATAATACATATATAAATGCCAGGATTTATGTTGAATCAAATCCAGAAAAAATTATGAAATGAGTTGGTTAATATGATAGCATTTAATAATAATTAAAAATTACATTAACAGTGTCAATATTTCATTAAAGATAACCGGTAACCTAACGTTTGTTACTTCACCAGGTGTTACAATATTGTTGTTGTGGTATTCAGTCTATGACGGGTTTGATGCAACCCTCCATGCTAACCTATCTTGCGAAAATCTTTCCAAGTCCACATAACTACCACACCCTCCCTAATATGCTTATCGTTTCATCCTTGGCCTCCCTCTTCTGTTCTTCCCCCACACACTTCCTTTACAATATTATTCATAATCAAAGAAGAGAACTTTTTGTTGAAGTTTGATATCTCCAAAATTTATCTAGAGATGAAGAAAATTATATAATGTAATCATTAGATGTACAAACAAATTTTCGTAAATTACACAATGATCAACCCGAATTATTAATTCGAGAACCTATCGTCCTTACTTCACGTAACATGTCTGACATCTGACAATTATTTAATTTTATTAATGAAAACAATTACTTTTTTTAGAAATGGCTATTAATCATTATATGATTGTAATAAAAATGGAATTAAAATTATGTCTGATGGAACTGCTGCATTAGAAGTGAATATTGCACTTTTTACTTTTCACGTAAACGGCTCAACTGACTACGAAAACAGTTGTTTATTTTTGTACGCGTGATCTTAACGATTTTATGAATTCCACCTCCTGAACTTAAATACAGAACAGCTCCATTCACATATTCAAAGAGGCAAAGGTCATTAAAATCAAGAGAGAACGATCTTTTCATTCTAAATGTGGCCATTAAGCAACATATCTCGCAACACTAGGAATTGCAAAGATTTCCGGTATCGTTTTCTTAATTCCGCTGGTCATTAAGGAAGAAATGTATTTTTTTCATTGCATTCTGGCACTGTACTGTACGAAGTAACACGGAATGTATGAAGTAAATGAACACTCTTACCATTATGATCTAAAAGTATAAAGAAATTATCTCAAGGTAATAAACTAATAATTCTCATAAAAAAAGTCGGAAAATGTAATATATAGGACTCGGTTTTACTGAAAGATCCTACAATATTAATTTAACTTTTGTGCTATTGGAGTTCATCTCTATTGTTGTTTGTAACTTCTCTATAAGAAAAAGAACCGATGTTTATGAAGTCTGAGTTGAGAAAATTTTAAATCAACATCCAAGTTTGCTAAATATATAATTGTGAAATCTAGATAAACATTAGAGAACGAATGCTTTCCCACGGCATCTATTCCAATTATAATTCTTTGGTTTTAGAGCGGGCGAATTTTTGTTTCAACAACGTTTTAATGGAATGTCCTTCTTTGTAAGGTTTCCGTTGTTAAAACAATAATTGGCCCTAGAATTGCATTAAATTTCTAATAAAGTTGGAATCTGTCTCACTCTGTACAGCGTTCTAATAAGAAAAATTCTAGATTGAGTCATGTTGTGTCCCCACAGCAAACCTCTTTTGGATTGACGTGGGACAAGTCCCAAAAGTCCGATTCAGTTGGTTCAGGTTTCTTTATTTCATTTAGGCGATTGCTGGAAACGATATATAAACGGTAGTCTAGGTGCCATTCTCCATCTTTGATTATGGCCACCTTCCATGTACTATTGTAGATCTGTTGTGGTTTTTGCGTTGAAGAAATCCGGTAGCTGGATGTTAGGAGATGTCTCATCACGAAACACTTGTCCTTGATTGTTGTTAAAGGGACGCGTCGGAGAAGAAATGAACTATCTGGTTAATATAGAGGGTTAATAAATTGGATATTCAAAGGACTGTGTTCTGGTAATAAACTTTAATAAGACAATAAGTCCAGCATTACATTTATCTGCAGTAGCTTTAGACTTTCGTCATCCTCAAATGCAAACTGAACATTATCGTTATATTTTAAACTTAATACATCATTATAATACAATTTCAACTACAATTTTGTACTCATCAAGTACACGTAGTAAACTGAACATTCATACCAAACTGGAATTCTGAGCCATCACCTCAAAAAATTATTCACTCCCGTACACATCACAAGTTCTTCTCGAGCCTTATGAAGCACTAGATGCTGTATTAAACAAACAGATTATAGGCTCGGAAGTGTTCGTTTTTTTTTCACCTAACCTTAATATGGCAAAAACGAGCTATTAACAATATACAAACTCCCGTTCGCAACAAGAAAATTCCAAACAGAGCAACGTCTATTGAATAAAGATAAACAAAAGCTACAAAATCTAGTGGGGCCAATCCAATGAAGAACGGTACGGACTTATTCGCCGTCTGTATGCATTTGATAACATTTGGCAACATCTGCTGAAAGTTTCGTTGAATACTGATGGAAAATGAGGTTCAGATCTTTTAACGATAAAAGTTTGATTTCCTGTACGTAGGTCTTGCTGCTGATGAAACGTCAAAGCTGCAAAGAAAATTCGATGAACCAGATAAAATCACGGACATCAGACTCTAAAGACTCGGAATTGCTTTCCGTTCGTTCCACGTCCTTTAGACGTTGTCTTGTCGCAGGGAGTTTTGTAAGACAATGAGACCTCAAAAAGTGGCGGCTCATACGGGCAATAGCACATGAAATATTTTCAGCCATTTCTCATAAACACAGCAATTATTTTTTAACAAAATTGAGGAAATGATCGTAATTAGCAAATAGATAATGAAGTTGCCAACAGGGAGACATCACCTGTTAAGTATGAGGTTTCGGTCTATAAGACTCATACGATTTTACTTCACACCCGAAAGTAATAAGGATTTCAGGAACGTTGTCTGATATTTATTTTATAACTTAATTTTTGTCGGATTAATGGCTACTTCTTTATGTTTTTTTATCTTAATCTCAAAGCGACGTGTTGTATTTTTGGAAAGGTTTTATTATATTGGAAATTATTGTCCGGGTTTTATTACCAGATCATGACATAAGTACCAAGTTTATTGATATTGGTACAAAAGCTTAAGAGTGCATACGCAACACGTATTCATCAATATATGTAGGTACACGTATATTCGCCCTAATAAAATCGGGTAACTCGTTTATTTGGAAAGCAATTTCGTATTATATTGTAATTAAATACTGTTTTTATATTAAATAACTTAAACATCTATTGTTTTGGGTGTATAATATGTAACAAATGTTAGATCTATTCGAGACGGAATCGGGACCCTGAATGAAAATGATTGGTTATTTAAATGTTATTTAAAACAAAGCGGACACTTGTCCCCCGCATGTCCGGAAGTCTGAACAAAACAGACATTTGCGCCCTTAAAAGAGTAAGTGTCTTGATAATTCGTTCGCCAACAATCCATCGCCTGAGATACCCCGCTGAGTAGCGCCTCTAAAATTTGATTTAGATTTATTGTTGTTTCCATTAGTCCTCGATTGAGGAAATAGGATACGTCATACATTAAAATTAAAAATGAACAAAATAAAGTACATAATTAAAGACAAATAATCTTAAAATAAATTAATAAAAGAAAATGTATATAGACAAAAGTCAATATAAACATAACACGGACACACGATGTCACACACACACTGGGAAACACAAACAAGCACACACTGAGAAACAAGCAATGGAGTTTTAACTACTTGGAGCTCTGCGACCAGGAAACTGTCCTTCCCTCTGTCGTAGCTCCAGGCAATACATGAAACAAACAAACAAAAGAGCAGAAAAAACTGAATAGAAATTTTATAGATATGTGATGTTCTATTTTACAAGGCAGCTCATACAACACTTTTTGCAGGAACCTTGATTTAAATACTAGAAGGACGATTAAGAAAATCCTGTACCGAGTAAAAGAATAGTTTTACTCGGCTTCACGAAGCTTTTGTATGTACTATTTTTATCCTCTGGCGGAAGGCTGTTGTATAAAATTATCCCGGTAATGTGAATACTTTTCTGGTGTAGAGCAAGGCGATGCTCTAAAATTTGACTGACAAAGGTTGAAAGATTATGCTTCAAGTTTCCCCTTTCCATAATGATGATGAAAAAAGTAGCACGCCCAGAACTTGCAGGGACTGAGCTTGCAATTCAAAATCGAAGCACATCTTGGAGAGAAGTGATTCAATCATTTCGTTCAGTTATTTTGGAAAGCCAGTCTCAGTTACGGCTATAGAGACATTATCCAGTTTTGGCGACTTACAGACATTCAGTTTCGGATGTTCAGAGTGTCATTTTCGGCCGAAGTCTCATTCAATTCGTTCAAAGACTCATGCAATTCGTGCGCTCTGGGTGATTATTTGCTTTGAAATAAACACTCAAGGCTGGAGATAAGGTAACAACAGATGCCGCCTTCAAGTCTATCTGCAACCTCGGACGGCAAGCAGTCATCGGCCCACCAATTAATCAACGGATCTCCCGACTATGACGACAGGAAGGACGCCAACGGCACACACTGATGTACAAAATTCCGCGTTTCTCACCTCTGGCCGTTACACTATAAAGTGTACTCGCCCCCGCCCTCTTCATTTTCGAGTAGCAATGTACAATAGAGATTAAATTCTTTTGTTAATCAGATCCAAATAGTTGTTATTAATAA
Organism: Eucriotettix oculatus; assembly: GCA_034510155.1. Classification (NCBI taxonomy): domain Eukaryota; kingdom Metazoa; phylum Arthropoda; class Insecta; order Orthoptera; family Tetrigidae; genus Eucriotettix; species Eucriotettix oculatus. The sequence continues at coordinate 196,270,904 of CM067376.1, read as the reverse complement.
TCTTCCCTTAATTTAAATATTAAAATTAAAAGTTCTTTATACTTCGCACAGCGCATCATAAATTCTCCCCTTCAATATCTAAAAATTCATAACAAGCACCTCACATTTATTATGCATAGTAATTATTTATTACTGTAACATCCCTATATGACTGAAATTAATGAAATATTCTCAATATAATAATTACTGGCAAGACAAGTCAGAAATTTTTTTTATAAGTTGCTTTAAATTTGTAATTTCATGATAGGACAAGTTTCAGACCTCTGCAAGTAATAAAATTAAGTAAGAAACATTGTTAGTAAGTATTATCAAACACGTTCCCTTAATATTTTTAAAAATTTATATTAAAATACTGAAGTCCAAAATCACTTACACGTGTAATTGAGGATAGTTTTTTATTTTAATAAAAATTAAAATATGTATTGTGGACTATTTAAATTTTGTGTCGGTGTCAAATGTTGTCTAACGTTTCAAGGGAAATGAATAAGTATTTTTATAATCAGAGAAAATTAAATAATTATTTTCATATTTACCGCTAAACGAAGCTTAACAATAAAGTAAAATAATATTGTATAAATTCCTCTGGAGTTTCCAACCGGGTCAAAGATTTTAACAGTGACGTTTCGATGGCTTGCTCTGCCATCATCTTCAGACTGAAGTGTCGAGTTCGGTGAGTGTAAGCATTTATATAGTCTGAGGCAAGTCTGTGCAAGCACAAACCGCCTGTGATTGGCTAGATGTGGACGCGGGAGCGAAGGCGTCTCCCATTGGTCCACTTGCTTAGTCATGCTCTAGTTCCCCGTGGCTGCGGTCACGTGGCCCGTCTCCGCTGCATCTGGGATCCCGTGACTCAGCTCCGCGTTCCTCCGGTGAAACAATGGGTTCCAAGCCAGGCTCAATTGTAATCCAGAATCTCTATTCAGTAAATTCTCACTGGACCTGATGTTTATTGCCTCCAAAATAACGCTATCCCAATAGCAATTATCTCGGTCCAGAATGCGCGTCTTACCAAAAGCTATTTTATGGCCCGTGAACAAGGCATATTCGGCAATAGCCGACTTATTGGGTTGTTTTAATCGTAGATGTCTATTATGCTCTTTTATTCTTTCATCTACGGTTCTGATTGTTTGTCCTATGTATTTACTGCCACAGTCGCAGGGTATTTCATAAATACCAGGGGTCTTTAGGCCTACATCGTCTTTTACGTTCCTGAGCATGTCTTTGATTTTACGTTGTGTTAGAAACACCGTTTTTATATCATGCTTGGCCAGTATGCGACTAACTATGGTTGTGCATTTTCCGGCATATGGAATATATGCTCTTTTTCCGGTCGACTCCTCTTTTTTCTTCTTCCTGGTTCCGTGTATTGCCCGTGAAATTTCACCAACGGTGTAACCGTTTCTTGATAAGGAACTTCGAAGGTGATCCCTTTCGGCTGCCAAGTGGTCCTTATCGGATATCATTCTCGCTCTATGTGTAAGAGTTGTTTCACCGGAGGAACGCGGAGCTGAGTCACGGGACCCCAGATGCAGCGGAGACGGGCCACGTGACCGCAGCCACGGGGGACTAGAGCATGACTAAGCAAGTGGACCAATGGGAGACGCCTTCGCTCCCGCGTCCACATCTAGCCAATCACAGGTGGTTTGTGCTTGCACAGACTTGCCTCAGACTATATAAATGCTTACACTCACCGAATTCGACACTTCAGTCTGAAGATGATGGCAGAGCAAGCCATCGAAACGTCACTGTTAAAATCTTTGACCCGGTTGGAAACTCGAGAGGAATTTATACATGCCATTCACCGGGAAAGACCTCGTACTTTAATAAAATAATATTGTAAGCGATTGTTTATATTTTCTGTCAGAATATTTCTATCCCCTCTATTTTGGATGATAAACAACAGCTTATATCACATCATAGTTTTCTGACTTAAATATAACAAGGCTATTACTAACTTTTAAGCCTGAAGGAGTCTCAAAATGGAGATGAAACGTCGCTTTTATTAATAAATAGTTATATATTTAATGCTGACTTTTTTGGCCGTTTTTATTTATTGTAAACAACTTATGTCGCATTTGAATATTTTCTGTTTTGAATTTTTGCTGTAAATACTTTTGTATTTTAATTATATTGCATATATAAACACAAATTAGTGGTACGACACGTATTAGAATTATATGTTGGAACTAAATGTCATACTAATTAATTTATTAGCAAGTGTTGTCCCTCATTGCAGATGACCTCGCCTGCAATGTTTGCGAAAAGACGTTCTGCAGCCCTCGTCAGCTGGCCCACCACCAAGAGAAGAAACGACACTTTGGGTGAGTGCAGACATAAAGTTTCCAATAAAAGCTAAGTGGCTGCCAGAGCATTGCCATTTCATGCACGCTCTGCGCAGACGCGGAGGGCGACCAGTAATGAAGAGTCGAGTCGAGGCGAAGGGTTATAGACCCGCTCACAGCCGTCATACAACTCATATTTAAATACAGAACGTAAAAGTTTCCAAGTTGAATGTATTCACACAATTTAAGCATCACATAAAAACTAAATGTTGGAATATTCAGCGATCTTTAAGTTCTCTATTTATCCTTAGTTTTACATTGAAACACATGAAAATACTAGCTTGTTATTGCAATTTTACCTTATTCCGTCATATATTATATATGGCATATATTAATAATTATTTTATGTCATGAAACTTATTAGTTTTTGATAATTCTATTTGTTTATTTCGATTATCAGTAATATTATTTTGTAACGTCCTTCACTGAAAATAATTCTATTTCACATTCCATAAAGGAATGTCCCAGTCTTAAAAGTTAGTAATATCAAGTATAAACGTTGTAAATTGTTGTTGCCAATCAAAATTAAAGACTAAGATAAGCAAATGCACGAGTGACTAAATAGTCATCATTTTTATTTATCCCATGGAAGGCTTTTGGCGAGGACGAGACAATGGCGACAGGTGAGACCTACATTACAGGAATTAATCCTCTAACATCAAGGATCGTTTTCCAAATTTACTCTTTTCACTACCGTCTCTTCTGTGTAATTTTATAAAAGACCGTGTCTACTTTCCGCCACTACCTAATGATTAGCCAGAGTTAAGGCACATAATTGAAGAGGCTATAGCCTCCATCATACCGAACTTGCTAAACAAAGTGCTAAAAGAATTGAAATATATTATTTTGGATGTGTGCTGTATAACTAAAGGTGCTCATTTTGACCTTTATCAATGAATAAAGAAGTTAATTTATCTTCAATTCGATGTATTATATGTTGTAAATTCTCTTAATTAAACTGCAATCTTTTATGGACGACCTTTACGTGTGGTTAGTTCAATATTATAAGCGAAACCCATAAATTGACAGTGATAATTATCTTTTGAAAACACATCAGTATGATGTTTGTATTTCCAGTTGTTTCGTTTTGAGAGTCATGCATTACTAGGTAAACAAAATCTTTTTGTAAAAGTAGGCGGCAATATAGCTGTATGCTAATTTTAAAGAAGCATTATAAAAATATAGTGGAATCAAAAACAACTTTCATTATAAAAAATAATTTTACCCATTTATATCCAATCAATAGTACAACTTAGACCAGTGACGACTCGTGCGTTTTTAAATGGTGAAATACATCTTCTACTTTAAAATAATATTTGTAATTACTAAATGGTTCGCTGCTTATATGGTGCGTATTAAATTACACGGCTCTGTCTTTTAGTGCTAGGTGATACACTAGCACCAGAAAAAAATCATAATGTTGAGTTATACGGGTGGTGCAGAGAGGTGAAGGGTGAAACGGATTGCACATGCGCATTTGTCATTCCAGGCAGGAATCCTATGCTAAAGTGAGGATAGCACAAGGCATAGTCAGATATCGTGAGTTAGCGGAGGAAGTACGTTGAAAGGCAGGTTAGTTTACGGTCTTCGAAATCGGAGCATAAATTCCCAGCCTTAAGATAACTGTTATTATAAAAGGGTCATAAAATTACAAAACAACTAATTATCCCTAAATTATTTAGAGGGCTGTAGCATATGAGCACATATCCATTAACCGCCACTGCCTTAAACAAGTATTTGTGCTTCAGGCTACGTCTAATGTAAACAATTTTTCTTTTCCCGTGTGAATGACGAGCACTCAGTTTCTCACAAAATAACGAGGAAAAATTATTGATGTAAAAACGTCATAATCTTAGATAGTGAAACCATACGAGTAATTATTGTTAATTTGAAGAACACGAAAAATAATACACAAAGCGATACATGTACGGCTTTATTAAAATCTTTGAATGTGTTTCTTGCACTATATTTGAATTCTGTTGCTATCATGATGTCGAAAAAGCTGACAGAAATGATCTGAAACTAAAAGTTTTTAAATGTAAAGTTTAATGTTAAAGATAGCAACGTTACACTAAATGAATATTATTAGCAAATTTACTAATTTAACATTCGTGAGGCATGAATAAAAGGGAATAATTCAATATGTTTGCATTACGCTTTCAATTACATTTCATTGAAAGGACTCAGATAATAGAAGTCAATTTCGCCCATTTTTCTTATATGAGATGGTTGTATCTATTTTCGTCCACATTAGTATCTTCATTTTATTTTAAATTCAACCTGATGATGTTTTAAATTTAATGAATGAACCGTACTATACTACTGTTCATTTAAAGTTTATATTTAATATTCTGTAAACGAATATGCTCTTGTATTATTTATTTACTTCAAAATAGTAACTAACAAATTTAATTACATTTATATTGCCTTTATTATTATATTTAAACTTCAATGTAATGCCGGCCAAAATTCTTTAAATAAGGGCTATTTGGAATAGATAAATAATTTAAAAGTCAATCAGTAACCATTTTACCATTAGTGGCTACATTTAATTTAGACAGTATATTGCGTAATATATTAATATAATAATTCTACGGAAAAAGTTATTGAAATTGCCGGGCGAAAGCCGGCGAGTAAACCAACTGAGAGTTATAAGTCCTATTACGCGTTCCTATGTAATTTATCCCACTTATTATCTATTGTTGCAGCAGGCTGAGAAAAAATTAACTTCTTTGGATCGTCCATACGATGTATACATAAATTGATAGATTAGTTTTATTTCCCGCGTCAGGTAAATTTTAAAAACTAGTAATTGCTAATATAAAAATAAAAGGAAACTATCGCATTTGGTGTCGAAACCGGTGTAATTCGAGTCACTGTGATACATGATGACCTTAAATATTGGATTTAAGTAAAACTTTAACCATTAAGTGAGGGGAAAATTTTATTGTTAGAATACTGAAAATATGTTTATTCCTGCTATTGTACCGGGGGGGAGATAATGGGACTATATTTGACGTTTTCGATGTCGGTTTAGTTATGTGTTGAGCAAGATAATATGAATAAATACCCGGGCAACGCCGGGTGCCCAGCTAGCATTAAATATTTTTGTATTCACATTCTTTAATTATTTGTTTAATAAGCAGTTTCATATTAAATAACATTTAAAATAATTAAATAAAAGTATTTTAAATAAATAAATTACATTATGTAGAAATAGAATAGAAATATATTAAGTAAAAGTATTTCTAAATAAATTTATAAATTTTTGGGGAGAGAGGGGGTGGTAACAGGTTACGTGAGAGTGATCATGAAACAGGTAACTCTCCTTTATTAGCATAGGAAGGGAATTGAAAAGGTTTGTGGAAGTAAGAGGAAGGTAGCCAATGATTGAATAGGACCCCCGAGCTATAGTAGCTATACGATCCAATCCGATGATTCACCTAAACGAGATGCTGGGAAAACCTAAAAAATCTGCATCAGATTGGTCGGGCTATTGGGTAATATTCTTATTATTATTATTATTTGGCTGTGCAGCCCATTAAGGGCTTTGGCCTTCCAGGATGACTGCGGACTGTCATCTTGCATGACACAATCACATAGAGAATTTAAGTTAATGGGATATTTACATTTGTTTCTTGCTTGAAAATAATTCAATATTTTGATCAAACTTCTAACATGAAGCAGTAATTTATCCTTACAATGAACATTTACAATTTTTTGTTCTTAAAATAGTCTTAATTTTTGACATGAAAGAAAATGTTTCTCGCAGCTGTAAATACTTCTAAAGCAGGAATTTTAACGACATGGATAATCATTAGCTTTTTTCCATATTTCTAAAGGATCCATTTCCGCGTCAAAAATAGGTTTGAGAATACTATCCTCTGCTACTCAAATAACACCTTTTGTAGTTCCATACAAACTTCGGATAGTCTACTGACGATCAAATGCCAGTTTCATGGCGGGAGATTGATCATCGATATCTAAAATCTGAAATCTGAAAATCTGCATATTTATCCATATTTTATCTACACTTTTTTTTCTGCATTTCTGCTAGTTCAGAAAAGAGAACGTACGGTTTTAAAATATGGCAATTTTTTTAAAAAATGGGGACCTTTTAAACTTGTCATACACATGCTTATTTTTACCTTGCAGGCAAATATTTAAATCGTTTTATTTTGTCAGGATATGAGACAAATATTCAGTGTTTCTGCAAGGTACTTCATCTGACGGATTACTCAGTCGTCAATTTCAAGTTATTATCAATAATTGTCCTGTTGGTAGGTAGAGAACCTTGTAGTACGTTCCCACGTATAAAGTTAATAAAAGTTTATTCTTAAACGATGTATATTCACTGTAAAATGTGTTTTTATTATTGAGTATCGAAAACTAAGTCATTGCATATACTGTCTTTATATGAAAATAATTGCCTCGGTTTCGGATTTTGCCGTTCGCCTATTGTCGAAGAAAACCGAGGTTTTACCGTACTAGCTTTTATGAAGACCGCAAAAGAAACTCATGGAGACTGCTTGAGGCCTCAAGGCCGCACGTCTTACCAACGTCCGTTTCTGTCAACAACTGACGTTTACTTCAATGTGTAGTAATAATTATAATTAACCACTTTAAGTTGTCAGTTTTGCGTTATTTCAGTAGATTTCGGCCGTGGCCATTTTCAACTGTAAGATATAAATCAACAAAGTTATTTTTCATAAAAAACCATGAACAACAATACTTATATGCATCTGTCAAACATTAATTTACCTGAAAATTGCGTAAAATACAGTTGCGTCACAACATAAGTCAAATTCAAAACTAAAACACTATTCGTTAAACTTTAAGGTCATATTGTCATGGGAATACTTAAGTGAAATTAGTTCATTACAATACACATTTTGCTTATAAAATAATATGTAAATCACACCACAATTTAAGTTTACAAACCACCTTTAAATAAAATTACATATGTCATTAATTACACATCGTTAATACCTCACAACAAATACATTAATAAATTCAAACAATTTTCATAGTGAATACCAATGTTGCCTATTTCATTCCTTTCATTAACAACAAATTGCATATTTGTTTTCTTTTATTCATTTAATTATCATTTTTAACGTTGTTTTAATTGAATTTAATAAATTTGTGTTTAAAATATACGAATAAATGAAACAGTAACGTCTGTGTTACGTAGGTCCAAACAATATATTACACTACGACTACTTGTTTTTTCTATCTTCGACTCATATAGAATTATCCCCATGTTTGTCTATTCTAAGTCATAAGCGATTTCTAGTTTCATATTCGTTATCCTATCGCAAAAAATATATATTTCTCGTTTAGTTAATTTTTTTTATTGTTCAAAATATTCGCACTAGGTTAATTTAATGTTCCCCGCTCCTTAGAGAGCGATGTTCAAGTTGCTTGGCAGTCCTTTCCGTCTAGTATTCTAATAGTTTGTTACTTTAAAATTTACATTATACTAAGAGAATGCGCCCATATTGCATGAAAAAGGTTATTAGCACATAATTTTTCTAAAGGGTACATAGGTTTTGAACGAACTACACTCAAGAAGACTGGAGTTTGCCGCACGACTTCATGTAAGCTATGACGGGAATTAGTGGAACGCAAAGAATACATTATAGGTTTAGAAAACGACCTATGCGCTTATTGAGTTCCCTACCGGAACACTTTAGGTCATAAATTTGCAAGACCAGTGTGATTTTACTGGTGGGATCTGTTTATAAATACGCAACAATATCCATTCGTTCAAGAATCGCCATTTGATCTCAATGTTGCCGTTGGGGTATTTGGTCCTAAGACTCGTCTGATTTATCCCTCCATGCTAACCTATCTTGCGCAAGCCTTTTCATTTCTGCATGACCCAATCCGCTTAGCGTATTCTATCCTCGGTCTCCCTCTTCTGTTCTTACCTCGCACACTTCTCTCTAATACTAATTTTACAAGACCCTCATGTCTCAAAACGTGGCCTATTAATCTATCACTTCTGTTGCTCAACGTGCTCCATAATGTCCTCTCTTCCCCTATTTTATTTAGAATTTCCTCGTTAGTTATTCTATCCGCCCATCTAATTTTCAGCATTTACCCATAGCACCACATATCAAAGGCTTCTATTATTTTCCTTTCTGCAACTCCTACCGTCCTTGTTTCGCGCCCACATAACGAACATTTTTAGTAACGATTTCCTAATATTCTGACTTATATTACCCGTTAAGCTAAACATCATGGGCGACAGACAGCATTACCTTCTGGATTTCTGCTTCTTTTCTTGCTTTCGTTCTAATTACTGCTGATTGCCTTATGTAGGGGTTATGTATAAGCCTCCTTTCTCGGTATTTTATTCCTGTGCCCTTCAAAATCCATAATAGTGTATTCCAGTTCACATTATCAAACGCTTTTTCTAAATATACAATTGCCATTAACGTTAAGACGAGAGAAAATTAATGAAAATGAAAACATGTAATATAATATTTCTATTTCCCGGCTACTTTTGTTGAAATGAGTAATTTAGCTGTCATTTTTGTAGGCAAAGAGCGCCTATTTACTGCTAGCCTGTAGCGTGTTCCGAGAATATTACATGCTAAATTTACTCTGCACGAAAATTGTACTCTTGACCTTGCCAGCCGAGTTGGAAATAGTTATGGGATTTACATAGAAATTACATTTCTCGTAATTACGGTTGGAGCATTGCGACGTCTTGTTTTAAGAAAACAACATTCGTAACTGAAATTAATTTGACATTTCATGCTTGTTTCAATAATTTCCAGCTCACTTTATTTTGTGTTGGTAAAAAAATTCTCAAACCACTAGTGTTGTTTCTGTTAGATGTTTTGGATTAGCTAAACCAAATTTATCTGTAAGTCATAGTGTAACAAATACACATTTTAGTCATTTCTGCACACCAAATACACTATAGTGCTTACTACTGTACTGAAATTCAATTATGGAAGGATTATACCAGCTTGCAGTGGTTTTGCAGAACATTGTACGTGACTGTTTAGACTAGTTCAGACATTTCAATGTCATAATTTGATTAATTCTGTGACTTTACAAGCTGAAACGCAGTTTAAATTCATTTTAAAAATAAATTGCATTTTATTTCTTAGGAACGAATTAATATTAATTAAAGTAAGTTAAATATTTTGTTCATGTGCCGCTATGTTTTTATTAACACCTGCAAAGAAGAATTTCTATAGATTCTTATTTACAAGGTATCGGTTCAGTAGTATTGTGTATATAAATGAGGATCTTTTACAATTACAAAAATAATTCGTATTAAACGTCCAGGCAGTGCAGCTCTAAATTGAATACATAATATAAGTAAATCTATGATTTTACAGTCACTTCATTGTTCAATATTTTATGTTTAGAAATATATTACAGTACGGCTGACCATACTCGGCTCAGACGCCTCCGGAAATCGCAATTCCAAAAAAATAATACAGTACTGCACTGAAATAATAACGAGAGCGTGATGGGCTTTGACTAGTGGCACACGCAGACTGCCCTCAATGTGTATGGGGAAGTTCTTACCGAACGTTGAAAAGCCTCTAACTGAAAAAGTTCGATCTAAAGAAGGGAAGTTATTAACTGACGGATCATTTCCAAGTTAAAAGTGGAGATATTGCTGTACATTTTCCTTCCCTTCGCCATATTTTATCAGCCTAATTTACTCTCTGGATCATCGATGCTCGAAATCGTTGGGAGGTACGCAAGAATAAAACAAAAATTACTGAGTTTTTTAAATGACTAATGTAAATGTTACAAATTTAATATTAAAATTGTAACTTCAATAAATAACGTAAGTGCAGCTGACAAAGAGACTTGGAATTCGTTTAACCTTCAGAACCTTTTAAAAATACGTGCTATTATTACAATACAAAATATAGAAGATGTTCAGGGCATAACTGAAAATAGTTATCCGTAACGGCATTCACCTCCCCCTCCTCCTTACAACGGTTAACCGGGTTTGAACAGAATTAGTTGATTAGGCAAAATTCTCTGTAAATGTAGGCCTATTATTCTCATCTGTCTGGATCTGTGTTTTGTGCGGCGTCTTGCGATATTCAGCGTCAAAACACTCTCTGCTCTAACCGACATCAGCAGCCACCTCGTTTCTAGTGTTGTTTTCATTTAGAGGCCGCATTCCAAGGAGCAAGTCCCAGTTGCTTGCTGACGCTCTCGGCTACTAACGTTGCCGTTCGCCGCTGCATGCGTAATCCAGCTTTTAAGGCCAAACAGAGCGGAGTCTACTGACGTCCCATTTCCGCTTGCCGTTTCAGCAGAGCTGCCAGACATTCACTTTCTTGGTTTCTTTAAATAACCAATTGTTTGGACTAAGTGTAATCTGTTTACAAAATCAAAGCATAAATATTTTATTATATTAAATGTTCAAACGTATGTACGGTTAGTATATTTAGGAAAACCGACAGTAAGAAATTCGAGTTTCCTCCAAAGAAATATCTTGCGTGGAAAGATCTCGGCGTGCCACTTTTAGTGCTGCATTCTAAAACTACTTCTTACCTCCGCTGGAGCGTCTCAAAGCAACTGTCCAAGGTTATAAGAAGACACACTCTTAACCTCTAATGTTACGAAAATAAAAAAAATGCCGTTTTACCCCACAATATACAGAAGTACGGAAACTGCAGTTAATCTTCGTTATGGATGATAAATGCAATCTCCGTCTATACGCGGTGAAATCCACGTACACTATAACAAAGGTATACCGTTCTGGAAACGTATGTCAACAGCAGTCTATAAGGAAGCCATCTTCTGTAAACCAGCAGCCCAAAGGTTTTCTGTCAGCACGGAGCTCCAATTAAATAAAAACAAATCAAGCTTTTATCTTTCCGATAATTACTGAAACATTATTTCATTAAAAATTTTAATTTGTTGTTAAAGGAAAATTGCCCCTGAAAATCTGATTTGGCACAAGCATTGTAATGAGGTAATATTGAGAGGGTTCGGAATATTTGTGAGGATTTTAAATTTGCAGAACCTGACGTGGTAAAGAACGTTGTCCGAAGGTGGAAGAGGGGAAGTATGACGTAATTTATAGCAGCGCGACCCTTTTACCGAGTGGGCTGTGAAAGTGAGACAGTAGCAGAGCAGAGACCAAAATACAAAGAATGTATTTAAGATTTCGAGAGTCGTGAAATTCTGTCCAAGAAGAACGGACAAAATAAAATAAATTAGGTACCTAAATAAGTAAGTTCTGGAGGAAAAGGGTTAAATGTTCTCGGAAGATGCAGTACCCGAGCGGACACCGAACCAGAGAGACTAATGTATAGAGTCTTCTTCAGACGACGAAAGCAAGTGAAGTGAAATTAAAATTGAAAGCAGAGCAAAGTGTTTGAATATTTATTATGTATGTCTGTGAAAGTGATCTCTGAAGGCAAAGTAAAGTAAGAAATTGATAACAACCTGGACTACAGATAAGTCAAAATTAACTTTTGATTTCAGAAGCTTGATTTCATCCAGTTAAAAAAATTAAATTATATTTTTATTATTGTATTCCTGTTAAATAAGCTACTAAAATATCTAAACAATTAAGCCTAATCATAAAGAAACCTTTAACATACAAACTCAACATTACAAAACAATAAAACGGAAAGCAGACGAAAAGATTGTTCGGGCAGTAGTAAGTCTGCTCACTACTCTCCCATCCACCAAATATCGTCTTTGTTAATTTTTTTACCATCTTTTACAGGAGTATATCCATTTTGTTGTTTGCTTTCTTTTGCATCAGTGCCAAAAGGCGCAAAGCTTAATTTATCGTCCAAATTTTATCTTCAACAATTTATTATTTTCATTATGTACAATGAGTCCCACACACTTTACAACCCCTCTGTAATCAATATTATTCCACGGATTACTATCATAAGAATTAATTAAAAGTAATTGTTTGAATTTTTAATTGTAATTAATTAACGCATTTTAATTTTGGATTTATTAGTATCAAGTACGTAATATTTGAATTATCACATCGCCTTTGACATGTACCCGAATACGAATATAAAGTAATAATTTATTCATAGCGTGTATGATCTTGTGCTAAATTAATCATGTTGTTAAACTACAACATATATGGATATTGACACTAATTGATTGGTATAATTATTGTCGACAATTATTGTCGTACATTCACAACGCTGTTTTATTAATTACTCATTCGAATTCTACAATTACCCGTTCAGTAATTTTAATCTTTTTCTATCTACTAGGCAGTATTTGAATTATATTCCCAGTTTTATGCTACTTTGATCATCCGCGTATAATTTCAGTTGACATTGTGTTGCACTATTGACCATAGGGACCGTTGGGGTTGCACCGTACATTGTAATCTAATTACGGTCCCAGTGTAAGCTATTGGATAGATGTACGTAAGAGACGTGTGCACGGGTGTAACCGGGTTAAACTGCATGCTAAGGCTACTACGGTAGCGATGCTTACAGAACAGAGACAAGTCAATTACCTATGCAATTGAAGTTCAAGTATTCCGCTCAGTACATTACAGCCATTGTGACAATTTAACGCTGCCGCACGTGGACACGTTAAATTATCTCTTTAACATATATTGTGTTTACACTACGTGTCCCTCACAATCCGAGGACCGCTTCAGGTTTACAATAACTTCTGTATCTACACTAAAAATATCATCAGAACAAGGATATAGACTAAACATGAGATAAAAGAGGTTTATGTAAACTACAGTTATTTTGTTGATGTAATGTGTGTATCAGTTATTATTATGAATAAACAATTCCATTTAATATGTAGCATTTCTCGTCCTAATCTATACGAATAAATAAATTTGAAGTGTTTGTTGGTATGTCTGTCTCTCTTTCTGTTTGTATGTTTGTCTCGAATAGGTTCCGAAACGACTCAACGGATTACAATGAAAATTTGTGGGTTTAAAAACAGGATATTTAACTTAAATATTCCTGCATATTTCATTTCAAAATTATATATATATATATATATATGTGTGTGTGTGTGTGTGTGTGTGTGTGCGAGAGAAAACTCCCACAGACGTAGTGGGGTCTTTTTTTGGGTTAGCAGGCTACATGAGGGTGATCCTGAAACAGGCAACTCCCCTTTATTTTTATTTTTTTGGTTAACAGGCTACATGAGGGTGATCCTGAAACAGGCAACTCACCTTTAATAGCACAGGAAGGGAATTGAAAAGGGGGGATGCGGAAGGTAGAGCAAGGTAGCCAAGGGTTAACTAGGGCCCCCGGGCTATGGTTTAAGGATCCTACCCGGTGTTTCACCTAAAGAGATGCAGGGAAAACCATAGAAAACCTGCATCAGGTAGGTCGGGCATTGATTACTATTCTCACGCCCTTCCGAATGACGGGAGAAGAGTTTGCTGTGGGGTCGCAGCATTCCCTTCTCCGTGTCTCCACCAGTTTCAGGAGGCAGTTGGCCGACTGATCCAATGGGATCAGCGGACAGCTCTTGCCATATGCCCAAGGTTTTTGACCCCAGTACATATACCTCCTAAAATAGGTGAAGGTATCTCGGCATATGAGAACTTTGATAAAAAATACCCAGAGAAAGTGCGAGGAATTCCCGACATGATCAGGTGAGCCCCGCAGTCACTCTGGGCTGAAGCGCCTGCGAGAAAACTCCCGCAGCGCCCCCTGAACTCCCCTTTATTTTATTTTATTTTATTTTTTGTTAACAGGCTACATGAGGGTGTATCACATAAGATTAAATATCAATTCTTTAAATGTAAAAACACATACGAGAAAATCTAATTCAACATATGACATATTGCCATTTACTTGTGTATTTTGAAACTTTGAAATATAGTTTAAAATATGGGTTGCAACAGTCAATTTTGCCACCTGTTTCTTTGGCATTGCTTCTCCTCATCTATGCCCCGGAAAGTTCAATAAGATTTTAATGTTACTAATTACAACATACCAAGTTTAGCTACTTATTTATATTCCAATATCGATATTTAATTATATATTTTTTTGTAGAATAAACTGAAGAGGTCCCGAAAGTTGGGGACGTGACGTTTAAAAATTTTAAAATGTTATAGTTCTGCGTTTTGGCCATTCTTTTTATTTTAATTATAATATTAAGTCGGTTTAATTTAATTATTTTATTCGTAAAAATTGTATGTTAGTGTTCAGTGGCTTTTTCTTCTATTTGTGTTTCATGTATGAGTGGTTCCAAAAACCAGTGCCACATGAATTACTATATATTTTCTCATAAAAACAGTGGTTCTAACGTAGATATAAAATGTATTGCTGTTATATAGAGATGTGACAATATATTAACCATTATCAAACTTACTATCCGAAATATAGAATACAGGTTGGTAATATTTACGTTTTCTTATGTTATATTGGTAGTTAAAGCATCGGTACATTAAGCTTATCAAATGGATAAAGATAAGAAATCACAAAAAGTAATAAATGAAAACTACGTGATACTGAATTCATGTGCTATGAATAATGCAATTATAGCATAAATTGTAGGCAAATGTTTGTTAAAGAAACAATACCATAACCTTGAGAACCGGGCACAATAGTTTGATTCCTTTTGAAGGAAGGAATCGAGCTACAGAACAGACTGTCTATGAAAAAATTCACATCTCTTATAATTTAATAGTTATTGAATATAATGAGTATTTTATTGTTTATTCCAAGTATTTTGCCAACTTATAAGTATACTATGACATAATATTTTGTTATTCGTATTTATGGTTCTGCTTGAACGATAATATTACCGATATGGTTTATAAGAAGGTAGGTACTTTTATTGTAAATCAATAGAAGTACTTATATATGTATAAAACATTATTTTTAATTTTTATGTAAAGTAAAAGGACCTGTAATAATTGTATTACAATGAAATTTTAACTTAAGTTTATTTAAATCAAATAATTCTTTTGATTCTATCGTGATATAATATACAAGGCCCATGTTGTTAAAATACATAAATTAACATCCAAATAAATATTTTGAAATGCCTCCTTGCCATCAAAACAGCATCTCAATTTACGCATTACTTCCAACGTTTCGTAGACCCATTTAATTTTCTGCGAACTGAGCACTTGCATAGTCACTTGGCGAAGTTCATCAGTATGACCGTTAATAAATTGATTCTGAGAAATTTTTAAAATATATTTCCTGAAGTACGACTCAGTCAGGTTTACTTTGAATTTCCAGTTTTACCAACGAAATGGAAAACGAAAATACACAATTCTGTCATACACAATACAATTCATATTTGACATAAACAGACTGAAAATATTATTGCGTTGTAACCAAACAAATCAAATAAAACGATTATGAATTTAATTATTGAAAGATATAAAAATACGTAACCCACAAGATGTCGGGCAGGAAACTCTGACATGACTTGGAAATTTCACCTAAAATTTATTTATAAATATCATTACGAGTAATAAGTTAGTATTTTATAACAATTATTTATAATGCTCCACGTCTTAAATTACTGAAAACCTAAGAACCAAAAGTGTTGTTTGATGTTCAGTAATTTCTTTGCCAATTATAATTTTTCTCTGACTTATGTCACATGTGTTTATTTATTGTAAAATTAAAATATATCATATCTATATAATTATTTCATTTTGTCATTATGTATTTATTGAGTTTAGAAATTATTTAAACGAATTTATTTAGTCTACATATATATGTTGCGGCTTCGTCTTTAAAGGGAATCAAGCCGCAACCAGACAGTATTGTGTTCTTTGAGACACGCCTACAGAAAAGTACTGACTCTAACTGTAAATCAATAAAACGACGGCCAATAAGTCAGAAATTAATTTTATTACTCTTTAATTAATACAAATATGACATATCGCGTCTCTTTTGACACTTTATCAGGTATAAAATTTAGCATTTCTTTAACTTCACTTCTCGGCCGAAATGATTATTAAATGTATGACTATTTACATGAGAGGAATTTGGTGTCGCGGAATATCTTCCGCTACGATTACGGCCGAAATGATGTAAGTGATTTCGGCAGTCACGAAGTGAAGGTCACGAATTACTAAATTTTATGCTTGATGAAGTCTCAAAAGGAGTCGAAACGTCGCATTTCTATTAATTAAAGCGTTGTTGTTATTGTGATAATCAGTCCCAAGGCTGGTCTGTTTCAACCCTCCATGCTAACTTATCCTGCGCAAGCCTTTCAATTCTACATAGCTACCACATCCCACATCCTCCCTAATATGCTTAGCGTACTCCATCTTAGTCCTCCCTCTTCTGTTCTTATCATATACATTTCCTTCTAATGCTAATTTTACAAGACCCACATACCTCTAAACGTGGCTTATTAATCAGTACTGGGTTCGTGACGGGTCGCTGTTGTATGGGAAAGTGTCAGGTCTCGAACAAGCAACCGGAATACATGGTAGTGAGGCGCCAAAGTGGTTTATGTTTATATTTGTTAGTTCTCGGCAAGGCACGGCAGGTGAAGGATATATATAATTGGTAACTACGCCCTGAGGATTTTCTTGAACTCTTTGCTACAGATTAAAGTAATTTTGTTAAGTTTCATTAATATTTCTATATTATTATATTTGATTGCATATCTAGTGTTTTTCAGTAACATAATAAACAAACTGTGTGGGTCGGTATTAACGAACATATATTTTCATTCCAACATTGACCCTCCTTTATTGAAAACTCCTATATAAATATTTACCTATAATTTGTTCATTGCTTCAGCACTTAAAATTGTAAGCAGACGGAAATTTTCATTACAAGTTAGGATACATTACAAATTTTTAAGAAGCGTTAGTAAAATTTTACGATTCTGTATCTGTTTTGAAAACACATCAATACTGTATTTCTTACCGACCCATTGTCTAATTTAGCAAACCGGCGAGAGCAAAATTCTTGCTATTAAACTCTAAATCTACCGTCAACGGTGTGTTGAAACTTGTGGACACGATTCGCAAGTATTCAATTGCGTATGCTATAAAACAAAGTGTAGATGAAAGTTAAAATGAATGCGAGCGAGTGATTAAAGATGAAGAGAAGAATAATTTTGTTCCAACGTTTCAGACAGGAAAAAACTTAGTTCATGTTCACAGAAAAGGGTTAATAGTCAGTGCGGCGCACACTCATTATCATAATAAACCTACTAAATTCCTTCTACTCCAAACAGTCGGCAGTCCAGGTCTTACCAAATTATTATTTTCCATAAAATAGAGAATGGAATACCCGAAAAACGGCCAGGTTGATGACAATTCCACTGAGATTTTGACCATTGGTTCACAACTGAAGTTAAAAATAATTGTAATATGAATGTTAATAAAAGCTACCCATAGCGGAGACGATGGTTATCCATAATTTAATCATCGGGTAGCAAAATAAAATTGAAACGTAATTTTATGAGGTAAGATGAAAAAATTCATATACGTAACTTTTAATTCCATGTTTTGTTCCAGAAAAAGGCAACTTTTTTGTTTACAGTCAAAGTGGCACCCCGCTGTGAAAACAAATGGTAATGAAATATCCGAAAACTGTTCATAGACGATTCCGACATATATTTGACATTTCCCAGCAATTTCAATAATGATATTTAAAATATCACGAATATATCCATATTTTTATATTCATGAGACTAATTTTCAACAAGGAATTATGGGTGATTTCAGCAGTTACCAAAAACAGAGAAAAATATAATTTAGAGTCTATAAATTTACGAGAGGAAGAAGGATTTTTGCACTAAAAATTATAGTCACAGATTTGTAGCATTCATTTTTACGATAAAATCAGTTGTGGTGAAATTTCTTGAACAGTTACCTAATACATTACAGGTAGTGGAAGACGAGCTCCCAGTTGTGAAGGTGGTAATTGTACCCGTTACAGAAACTATATCAATTTACCCTTAAAATAAATTTAAGGACTATGTACTGCTATTATAAGTAAAAATAGTAACCTCCTAAAATGATGGAGACACGGAGAGGGGAATTCTGCGACCACTCAGGAAACATCTCCAGTCATTCGGAAGGGCAAGAGAATATTACTCAATAGTCCAACCTACCTCATGCAGGTTTTATAGGGTTTTCCCTGCATCTCTTTGAGTGAAATACCGCGTAGGATCCTTAAACTATAGCCCGGGGACACTAGTCTGCTTACCTTGCTCTTCCTTTCACATCCCCCATTTCAATTCCCTTACTATGCTATAAAGAGGAGTTTCCTTTTTGAGGATCACTCTCATGTTGTTTGTTACCCCTCAAAAAACTGTTTTTCAAGGTTCTCACACTGAAATGGGAATGCTGTGACCCCATAGCAAACTCTTCTCCCGATATTTGGAAGGTCGTAATTATAGTACCCAAAGGCCCCACCTACCTGATGCAGATTTACTAAGCTTTTCCCTGCATCTCTTCCAGGTACAAAACCGGGTAGGCTACATTGCTCTGCCTTCCTCATCCCCCCTTTTTCAATTCCCTTGCTATGCTATTTATGAGGAATTTCAGGATCAGTCTCATGTAGCCTGTTAACAAAAAATACACCACCCGGATGGCCAGAGAAGTTAAAGGAATTCCGTAAGAGCTTTCTTCCTCCCCACTGGCCTCAGACAAAGAACTTTAATCATGTCTCCCACATGTTGAGACGTTCTTGACCAGCTTTGATGGATGTATGCATCGGCGTCACGTAATTTTGGTAATACGGTAAGAGTTTCTCGCTGATCCCTTTGTACCAGTCGGCCAACTGTCCCCAAAATCTGGTCTAGGCACTGTGACGGATTTTGCATCCCCACAACAAACTCTGTATTCCGTTAGTGGAATGGTTTGATCGTAATAACAAATGCATGAGCTACCGGTTGCAAGTTTCTCCTGCATCACTTTTAGATGAATCACCTAGTACAATTATTAAACCACAGCCCGAAGACCTTAGAGAAGCAATGGCTACTTTTCTATAACTTCCACAATCTCCCTTTCCCATCCCTTCGTTTACTATGATGGAGGAGAGCTACCAAAGCGGATAATCATCACGTAGTCTGTCTTTTTGAAAGAAGTCCGCTTCTCTCATTAAAAATTTCTTCCTATGCTATTAAGAGGAGTTTCTATTATGTGGTTAGCTTCATGTAGCTCAAACTCCTATTATCGCTTTCGAATTTCATTGGCCATCCTTCCTCATCTCTGTAAATTATCCAACCGTAGTCCTACTCTCTTTCGAGAGTCAATCTCGGTGACTGTTTGTAGCAACGCACGGAATTTAGTCGTGTCGTCGAAGCAACAATCAATAAATATCGTTAACAGCCTGCTAAGCAATGTAAATACAATTAAGTTAATAACACATTTTGCGAGCACACTTGAAACTGATTACTTAGTGTACAAAATTATAAAATATTACAATAAAATAATAATTAAATAACGTAAAATGAGCAATTAATTAAATAAGTAATAATTATGCTGAGTGTATTATAATGTATCCAAGTAAAGAGTCTTATCACAAATTATTTTACATTAAACCGTTTTCTTAAAACTAAAAGTATTATTAATATTGGAACAGGTGCAACAGTCCCAGATTGGATAAATAATTAATCTTTATTTTTATGGTGAACCCGCACTTTTATATCATGCATAGATTTAAGTTGTTCGTTACTCTAGGCACACTACTGTTTAAACTTTGCCCGCATTTGAATTAATAATTTATATTAAGAAGGAGGTTCTCTACCTAAATTAGTTGGGCACGGAATTAAAAACATTCCACCAAGCAATTATTGGACGGCTGTCGCGTTCAGAGGTATAGAGAATAAATTAGTGATGAATTTAATCCCAGAACTCTGAGATTGCGAGGAAGTAATCTAGACGCATTCCTCTCAAAATGAAGCTTCCATGAACCGCAAAAGTCCTTTGAGCTCTGCAAAATTGGAGCTTCACTGTTTCGCTAATATGTAACCAACAATTTACCATTAAATTGACTTTAAAACACTCCAGGAAAATTTATTTCTTGGGTTGTTGAAAAAATAACATTTTAATTTTATGATTTGGAAACATCAGATATTGACGGATATTGACTCGAAAAATCTTTAATTGATTTCTTCTTTTAGTTATGAATTCAATTATGGTGAATAAGTTTTTCCTGTGAACGAACGCGTTTACCTGATGACCAAAACATTCACTGCCTTAATGTAAAATTTTCACTAATGTATACGTTAATTCTTAGCGATTTTTCTGTACAATAACTGTTCCACCTGCTATATAAATAGATAAGCCGAAATCAATCGTTTAGAAAAGTTCATGATAAAGGAAATTACCATGAATTCTCTGGCTCTGTACAACGAAATTAGCAGTTTCTGTTCAACGTGAGTTTGGACGTTAATGTTTATTTAATCCTCCATTCATTAAGACATCAATAGTTCGTTGACAATGTTTTCTCGGGAGATGATAGCATTGACCGCTGTCGAAACGTCGTTTAATTACTGTGGTTTCACCTGGTTGGAAGCCGTGTGCGTGAAAGAAGGCTTTGTTTCCACTTAAAATAAGCAATGTTATGCTGCTCCCAAGGTCACACCTCTCGCGGTACACATCTTTGGCCAAGGTACTTGGCCTGTCATAATTTTAAGCGTCCTGATTGAAGGTCACATATCCTGTGAACTAACCACTGTCGATATTATTATTTAGAACCGATTATAAGAAGTAACATGAACATCTTAATGACTAATAATCTTACCAAAAGTGGCGGAATAACTGTGAGTTAAACAAATGTGAACCTCTTTCGTATTTTGCATCAAATGAACTTCATGCACGGCAAACAATATTGGTTGGCTTTTTTTGGATCACAGGTTAGTTGAAGGTGCCTCAGAAAGTGAGAATTTTAAAAAACCAGAGAGAGTACGAGGCATTTCTGACGGAGTCAGGTGAGCCCCGCAGTCAATCTGGAGAAGAAATGCCTGCGAGAGAAAACTCCCACAGACCCCCCTGAGATATCCCTCTGAGAAATGTTTTTTTCGGTCAACAGACTACATGAGGGTGATCCTGAAACAAGCAACTCCCCTTTAATAGCATAGGAAGGGAATTGAAAAAGGGGGATGTGGAAGGTAGAGCAAGGTTGACAATGATGGACTAGAACCCCGAGCTATAGTTTAAGGATCCTACCCGGTGTTTCACCTAAAGGCGATGCAGGGAAAGCCCTAGAAAACCTGCATCAGGTAGATCGGGCTTTTGGGTACTTACGCCCTTCCGAATGACGGAAGTTGAGTTTTCTGTGGGATCGCAGAGTTCCCTTCTCCGTGCCTTCATCAGTTTTATGAAGAACTTGACCTACTGATCCAATGAAATCAGCGGACAACTCTTATCGAAGGCCCAAGGTCTTCGACCCCAGTACAAACATCTATTAAAATAGATAAAGGTGCCTCAACATGCTATAAACTTGAAAAAAAACCAGAGCGTATGAGGCATCCCCAAAGGTAAGCCCGCAATTAATCTGGGGAGAAACACCTGCCAGAGAAAACTTCTGTTAATTGGTTGGCTTGAATCATAATCTTACGTACTGAACTATTCTCGCATTCAGGCTAGTGAAAGTCCGCTGAAAAGGGGGGATGTGGAAAGTAGGCAAGGGTTAACTAAGGGCTTTTGGGATGCAGTTTAAGGATCCTACCCGATGATTATGTAAGAGTGATACAGGGAAAACCCTAGAAAATCTGCATCGTGAAGGTCGGATTATTGGTTACTATTCTCACGCTCTTCCAAATGACGGGAGATGAGTTATCTGAAGGGTCACAGCTTCTCCGTGCCTTTAAATGAAGATGGCTGAAATCATGGTTTTCTCTAATATTAATAATCCTTTTCCGTAAATGGCAAAGAGAATAGACATAATGTGTGTACTAGAGTATCGATAATTCACGTTTATTCTTTTAATGAGCAACTGTAACTTCTCTGCTAACGTTTACGTAGACGTCTTGGTGCTGTTCAGTAAGAAGATTTAAGGCGTGGATCATAAATCAACAAGATGGAGCACATCACCTCTGGGATTCCGACTTTCTCGTCAGCTACTTGAAGCAAACTCTTCTGTCAGGTGTATTGGAACGGATGGGCTTCCATGTTCTCCATTTAAAACTCCGGTTGATGTTATATTCTGTAAGAGACCATTTCATGATATGCAAACACTGAAGATTTGTATAAAGGTGTTACAGAAGACTAGTTAGATAATACTTTGCATCATCACGTTCCAGTTACCAAGAAGGTTCTTCTTCAAATTCACTGACATAAATAGTCAAATTAAATACTTATAGGCGTGTGCCAATGTATGAAAGCATACTCAGAATATTATAGTTTTTGAGAAGAAAAATTTTGTTCATGCGGCAGATTGTTTATTTATTTCTTTTAAGACTTAATTCACTACGCTTTCTGATTATTCTTAATAAATTTAAAGTTAAGTTTATTAATCTTTTATAGAACTCTAAAATCACATGAGAAACGTTTTAAAGGGGCACCTATTTTCAAAGTTTGTATCTGGTTAATTTTGTTGGTTGTTTATAGATACTATCTCAAAAAAACAATTGTTGTGATATATATATATATATTGTAATCTTCGGCTATCTCAGTCGGGTAGAACACTTCCGGTTTTTACGGTTGAATATTGCGAACGAGGAGTTATGATGTCGGGAGAGGAAATATAAGATAAAATTTTCACTATCAATTATACAATACAATATTTATTCTAATTACACAAATATGAAGAAGACAGATTTGAAGAACATAAGACTGTTGAAATCTTTAAATTAATCTTAAATGAATATTTTTACATAAATTAAATTTCTATGCTAGCGAATTTCAACACATTCGCCAAAATTATACAGGGGTAAAATACGTCTGCATGTTGGGTCTCCACTCTTGGTTCGTTTCATCTAGAATTACTAAATGAAGTTGAGTTCACATAAATGTTATACGTAAAACATAATTAATCCTCCTTCTCTTACCACTTTGTTTGAACACGTATGTACAAAGGCAATATATTTACATTATTAGTTTTCCATAATAACCACGTAATATCCTGTTAATTATTAAACACACTAATGATAGGAGCGCGCACACAAATAAAATATTGGTTAATCAAGAGAATCTTTACACTTTCAATCCAGGTATTTGTTAAAGTCAAATTTAGTTCAATTAAAACAACGATTCACAATATGATTCCACAGTATATAGGTGTCTAGATGATGAAAACTATAACAAGTGTACGACTTCACATTGTCCATGCATGTGCGTCCGCGACGCGCAGCGTATGGAAGACTCGCGATATCTACCACAATTTCCCCCGAAGATTCGCCGGACAGATCAGAACCAAGGGATGGCCCTGTAGAAGTCGCTGTAGTGGCTAGTAGAAATCACAAGTCGTCGGTCCGCACTTCACGGATTGGATGAATGCACCCCAGGATATTGATAATGGGTTGTCTCGTTGTAATGTTGAGAAATTCGGAGTAAAATTTCGACTTACTAACGCAATTTCACGGACAACTAATACGGCTGCGTGATTGAAAGTCCGAAATCACTCACACAATTTACAAGTCCAGAATCACTGTAGCTTTTGTCAGGTTATCACTTGTATTCCAAAGTTATGGTGATCTTTATCCGAAGCACAACAAATATACGTCTGCTCACATCCAGTGATGGGCACGAAGTCCTCGAATTTTTTTCATATAATGAGCTCTCCAAGAGCACAAGGGAAGCGATAAATGTCAAATGTAGTTAGTGCTGCGATCTATACTGGCGTAAAGAGAAAATGCTTATTTTGAAAAGTATAAATTGTGTATGGAAAATTATAGATAACGGTCGTCGGTAAAAGTTATGTCTGGAATTATTTATGTTTTTAATTGTTTATTTATGTTGGAATTGAGATTATCAATTCCACGCTTTTAGAGAGATTGGCATTACTGTTAATAACAGCTGAGGTTAATCGATATCAGTCAACAATGTGTCCGATCTGCAGGTTTACATTTTGCTCATCTCATTGTTCCGTCAATAGGTATTGTAAAAAAACTGATTAAAAAGTAATGCGTTGTGTTTTTAAACTATGAAAGATGTCGTAAGAAAACGTGAATTGTGATCAAAGTTTAGGTTTAAGCTAAATTTAAAAATTCTTAAAAAATTAACTATATGAAATTGAGCATTCCCACTAATTTAGCATAGAATTCAATGCACCTATGATCAGTTTACGCAATGTCCATCTTCACGTATTTCCTAGAATTAGGACGTGAGGATTGTGATTAGTGAATTGGTAGGTGAGCCTAGCTTAGATTTACTGAATGGAGAGGTATTAAGTCGGTCCTGGGACGTCGACTCGGATTAGCTCAGTTAGTAGAGCATGCGGCTGGATATCGCAAGGTCCTGTGTTCGATTCCCTGGTCCGGTTGACATTTTTCCATTCTTGTCTATCTTCTTAAAAGTTTTACGAGTTTTAATTTTCAATTTAGGCGTAATAATTAAAATTTATTTTTAAAATGTTAACATGTTTATTTATAATGTTGTTTATGGTCTACTTTATTTCATTTAGAAATAATTTTAAGGTGGCAATAACTTTAAAGGAGTTTTAAAATAATTTTTAACTCGTAATTATAATTGTATTATTAGGTTCTTATTTAACAATCTAATTTAATTAAATTGACTAGTTGGTAAATGTAAAATATAACAATTGTTATGAAATACCGTATAGGAATATGGAAATCAATAAAGAAATCTTTCCAAATATGGAACGGACGTTTACAATATATTGTAACATGAAAAGTTATACTTAACAATTCAGGCCAACTTGCGAGTTGCAATTGTTGAGGAACTGACGCAGCCCGGGCCAACAATGTAGTCTGGAGAGAGCGGGAGTCGTCATGGAGTGATTGGAGAAGCAGGTTGTGTCGGCGGGACGACGGGAGAATAACCACGCCCTGCAGATATAATTATTTTTCATGCTCTGATTGGAATTAAAACTATTAAAATCATCTTTTGGTATTTTTTGTGAAAAATACCTGGCGCCCAAAAAGGAATTAAGAAATCCTCGAATACGGAGGAACATAGGATCCGCTACAATATAAATATATAGTATAATAAATTATATATATATATATATATAGATTATATATCTAGATATATATATATATGACGTTATTCATCGTGAAATAATCTTCTGGGCAAATTTTTCACTACTGAGTATTACAGTAGCAGTTATTCGAAGAGATCTACTAAGTCTTCTCCTCTGTTATCAGTAGTGTTGCTATGCTGTAATTCAGATTTGGCATTAGCATCCATCGTGTAAATGCCCAGTACTACTAAGTGATAATAATAAGTATATACAATAAGAAAAGTACTACATAACCGAGAGAAGAAAACGTATATGAGGATAAAAACATTACTGCCATAAAACCATATGTATTAGAATTTCTTCTTCATCGGCTGCGGAGCCCATTTAGGGCCTTTGCCTACCGAGTTGACAACGCATTTTCACCTTTCAATTTTGGAGTGATGCGTGGTAACCGTATAGATTATCCAGAAATAAATTAGAAATAATAGCTATTAATTGTTTCTTCGTGCTCCCTACGCCTTTCCGCTACAACTTACTTCACTGCAATAATTTATATATTCGATTTAAATATTAAAGACCATTTCTTTTCTTTAAAAATTTACTTTATTTTGCACTGAACTATTATTTTAAAATACCACCTCTATTGTTTGTCAACTAATTCCTGTCATAATTAGTTAATTATTTTTCGACTACTTTATGTTCTTGGAGTAGACTGCTAGCACGGTTGCATGTAGACTATTCCAGACCCGAATTGTTCTCTTTAAATACGAAAATACTGGTAAATAAGTCTGCTGTGTCCTCTGTCTATTCTTACAGACCCATCCCCTTTAGAAAAATAAGTGCCGATTAGTATTTGTGTGACCTGACTAATGTACAAAATCTCTATCTCATTTTCCCCAACACCACAAAATAATTTCAATGTATAATTCTGAATTTTGTTTAGAACCAAGATGTGTTCATGCCTTTACGGGTACTAAAATTCTGTGACATACTCTAGAATAGGTTCTTTACAGTTCTATACACAACGAACTTAGACCTTATGGCTGTTTTCTTTAAAACCTTGCGTACGACGTTTAGCGCTTTCCAAGTCGCACTGGCAACTGAATTTACATGTTTTCCCCATGGTGGGTTTTCACTAAAAGCTACACCTAAATAATTGGTTATTTCTATTAATTCACCTAATTGTTGGTAATTTACACCCTCACAGTTGTTTTGCATTGTAATCCTTGTAGTTTTACTTTTAGAATAATTTATTTTCACTTTTCAATGACCTGTTAAATATCACGTTTAAATTTATTCGAAGAGCATCGACGTCGTTTGAATGTTTAATTTCCCTCTAAATAATGCAGTCGTCTGCAAAGATCAGACTGGATACCGACGGGCAAATCATTCATATGTATGCTAAAGCATTATGGCCCTAGCCCTATAACGTTCTTCCACTAATGTTCAAACTTCAAGCGGACTCATCATTCTTAAATGAAATGTTGAGGTAATAAACAAAATAAGTTTTATCCGTGAGGTAAAATTTACTATTTGGCCAGTGAAAAAACATCTAAGGGTTGAAGGAAAGTAGATAAAAAGTTGGATAGGATAAGAAATCTTTCTTAAAAGGGCGAAATTTTTCCAATAAATGTTTTTGAGACTAGAACTTCATTTCCAAATATGTTTTTGTGGAGCGTGGCATTGTTTGAATGTGAAACATGGTCAATCGCCAGTGCCTTTGAAATATGGCTCTATAGACGACGGTTGAAAGTAAGATGGCAGATCAAGCCACTAGTCACGCAGTCTTGAATTGTATTCAAAAGAGGAGAATATTATGGAGGACACTGACTAAAATAAGGAATACGCAAATAGGCCACACAGCTTTAGGCACGAAGAAAACGTTAATTTAGTATTCAAGGTGTTGTAGTAACAGCAAAAATTTCAATACAGGAATATCTAAAGTAAATCATAGTGGATAAAGGCTCAAATAGATATATGAAGAAGAAAAGATTAGCATAGGATATACTAGTATGGAGAGCAGCATCAAGCAAGCACGTGTATTACTAAATATTGCACCATAATTCAGTAATTGTTTCAATACAACTCAGAAAAGGAAATAATTTCCTTTTTTAGAGCACTAGTGGGTAATTTAAAATATTTTCAACTTCTGTTGCCGACGGGTAAATACTAGTGGTCTAACATCTGCTAGTTTAAAAAATTATCCGGTAGACTTGTTTATGTTGTGGTATTCATTCCTAAAACTGGTCTGATGCAACCCTTCATACTAAGCTTGCGCAAGCCTTTTCATTTCCTTAAAACTAGATCATCCCAATTATACTTAGCATATTCTAGCCTTGGCCTCCCTCTTCTGATTTAACCCCACACATTTCCCTCTAATGCTAATTTTACAAGACCCTCATGACTTAAAACGTGACCTTTTAATTTGTCCCTTCTCTTGGTCAACGTCCTTCACATTGTTAGCTCTTCCACTATTCTTGTTAGAACTTCCTCGTTAGTGAATCTATCAACTCATCTGATTTTCAGCATTTTCTTATAGCACCACATTTCAAAGGCTTCTATTCTTTTCCTTTATGTAACTCCTAGCGTCCGCGTTTCGAACCCCTATAGTGCCACACTCCATACGAAAATATTGAGGAACGATTTCTTAATATGCCATTACCAGTAAGTAAATTCGTCTTTTCCGCGAGAGCCTTCCTTGCCTCTGCTATCCTACCCTTTATGTCTACTATACTTCTACCATCCCTAGTTATTAAGCTCGCCAAGTAGCATTATTCCTTAACTTCCTTCAAAATACACCTTCTTAATCTAACACCCTTTCGTATTCCACTGTTCCCCGTACTATACTTCATTATCTTACTTGTCCTTCCATTAATCCTCATATTGAAATATTTCTCCAGGAACAGGTTCATGCCATTTATTGTGGTTTCCAAGTCTTCTCCTCTACTACTACAATGTCTTCGGCAAAGCGTAGGGTTTTTATTTATTCTCCTTGAATTATGATCTTTTTCCATATTCCGTTTTAACTTTTTTCAACGCTTGCTCTATATTTACGTTAAAAGCCTAGGCGACAGACTGCATCCTCGCTTACTTATTTCTTAATTTCTGCTTTCTATTCTTGATCTTCAATTATAATTACTGCTGACTGCCTTCTGTAGAGGTTATGCGTATGCCTTATTTTTCGATATTTTATTCATGTCCTCTTCAAAATCATTAATAGTGTTTTACAGTTCACATTATCCAAAATATTTTTCTAAATCTACAAATGCCGTGAACGTAGGCCGGATTTTTCTTATCCTGTCTTCTAAAATTAGAGGCAAAGGCAGTATTCTTCTCTTGTCCCTACATTCCTCCTAAAACCTAACTGATCTTCTCCTAACTCGCATTTTATTTGACGTTCTATCCTTCTATATACTAATTTTGGTTGACTTATCTTTTGAAAAATATATATTATCTTCCCTGTAGTCTATCGTTAAATTTTACGACTTTTTTCATCTTTGTCCGAAGCAACGCATAACAACATTAATTTAATTCATACTAAATTTATCTTCATTACACCTTTTTGTAAACGTTTTAATTGTACACTTATAAACTTATTTTCCCATAAAGAACTACTTTTTTCGAATATAAGAATGATTTTTATTCGTTTTAATTTAAGTTCAAAGTGACAACGTCTAGGCACGATATTGTCTACAGGAAGCAATAAGTGAGACTTAAAAGTAACGCTCTCCGCATATTGTCGCATATTTCATTTCACGAAGCACTAGACCTTGTTCTTCGGGCTCTGACATTGTCACAGTACTGTTTTATTAACTGCTCTGTTTCTTTCTATCTCCAATCCACGCATTCACTGTCTGCAGCTTCGGCTTTCCTTGAAATCCCTGGTGATGTTTTAGTTTTCTCTGAAGCGGTGCGCTCCTGGATATTTGTACAGGTGATATCTTCCTGTAGTCACATCCCAATTAACCCAAGCAAAAAATAAGGTAAAATCCTATTCGTCAACAATGTTGATTTAAATCGTGTCTTATAAGATTAAAAATGAATATATTATCGGTATTTAATATCGTCCATATTCACTGTTCCCTTTCACCGGACTTAGGATTTTCCTTCAGTAAACAGATCTATTTGTTAAAAATAAATCCTTTGACAT
The DNA here is from genome assembly GCA_034510155.1 of Eucriotettix oculatus. Taxonomy (NCBI): domain Eukaryota; kingdom Metazoa; phylum Arthropoda; class Insecta; order Orthoptera; family Tetrigidae; genus Eucriotettix; species Eucriotettix oculatus. The sequence continues at coordinate 196,241,373 of CM067376.1, read as the reverse complement.
TATAAAAAATATAATTGGGTGTCAAATCGTAGACGTAACATCCTCATTTCATTTAACGATACTCAATTCTAAATTTGAGAATTATTATATACATTTATCTCCAAAAGTAATTTGATATCAGCTTGTCAAATGTGTAATTAAGCTGAATGGCAGTTTTAGAGGAATATTTTCTTCATAAAGTGGATAAAAACAGACTATTCGCCTCGTGAAACGTCTCAATGATAATTCATTCTTCCATTTTGCATTCAAAAGGTATAGATAGTATTGCAGATGTCTAGAAATCAACGATATCATTGATAATAAAGTGATTAATTACAATTATATAATTCAAAAGTAAGTGCAAATTGCCCTGACGCTTCTTTATATTGCAAGGCTCAATCATGTCCATCCAAATTATACGACGTCCTGCATATTTATTAACTAATTAGGAAATATCATTTCTTAAATATAATGTTAGTCATTTCTATTTCTAGTAAACAGACAAGTATCTTTTTCTTATGAATATAATTGACAGTTTATGTGTGTTTTTGTAAAACAATATAATTATTACAGATAGACTCTGGAACACAATTGTTATAATCTTTAAGAATACAATTATCTCTGACATTTTCTTCTTCGTTGGCTCTGCAGCCCATTAAGGGCGTTGGCCTACCAGGACGACTGTGGACTTTCATAATTCTGAGTTATCTAAATTAAAAAATATAATCTACAGAATACTATGTAGAAACGTTTCTCGGGTTTCCAACCGGGTAGTCTCAGTAAACAGCTGAAGCCTGGAAGATGACGGAGTTGCTATCTGTCGAAACGTCGCTGTTTACTGAGACTACCCGGTTGGAAACCCGAGAAACGTTTCTACATATTCTTCACCGGGAAAGCCTTCGTTCTTTAATTACAGAATACTAGTTAACAGACCAAATTTTGAATACATATTTAAGATTATTTTAATTATATTGAGAATCAGATAAGAATGAGTAAGATTAAAAACCATAGTTCTTTCTGATTTATAGGATGATGACATAAAAAGTTTAGCACTCTACGACATAAATGCAACTAAGTAAAACGTAATTTGTTATTTAAACGACCAATATTAACTTAAAGAAAATTAAGTGAACTACATTTTTCGAGTTCAAACGGAAATTTAATATTAGAACAATAGTTATTAAAAACACTCAGTAAATCATTCAATTTGTCAGAAGGAATTATACAGAACTAATCACCAACAAACCTATAATAAGCCGACGGCTTGAATTTAAAGCATTTCAAGACATGAATTTTCTAAGTTTCGCATGTCAATTTCAGCAAAAACCGGAGATAATGAGGAACCCAAGGGAAAATATCATCACTCTCCCATTATTAAACACATTTTGGAACAAGACCATTCTTTTAATTTTGATAATACTATTGGTTTCTTCAAAATCCTTAATAGCGTGTTCCAGTTCACATTATCAAACGTTTTTTAAAAATCTACAAATGCCATGAACGTAGGTCAGTTTTTTCGTATCCTGTCTTCTAAAATTAATCGCAAAGTCAATATTGCTTCGCTTTTCCCTATATTCTTCCTAAAGCAAAAATGATATTCTCCTAACTCGCATTCTATTTGACGTTCCATTCTCCTATATACTATTTTCGTTAATATTTTGCATGCATGGGATACTAAACTAATTGTCGTGTGCTGGTCGCATCTATCAGGCCCAGCCGTTTTTGGTATGGGTATAATTATGTTTTCACTAAAATTTTCTGGGATTCTTCCTGTTTCGTATATTTTGCAAAATATCCTGAATAGCCATGAAACTGCTTCTTCGCCCGATGCTCTTATCAACTCTGCTGGAATGTTATCAATTCCTGGCGCTTTACCATAACTCAGGTCTTTCAACCATGGCCCTATCAAACTCTGACCTTAAAATTTTGTCCCCCAACTCTTCGTCATCCACCTCCTCTTCTTCTTCTATTACTGACTGATCTAGATTTCCACCATGATACAGCTCTTATAGATATTCCTTCCACCTTTCAGCTTTTTCTTCTTTTTCTATAATTTGCTTCCCATCCGATCTCCTGTATTCGTGCTAATATTTTTCCTCTCGCCAAATGATTCTTTGATTTTTCTATAAGCTGCGTCTATTTTCCCTTTCACCATGAAATCTTCAACCGTTTTTCGTTTCTCTCGTAGCCAAGCCTGTTTGGCTGATTTGCACTTCCTATCTATTTCATTCTTCAAACGTCTGTACTGTTCTTTACCATTTTCATCCCTCGTATTTTTATATTTACGCCTTTCGTTAATCATTTTTATTATTTCTTGTCTTATCCACACTTTCCTATTGGATTGAGCTATTCTTCCTATTTTTTCTTCTGCTGCTCTAGTCATTTCTTCCTTTAAGAGTGCCCACTTCTCTTCTATATATTTTTTTTCTTACTCTATTAATCTACTCTGAAGCACGACCTGTTGTTGAAGTTTTTCTATTTCCCATTTGGCTTTCAGCTGCATTTGTTGCAGATAAACAGTCATAGACCTTTAGCATCTGCTTATATCTATACTAAAAAGCACACATACACAAGAAAAGCAAGAAATATACCTACATTTTCGGAGAAACCATTCACTAGCACCCAACCCCGCAACTCGTCTGGGCGCCATCTCCCTTACCTTGTAACTCAAAATATAAATAAAATAATGAAATTAGTCAGTCTTAGTATTACACATAAAATACATCGAATGGCCAAAAGACAGATATGAAAGAATTTTAATTCAAAATAAGACGTTTTGTCCCCATCTTTCTACAATAATTATTCAATTATATTAATTTTTATTGTTGTAAGAACTAGAGAGATCCAGTAAGTTGGTGGTGAAGCATCTTATATTGAATTAGAATTCTTATATGTATGACTTTAATCCATTCATTGTGTTTTATTTAAAATATTTCCAATGTTTATTATACTTAAATGGAGGCGTATTTTTCGAGGTTAATGGTTCCAATCCCTATCTTAACTGTTTATAAATGAGTACGTTACTCCCTTTGTTTAATTTTAAAATAGTGATCGCTTCTACAAACATAATTTTCTGGGCTTGTAAGTTGCTGTGATTCACTCCAGTTGAAGTTAATTGATGTAAATGTTTTAAAGAAATCGTAAATCCTAGTATTCTTACTCGACGTTTGAGTTCCTTTTTCCATATTTCTACGTCGCCCTGTATGAATCCCAGTAAATCATTCTTTTTCCATAATGGTTCTGATCAATATTTGGTAAATTATTTTCTTATTTCCCTCTTTATAAAATGCACTCATTACCTGTCACATAATTAATACGAACACTCCGGCCTAACTGTTTTTTCTTCAGAATTACACCGCCATATTGCAATTACTCGTTTGCTCTATTTTTTATTTTATATAATTTAATAAACCGGTAACAATAAAGTAAAAAAATTAATTATGCAACTAACAAAAATGCAAGTATACAATTTCCCTGTTGACTGTTCCTACATTCAAGACTTCGTCGAGTATGTTTGTTAATATTCTGATCCGATTGATGTCTCGGTGTACAGTAAAAAATTCCACAAAAGGTGTAATATGTAAGTTTATTGCCTCTGACATCTTATATGTACGCAAAGATATATAATTGTTATTATAAATAATATAATAATAAGATTAATCTGGCTTAATTTTATAAATGAACACAATAAAGAACCTGGATGTTGCTGGAGAACACGAAATTTCTGTTAATGTGCTATCAATGAACAAAAGAGGTTACGAAAGTTGGGAAAGAAACGTCTTATTTTTAATTTAATTTCTTCTATTTTGGCCGTTTATTGTGCTTATTTACATTTAATTACTACAGGCGTTTTTAGCAAACAGTCATCAAGGATTAGAATTTTGTCTACAGGTTGTGGTTTATAGTTAAATAACGATAAAAATATTATTATAACACTGTATTCATCATTTTAATTCCGAATATACTTACATTTCTCCTCTCTTTCTTAAAAGCAGTTTTGTTAAATTTTTTAGTCAAACACTCGATTCTTTAAAAATTAATGTTTCAATTAATTTTCTACATACACAAATACAATTATAATGTTACTATATATCTCATTTGAAATTTAGCGAATTTTTGTCCATAATTTATTGCGTGCTGTTAGGTAGCTTGTGCATTTGCCCGGGATCATGAACTCCCAAGCTACAAACTCGCACCTGGGTTCAACCACAGCTTCCTCGCCTTCACACTCTGTGGTTTGTAGGCACTGCGGCTGACGTAATATCTCAAGTAACTTTTCAGAACCCGAGACATATTCTACCCATTTGCCCCTCCCTGGTCCGCAGAGATCTCCACGATAAATTAATCCCTCAGTAGTCTTTAATCTTTGAGAATACCACATGCAGAACTTTCCGCCGAAGGCGAATGAACCTTTGGTTCTTTAACGGTTACATTCATTGTACCAATAAGCTATATATATATATATATATATATATATATATATATATATATATATGTACAAAGTGCCTACCATCCATGAACCTCAGGTAAGTCACCTACTTTCTATCTTTCTTCCCTTTACTTATTAATTGTTATATATATATGGTCGTAATTTATGTACGCGAAAAACTATCGAACGTCTGCACCAAATTGGATAATTCTTTTTTTGTTTGGTTCATTATTGACGGAACAAGTTTTTTATAAAAGCAAATTTTTAAAAGTCATACAGAAAAGTTTCAACATCTCATAATATGAAAATGTTCTACGGAAAAGCTCCCTTATACCTCGCATTTCAATCTCCAAAATTGATGTGGGTTGCCTATACTCTTGACCTGTTTATGCTCCGAAACGGCTCAACGGATTTCAATGAAAATTTCAGGGACTGAAACAGGAATTTTAACTTAAACGTTTCGTGTATGTTTCATTTAGATACCTTGCAGAGCTCAGAAGGTATTAATGAAAATATTTATAAATCCATTGAATTGCCGCGAGGGTGGAGGCGTAAAAATCAACTGCGAGTTAAAACACCATTAATCCCATTAACTGTGTTATTATAAGCGTAATTTTGCCAGAAATTGAGAGAGGGGGAGAAAGAGGGTGGTGAGAAATATCATTCAATCTATTGTTGCTCAAAACCAACTGCGACCGTTTCCCGTGAAGCAATCTTAAGCTCAACCACTGAGTTCGACGGACTTGTTCATTCAGCATTTATATATTAACATTCATTCCCATTCAATTACCGTTTCTTTCGCGACAGCAAATTTTGTGTGTGTTCGTGTGTTTTGATGTATTTATCGTCGTGCTATTTATTGTTAGTGAAAATAAAATGCCACCAGTGAGGCGTGAAAATATCGGTTGGCGTACGTGTAACGCAAGTCGAGTTCATAATCTACCGTCGGGTTCAGGCGAGAGGCGACACAACATACGGTCAAACTTAACAATTATCTATGAACGTTTGGCGTGTAGCTTCCTAGGCGAAGGAGTGGAATTGTTGTATGTAATAGAGGCTCATATTTTAGACGAAAAAGGATTCAGAAGTCAATTACTTTTATAGTGTTTTCACCAACAATATTTGTGTATAATTTCCCCTTGCAGCATTTGAGAGGGGGGGGGGGTTGAAACTGGGCCATATGAAAATAACAAGGAAATTATCAATTTTGGGGTCGAAAGAGGTGTAATGGGGGTCGCTATGTTACATAACGACCTTTAATATGCGATTTAAGTAAAAAATTCATACCCTAAGTAAATTTCATTCTGTCAAAGTACCGAAAACATTTTTATCCCTGTTATTGTACCGGGAGTATTATTGACCGACGAGACACTGGGAGTGTATTTGATGTTCATATTTTGACGTTTTGGATGCCAGTTTAGTCATGTGTTGACTAAGAATTAAATAATGCACCGAGATAATATAAATAAATACCCGGGCAGCGCTCTCTCTCCAGCTAATAATATTAAGAATTATTAAAAAAGATAGTACTAATTATCATGTTTTACTCTGAATTCAACGGATACAGAGAAGCACCTGGCGTGGTCATGCTTCTTAAAATTAAGATGCATAATTATTACAAAATTACGACAATACCTTAACACGGGTAAATATGTTTCAGTATGAATTGGAATTAATCACAAGTACACCTTTCGTCAGTTATATTGAGAATTGATTGGACAAATAATAATAATAATAGTTTATTGCCAGAAAACGAGATAGGTACATAACTTTTTTACTATACTAGCCGGTGATCGGTGTTATCTGGATATTTATTTGAATTAGCCCGGCCCTGTATTTAATTCTACAGTAACCTTTTTGGCCACTAGTAACAATTAGTCTTCAGACAAAAATATTTAAGTATTTTTTAAACTTTAAATAACAGAACCATCGATACAACAAATCTACGTATCACTCAACTTTACATCCATGCATGTATGTCTTAATCCGACAGTGCTATTTACAAGTCTCAAGCAACACGAGTACAAAATTTAGTTGAAATTGTGCTTTTGCGTATGCGGAACATACGAAATTTGTCATTTTCTTACTAATAAACCACAAATTTTAGGTATCAGAAGAAAATAGTTGATACACATATTTGATTTTTTAGCGTGAAATAATTTATGAGTTTGAAAATGTTTTATAGTAATAATGCGTTTTAAGTTATTGATAAATATGTAAAAATATTTTATAAGTTACAGTATCCTCACACAAGGCTCCATATAAGTAGAAAGACCGCGAAGGCTTAAACTCAATTTTATTTATTAGATTAGGAAAATAATTGAATCAAAATATTCAGCTGGCCAGTTTTACAGACACTAAGAACAAGATAACTGAAGTTACAACGTTTCTACCACCAATCGCTGTGCGTTCCCAAATACAACATAAACTCAACTAAGGTATATTTTAAAGGTGATTATCAAACAACTGATTCAAATTTTCCTGTACGACAGCGTCGTATTAATTTTATCGAGATAGCAAATAAAGAGGTTTTCATCACAACAGTACAATTATGCAGTTTATCCATTGCTATTGCTTCTCAAATTCGTAGCCCATACCATAATCGTTACGAAAACTTACAGTTTCCTTTATATTTTATGTACGTTTTCGTTCGCGCGGTAATTGGACAATTAGCTCTTTTTATTTTGTCCTCAAAACGAAACAAGAGGTACTGAATTTTGATAGCGTATACATTGAATGTATAAAAAGTGCAGTATCATTTACGTATCTATTTTATTTTTGGTATCGAAGCATATAAATTACATTTTTTTAACAATTCTGTAGTTTATACGTGGCAGAGACAATCTGGTAGCTGTACTTTGAGATTGCTGTTGATTTCAGGGTATTTTTCCTCACCACTATCTAAAAGAATTCTACAAAATTCTGTTACTCCTGACTCTGTTTGCATATTTTATTTGTTTTAAAACATTCTTAAAATTTACCTGACATGTAAAATAAAATCATACATCGTATTGATGACCCATAGAAGTTTATTATGTCGCAGGGAGTTAGCTCTCTGCCAACGGTAGGTCAGTTACGGTGTGAAATGTTTATAATTTAAATTATATATAATATTATAGATCAAGAGTATAGGCAATCAGTATTCACTTATCGAAAATATCGATGCGCGTATGGACCGCGAAACCTTTCCAGTACAATATTTTGTACTATTTTATTATAATATCTTCTGAATACTGAAATATATATGTAAATGAACCATGCACGAAAATTAAAGTGAAAACTCCGATTTTAAACCCTCAAATTTCTATTTAAATCCATTGAGCCGTTTCGGACCTTATTCGAGACAAACGTGCAGACAAACGAACAATTTAATTTTATTTACTGGTATAGATGACACTTTATAATAATAATAATAATACTAATACGTTTAGATATGTACAGGGATATTGTAATCAACATATTATTTTCCTCTAAACACAGCTCTACAAATATAAATTTTACATTTCACATGTTTAGTTAACAAACAGGCTCCTGAGATATTTTGAGGCCTAGGACCACGATACATTTTTGAATACAAAATATTATTTCAAATTGTTTTTTACTTCTAATTAAGTAAATCCCTTCCCACTTTGTCTGATGCGCGATTAACTTGAACGTCCATAATTGTTTTTCCATTATCCCATAGTTATATAAATGAATTATTGACGAAAAGTATTAATGAACTCAGGACCCACGCGTGTAGTCAGAGATTTCTAGAGCGTAATAGGCACGTGGGAATGGTACGTTCAAGGATGTCGAAACATTGAATAAGTTAAATCATTCAACAACGTGATTCACAAATTTCATTAGGAAGTTCGTTGACATTTATTTATGTTTCTTTAAAGAGTAATATGTTTATTAATTTTGTAATAAAGAAATAATTTGTGTGCATTGTCTATTACTGTTCGTATTTCAATATGTGGCCCTCGAAAGATGAATCAGGTTGGTCATCTGTGATCTAAAGCGTATTATGTTTTTCTCGCAGGTGTTCGTCGTGCGACAGCCTGTTCCCTTCTTTAGAGGCTCTCCAGCAGCACAGGCAGCAGTTACAGCACTGGTCTGGAATGAGCACCATAACAACCAGCAGCACTAGTTCCAGTTCAGGAGAAGACACAACCGACGACACTGTTTCCAGCGAAGAGCTGGAGCGACTCCTGTGATGCACCACATATCACCGTCACAGACAACCCTCTTCCCAAACTTCTTCCCTTCAATTCAAATACAACCATAAACAATGGATAAGTATTAAAAGTATTTCCCCCCGATTCATATCTTGTATTCAATGAGATGTACTTGTGGTACTATTTTTAAAAAAAAGATAATTTTAAATGCAAATGAACCACAACGACGAGAGAAGATTTATATCTTGTAAAAAGTTATATTTATATCTGAAATGGTTTAACACTATCATTACTTCTGTAATATATTCTGTAAAAACATTGGATGGAATAAATTGCAATTTCAATGTGTTGTTTGATTATTGTTACCTATCTGTTCTAAGTTTACATTAGGCTAAATGTAATTTTGTTTTAGAAACGCACTTCCAATCTTGGAAACTGCAAACTGTAATGATTTTTCAACGAAAAATACTGTTATATGAACTGCGCTCAAGTCAGATGTCATAAATTATCTTAGAAAAATAAAAAAAATGATTTGAACCCATACATCTCGGTGAATAAATTTATTTTAATGGATATAATATTTAACTTCAGTGAATATATTTTCTGAAAACTTTGACCCAAAAGAAGACAAATAGAAGAAACAGTGTTACCTGACAGAATGTAAGAGGGAGAATCAAAAGAAATATTATATTTTAAAACAATTTACTAATTGTGCCGATGAAACAAACCTCTATCTTTTTTCGACACAGTCTTCTCCACTATCAATGCATGTCTGCCAATGTTTCGGAAGTACCTGACTTCCCGCGGGATTTTTTTTTTTTTTTGCTGGGCATATTGTCATCGGAACGAAATTTCGTCCCCCAAAGTGTTTCTTTTACGGGTCCAAGCACATTGAAATCATTTGCGGGCGAGTATGGTGGATGCAGAATACATTGATACCACGTGTCTGCAATTGTCACAACAGTTACATATGCGCATGAGGCCGTGCATTGTCATGTTACTGAAGGGCACCGTTCGATAGCAATCCACGTCATTTTGTTCTAATGGAAGGCCGAAAATAATCCGTCACGGCGTGTAGTGATCAAAGAGGACGCCTATTCCGTCTTAAAATTGGGTTAGCCTAACCTTTCCTGCTAATGGCACACCATTTGTGAACTTCCTATACCATTAATACGCTTACTCCTGTGACTAGCAAGCACCCTATAGTGGACACTATATTATTAGCTTATATAATTCCTCATAAATCGTTCGCTCAAGGTTGTTCTTACTACAAAATATTACTGTTCTGAACTAGATTGTCTTCCTCATAATGTTATGAGTAATGGGTCTACAGACATCACAGCATTTTACGTGAGCGTATTGGAAATAACAGATATGAACGCAGGCAAGCAATAATCAAGAAAAGCCAACAATCATGCATGTTGGAATAACATTGATTACGGTTGCGACAAATTATGGAGGCACATGTTTAGTAAAACAGTAATTCTAATAAAATTAGTTCTTCCCGCGAAATAATTAAAAACCTGATACCAATAAGCTGTTGTAGAAAGCGACATAGAATCACGTAAAACACCAAATTTGTTCATGGCATTACTTTCAATAATGAGTTATTTAGAACGTCAAACTAGTAAATAAATAAACGGCAACCATATGTACGTGACTATATTATTAGCAGATATTCCATCATTAACTTAATAGAGATACAAGTTTTACGTTTTGTGCAAGTTCTGGGAATTTATTTGTATATTTATTCGGGAAAACTTAGCATGCATAACTAGCTGCGACAGCTGCTGTTCCAACTTGTTTACACAACAATTGGGCAGTGAAGAGCTCCGTAACACATACAAATATGCAAATTATAGTTAACAACCCGATCCTTCACTACTAAATAAAATAGGAATACGCTTTATTCTTCATTGCCAGGCAAACAATAATTTTATATATGATACCCAGAAGTAACAAAGAAAAAAAGTTAACTTAAAAAAAAATTGAGTCCGATAAAAGTATATATTCAGGTACTATTCTATATATATATATATATATACATATTGTTGACCCTGGCTAAGTCTACCATTCATAACAAATTCTTCGTCCTTATATTAACTGCCCTTGAAGTACGAAAATATCAGGGACGAGGATAACAGCACCCCGAGAATAAATAGTAGGCGACTAACAAAAGGTGCGAAGGAGCATTTTATTGAAAATTTTTGGGCGTCAGCGAAACTCTAATTGAGGCTCGCACGATTTTAATTACAATGCAAAAACAATGTTTACAGGTTGCCTGCTTATTAAATAATTTTTGACTCCAGTACATACACCACCTAAAACAAGTGAAGGTGTCTCGGCATGTGAGAAGTTTAATGAAAGAAAACCAGAGAGTGCGAGACATTCCCGTCATAATCAGGTGAGCCCCGCAGTCACTCTGGGGTGAAGCGCCTGCGAGAAAACTCCCGCAGGCTCATCTCCTACAGTCAATAAAATCTTCTTTTTCAAAATATGGTCAGAAATTTTCAAGTAAAATGATTGCTCAGGAATGATTTCACCTGAGCATAGATGCTGTATCCCAAGAAATCCTTCCGCAGATGAAAAAGAGTGAGGTATAAAATGCAATCGGGTATACTCACAGGTGAACCTCTGTAAATAATAATAAATGTGAACACTAAAATACGAAGAACAAGGTGCGATACCAAAAGATATGTAACCTAAGTAACATATGAACAACTTGTGAGAATTTAATCTAATAATAATAAAATGCATGGGGGATTATTAAACGTCTAAAAACGTAAAAAATCAAGAAAATAGCACGAATTGAGTTAGATAGTTAAAATAATGTCAAGGAAAATATAAATTGAGGGCACTAGTGTCAAAACTGGGTGGAGCCTATGTTGGAAGAGTCTGGAGAGATTTCAATAATTACAGATCAAATGCGCATAAAACTAATCAGAATTTTGTGCAAGTAGGGCCAGGTCATAGGAAGGAAAAAGTAAAACAGCTAGGTTGGGAGGTTTGTCAGAAAGGAGGGAGAAAGCAAGACTGCATTTGCTATTCAAAGCTTATACGGGGCAAAAACCATGGATTGGAATTAGCTACAAAATGCAAAAGCCCAGTTATATAGGTAGATAGGATCACCAATTCAAAGTGAAAGATAGAAAACAAAAAACAGATGTTGGAAAATTCTCATTCCTAAATAGGATTATCAACGACTGGAATAATTTACCTGTGGGGGTGTTTGGAGGAAATCCTCTACAAGAAAATAAATTTAGGTCAAGTCTGAAAAAACGTGTGAATTGAAGTGGATATTTTTTAATATAAATGTGTTTCCGAATATAAAAAACTAAAGTGAAGTGAAGTGTTTCTCTTTTCTCTTTCAGGGCATCCACAGAACATGATTATCTTTCTTTAGTTTATAATTATGTATATTTAATTATGTATCTGCCACCGGGCTTGCGCCCAATTGTAGATTATTAACAAATACAATTCATTTTTGGGATAGAGAAATAGACAATGTAAAAGAATATAAAGATGTCATTGATCAAGTTATCTGTAACTTTGACCATCTGTTTACCTCCCACGAAAAATATGAAGTTGTGGAGTGCGACCTTAATTACAATAATATGCAAGATGAGCAATGATAAAAACAATAATTAAAATGGTGTTACTATTTACACACGTTGATACCAAACAGCTGATTGCAGCAAATACCCGAATTCAGCTATGGACTCGGAATATGTGGCGAACTCGGCAGACTTGAACAAGTGGTCAGTAAAAGTTCATAAAATATTCAAGAACAAATTCACCTGAGTAGCAATGGTGCAGCTTCCAAAGAAATCGACTGAGTCATCACTAGCGTGGGCATTGAAGTCCCTGGAATTCCCGGCTGGATTTCGGACAGGCTGGTGATGATTCAGAGGTGGCTGCTGCCCCTCGGATTTATCGATAGAAGTAAGGCGCTATCGCAGTCCAGCGGTGGAGAGCACAGGTGCTTATCGCTAAATTTGGCTACCAAACCCGACATGTGGAACTTTCTTGGACTTCGTGAAATTTTTCTAAGTCCCACTCGGACCCCTCACTATTAGTTTCTTGAACGCAACGACAAACGCCACTCCCCTCCGGCGCTTCGCGATGAAGTTTTATATCTTAGTAAATTAGATAGTAAATGATGAAATAGTTTTCTACGTCTATTGGTATAAAAAAGATGGTTAGATAATTAAAATAACGTTAATAAAATAATAAATTGAGGGAACGGCAATCGAAATAGGGCGATGCCTATGTTGGTAGATTCTGGAAATATTTCAATAATTACAGATCAACTGCGTAGAAAACTAATAAAATTCATTCTTGAGATACGGAACTCGACAATGTGAAAAATATAATGAAGCAATTGATCTGTAACTCTGGCTATCTGTTTTTCGCGAAAATTATATTTACTGAAAAAATAATTACAATTGAAAGTAAGAGAAATATTTTGGATAGAAATGGGATGAACATAAAAAATCTTTAGAAAAGTATTCGGAAACGAAATATTGAAAATAGAGGGTAATTTTAGAAAATTAGAGACAGAAGAAATTCGATTATTAATGAAGAAATTCTATTTTTGGATAAAGAATTGATAAGAAAAATTGAAACTAACAAAACTTCTGACGCAATGGCGATCACTGGTGCGTCACAATATATATGTATGGTACCTGGATATTTAATTTGTCTTTATTTATGTATACATTTAAATTGGAAGAAAATTTCGATGTGCTGTGCGAAGAATAAAAAACTTGTAACTTTTTATTTATAGAAATGGATGATTTTGAATAAAGACTATTTAAGCATAGTTAACAAAATTTTATAATTAAAATCGATATTTAGTTGATCTTTGTTAGCTTTCATCCATAACAATACTTTCTCTCAGGGGTGAGAAGTGGGATAATCACGAAAATATGGGCACCAAGAACATTTTATAATTAAAAAATTAGAGGAGGAAAACATGAAAGTTTTACGACACCAAGCTACAGTTGGTCTCGCTTCCTGCCGTCAATCTGAAGGTCCGCTAATTCGATGGTGGGCTGTTGACTGTTTGTCATTCGGGGGTGTGGATAACTAGGAATCCCTTTCAAGCGTAGTGTGTTGACTGCTCAACGAATATACCCCAAAGCAAATGAACAGCATGAGTATCTGTATGATTGAATAATTATTTGGCCTGAAGATAACTAAACTAGCAAACCGTTTGTCCATAACGATCGAAAAATTGCTTGACTATAACTGAATATCCGAAAAATGATTGTCCTCCTGACCAAGAAGTACTTCGGTTTTCGTCTCCGCACTTGAAATTTCACCCTCGTGCAAGAAGTAGGAGAGATTTTTCCTATGCCTGTCATCGAAAATCTGGCGTGAGTTCTCAGCTGGAAATTTCCTCGCGTAAAGGAATGGATTGCAAACATACCTAAATATTCAGGAAGAAACAAATGTCTGTTGTTTTCCTACTTTCGTACATGCAGGGGTAAAGTGTCCGCTTTGTGCATTTCTTAACAAAAGGCTCTGTATTTCATTTAGGACACCGGAGAGATAGTTGGGCATTCAAGCCAGGTCTCCGAACTGACAAGATATTTGTACTGTAATATCTTTCTATCATGGTCGTTAACGAACGTATTTAGGCAAGTCCAATGAATTAATGTGCAAACCTTCATGTTTCCTTTCTGTTCAATACTATGTCCCGTAATTCATCATATGAATAGCCAATCGCGTTTATTCATTTTCACGGCTACGTCTAGCTTGGATTGAACGTCTGTTACATACTATATACCAAATCTATTAATATTAAAGAAATTTAATATAAAAACTATATTGAATGACGATGTTATACGCAATCACGTACCACATATAAACAGGTTACTTGATTTTATTCAGGACGAAAGTACATACATATATTGATGAATACATTATGCCTATACACTCTTAAACTTTTGCATCAATGTCAATAAACTCGGTACTCATGTCATGATCTGGAAACTAACACCATAGAGGTAAGCTAGTGCTAGGACACAGTTGTGTTGTTTATTGCGAAAAATTGTGATTTAAAATCGTATCAATAGAGTTGGATATTTTTGAGTTAAATAGTTCACTTAGAGTCAGTTAAATTCTAAATTGTTAAATAAAATTGAAGGTGACTGTCTCTGTCTGACTGACTGTGTCTGTTTGTTTGCCTTGAATAGGCTCCTCAACGGCTCAACGGATTTCAATTAAAATTTGAGGGTTTAAAAACAGGAGATTTAACTTAAATATTACTACACACACACACACACACATATATATATATATATATATATATATATATATATATTGTAATATCCGTTTTCTGGGAATAAAACATTAATTTATCAATTGAAAATATTTTAATCAATTTGAAAATTTTACATTTATCAATTTATGGTGATTACATGAGCCATTATCTCAGGGGATTTTGGGTCTCTCGAGAAGTGGAGTATGCAGTTACTGAAAAAAAAAATCATTTAAATATTATTCAATCAGCACAATGAGCAAGTTTCACAGCTTTTAAGAACTTACAATTACTGGGTCTACAAACATCCAACTTCACGAATGTTTCCGCGTCTGTCTGGCGTCTTGCAGGATTTTTACACCGATGAAGGTAGTATGAACCAGGCCCAACTCATCTGCTCTCTAGAGTCATCTGCTTTTTGATCCGTCGTCCGTCCTCTTCGCAACTCATCTGTCTTTTATCTAAAACTCAATTCGTCGTCCGTCTTCTCCGCAACTCATCTGATCTCTGACACCATTTGACCACATCTGACCACGTCTGACAGATCCGTCCTCTCCGCAACTCATCTGCCCTCTGACCTTGAGCCACCCATCGGCTTTCCCCGCCATCGGTTTTCTTACACAATTCAGGGGTTCCCCGCAATTGGTTCTTCACAAAATTCCGGGGTCCCCCGCCAGCGGTTTATTTCATAAAACTCCGGGGTCCCCCGACATTTTTTTTACACACGCCCCGAGGGAGTTTCCCGCGGGGGATCCCCATCGTGGGTTCACCCGCTTTCAGCCAACTTGACATTGTTGTTGGCCTCGCTTGTCGCGCACAAAACTTAAAACGTAATAACCTCTTGTTGTAGGCCGAACTGCGCCTTATAACGCCACAATATCACCAAAATCCGCGTTTTTTCATTACATTGCATATATATATTGTAATGTAAAAATGCAGGTGCCTGCTTATTTTGTTATATATTTTAATTTTAAGGTACAAATAGGATATAACTTTAATTAATTTAATGTTGTAATGTGAAGGGGATTCGGGAACATTTCTCAGGAATTGTTGCCATTGTAAAGTGCAGTTGGGCCTACAATGAAGAAAGTTTTGTGCGTCGACAATAGCTGCCAACAACAATGAAAGACACAAATTATCTAAAAGTGTGTGAAGTCCCACGGGGAACTCCAGGGGCGTGGGTGAAGTCCTGCAGGGGAAATTCGGTGGCGTAGGAACTTACTAGAAAAGTTTCCATTGGAGTGATGTTCTGATTGGCCAGTTTTGAGGTCGGGAGGCTGAGACTCGAAAGAGAATTTAAAAAGGCAGACGAGTTGGACCTGGAGGATCAGACGGGACGGTGATGTGAGAGGAGTTGGACCTGGGGAAGCAGACGAGTTGGACCTGGAAGGTGCGCGTCTAGTTGCACGTGGCCAGTAAATACATCGAGACGAGGATCTCCTGGCTGTGGGAGAGGATTACACGACATTCCTGGATGGAAAGCAGCAGCAAGGCGTACCTAAAAACTGAGAAACGTGGATGCATACGTGAGGTTGAATGTTTGTTGGCCTAATAATTTTCGGTAAATCCAATGTAGCTGTGAAACTTGCTCATTTTGTTGATTACATAAAAATCTAAATGATATTCTTCTATTTTTCAGTAACTGCGTACTTCATTTCTCGAAAGACTCAAAATCCCTTGAGATATTGTTTCGTTAAATATTGTACAGATGAAATTCGTAAGTTAAAAGTTGTCATACCATTTAAATTTGTTATTTAAATAATCTTAAACCTATCCCATGAATAGGATATTACAATATATATATTCCTTCTTTACATACGCACATTCAAGTCTTTAAAAGGTAAATGCGGGTTGCCTACACTCTTGATCTGTTTATGCTCCGAAATGAAAGTGTAACTGTGATGTACTCATGCTTTGTCATGTCGTTAATTTTAAACTGTATTTCAAAATAATCATATCAACTTTAAAGTTCCTCGGGAGCTCTCCATGAATTAATTACACCCCTAACTGGTCTACTATTGAATTTTCTTTTCATTTAACCGAAGAACTGAAAATAATGAATTTTGCTAATTACAAACACAAAATGTATAATTATAGTATCGCTAAGGTTTATTAAAAAGAGATATTGCAATCATAAATTTCGAAATTTAAACTCAATTAAATTCCCAGCCACCATAATACAACGAATTCAACGTAAACTTTTTGCAGGTTCGAAAAGTTCTGCAACTCAATTTATGTTAGAAAAATGTTTTTATCTATTCTAAAAATTCTCAAGGGAAATAAGAGACTCTGAATCACATTTAGACTTCTAGCTTTGCGCATTAAAATAACTAATGTTGATAAAGAATTTTAATATATTTATGTATGCTTCCTGTTATAGATCTATAGATATGTATAATAAGGTACCGCAGTACCAGATTCTGTCGTCAACATGTATTTACATCGTAAATAATTTAATTTTGTGTTTATTGGTACTTTAATTATTTCAGTTGAGATGTCAAATTTATATTACTAAACGTATTTATGGTCTGTTAGAAATATGTTTTAATTACCGTTAGCTTTAGTTTTAATTAGTTATTAAAATAATAGTATCAACTGACAGTAAAACGTTTGCCAAAACTTAAAACTCCAATTTTTTATATTATAGAAATATTCAATTTAATTAAACATTTTCTAGAGTCAAACGAAGGCCGCTATAAATTCGTCTCAGTAGAAGGTCGCTGCAAAACATGTAACAATTACATTTAATAGAAGCTTGGGATTATCATTAGAAATAAGACGTGTTTATTAGTGTGCTACAGCATTTATGTTTGGGGATAGTTTCGATTAATTAACGATAACAATAATATAATGTTTGTAATTAAATTATTAAAATACTTTATACAATATCAGTTCTAAAAACTCTTAAAAAGGATATAAACATTTTTCATGCCTTGTACTTATACACTATTTTATAATATCCTTATTTTACGTACAAAGTACTTCGTTAATATATAAAATACATTTGTTTTTCTTCATGTCGTCCGTTACAAACTGGCGGAAAAGCTCAGTATAAGGAGGTTACACGTCATGCAGTGTCGATCGATAGTGTAAGAGTAACATAGATTATTTATTTTGTATGTAATCAAAATTATATATATATATGCATAATTAATTATTTATATATATATATATATAATTAACGTATAATATTGAGTATTATTGTAATTTATTGATGGTCTCAATGTAATAGCTTCCTATTTCACGTCCTTCATTTCTGAAATTAATTATTTGATCTCTAAGAATATTAATAAAAATTGATTCTGCGAATCTGAGTTTGCTTTTAAAATTGTTCATGTATAAAATAGTGTTTTATAGAATGCAAATTAATGATTATTAGTTTTCACGTGGCATGATAATGCTGTACAATATTTTTTTGCTTTCATTGTTTGTTTATGATTGTACATTTTGGTTTTAATATTAGTTTTGGTATAGCCAATATATGATTTATCGCGGTTTTTATATGGTATTTTATATGCTACATTTGTAATATTGTCTAAAATAATATTGTTTTTCGGTTTCGTTAAAAGGTTTCTAATATGATTATTAGGTTTAAAAGTGAAAATAAACTCATTTACATCAAATTGTTTAAAATATTCACAATTTTATACGTTGTGTGTACATAAGTGAAACTTATGTACGTAGATTTCTCTTTAATTTTGGTAATATTCTCTGTAGTTTGTGTGTTCATATTTTCTTCAGAAGTACCTGGTTGGTTGTTTATTGTCAGTTTTTTGATATTAACTAGTGTGAAATATTGTTTGATGTTGGTTTGTGAAGATTTTATTATTTTATTATTATCCCTATAAATTGCAACTTGTTTAATTATGTTGGTTCTAGATAAAATCTGATCATTTATAATGATCGGTGTTAGTAATTGAAGCAAGCCCGGGCTCTAAAAGGGCCGTACTGATAATGAGTAGTTAATAATTTCATGGGGCTTTTAAACCATAATATTTTAATTAGTTTATCAGGAAAAAAACTATTTGTTAAAATATTTTCCATATTGATTTTGACGTTATTTAAAAACTTTTTGTCTGTTAATTGGATAGCTTTAGAAATTAAGTTGTTCACAACATTAAGAATCATAAAAGGGGGGTGGTTTGAGAAGAAATTTAGGATGATATTGGACGCTTTAGGTTTCGAATACAATGTGGTATAAAGCTTATTATTTAAATCGATTATCGTCACATCTAATAAATTAAGTCTATTATTTTCTTGTGTTTCTATAGTGAATTTTATTGTATTGTTAATTGAGTTTGATTGTTCAAGAAATAATTCGGTTTCTTGTATCTTGACGATGACAAAATGATCGTCAATGTATTTCACTAGTAATTTTGGTTTAATCTCAGACGTTGAAATAGTTTTATTCAGGATATGGTTCATTACGATACCGGCTGTATTCACACTAAGGCATCCTCCCATTGGTAATCCATATTATTAGGATGAATATGGCAGTATAACTGCCGAAAGCTACCTATTTTAAAATATAATAACTTGAAAAACAGCGACCGTAAAGGAATTTTTATTACTCATTACATATTAGATAAACAAAATATCGTCAGGGAAGTACTCCTAATTGTCATTATATGCGAATTTATTTTCTTCAATCGAGTTTATTGTGAACAGTCGGGTTAGTGGTAAAAATTGTTGTCTGTTAACTATACATTGTCTGATTGTTATTAATATCAGCTACATGCACCAATTTTATGTTTTTATCGGTAAACTATATTTCAAGTAGTGAACCACGAGCGCCTCCGTAAGTTGCATGAAAAGGCAAGCTCTCCAAATGTTTAGAGCATCATAGATTTAGATATTACACAGGTCTATGTTGTAACTTATCTTTGAGCAATTCATGGATGGTTTAAATTATATCATAACATTTGCTACACGCACGCGTTCTCACTGTTTAGGAAATATTACTCATCGATTTCAGACGTAAATTGGCTTTACGTCATAGAATAGCACTATATAGTTCAAACGTTATGCAATTTTCCTAAAACACCACAAAATTTAACTTCATGCAAAAAATTAGGATCATAATAAAACTAGTTAGACGAAGAGTATCGATTGAAGCACACATCAATTCACGAGCCAAAACAAAGGAATCGATTACTTGGACCACCAGGCTATCAGCATGTGATGCTCAATAAAAAAAAACAGAAAAGGATTATGTAAAGGTAGTCGGCTATAAGTACGATACGTAAATATTCGAGAAGTTAGCAATCAAATATTGAAACTATGTCTATGCAAAAGATACAGAGAGAGATAATACAGATACCAATTAACATTCGGCAGGTAGATAATCACAGACTGGAACAGCCATCGAACCAACGACGAGCATTGGAGTCGACTTTGAGGTAAATAATAAATTTTGCCCCTTTGTGCCACCATGCAGTTCATGGCTTAACAAGATGTAGTGAAGAATCTCTTGCACTAGACTGTCGTAGAAACACCAAATGGCCCTTCTGACCATTCGATTTGGAACATATATAAAGTGTAGACTTCTGGATGGTGAAACGTTAACTCATAAACCACAGCTGCAACCTTTAATATAGCATACATTCTTGTAAATCAATGAAATTTCTAATTTATGTTGTGTCAGCTCACGAGCTGACGATAAATATTGTCAATTCCGGAAAACCGACGCCATTTCAAATGTTTCCCTAAAGCCGTATCTAATATAATGCAAAGAAAATATAAGGAATTAATAGTCTTGACCTATTTACAGACAGACTTATTTATTCAGTTTAAAGATAAACGACATTTCGGAGCATTTTCACTACTTCTTTAGGTTTTTCTTTCAGTAGAAGACATTTAAATACAGCTAGATTCACATACAGGTAAATTTAAATTCAAATATTGGTAATAAAATTAAATAAAGTTGTATGAGATTTGACAAGACAAAACTTACCAAGTTATTACAATATCCAAACATAGATAACGTTCAACATATTGAGTTAAAGGCACAGAAATTTAAGAAGGATTCCGAATTAATACATTAGAATTTGTAGCACAGTAGGGGCCCCCTCCTAATAATCCAGAAAGAATATTCCAATTCGGAGAAAGGCAGGCAAGAGGTGGGTTTTCCCTGCTCCAGAGTGCCGGACTGAAAACGTGTCTGTTTGCAGCTTCAAAAGATTAGGCTTGTTTTGCTGAAGGAACATTCGCCCTTCAAAATTTCTCAAGAACACCATTTAATTTGTCAGGGAGAACTTCCTGCGCTGGTCGAAGGAAGCATAAAGATTGCCGAACACATGTCACGTGGTGTAGCGCTTCCCATGAAGGAGGGGAAAAGAAAACTTAGCTGGGAGGCCAGAAGACGAAAAATAAGTCAGAGGTGGAACAAGACGTTGAAAGGAAGGAGGAAGCTAGAGAGTGGAACAAGGCGTTGAAAGGGAGGGGGAAGCTGGAAAGTGGATCAAGACGTTGAAAGGCCGTGGAAGCAGAGAGGCAGAAGTGTTGCTCGGAAGTGGAAGATAACAGGAAACCGAATAAGTCAGTGTTAATAGAATTGAAAGGGAGATGAGCATTTTTGCTCTTTTAGTTAGAAGGAAGAGCGAGCAAGGAAGGCCAGAACTTTGGACTTGCTTGAACTGTGTGTTGGAGTGAAGAAGGAGGAAAACTGAGATTTCCTCAATCACCGGCAGTACCAGTTCCGTCAACAGAGGGCAAATCAACAATCTCACCTGCAGTGTGAGAGTGGAAGAATGAAAACTACGCAGAGTATATAAAACAGGTACATCGCGAGCATGAAATCTCTGCTGCACGTTGTTACCCCAATAATTAACCCTAAGATACCCTTTGAAATTAAAACAATCATCCTTTTTAATTAATATGTATAATTGTAATAATGCGCAGGACCCATTAAAATTTGTTTTTAAACATAATATAATTTTTATTATTATTTTAAAAGCACAAAATATTTTGTAAAAATAATGACCCACCCTCATTTCATTTACACTTTAATCCAAAGCGCGTACGAAAGCAAGACTGAGTAGCCTTGAGGATTTGACTCATGGGTAGAGATTTAAAATACCATCCCTGTGACATCGCGCTTTTTCTGACTAACAGAATGAGCCCTTCCCTTATGCTAACATAAAATAGGTTACAAATAAATACTACACAACAACAAGTTAACAAAATAATTTCAAGTTCAAATTTAACAAAAAGTTAATAATTTAGAAAATTAAATTGTTATAAATATTACTTAATTTAATCATATTGTTATACGAATCATGGCTTTGAAAATTAGGTTTAATATATTAGAAACGAAGTACTGAGCTGAAGGGAGCGCAGGAGCCTAGCCATGTTTCCAGAAGGAACATAGACTGATTTCCTTAGAGCTTTAAAAGCCTCGATGGCTACCTCCCCCCCCTTCGTTCTGCCAATGTAATAAAGTGAAAGAATAACTAATCAAAACCTAAAATTTAGTCACGTGGTGACCTGAGGAGCCCCCGCTTCACTAGTTAAATCCGATTATATGCAAGTGTGTCTTTGTAACTTAACGCGACCTTAATTCTGAAAATGTCATCTTGAGACAATACACCATTGTTGTTTATTAAAGTATTATTTCAAGACTGCAAAAGTCCTGCTATCTGTCTAATGGAATTTATTTTAGTCTCGATACGTCAAGTTAAGTAAAAGGAAAATATTGCCACCATATGACAGGCCAAAGAAAAGTCAAACTATCTGGAACAAAATTTCTTTCATCTCCCATTAATTTGGGATTGCATGATTAAGTCTGTATTTTCAAGCTGAATTACGCATTTTAAACGACTCCAAATTTGCCACTCGACACTCACGTAGAACTGATTTGACATTGTGAAAATTCGCGGTAAATGTGTCGCAGCTGTTAGTCAGGCTCTTTGTCTCCGTTCAGGATTCGGAAGAAGAATTTCACGCGGCTCCGAATCCTATTGCACGGTGCAGTTTCTGGTAATCTGTTTAGCACCGCGTTCGTTTTTCCGCCGGCTGCTAATGTGATGGAGTGCAGGATTGGAAACGAGAGACGAGAAGTAATCCGGATGGCGCGTGCGGGGGAGGCTGGAAACAAAGTGAACCGTGGACCGTTTCAGGAGGAGGAAAAGCTGCCATTAGCCACGGCCGCGAGGGGATTTACAGCCGTAGTAAACACTTTAATCACAGCTATGCTGCAGAAGACACAACACGAACACAAACACATTTTTTCACCATCCCATTCTCCATTAAAAAAATCTTTCACAAACAAACGTTTGAAATAATCATTTGTCTCAAATATTCGTAAGTTATTAGTTTTACAACAGCAAACATTCTTCAAAGATTCTAACCACAGTACCTTTGTTCGTTAAGCGAAGCCAATTGGCACAATCAATAACAAGGTCGGTCACGCGTTTCAACATGTAGCTAGCGTAACTATAAAAAACTAAAATTGAGACAATAACATCCAAAATTATGACTCTCAGGCTTAATAAATAATACATGTATGTATAACATGTAAATCAGGTAAGGAAACTTGGAAATATAATCTGACATGAGTACTTTCCTTTTTATGTGTTTCGCCAAATTTATGTCTTACACAATATTAGAAATAGGCCTACTGATGAATCATCATTCAGTCTGGAGAATTAAATGACTTACATATAAACTCATAATGGAAGTAGAACTCAAATATAATTCATTATACATGGTTTTCTTTAATTATAAGTTATATAACAATGTTAAAATTTGGTCTACTACAAAGAATACTATTACTTGAAAGGAATGAAAATTGTACGATTAAAAAAAACCTGATTTAATGCATAACTATTTATTCTATCTGGAACGTTTCGTATCGTGCGTTTTATCGGCTGATTTTGAGAGACAAAGGAGGAAAGTTACCGAATGCTGTGGTGTAGTGGTCAGTTTCATCGCCTCGCACAACCGGAATGTTTGTATTCGTTATTGTCATAAAAACTGAGGTTAAGGCTGTAAGTCGTCCTCGTAGGCCAATCCCTGTAGGGCCTAGGAGTTTCTTAGTTGTCATTGCCCACAGTGATTATAGTGGCTACTTTTGGGGATGCACCGTTCTCTCTCTGCTTTTAAATTTTCTTAGATGCCGTCGCAGCTCTGCCTTTTTTGGAAGTGTATGTTCTGGGGTCGCACACCTATTGCATGCGGTAAGAGTTGTTCACTGATTGTATTGTTTCAGTGGTTAGTTACCACCTAAACTGGACGGATAAAGGAATGCTGTGACTCCACAGAAAACTCTTTGGAAAGAGCGTAAATAAGGTTCCAAGAATCCGACCTACCTCAATCAGATTTTCTATGGTTTGCCGAACATCTTTTTCAGGTGAATTTCGGATAGGATTCTTAAACTATGGCCCGGGAGCCCAAAAAAATCTAGTCATCCTTTGACTGCCCTGCTCTATTTCCGCATTTACCATTTTCAAGTCTGGTCCTTTGCCATTAAAGGAGAGTTGCCTGTTTCAGGATTACCCTAATGTAGGGTACCCCAAACTAAAGTGATACTTGTGGGAACTTATCTGATCACTTCTAGGTGTCTCTCCCCAGGGGGATGATGGAGTTCACATTAGGATATGCCTCGTTCTCTCTAGCATTTAAAGCTCTCACAAGCTAAGGCACTTCAGTCATTTTTTGGAAGCTGTATGTTCTGGGGTCGCAGACCTTGAGTATACGGCAAGAGTTTCCCGCTAATCCTATTGCGACAATCAGCCAGCTACCTCCTAAACTGATCGAGTCACGGAGAGCTGAATACCAGCGACCCCACAGCAAACTAGGTTCGTCATTTTAAAGGGCTTGAGGCTAGAACCGAATAGTCCGATCTACCGTTTGCAGGTTTACTAGGTTTGCCTGGTCTGCGTTTCTGATGAATACCGGGTCGGATCCTTAAAATATAGTCCTAGTAAGGCATTGGCTGTCTTCCTCTCATTTCCGTATGTTACCTTCAAATTTCCCTCTTATGCTATTAAAGGGGAGTTTCCTGTTTCAGAATCACCTACATGTAGCCTGCTACCAAAGAAAGACCTGATAAACCAACCTTATACTCTTCACCAAAATACTCAGGTGCAACTAGCATCTAGGTATCCGTCCCGACTTTGTTTAGCCGTCTCAGTTTTCCTCTGACCATCTTCAATTCATTTTGTTGAACCATTGGAACAGCCCTGTGCCTCTTCAGCAAAACTCATCCTCGCCATTCCCTTTCTGTTCAAAGCTGAAACGTTATCTTTCTAACCATTCTACGTGTCATCCCTTATTCTGAGTTCAACGAATTAACTTGTATGAATA
This sequence comes from Eucriotettix oculatus, assembly GCA_034510155.1. Taxonomy (NCBI): domain Eukaryota; kingdom Metazoa; phylum Arthropoda; class Insecta; order Orthoptera; family Tetrigidae; genus Eucriotettix; species Eucriotettix oculatus. Next base: position 196,216,235 of record CM067376.1, on the reverse strand, counting down.
CATGTACGTTCCAAAAAATGTGTTTCACAATATTGTGTGAGCAGGAAAGTTTAATATCTTGAATAAATTGTCAACTGATATTATCATATAAAGTTAATATAAAACTAAATTAAGTTTTACAAGTTAAAGAGGAACACGATATGCAATATTTAGTCAACATAATAAAACGTAATAAAAATTATTGACGAAAGATGTAAATATAAAAATGTGAGAGATGAAAATAGACAGAAAAGTACAGACACTTGAGGAATGAGATAGATAGGACGTGCAAAGTTGTCAAAGAGGTTTGGCTACAAGATAAATGCAGTGCGGTAAAAGATTTCATGGTGAAACGGAAAAAAGACACAGCTTATAGGAAAATGAAAGAAACATTGGGAGAGAGGAAAATTATCAACATGAACATCAGGAGAACGGATGAGAAGTAAATTCTGGAAAAAGAAGGAAGAGCATAAAGATGGAGGGAATATCTAAACGAGCTGAATCACGATGGAAATCTAGATCAGTCAGTAAGAGAAGAAGAATAGGAATTGATGAAAAGTTGGGGAACAAAATTTTAAAGTCAGGTTTTGATAGGGCGCTGACTGACCTGAGCAATTTTTAAGTGCCAGGAACTGATAACATTCCAGCGTAGTTGATAAGATCATCGGGCGAAGAAGTAATAACAATTAGAATTGAAGATCAAGAAAAGAAAACAGGAATCAAGCAAGGAGTAAGACAAAGATGCAGTGTGTCACCAATGCTGTTTAACTTATATATAGAACAGGCGATGAAGAAAGTTCAAATGTAATATGGAAAAGGAATAATACTGCAAGGAGAAGAAATACAAACCCTACGCTTTATTGGAGTATTAGGGGAGTCAAAAGAAGACTTGGAAATCATAATAAATGTCATGAACGTGGTCCGGGAGGGTGAGTTCATTGTGAGGATTAATAGAGGAAAAACCAAGGTAATGGAGTGTAGTAGTGGAATAACAAAGGGTGTTTGATTGGGAAGAGATACGTTGAAGGAGGTTAAGGAATTCTGCTACTTGGGAAGTGTAATATGTAGGGATGGTACAAGTATAATAGACATAAAGAGTAGAATAGCACAGTCAAGGAAGGCTTTCGCAAAACAATTAAATTTACGTATGGCTAATATAAGTTTGAATATAAGAAATAATTACTAAAATGTTCGTATGGAGTGTGGCATTGTATGGGTGTGAAACCTGGACGGTAAGAGTTGAAGAAATGATAAGAATAGAAGCCTTTGAAACGTGGTGCTATAGGAGAATTCTGAAAATCAGGTGGGTGGATAGAATTACTAACGAGGAAGTTCAAAGCAGAATAGGCGAATAGCGAACAATATGGAGGACGTTGACCAAGGAAAGGGATAGATTAATAGACCATGTTTTGAGACATGAGGGTGTTGAAAAATTACCTAAACACATATATAACTTGCAAAAAGATATAATATACCCTATCGTTGCCTGTCAAACGAGACAATTAAATGCTGTTTATAGTGATATAATGCTAAATTTTAGGAAACATATTTTTAGTAATGATACAAACTCAAAGCCGCACACACTTAATTTTATTTTTTGTAGATATGTATACGTATCTATACACATTTTTTTTGCAGTATTCGAACGGAGAAGGAGGTAAAAAAGTTAATCTTAAAAAATGTAAATATCTTTCTTATGGATTGGTCTTGTGTTGACAAAGAGAATTTCATCAAATTTTATACGCAATATGGACCGCACTCAAAGGGACGAGTCTCAGACGCTTGCGGAGTTCTTTAGCATCGCGGGGCACCCATATAGCTAATTATAAATGTTCCCAAACCGTATCTATTTATTATTCGTAAGAAACTTGCCAACTTTATAATGCAATTTCATATTTAAGGTTTTAATTTAATAAATAAATTATTGTATTTAGTCTGAAATTTAATATTCTGTTTTAATTTTGATAACCATTATGTAAAAACACTAAAATTTAGATTAGACAATGTGATTACCAGTTGTGAAACACTGTATGAGTTTGTTAAAACAATTATTACTTTCAGAGACGCTAAAATTGTGAATTCTGCTATTGACGTTACATTTTTATACTAGAACAATATTTATGGGGTATGAAATAAAATAAAACTTTTAACTGTGTCTGTATATTAATAATATACTAATAAATTTTTAAGAAAGTTAAGTTTAAATGTTTATTTTTGTTGGCTTATAGCGATTATTTTATTATTATTCTTGTATCGTTGTACCTATAGGTCAGTATTGCATCGTTTATTCGAGAACAAAATATTACGATAATGAATAGGACATTGCGAAATGGATATTTGTTTATGTGTGCTGAGATATTCATAAAAACGAATGCAACGGTTGTCCGTATCTTTATTTAGCCAGATAGGTCCATTTGCGCAAAGCAAAGACAGAGCTATGCTGTTAACTGTGAGAACACAGGTCAAAGCCTCAGGGCTGGATCAAACCGCAGAGTCCTGAATGTTTCATCACCCTGACCACTTGAACGAGAATGCATCACGATTTAGGAGTAAACCCTAACGGACTACACGAATCCCTAACTAGCGGCAATTAAACGAGAATATTTAATTTGAATGCAATTATATAAAATAACATTATTCCAAACTGAAAAAATCACTTTCTAAAAATTCAATAGATCAACGTGAGATGAAAATTTTTCAAATTCAAACTTTCAGTCCGTAGCAAAGTATATAATAGTCACAGCGAAAGTTACTTGGAAACAAAGTTTGAACAGACTACTTTCGTATAGCTTTGAACTGATAAAGGCATTTAAAAATGTGAAGAAGAAAAATTTCATATTTATTCTGCATGCACAGAACTCAGTTTCGTATGTAACTACCAGGCAATTTTTTAAAAGTAAGGACCTATATTTATTTTAAAAATAAAACATTATTACATAGATATTTTACTATCAATAATTATCTTAAACCTCACAATAAGTCTGCATATGGTCACCACTTATTCAGGCATATTTATGTAATGGGAAACCAATTTTTGTGTGGCATCTATATAGAAACATGCCACTAGTGATGAAAGCCAAGTTTGTCCTTCCTGTTACACATCATCGACGTTGAAATGTTTTACGCCAATGGATTTCTTTATCTGGACTGAAGGAAGGGTGGTCAATTTATTGACCATTAAATAATGAGGTCATATCTTTGTTGGGTTTATCTAACGCTTGTGATCGGGTGGTGTCATAAATTAAGATGATTCCACGCGAAAGCTTTCCATGCATTTTGTTCTGTATTTCGTGATGTTAGTGACTCACAACAAACGTCTTTCTAGATTGTCGCATTTCTGGGCAATATTTCAACCAACAAGACACCTTCTCCATCGCAGAATCCGTGAACATGTGCTTGCTAGTGGATAAGCACTTGGTTCAATTTATTATTCCCATGGTCTGTTTGCACTACGTGTTTCGTTGTCTCGATGCAGGAGTTTTCAAATCATCGCACTCCTCAGCATATCGCGTGATGAAAATGATTTCAGCACCAGATCGCTTAGTCAAGTGGTAGTTATGATTACAGGTAATACTAGATAGGACCAGCACCTGACCCCGTGTATGCCATGAGGCTTTACGAGGTAAATGCGCGTATATGGCGTACAGAGCCCCGGAGGGTGCTCGCCGAAAGTTATCATGCATCTGTTGAAATCCGGCCGAGTGGAGTTAGACAGGGTTTCCACCGAGGCACTTCTCCACCCGACCGGCTCGCGAGTTGCGGATTATGTTGCTCAAGTTGCGTACCCGAGTTTTTGACCTATCGGAAATGCACTACGCCCGCAACGGCGAGAGTGCCCTCGGGGCCGCTGCCTTACCCAAGGGCTGGTGGCTTCTATTGCCGGGCCTGGTCCGCCCCCTACTCTTAGGTTCCACATACCCAGGCACCGACTTGCTAGCACCACCACCGTGGGTTTGTAAGTGCATACCACTGTCCGACAGAGTCCAACCCAATTGTGAGCAGGGCTGTCGCCCAGTAGAGCCACAGCTGGGCTAAAGCTCACCCCTGTCTACCAGTATTTTTCGCGGAGGGCTCAGGTCAACCTCGTGCCGCGCTTTGAGCCAGCCCGGTAGGCCTCTTTCCCCAACAAGGGCCCCGTCACGCAGCCCCGATGGAAGTGAGTACCCCCCTGCAGTTGGCCGGGTTCAACCTTAACGGCAGCGCTGGCACTTCTAGTCAAGCGTAGCCTTTTTCCTCTATAAAGGCGACTGCTCCACCCTGATAAGGGAGAGTACCACGCTACTACTAGTATTTGAAGCTTCCCGCTTCTTCCGGATTGCAGCACCTGGTTTTCGAGGCCCCTATCCGAAGTGGAAGCTAGCAGCTATCCCCTATGGATGATCTGCGCAACCACCCAATAATAGGGGAATTACACCCAGACAGTTTCATCATCGGATAACTAAGTATGGCTAGCAATTTCCATACTCGACACCTTAGCCCGAGGGCTTGATGACTGTCTTGAGATGGACTCAGTTACTAGAGCAACCGCGCGATTACTCCGACCCGTCTCAGTCCATCCCCCGTGCTCATAAAGGATACTAGTTCCCGGCGAGCCACCCTGGTCCGCCCCATACTGTTATATTTCACATATCTAGGAATGACCGGCGGGACCCGACACCAAGGCACATGAGAGATGCACGCTGCTCCCCGTTTACTGCCGTGGCCGATTAGATTACACAGGGGCACCGCGGGTAGGTTCGACCTCCGACTTGAGGATGAGATGCTGTACACATATCATCCCCCTTCCGCCCCCAGATCGCTTGGTCAGTAAGATTTTAGGAAACACATCTAAGCGATCTATTATAATGGGTGACCACACACGTGCAGATATCTGGAAGGTTTAAGAAATCTGCCGCGAAATCTGAAGGTCGTTTACACGTTCGTGTAGATCTCCCGACATTTATCGTACGATCGAGATCTGTGCAGATTCTCGTATGCGCAATACAATAATCGATCGCAAAGCATTGTGGGTCAGTAATGGTTGCCATACTTAGTGTGTGAGGCTATAAAGTACTTTGTTTTACCGGGAAAACTGTAACAATTTGTGCTTTTGAATAAATTTTTCTATTGCATAATGTCATGTAATACCATTTTCACGTGTTCTCACTTAAAATATAAATAAAAACATTTTCCTGTACTTTTAATTTTAATTTCACTTCACTTATGTTTCCTATATCACACAATCCTCCTATTAGTGGGTGATACAAATGGTTGCTGACAATAAGAGAAAGTTTGAAGTTTAGAATACCTGATTCATTCTTTGGAATTCTTCCAGATAACTGCTACATTATTATAATTATTTATTAATCAATGCCAAATCAAAGAAAGAGTTATTAAAATCCATTAAATAACAGTTGTTAAATTTTCAGTGATATTCTTTGTGTGTCAAATTATGTAGGAGTTCTTAACTTTTATGACATTTATAAAGCCTTGAAAATTCATATTTATGGTAAACTATAAACCTTGATCTATAATTTCATATAAAAACAGACCATGAAAATGAAGAGAAGCATTTATTCTTTTTCATGTATTTAAAGCTTATAAATGATAAATTGTAGAAATTGAACCACACAATTTAATACCATATATCCAACAACTGACACTATAAAACTTCTACTATGCTAAAATAGAGTAGCTATTACAAATCTAAACATGCACATAATTCTGATTCTGACTGATTTTCAGCATTTGATGACCGTCGATTGTTCAGGTGTGATCTGTACGTGAAGACGCAACGCAGATTTGATCGTTCAGACAATATTTGCGATTGGTCGGCCGATCAGTTCTGCTGATGATATATGCTCGTGTGTGGTCACCCAAAGTCGTACATGCCTGACTTTTAAATTTGCAGAAAATGCAAAGAAAAAACTTCATGTTTCTTTCCCACTGTTTCCATTGAATCATCTGTGAATTCAGGCGGTCGGACGCTCCACGGCTCATCGTGCACAGTTTCACAATGTTTGTTAAACTGTCTAGTCCACTTACTCAGCATTCCCTCACTCACTATTGCTTACCGATACATATCACACAATTGCCGATAATGTTTTGTGGCGTAAATTCAAGTAACGAATCACTGTTTTGACTTCACAGTCGACGGGTCGTTCAGTTATTTTTTTAACATTTCTAAACGCTCAAACAAAAGGAAAGAACGTAGTAACGATTTTTCACAGTTGTGCCTGGTTTCTTAATGAAAGAAGTATGTGATCATACATGATAAAAATTGAACTACGGCGAAATATTCAAACTATACTTAATTTAAAATCAGTCATCGTACATTTCCCCTCTTATCAAGTCATAAGTACGTATAAATATAGATTTCCTGACAGCAAATGAGCATTACCTTTCCTTTTTGTGCTACATTTTACCCACTAAGTACTTATCATTGCTTTTTATTGCGTTTATTTTATGCATTGTTAACTAATTACATAAATCTGAACATGTGTATTTATAAATTTGCAACTAATTTATTGTTTCTGTTTGTTTTTGTGTAAATGCGCTGAAGCTTTACAAACAATTTACGGCTGGCATACTCACCCTCTCCGCATGATCCCCAGTAATAAATGACATCTTGGAGCGGTACTTTGTCTCCGTTAATGTCGCCAGAAACTGCCCGCAAAAATCTAATTGCTTGATTTTTATGTGTAAGCTTAACGTTCTCATTATTCCCATATTTCGCCGAAAACCTATTTGACAAAACCAAATATTATTGCTAAATATGATACATAATTAATGTTTCTTTTTTGTTAAAAAAACATGTCCTGACAAATACTAATAATACAATAAATTTAATTATAAGAAGTGTCTTTATCTGATTGTATCACAATTTTCAAATGACATTTTGTATTTTAGAACGCTTAATTTATTTAAATTTATAGTACTTTTCTTGGGGATATTTATTTCCGTGACAAAATTAATTAGATACATAACAAAATATTTCATCAGAACGAATGTCACAGGAATGTGTTTCAGTCCATAAACCATGGAATATTCTCTCATCAACTTATGGAAACATTCTTCTTCCTTCGCTCTACAGACCATTCATGGCCTTGGCCTACTTTCTCTTCAATCGAATACGAAGACCTATGTAAATCGAGTAAAACGACTGTTTTTCCCAATAACTTAATACAATAAATTTATGACCAAATTACAGACAATTGAAATTTTATATTAAATATTTTTACTATTGTTATTAAGATTCTGAAATATTTATTATTACTAATAATATCGTGGTCATTAAATTTGAATGATTTTTAATTTATCATTTTCTAATATTTCTACATTTTTAGTAACATTTGAATAAATTATCAGAGGATGTGGCGATGATACATTAGTTTAATTAAATTCAATTTATTCAATAGAAGTAAATATATATAAGTATACGTTATTTGAAGTAAATATATGTCTTATGATTGACATTACTTGAGGCTATATGAGAGAAATTATTTTTGTTGTGCCTAAAAGTTGATATAATACGTAACGTTCAAATGAATTTTCCTCATAATTTATTATATAACAAAAGCATCTTACAACTAATCATATATATTTACTACATAGAAATTAATTAGAAAAAAAACATTTTGGCACACATTTGTTCATTCTTCAATTTGTGTTTGCCAGATGGCGGCAAGCCCTGATTGTAGAAATTGTAGATGGCTATCCGGTAAGTCTTTATTTTATCCTTCAATGTTTTCGATGCCGACCTCCTGTGGTGTAGTGGCTAGCGTCGCTTCCTCAGAACACAGTGGTCCCGGGTTCGAATCATGGCAAGGGCTTGGATGTTTGTGTCGTCATGGTCGCGAAGACCGGGATTACGACTGCTGGAGAATAGATACATTGACCACGTATAACTCCAAATTTGGAATGTGTCATGTAGATGACAGTCCGCAAGTCAACACACTATTTCCGTCTAAAATGTTTATTCTCTAATCTGCAGTTATTTCAGATCAGAAAAACGAAGAACAATGAAAAGATAATAATCTCCCCTTTCAAACCACTATCAGAGATTCCTGTTTGCAAGCAAAGATGGTTAACAGATTTGTAAAATATTAATTATCCCTCCTGTGGTCTGCCTCACAACACAGAGGTTACAGGTTCGAATCCTGGCATGGGTTTGGATGCTTGTGCTGTCATGGTCACGGAGACTGGGATTAAGATTGCCGGAGAATCGATACGCTGACTACGTATCACTCCAAATTCATAATGTGTCATGTAAGATGGCATTCCGCAGTCAACCCGGTAGGTCAAGGCCCTCAATGAGCTGAGGAGCGAGGTAAGAATGTACTCTAAAATGATCACTTTTCTTACACTACTGAATTACAATTTATTTTAACTGTAAAATTATCAAAATTGAAGTTTATTTCATTGAGAAGTAAAGTAAATTTATGAACTTTACTACGTAAATAATTTTTTTAGTGTTTCTCTCTTTACCTTGATGGTTGCCACCAGCCGTCTATTTATTTACTTTTTAATAATTTCCAAAAATTCTTCAATTTTTAATGTTGTTTGGAGCTTATGTTATATATTATAATGTCATCTATTACAATAATAAAACATGAAAAAGGAAAAAAATTCAATTTTAAAATTAAAATAAGCAATTATATTAAGAATATTTTTGAACCAACATTTATGACCCGTGTTATTATATTTTGTAGACATCAACATATATTCCGAATATATGCATTAAAAATAGCATTTTTCTGTTATTGGAAACAAAAACTTATTTACGACGTTTTTGTATCGATAATATTATGGCTGGGGGTGGTTTATTTCATATTTAAATTTGTCTGGCTTACATTTAGCTTTTATGTTCTATATTAATGGCGCCAACATGGTAACACCTTATTTATATTTCGTGATTTCTCACTGTAAAGGGTGTGTTAGGGCGTACTGTAAGAGTGACGTCTTGGAGTGCTCCCGGGAGCCGGTTGGGCTATTCGGGACTGTCTGGCAGCGATAAGACTTATCCCAAGAGAGAGGGTAATTTTCAGACAAATGTTCGCTTGGCATGGTCACGAGAGCAACGTGTGCGCAGGCGTGCCAACCACGCGCCGTCTCCGTGCCAGGCTGTTCTGTCGCCAGGGTACAATCACGAAACCCAAGAGAACATGCACCTGCATACTGCATTGCATGCAAAGCAATATTACTCTCTGTCAAGTAATATAACATAAACAATTATAAAATTTACTGCTCATATAAAGTTCAACTGTTTTTATGAGGAGGCGTAAATAACATAATTTCCCTGTTTATATAACACTCATTCAACAAATGTATATTTTACTTCAGAAACAGTTGGACCAATATGCAATGACGATCTCCTAGAAATGTAAACAAGTACTACTTTATTATTTACAGCGTATGTTTGGTTACCTTTAAGTCATTGAACCACGCATTTAATAATTCCATTCTTACAATCAATAATTAAAATGTAAGCAATTTTTAGTCACGTTCGATTATAACCTTTCCATTAAGCAATATAGCAAATCAACAAATGGTTCATCATAATCGGTGAACGTAATTTATTAAATAAGCAACAACATTTATCTCATTTGCATTTCGTAATTATTTATATTTATCTCTTCTGAATTATTTGAATATATTCATTCTATATCACGATACGCAAACAAATTAATTAGACACTTCCACTGGCCTTAACACCTGGAAATAAATTCCTGCCTCAATCATTTCTTAGCTAAAAATAATCAATTAATCAATCCAACCTCTTCATCAATAAACATTCATGTTTTCTAATTATCTGTTTTGTTCAAAAGGGTGAGTATATAATCATCCCCGAGTAATCTGAACTAGATTTATGATCTTATTTTATCATAATAGTTACACTTTATTTAAATTATTTTTCCATTGCTAAAATTTAACTGCCGAAAGCACTCACAGTTACCACATCGTTTAGGCCATAACCGTCGCGCGAGGTAGTCTGTTTTTACTCGGAGTTTTTGCGGAGTGACTGATCATTTAATCAGAAAAAAAGAGCGGTAGTAGCTCTTTTGATTCACTCCACTCCTTTAATCACTCCACTACTTTGATCCTAGCTGTTTGAATCACTCACTCAGGAATCAGATCGCTGGAACCGCGATAGCAAAGCTACCTAGTGTTTGAACTTTGAATCACTCACTCAACGCGGGATCTGCGATCCGAAAGCACAATCTTTTTATTTCAATTGTTTTGATAAAGTTAAATTAAGTAGCATATGCACAAAATATGTGCATATAAAATTCTTTTAACTGATTGTGCAAATATAGCCGTATAATCCCTTCCACATATTCTAGCTAAATGCTATTGCAAAATTTTTACTTTAGCCTCTCAACAACGCTTCATTCCATATTACACTTTCACTGACATTATTACAAAATCAATTCATTTCTTATAATATCGAAGTAGAATTTGGATAAAGTCCTTAACTACGATAAATTCATCGTAATATTAATACTATGGACGTGTGTACAAGATCAGTTCAAAAAAGAAATAATTCTGTTTAATACGCCCAATAGAATTTTTTTAATTTCTATACTTTGAGACTGATGACGTCATTGCTGCGTGTGCTTTTTAAAACGTATGCTCGTTACATAACTTTTTAATGAGTGACAAGCTACACGAGAGCAATCCACATGGTCAAAATTCACCTTTAATAGCAAAAGAAGGGATGCGAGTGGTGAAGCAAGGCAGCCAAAGACAAAGATTATCCAATAAACACCAGTATTCTCAATTAAACACATAATATAAACTTGAAAATATATGCAGTTTTATGACCAATACTTAATAGTAATACGAAAAAATCCAATTTTCTCTTTTTATTTTTATGTATCTATAAAATAATACTCTAATAATGGTTTTCATTTTCTGCGTAGAAATTTTTGTCAGAACTTCTCTGTACTAGCTCCACTGCGAATTCCTGAAAAAATTTACCATATTTCCCTATAATTATCTCATTTTGATCCAAGATATCCAGCAGATAACTGAAAATTTTTCATAAGTTTCTCTTCTCGTACGCTCACGACGGCGGACACTCTTTACTTCTTTAGCATCTGTCACACAGATGTCTATGACTTCTACAGCCCTGTAAATGATGGGGGAATATTAATTAATGAATTTAATAATTGGGTTTGAATATATACAATTATTAATTGTAAACAAAATAATTTTAATACGGGTCGTGCGTGTATATATCATGTACAAAAATAATTAATTAAAATGGGATTGTATTAAAGATCTCAGGGTATTAATGGTTTGGGTGACCACGTGTAGCAGATTTTCCGTTCATGACGAACCTGAGTTGTTTTCATATGCGTCTCGCTGCAATTTCCGTGTTGTGGAACTTGAAGCGGCCGGTCGACAATAGCTGCTGCCGGAATTGAGGAAACTCCGTTTTTTCCTCTTTCTTCCCTGCTTCCTGGCCTGATCAAAGCATGGTCCACCGCTCCGCTGCCACCTCACAAATCTGCTCTCGCCGTAACTTCTCTGCTGCCAATCTCCTTTCGCCACCACCTTGTATCACCAGCAATCTCTTTCTCCACCGCTCTCCTTCAATCTCCTCTCTCCACCTTCTTGTGTCACCAGAAGTTTGTCCACCACTCTCCTTCAATATCCTCTCGCCATCACCTTATATCACCTGCAAAAATCTGTCTAAAATTGTCTCCGCCAGTCTCTTTAAAACCTTGTCCTCACTTATCCGACATCTATTACTAAGGTGGAAGGGATGGATATTTTCCAATCATATCCCTTGTTTCATTTGGGGACTCACGCCACCCGGTCACCAAATTCTCAGGCAGATTAAGACATTCCGAAACCGGCGACGAGGTGTCCGAGCTTTATGGTCCAAGTGTCAGCCGCAGTACCTTTGTTTAGATTCCGAGCCGCCAAGACGGCGCGCGGAAAAACCCCTTCTTCCTGGCAGCGACTTCCTCATGCCGGAATATTTGTTATTTAAGTTTCCGTAAATAATAAAAAAAATTCTACGCGGGTTCGACTGCGCTACAACCCACTGCGACTCTGTCAAAAATGGTTCTCAATAAATTACAAAATGCAAGTGTTCGGCTCATCAATTTTCTTTCATATGAATATATACCGCCAAAGATTTTATTTGGGCCAAACAATCTCAAATCTTTTTTGTCGCCGTCTCATTGCGTTTTACCTTTTTAAGTGAAAAAATGCTTTTGTTTTATTTGCCTCGGCTTGTAGAGTTGTGTAATAGTTTTTCATCAGTGACATAACAATTATAATATAAGCTTATGTACGAATATTGCCAGTAATTTTGTTCCTCTTTAAAAGAAAAATCCCAAACCATTAGAGACCATCCAAATACTTCAATTATAAAAATTAATTTCTTATCGTTATTTATTTCATTTTATAATATAACTATTTATTTATTAATAAATAAAAAAAGTGTATATAATTTTTGTTAAAAAATTTAAACTCAAATATTTACTAAAAATAATCTGGAATTTCATGGAAACAAGGTCAAATTTATTTCGGTAAATGAGGTTCTGTGAGTAGACCGAATATATATATAAATTGAACTTTATTAAAACAATTCCTCCACGATAACGTATCCAGAAAGACAAAGATTCTACTGAGCGAGTGGTTCCGATCCGATCACTAAAAATAACGGTTTTGCCCCTCTCTATACCATGTTCTCTTTTTTTTGGAGGGGAGGTTGGGGTTTGGGTTAACAGGCAACTCCCCTCAAATTCCTCTCATGTAAATACTTCAATACATTTCATAATCTTTTCGACTGAGGGAGTGAAGAAGTGAAGAAGGACATGGATTACTAAATCTGTTAATTTTGACCGTGTTTTTATATATTATAAAGGTTGTACCATAAAATCCAATATTTAATCTCATGTTATGTCATGTTTGTAGTATGCCTGATGAAGTCTCAAAACGGAGACGGAACGTCGTATTTATATTAATTAAATAGCAATAAAATTATATACTGACTTATTGGCTGTCTGTTTATTGATTATAATTATTTTAATTGAAAGACACAAGACATTCTGGATTTAACTTTTATAGTCCTTATTGTAGAACCTTGCTTTAATCAAACAACGTCAAGATATCTTTGCTGTATGTTAAAAAAACGTGATTTTATATAATTAATTATAAAATCATAATTTTCTGACACTAATTTTAATAAAAAATAAATAAAAATACGGCCAAATAAAACAGCTAATAAATTTAAATAATATAAATCCGTACTTCTTCACTATACAAATAAATTATAAAATCAATATTAATTTTAAATAGATAAAACTTATGAAAAAATATGTAGTTCAATTTTTAATAAAGTATAATAAATAAAATACTTGCATTTCTAAATGGAGAAAATTGATTCTGACTTATTTGATCGTATTGTTATTTATTTATTATAATTATTTATAAAATACGTAAAATCATAAATATTAAATTACATCTGTGCTTGATGAAGAAGATATAATAAACTCTGAACTGTTACGCAAGACTTGGAAGAATTGGGAAACATTGAAAAAGCGAATCACTAAACCAGCTACAACATGGCAAGTAGAATTAATATTAATTAAACAGTTATATAAATAAATATCTAATGGTTGGATGACCAAACTTGTGCATTACATTGCTGAGCAATAGGCAGAAACAGAGGAACCTGATATGAGATCACGGTGAAGCCTTTATGAAGCAAGGAATTGCATAATATCGTGGAGCGCGAGTGTGACGAGGCGTTGCGAACTGGCAGGCGGCAATATTGCTGTTTGCGGGGGAATTCAGTAAACGAAGCCGCAGCAGTAACTGTCAAAAGATATGACATAATGAAGCTGGTCTTGACGGAATTAACTGACTTAATACTTTATAAGTACGTCCAAGAATATCAGCAATAGAACAATACTTCTGGATAATGAATATAAATACGTTCTCTTTCCTTCTCATATTTGTTGAAATACCATTATGAACCGCCTCTCAGTAGAATAACATATAAATCGTACTTCAGTGTAGATATTATTCTATAAATTGCTGGAAATTTATGTCATAAATAAAATTTATTTATAAGGTACCTGTACCAAATAAGGCCCGGATCCTAATAAGATCCGCCCTCATTTTCTGACCTCAAAAATATGGCAATAGCTCCATTTGTCTTTGGAAATGAAAGCTTAAGATATCTAATGTTTATAAACATAACTACATCTGCAGCCGCTCTTGTGTCGGCCATTTTATGTTCATTTGTGTTTTTTCATTGACGGATAAAGGACAGCTTCTTATCTGCAATGTACGTTGTATCTAAAGCAATCGCTATGGAAACGGAGCAATTTAGTCTGTAAATATATATTTATCGACAGAAAATTGTGCTTTATTAAGGTAGTAGCTTCAAATTATTTAATATGCAGTTTCTATCAAAACTATTAAATCACACGTGTTTTAAAGCAGTTGCTCCCATTAAGGCCCTTCCCTGGCGCTCCAAACAAAGCCCGGGTGTTTCTGCTTACAATAGAGCATTATTTTAAGTATTTACTTTGTTATGAGCCACGCCAAAGCATATTTAACTGTGGCACACCCACAGGTGGCATGTATTTTTAATATACAAGTTAAATTTATTAATTTTTGATAATTTTTACATTGCTTTTAGTTGGTTGCTACGAGAAATGTTAAAACAAAACACTCAAAGTATATATTCATTATTTTTATCTTAAGACTTATTGATGAAAGTCGTTTATTTTTTAATAATTTTATTTCAAGTATTTAAAAAAAATTAAATTAGGGAATTAGAAACTTGAATTTAATAACGCGTGGTTTAAGGAAATTGTTTATTTTTAGATGAACTTACAAAAGAAAAGAGCAACATGGACTGTGGATGATTTAAAGAGAGCGATGGTAGCTGTTAGCGTAGGGCATCGAAAGTGTACAGGATCCCCCGACGTTCGTTACGTAATCACATAAGTAGTGGAGTAACAGCCAAAAGTTTAGGACGGAGGTCTTGCTTAGACGAGGGTCACGAAAAAGAGCTTTGACAAAAAGTTTTTAGACTTCCTGAAGTTGGGTTATCCAATAACAGCTTAAGTTCTCCAACGATGCGTATTTTATACTGTGAGAATGATAATTTGTAGAATCCATTCAGTCAGACGAAAGGATTGGCTGGACTATTCTTATATTATATATATTATTCCTATGACAATGGAAATTACTGTTATCAAAAAAAAATCGAATGTTGTGTAATAACCTTAAAAATTGAAAAATATGAACATAATCTGCGCGTATAATTAATTAAGAAGCTTTTGACTAAAAATAGAATTATACAGATCTCAGTATTATCTCATTCCGCTCATTATTCATGTTTTCAAATAGTTTTCTTGTCATTAAAATGCTCCATAAAGGAAATATGAACCGGATTTGGCTATGGGCCATATTTGGAACAGGGGTTCCTAACAAGGACCAGACACAAGAGTTTGACATTTACTTTAATGTGATGACATTAATTAACTTGCCTCTTTGTTAACATTTATTATTTAACTGCATACAGTTGGAGGATGTTATGTGTACATTTCAGAAATGGTACCTCAAACACACTGAATAAACAAATCTTAATCGTTAGGTGGGCCTTGTTTGCTACATGTACCTTACTACATTGAACAAAACACTCATATTGAATATTTAATACAACACAACGCTTCATGACGTACAATACATCGTCAACTGGCCGAAAAAAGTTAATATCTGTTACAAGTACTTAACCGTAAACAGTTGCTTAATACATAATAATTTACTACTTAATGAAGTACATAATGCTTTTTTTTTAAAAAAAAAGATCATTTTCCTTCCTTCACAGTTTAGTGTTCGTTGTTTACCAATGTTTAAGACATACAATCTATTCACTTGGTGTATTACTGTGCCCGTTCGACCACCACTGACCATAATACTAGACAAAGCCTTTTATTTGGAAATATACTCTCAAAGCAGCTACATCCAATAACCCTATTATTTACCGTGATATTTACCTTGCAAATCCAGGTAATAACGACCACCAGCGCTATATACGCTATAGTCAAGAGAATGCTCGAGGAGCTAAATATTAAATAGAAAAAAGAAGAATTATCAAACACCCACCAAGGATGGTTCCGGATATTCAGACTGATTTATCACTAGCCACTTATCAGCACAAGAGTCGTTTAAGAGAATATTGGGACCAGAAATGTACTGAATTAATTAACAAATATGACCACTCTCAACAAATATATATCACTACAAAGAGCAATGAGCAAGGAACGTGGTAACACGTGGTGTTTCAACAAAATATCAACTTCACCGAAATGCCAGTTCTGTAACATCGGAAATATGTGGAATAATGGCAGCCATGAGAGTAATCAAGCAAGTAAATTTTAACAAGTTTATTATATTTTCAAATTGTCGTAGGGCAATACATAAGATCTATAACAGGAAAATCAACCTGGATATGATCAATGTCATATATGAATTCATGTAGGTAAAACTGTAGTATTGGCGTGGGTCCAAGGAAGCGTAAGCGCCACTCAAAACCCCATAAACGAATAGAGCACACAAAGGAATATGTTAGACGACTGCAACTCTGCTCTTATAAGATCTCATACCTTGAACGATATGTTGAAATATACCTGCAACAAGATGATAAAAAAATGGCACAATACACGGAAAACTTTGAAATCCAGTGATCTTCACAAAGACACCAGAGACTTCAATAATCTAAAAAAAAGGAGCAGGTTGCCACTACCAGAATAAGAACTGGACACTGAAAATTGAGGCACACTTATCTACTGGATAGTTCCATCCCACTATCTTGTGATCTGTGTAATACTGCCTGAAATATGGACCATATCATCAATCAATGCCCCAAATACCATCAACACAAACTAAAATACCTGCAGTGCAAAAATTAAAAATCCATCTTGGACTACCATGAATATTAAAAAGACTATTAAGTTTTGTAAGGACAGTATGATTTAATTTAAACGTATTATATTTTTTGTTTTTAAAATTAAAAAACCAAATCTAATGAAGATAAATAATTAATTAGTGGTTAACGAACAAAAAAATGGACATTACCAGTATCTTATTTGGTAAATTCTTTATTGTAATTAATATGTAAATAAATAATTGTACATTAATATATAAATATTAGTCACTGTGGTCCCTAAAGACCACGCAGTTGATGCGACCTTGATAAATAAATTTTAAAAAAGCATTTTATTTAAATCAACAAAGAAGCATCTGATCGCATCTCTAAGATCACAACTATTTACGGCGCCTTTCAATTTTCAATAATTCGCGATTACGACTGTCTGTTGCTCCTCTAGGGTACAAACCTATAGATCTACTTCATTTGCATAAAAAAAAGGTTGCTATACATTCAACTGTGTCGACCTCACTAGTCGTACGGCTCATACAGTTTTTCACATTTTATATGCTCCACCTGTGCCTCATCCAATCAATGGTAACATTCACCACAGACAATTTATACTGTGCAATTCTTTATTCGAACTTATTAGTGTAATATTGAATTATTTCAGATATTTAACAGTGTTCTTAATTACATTACGAAAAAGTGTTATCAACGTTACTTTATAACTTTATGAAGTTGTTTTATATGTTTGTATGTATTTGTGCTACTACTCCTATTTAATGCTTCTTATAAATATTCGGTCCTGATTCATATCAGTCCTCTTAAAATTGCGCTTTTTGGAGTGTAATGGTTTGATTTTGTCCCAATTATTTTAATGTTTTGTTTTATTAGTTTTCAGATGCTCTGAAAGAGCGTGCCAGCTTTTACTTGTGCTTTTATTTAATTTTTTGATAACACATTCTCTTACTTAAATTAATGCTTATTTGTCCTATGTAAAATAAATCACAAGTATTACACTATATTTTATACACGACATTTTTGGTGTAATCCAAATTCATCCGAATTTTAATTGCTTGTTTTGGGTTTATTTCATTTGTACCACTGACTGTAAAACTTCTACTTATTTCTTCTGTAAGTCGTTATACGTACGTTATGCTTTCATATTAATTCTTAATGTTTATAATTTCATCTGGTTTCGTCTGGTGTATTTCCGAAACTACTTCTATATCTTTTCTAAAATCAAGCGTTTTCAAAAAAAATTATACAATCCAACTATTTTCTGTCTACTTTCGTTAACTACATTCGACTATAAATATGTTATTTCTATTTGCATGGTTATTCTTAACTTCCATCTTACACCTACAAGATTGAAAAATTAGGGCAAAATTTATTTTCCAGATATTACAATTGTAAGAAGAAGTCTTAAGATTATGTGGTATAAAAGAGAATACTCATCAAAAAACATTACAAATTATTATTCTAACCACCCTTTCAGAAATGAATTCAGTAGTCATTAATATGATGAAAGTAGCTATAATGTTGACTTTTTATATTAAAATAAAAAAATCAGTATTACAAATTTTGTTAAGAAAATTGCCACTATAGTCTGTGGAATAATTGTAGCTTGGAAGTTAAGAATAAAACGTAATTAGTAATTAAATATATATAAAAGAATCTAGTAAAAACAAAGATAAATATATAGAGACCGACGATAACAAAATAATAGTATTGTATAAATATTTCAAAAGGCTTGATTTTAACCCAAGGGGTTTAGTTTTTTTCAGTATTATAGCCCATTATCTTAACGTTGCAATTTAAAACGAAAACTTCTTTCTTCAGGCAGCTACGTGTAGTTTCCAGTTGGAAGCATACAACCATTCAAAACTTTACGTTATGCTATATTTACTTTTATCGTATTTCATACTCTAAATATTCAGCTTGTCTATAAAAATTTATTTACTAATCAGAGTGCGTATGGTGACACCTTTGTTTCTGAAGAGGTTATTATTTTCATTGCCTTTACGCTGAGCCTCAATTAAAACATTTCTACTCCGTTGTTTATAACTTCTATAAAAAACAAAAATAAATTAGTGGTACGGGGAGATTTATATCCATATATTGCTCTTTTGATTTCCATATTATATATCGTTAACAATTTATCCTCTCTTTTTAAAATTATCACACTATATATTTTATTATTATAACATTTATTTATTTTAATGATAAAGTTTTGAGTGTTCTCAGTACTTAGGTAAGTAATAAGTAAATTGACAATAGCGTCAACTGAAAAGCACTAAAAACTATCTGCAGATTTTTCTGCTAAGAAAAATAATTTAGAAGCTGAATGGAGGTCCAACACGACTGTATGGATGAACAAAACGAATACTAGTGAACTTAATCTAAATCCTTGACCTCTATAACTTTAGAGCCCGCCGTTGGAACTTTACGAGCTCCGCAAAACAAAAAGAGAAAAAAAAATGAACCCAGAGACAGTATAGAGGTCTCGCGAGAGGAAGTTCGTTAAAAGTCAAAAGTAATTTTCCGGCTAATTTAATTATTCTCGGACTGAGTAGGGAAGTCCGTGTCGATTTCGATGTTCGCACGAACATAATTCCACCTTGGTTTTTATCGACACAATCAAATTATTATCAGCTTTGCGTTTTCAATTACGCAAATGTAAATCGATAAAAATGTATATTGTAATTAAACAGAAGGATTCAAATGCTTTAATTACTTATTAAATCATTGTTAATTGTCATGCATCTCTCTGTAAATACTTGTAGAGACGGTTTTCGTGTGCCAGTTGCAGGGCTGATGGAAATATGATTGGAGAGGAAGTTACCAGGAGTGACAAGATCTCTGAGTCATGAAAGGTGAAGTTAAATAATATATTCGTACAATTCAAAGGAAGAAGGTACGACCAATACAACGAAGAAAACGTGCAATGGAAAAAACTAAAAACGCCTCTTCAAAGTTAGCAGAACAATGTCAATTCAATTTTAATAAATCATGGCTTACTCATCGTTGCTCGGGTTCAGTAATGAATGAAGCAGGAATATAATAAAATATAGTTCTATTTCTTTTGTTAAATCCAACCTATTTTCAATCCAAGGTTGTGTAAATGGCGATAAATCGTCATAGTGGTAGTTTTGTTACACAGATGTGCCATTTTGACCCATCTACGGTAGTCTGAGAAGAAACGGTCATACGGACAAAATTGTACAGAATCAAATTTCCAATCGATAATATGTCGTCAAAAATTTTCTTACGTACTCAGTTTTTAAATTACCACAACTTAAGTTGGAGAGGTTCTTTTTTTGTAACTGAAGATGGGCCGAAGGAGGAGGAGGGGGGATTTCTTTCACCTTGGATAGGTCTCGGTGAGACAAAACGAATAACCCCTTACTTGCTTCTTCAAGTTAAATACGGACTTTGCTAAAGGAAGAAATACACCGAAAAAATACCTTTAGATAGTGGAAAAAACTAAGGTTTTTGACGTTTGTTGTTGTTGTTGTTCTTCTTCTTCTATAGCCTCTACAGCCCATTGAGAGCCTTGGCCTAGCGGGAGGTCTGCAGACTGTTATCTTTCATGGCACATTCCGATTGACACGTGGTCAGCGTATCGATTCTCCAGCAATCTTAATCCCAGTTTCCAAGCCATGACGCCATAAACATCCAAGCCCATGGCAGTATTCTAACCCGGGACATCTGGGTTGTGATACAGTGATGATAGCCACCAGTCCACAGGAGGTCGGTACATTTGTTATAAAGTTTATTTAATTTAATACTTTTTTCTCTGATGGATGTCACTATCAAATGCATAATATTTTATTTCCTTCTACAAATGAGCAATTAGTAAATATTAAAATTAACCTGACGTGAAAAATGAAACTAACTATCGTAACATATCGTATCGATGATCTAAAGATGTTTATTATTTCTCAAGGAGTTATCTCTCTGCCCACGATGGGTTAATTTCGACGCGAAATGTTTATAATTTAATACATATATATATATACATATATATATATATATTGGAGTTATAGGTCACGATCATAGCCAACTCATTCACTTTATAAAATCTCAATGCGTGTATGGAACGTGAAACCTTTTGTGAAAAATGTTTTTCAATTATTATCACATTCAGTAAATTTAAAAAGTTTCAAGGTAATGGGTAGCTTCGTCCCCTGAGGAATGTGTGTGCTAAATTTGATCAGTATTTTGGACGCCTTTAGCAGTGACTTTAATACTCCAAAACTGACAAAGGTTTTTTTTAGATATATAGGATTCTGTCCTTTATTTTGTTACGCCTTTGGGTCTCCAAGTTGCGGGAATACTATGTTCTTTTCAAGGAAGTGAGAAAACATGAGGATAATTATTTTGAAACGAGTGCGCTGGGCCAGTAAAATGGCAAATGTCATAATTTAATATTGATATAAACAAAATTGCAAATAAAACTAACAGTTGAAATTTAAAGATATTAAAATGAATGTTAAAAAGTATTTATATTTTACTATATTTACCATAATCCGATCTTTCTTTGTTATTCATAACTTCATTTCTAAATGCGCTGAAACTACTCTACTCGAGCATTTATAGGCTGTTCTGTGCTTTATATATTTCTACAGTTTCGTTCCACAAAACGGGTCAATCGTGAAGTACATTTATAAGCAGTTGTACATTCAACAATCATAATAATCAGAAATTCTTTACTTATGAACATATTTTTTTCAACTTTATTTATCTGCGTCTGCAAGTAAACCTCTGGTTTATACAATGAGACTCTGTTATTTATACAAGTTAAATATTACATAGAAAGTAATCATTGTGGTACTTTTAATGAGTTCTTTTGGCCAAGGATTAGCTGTTTTATACTTACACACTTTATTAGATTACTGGTTAGTGTGCTGCTATGTTCTGTAATTAGTAGAAAAAATTGACTCTTGATTTACTTGTCTATTTTTTTTTAGTTTATTGCGAGACGTAACACTTTATTCTACATGGCTTGAAGTTTCTTCAGCGAAGTTTTAGGTGTGTTGCTCCAAACTAGGAAGGCATACGCGAGAGTCGGAGAATGGATTTAAAGTTAGGAGTGAGAATTCAGCTGGAAGGTTGATCACTTGGATAAAGCGTAGCATCCATTCAGTTTTTTTTATGAAAGTAGAATTCCCAATTGAGCTTCACATCTAGGTGGACTCTTAAGAGCTTTACCGCCGAGTCTTTTGGACTCCATAATATT
This sequence comes from Eucriotettix oculatus, assembly GCA_034510155.1. Classification (NCBI taxonomy): domain Eukaryota; kingdom Metazoa; phylum Arthropoda; class Insecta; order Orthoptera; family Tetrigidae; genus Eucriotettix; species Eucriotettix oculatus. The sequence continues at coordinate 196,194,126 of CM067376.1, read as the reverse complement.
TCATTGTTATCTAATTGGAGTTCTGGTAGATGAGTGTAGTGCTTTTTTTCTCATTATTTTTGTTTTACCCCTCCACCCTTACCTTTAGGAAGACTCCCCTTAGATTATGGTTGGGGTTGAAATTATACGCTAGCATATCGGAGGACACACTATCAAATTAATTGATCCAAATATTGGCTATTATTGATTATTTAAAATTTTCCATCCCCGGCCCGAGTGTTAACTAAACAGTGCTGATTTCCGAGCCACAAAGATAACGTGTAACAAATTTGGTCGAAATTGGTCCACTCGTTTAGATTTGTATGCGGAACACGGAACACACATACCGGCAGACACACACAAAACCACGCACAAGCAATTTTATTTTAGAGATAAAAAGTCAATAAAATTGGAGTTTAATAGGCCATTAGTATTCCAATTGGTCAATGTTAATTTAGTTATTTGCTGTCAATTTGTGTCCATTAATGGGCAAGGTGGGACGGATAGTTACTAACGAAATTATATAATTATTACGAAGAAGTTATTTAATATATTAGTTATTACATCAGCTGTATTTCTAGGAATGCAATTCATGTTGAGATTAGTTGGAGATGAGGTTTTATAGAATAATGTTGTTGATTTACATCGTTATCATGTCGGGTTTTGGTTGTTGTTACGTACGCACTATTAGGTATTCTGTGATTATCGTTTGTTAGCATTCTTTGGTTTAGTAAATCACTGTACCCTCTATACTTAACTAAGTGTTTTATAAACAGTTCACGCACTGTGGGTCTTCATGTTGTGTAGAGCATTTCACACATCTCCGTTGAAATTGACAACGGTTTCATCATATATGTGGCATTTCTTATACTGCGGAATATCTGTTGATTTCCTTCTCGGTATCTACCTCAATGATGCTGTGAATAGGACTTGTTAACAGAGAAAGAAAATTTTTCCGACGAAGATGCTGAATGAAGAGTTCTCGGGATTCCAGTCGGGTGATGCAGTTTGTTGTCCACAACGTTTCTATGGCTGACACCGCCATTTAACCGGACCCCAGAACATCTTGGTCAGTTTCGATGTGGTGTCCCTATTTACCAGGGTCCACTTTACTGACACCATCGAACTCCTGGAGGATCACTTTCCGGAATGTATCTTGAAGCTCTCAGTACGGAGGTGATTACTACGAACAAGTACATGGCGTTGAATTGGACTCTCCATAATCCCCTGCCCTTGCCAATTTCTACATGAAGTGGTTTCGAAGAAGAAGCCCTCATAACGGCTCCTCTGAAACAGAGCCGTTTTTATAGATACGTCGGCGACACATTTGTGATATGACCACACGGACTAGAGACATTGAACGAATTCCTAGTACAGGGCCAGGATGATGACTGACCCGGAAAGTTTAAAAGGAGAAATAGAACATCTGAAAACAGTGCCTGCACACCAATCAATAGATTAACTGAGCTTTAGGAAAGAGAGAAAAAAGGACCGATAAGTAATTTGATCCAAAGCAGAGGTTAGCCTACCTACCGTTCTTAGGTGGAATATAATCATGACGGATTCCCCATCACCCGACTGGAATCACGAATGTTCTTAATTAAAGACTTGTTAAATTAAATAATTTTTTACCTTTTTGGGAAATTTTAAGACCCACTGCACTTAGGAGGACTGAGTACTTGCTTGTCTTATATAAACGCTTAATTCCCTAATGAGGAAGACTAATTCTTCTATTTATTAGTATGTCAATGAAACATAAATATTTAGATTTTCTGTCGGGTCATAAAATGTGTCATAACTTAAGTTCATTGTACTGTATTTCATCGATAATTACCAAGGCTCGTTGAGTTCAATCTCAGTTGCTTATTCTTGTAGAAACCGTAGAAAATTAAACTTTGATTCTATCTTTTAGTTCCAAAAGTATTTCTCGATAATTGTGTTTATAGCCGTTAAGTAGACATCAGGTAGTATTTTTTTATCAGCAGGTTGTGATTGATTACTATTATTATATCGTTACGTCGTGTCAGGTTTAGATAATTTTACCAGTATTTTCTATATATCTGCTTTTCATTTATATAGTATTTATTTTTTCTGCGATTGTTTTGTGGCTCGACCGTGCAATTTTTTGTTGAGTCAAAGATTGTTGGTGACATTTTGCCAGTGCTTCTTTTGTTGCACACAGTGACCTTGTTAAAAAAGGACTTTCTGTTCCAATGAAAAGTCCAACTCCTCCCTGCGGGGCGACCCTGAGCATGCTAGTGCTGAAAGGAGCTATGCGCGTGGCCAACCAATGCCGTCCTTCGGGATGCGTGGGCACCCCGGTCTATCCTCCCCAAAAGTCCACCTGGTGGTGGCATGTCCACTTCCCAGGCCAACGCACGCTGGAATTGAACTCGAGGTAGCATAGCTTCACCGGCATAAATTATTTTCCTATCCTCCCAGGGGTTTATTATTAAAATAGGCGCCCCCGTTGCCAACCTCTTTTGATAGAGCTTTGAGCAAAAATGCAGATGAGAACCATTTAATGAATGTTTAATGTTAACATGCAGAAGATGCGCTACCACTAGAATAATCTATGAGCACTTATATTTTCAATCTGGTATAACTGACGCCATCGAAAGCGTTTGTTTGCATACGTTTTTACTGCAAATTCCAATTTAATATGATTTTGGGAAGAAGGGTATATATTACCTGATGAGGTCTCGAAGATTGGATAAAACTGATTTTATTCTCTATATTTGTTATTTCATTGGGTTCCGACTTTATTGGTTAATTTAATGTTTCACTCCCATTAAATTTCCATTTATTTCCTATTATTTCCAATTATTTAATATATGCAATGACCATGTCAATATACTATTAACAAGTATTAGCTCCATTCATTAGTTGGTATCTGATTGTGCTCGTTGAATGAGCTGGTGGATGTCTCTCTTCGCAGTAAATCTTATGAGCTTAGATTTTTTCTCGTCTCGATATTTCCTTTTTTCTAACCACGTCTATATTTTTCTAGGTTTGGGATATCTTACGTACTGATATCTTCAAATTAAATCATACTTATTAAACTATAAAAAAAGAAATGAACATATTCCAAATACTCTCCGTGCTTTTGTACACATTAGAGTGCAACAAAACAGCCGTAAGTTGGGTTCGCTCAGCCTAGATGCGGTCAGACAAGCTATCTCAGTGGTTCAATATTCTCAAGGTCGCCGTACATTCAGACTGACTGTTTCTATCGGAAGTAAGACGGCGGAAAGAATAAAGTGCATGAAGTTGTCGATAGAATTATTGCAAGTCGTTGAACACGAATCACGCAAAAGTGAGCACGTCAATATTCTTTTTTCCACGAGCTAAACCAAATAATTTTAAACCTGAAAATGCAAATCACTGGGTCGTAAATAATCTCATATTAAGTTTTTAATGTAATTAAACTTCTAAATTTATATGTAATATAATAGTGTACCTCATTGTGATAATCCATGAACCTTCTAGAAATTTTACTGACCTCACGAAATAATGACAATCACTTATAATCGTTTATGTTGGTCCTATTACTGTTACAAATATTTCATACACATTTATCGTATGGTAATATTTATCATTTTTAAATTTGTTGTTTAAAGACATAAGTTGGCTTAAATAAATTTCAAGCGCACACTGATTATACGAAACATTCTGATCCCCTGTTTAATAGCGCGTTGAACCACTTGAGTAACGCAATACAACAGCTATTCGGCGTGACGTGGATTCGTTAAGTTCTTAGTAGCTTTCCTGAGATATTTGTGATGAGATGTGGGGGGCGGTGGGGTATGTCAAGCAACGAGTTACGCAATTCCCCATAAATTACGGGACAATGGTTTGAGTGTGGAAACTACCTCCGCAGATGAGGAATTTAGTTGAATCATACGATCCAGATGTAATTGTGGGAACGGAATCGTAGCTGAACTTTAAATTAACGATGCGGATGTTTCTAGACCGGGGTACAATTGAAATATAAAATTTGTTGTTTCGGTAGGTTTATTCCGCTGTCACCAGAAATATTTCAAAATCGAAGTATTTCAAACGTGAAATAGAATTCATATTTTCACAAAGAATAGCTGAGTATAAAAAACTTCAGAAGTATTCGGAGAACAAGCTAGGTTGTACTCTAGAATAGTATCAATTAGTGTGGTGGGTGAAAGTATAATGCATAGATCAACAAGAAGTAAAATAGATTTATTCTTTAAAACTACAGCCTAGTTCTAAGAAAAATACTTGAAGGGAATCAGAGCCCACAGTGGCATTGAGACGGCGTCAGAAGGTTACTCAGAACTTCTAACATACCGTTACATGGAACGAGGATTACACCCCTTTTTCTAATATTTTTATTGACGAAATTATTGTTATTATTATTTTTAGTTTTCGTTATTGTTTTAATTCGGTGTAGCAGTAGATTTGTCGACGTAGCAATGCGCGCAGCGGCTTTCCGTGATCACAGAACGCCTATAGCTACGGAGATGCGAGCGTCGCGTTTATTCCGGGAAACGATACGTTTATGCTTTGGCTGCGCTGCTACATTGTTTTTCAGTTAGAAAGTTTTTTTTCTTCTGGTTCGGGGCGAAAGATGTATTTTGAGGAGAGAGAAAATTGTTGCTGATCCGTGGCGTCGTGGGTAGACAAACGTTTGAGGATAGAGCAAAATTGATTATAGCTCGTGGTGCCGTCAGATATAGGCTTTACATCAGAAACACGAGGCGAGTACCGAAGCGTACATATTAATTCGATTCGTCTACATCACGGTGGGACGTCCGCAGCATTTGCCGTTCCAGAATCATCCCGTGAGCCGAGAAAGTCCTGAAAGTGATCTTGGAGGCAATCGTGTCCGCTGGTCTCATCCCTGACCATCCGGGCTGAGAGATTGGACGTGTCCTGACGCCGAGCAGCAGCCGATCGAGGACCGATCGTTGGACTACGCCACAACATAAGGTGAAATCGTGGCATTACTTATACTGTAACTGTGACCTTCGATATTGGGAATTGCGACTTAAAATTAACACAGGTCCAAAAGTGCGACTGTAAATTATATCACGCGTTACTAACAGTGAATTTTCCTTTATTACGCGTTTAGCAACATTGTGAAATCCTTTAAGGAAAGTGTATTGAGAAACTTGAGCGTGATCATAAGTGCTTGCATTAAAGTATTTTCTTTTCTTAAGCTCACTAGATATTAATCGCATGTTGAAAGTAATACATAATTGTGTGAGCGATATTAGTAGTATATAAACATATTAAAAGTGTAAATTGATTTCTTTAAATTCAGTGTTGTTTTATGGTATTATTTGTGTAGTTATAAACTTGTATCGTAAAAACATCCAAACAGTTTACGAGCGTGTGCCGCATGCGCTTACGCAACAATAAAATTGAATCAGCTGTTTCAGATTTCTTTGAAAGGTAGATATACCACTGCTAAGATAACATCACGACTCTTTAACTTAAAGGCTTACGCGCGCACACTTGTGGCGCCTGCGCACTAACTCTTAAATTAATCAACACGGGCAAATAGTTATAGATCGTATTTTGTTTCCCTGTCGTACTTATATAAATATTGAATGTTATTCTAATACTAACATCAACTGTGTGTCATAATTTGTTAATTAATGTATTTATAGCGAATATAATTGATATTATGAGATTGTGTAAAATTAATGTAAATAATTTGTGTACCTATTACTTAACCTCCCTTTCCCATATTTAGTCCGGGTTGCCTTCTCAAAATCTGGTGTATCTTGTAAAGCAGAATTCACGCCCTAAAGAGAAATAATTTAAGTAAGATCAACTTAACGCTAGTACGATGTTGGAAACTGACGCCCATCGTAGTGAGCGAGAGGTGATAAACTTAAACTTAATTGACATATTTTGGACCTTTTATCTAGATTTTACCAATACGTTTCAGAAGGCTGAAACTGTAAGGAGAAGGGATGGCCAATTAAATTCATTTATTATCCAGGCCTGGTAGGGAACGGGTCTAGGCTATATATTTATTAGGGCGGAGTTTTAGCTTAGGAGTGGAGGGAGAAGTTAATATTATTTATAATAAACTCCTTTACTGGGAGAGGTGGGGAATGCCAAGTCAAGGACTGTTCTGTCAGGGATAGTCAGGTCAACGTTCGGACACGTGTAGAATGAACTGAAGAAAAGGAAGTTCTATCTTACTTCCTGACTTCGATCTCTGCACAAGTACTATTTGTACACATGAGCTTCCAGGAAATCCCCGAAAAGCAAACTGGTAATTCTCTAAAGCAGATGTACCTAATCTCCAATCCTTCCTAAAGGAAAAACATGTCTCTTTCCTCATGCAGGGCGGAAATACTAACGAATTCTGGGAATATTTTAAGGGCATATTACTGGAAGCCATGCATAGGTACGTCCCTAGTAAATTTATTCAGACTAACGGGGATCCAGAATATTACACGAAAAGAATAATTTGCTTAAAGAAACGGGTTAGGCGCGCATACAGAATTAGGAATTATAGACAGGAAAGTTACAATTATTTCAAGTCCATTTCTAAAGTTCTTGAAAATGAAAAGAAATTGGCCCATCAAAATTTCATAGAAACTATCTGATAGTAATAGCAGCTGGAGAAATTTTTTCAGTTACGTTAATAGGCGTAAAGGAAATCAAACTGGCATACCATCTTTGCAACATAATTACGTTATTGCCACGGGGGATACAGATAAGGCTGAACTACTAAATTCACACTTCAGTTCAACTTTTAACACAAATAAGGGTCATTATAACGTAGATATTGAACAGAATGAGGGCAATTTATTCCAAATATAAGTCAAAAAGATAAGGAAACGAATAAATTAATTACAAAATAGAAAATCATGTGTCATAGACGGCATTCCTACAGAAATAATAAAAATATCAGGGGCGGCAATAATTCCATACCTAATGAGGTTATTCCATATTTCCAGTATTCCTGTGACTGGGGAAAGCTATAGTTGTCCCAATTTATAAAGGGGGTAGTAAAAGTGACGTAAATAATTATAGACCGATAAGTCTTACGTCGATGGTTTGTAAGTTGTCGTAGAGTACATCCATAAGGAGCTTAAACATAACGGCTGGTTTTTCTAGGGACAACATGGATTCCGAGGTTACTCGTGTCAGAGCCAGGACATTGCCGATGAGGTTGACAAAGGAGGAAGAGTGGATGTTGTGATCATAGATATTGCAAAGGCTTGTACCTCACGACATATTATTACAAAAAATGAACTAAATTGGGACTGATAGTCGAGTGGTTTTATGGATTAGAGAATTTTTACGAGACCAACAGCAAATAGTTAAAGTAGGGAACGAATTATCCTCAGTTACGATTGTTAAATCGGGAGTGCCGCAGGGTTCCGTTATTGGTCCCTTATTATTTTTAGTCTACGTAAATGACCAAGTATCAGGCATTAATTCTCTGCTGCGTAGTATATCGGAAAGTAAAACTTTGATCAATGAAAAATTTATTCAAAAAGATTTAGATACAGTAAGAGATTGCGAACTTGTTAACAAAATGAAAATAAATTTTAACAAGAACAAGGCAGTAAGCTTTTTTAGGCATCACGTTGAAATAGTACTTAATTATAAGCTCAGCGGTAATGAAATAGTACAAGAAAGTAACTATAAGTATTTGGATATATACTTCAGCAGTAAACGGGCTGGAAATATCAAATAGAACATGTGACTAGGAAAGCATGGAACGCACTTCATTTCGTCATGTGGATTTTTAACAAAAGGATACTGTAAAACACGGAAACTTGAGTATTTATTTCTCGTGCGTCCAATACTAGAAAACGGCTGTATTTGTTGGGATCGTGGCACTGGAAAGGGAATAGAGGGGGGTGGTAAAATTGTTAAGCTGTGTCCTCGTCAACGAAGTGAGAAGGTTCATCAATTAGGTTGGGACATGTTAGCAAAACGACGACAAAATTTAGGTCTCGGGGCTCTTTTTAAAGCGTACGCAGGCCAACAATCCTGGGACGATGTTGCGTCCAAGTTCTTAGAAGTAAATTATTTCAGTAGAGGGGATCATAATTGTAAAATTCGGCAGAGGAGCTTTAAAACTGACGTTGGGAAATATTCATATTTAAATCTGACTAAGGGATTGGAACAATTTTCCTGCAGAAGTTTTTGAAACATTTACTCCCAATAGTAACATTTTTCGGGGAAGAATTAGGAGGTGTAAGTGATCATGAAGTGAAAGTGTAGTGAAGTGAAGTGCGACAAAAAAACATCAGAACAATGGGTACTTTTTATCTTTTTTCTTCAAGATATAATTTATATTATTATTATTTGTAACGATTCACATTGCTTATTTTAAGCTTATTTTTTGTAACTTCCACCGAGTGTTACTCAATTGCAGTATCAAAAATTCAATTCAATGTAGATTTAGAAAAAGTATTTGATAATGTAAACTGGAACACACTATTAAGTATTTTGAAGAGCACTGGAATAAATATCGACATAGGAAGCTTACAAAAAGAGAGGTAGCAGTAATTAGAGTAGAAGATCAAGAAAATACAGACGTAATCAAGAAATGAGTAAGTCAAGGATGCAGTCTGTCGCCCATGCTGCTTAACGTATATATAAAACAGGCGATGAAGCAAGTTAGAAATGCGAGGCACTCCTACTAACACGTAGGGCACGACACGCACGCCTACACAAACATTGTCACAGTCCATTCACACTCCACAATCGCCCGATTCAATTCCGAGACACGGTTAAATACCTAGGAGTTTCAATGGATCCGGCTCTGACATGGAAACTCCATACCACGAACACCATCAGAAAAGCAAACATTAGACTAAAACAGCTATACTCTATGCTTAACAGAACAAGCACAATAAACACTTCCACTGCTCGCGCCCTATACTTAACACTCATACGGCCAATTCTGACGTATGCAGGACCAGTCTGGGGCTTTGCAGCCAAATCCCACCTCCGTAACCTCCAGTTTGTACAAAACAAGGTCCTTAAAATCATCGCCGAGGCACCTTGGAGGACACGCACTAAAGACGTCCATCGGGAATTGAATATTCTACCACTAATGGACGTTATCAGAGAACATGCTGCACGTCTGTACAGCAAGACACAATTCTCACACAACACAATCATAAAGCGTCTGAGCAACTGTGATCACACCCGCGACACCAGGTACAAACGCCCCATACACCTCCTCCAACCCAACACCCCATGATTGTCTAATCGAATTTTATTGACCACGTTTGCTACTAACAATATCCAACCAAAAATATCGAATCGCATGTTGCTGTCGCACGAGAGCAGTATACCAGCTCATTATGCCCTTCAACCCCTCTTACTATCGCTGAGGTTTTTTTCCCGGTAAGGAGACCCTTCAGGTTAAATTATCGGCATTTTTCCCCCTCAGCCCTATGCTCTTCACTCTGTTCCTCTCACAATCTATCTCCGTGAACGACCGTATTAAAGGGTATTATGCCCTCAGGTACGGATCAAACACAAAATCCCGATCCTTGTGTTCCAGTTAGTGTACTAACAGCACGTGCAGAGGGGGTGTAGAATATGGTAGACCCCCATGCGGGCGGTGCGTGTTTTCAGGGGGCACCGCCATTAGGGTCTTTGGCCCATAGAAAAAAAGCAAGTTAAAACGGAATATGGAAAAGGAATCATCCTTCAAGGAGAATACATAAAAACTTTACGCTTTACCGACGATATTGTAGTATTAGGGGAGACAGAAGGAGACTTGGAAAACATAATAAATGGCATGAACGTGGTCCTGGAGAAAGAGTTTAATATGACGATTAATAGAGGGAAACCAAGTTGATGGAGTGTAGTAGCATGGAGGGTTTCATCAGACCAGTCTTAGGACTGAATACCACAAATACACGGGAAACAGTGGAATAACAGAGGGTTTTATATTGGGAAGTGATATTTTGACGGAAGTTAAGGAATTCTGCGACTAGTGAAGCGTAATAACTAGGTATGGTAGAAGTATAGTAGACATAAATTGTAGGATAGCACATACAATGAAGGCTTTCGCGAAAAAGAGAAATTTACTTACGAGTAATATAAATGTGAATATTAGAAATTCGTTGCTAAAATGTTCGTATGGGGCGTGGCGTTATATGGGTGCAAACGTGAATGATAAGAGTTACATAAAGGAAAAGAATAGAAGCCTTTGAAATGTGGTGCTATAGGCGAATGCTGAATATCAGATGGGTGGATATAATCACAAACGAGGAAGTTCTAAACAGAATAGGGGAAAAGCGAACAATATTGAGGACGCGGACTAAGAGAAGGAATAGATTAATAGGCCACGTTTTATGACACGAGGGTCTTGTAAAATAAGCATTAGAGTGAAATGTGTGGGGTAGGAACAGAAAATGGAGGTTAAGGATGGAATACGCTAAACAGATTAGGGAGGATTTGGGTTGTGCTAGTTATAAGGAAATGAAAAGTCTTGAGCAAGATAGGTTAACATGGAGGGTTGCATCAGATCAGTCTTCGGACTGAATAACAACACAGATGAGAAACTTCCGACACTCAATTTCTATGGGTATTAGTGGACGTTGAGCAACTTGTCTCCTACTCGTTGTTTCGGTATCCTTCAACGACGTTCCATAAGCAATAACACGCAAATAGCCGACCAGCTTCGCCGTTTCTGCCGTGGTCGTTACCAGGCATCGGTTCATTATAATATTCTTTTCTCGAAGTCACGTATGTCAGTGGTTATATTCATTTACGCTACAAATCGTAGATGGAGTGATTCTTCATTCGTCTCTTCTCTACTTACAAATATTCATTACCTCCTCACGATAACTTTCAATATCGCGGTGGACAATAGTAAAAATCTTTTGAATGATCAGCCATATGTCTTGGTGAGAAATTAATTACACATACCTGTCTATTTATATATCACTTTGTAATAAAACTTCATCGACAAACTAATGATGTAGAGAGAATCTCTTTTTGTGAAGGAACTTGTACTCCCAAACATGTCGATTATGATTAGTCGTAGAGTCTGAATTTAATACAAATAATTGTATACAAATAACATTTTATCGAAAAAGACACTTTCGGATAATTAACACTCCGTGTTAGTTAACATCTCACAACCACAATCCTAGAACAACGGAAGGCGGGTACTGAGTAACCAACGAATGGGTTACATGCCCATAGCTCATAAACGACTTGTTTGAGAATACATGCTTCTACATAAAAATATCCTCTCTGCATTACCTTAGTCGGTTGAGTCTTGTCAGATGCGATCTTTTGTGATCGTGTATGAAATATAACTTGATTGAATGAATTCATTACATGAAATTCCGCTTACACTTGGTGACAACTATAATTAAAGATAAATTTATATCAATGAAATATAACGTATCTATATTATAATATAGAAATATAATAACTGAATATTATGACTCAAATCTGTATTTATAATTTATTATTACTTTAATATTTAATGGTAATAATGTGAATATGTATTTTTTACCAGAAAGACATTTTAATTATTTTGAATTAAGCTTCACACAGTCACGACTCTTTCGGCTTTATGAGAGACGGTGTGATTCAGGTAATGGTTGGCTTATGCAGTATGTTTATTCTAAGTTGTATGGTTCAGATAGATTTATTCTTAAAGCAAAGCATCAAAGTTAAAATACTATTTATATGCGTGATTCAGTGCCAAAGATATACGAATTGGTCTCCAGATGTGCATTATACGTCACAGTGACTTCGTAGTGGTATAACCTATATATGATGTAGTTTTCGTCGTGAAAACGGACAGGACACCATAAAGTCAAAAATAGGTATGAATATATTTTGCTTTGAATTAGGCTTATAATTTCTCTAATTTTTAGGTTACTATGCACGATAAAAATTTCCAGATTTATTTTATGTGAACTCTAATCTTAAAATGCGATTATTTACATAAGTTAAAGGCATAAAATAAGACCTGTAAGGTAGAATGATAATACGTTTCACATGCTAACAACGTTGTGTTGACATAGCGAGAACAGTATATTGCACTACTTGAGAATCAATGCAGTAGTAACCGTTCCTCGTGCATCTTTGTTCTAAATGTTTGTTGAGAAATCTCCGGCAGTTCTGTTTGTATTTCCCGTGATGTAATCAAAACAAGTTCATTGTAACGTGATGGAGCGAAACATCTGCCTTGTGTTTTTAAAGACAAATATGAACACATTAATGGAAATCAACGTTACATGTTTACGAGCTATATTTTTCTACGGACTTCTTTTCAAAATTTATAAAATTTAAAGCTCCCATATAAAACAATTTAATATATAAACAATTATTGAGAAACAAATTAGCTACTTAATATCGTCCATGCCTTTGGTATAATTACAACTGTCCAAAGAGCCTATTCAAGTTTTATTGGCTTTAAAATTGTAAAAATATTGTTTATTGTGAAAAATTAAATATTTTCTGGTGTTTTTAAAGGATAATAAAGTATATTAGTGAAATCAATCCCTGAACATATTTGGGGCACCATTCTATGATATTTTCTGACAGTTGTATTAAAGAACTTGTGTGCTGTGTCCAATTCCAAGCTCCCAGATGTAATTCCCCTCAATGCCTCTCCATGATGTAAAAGGGCAGAGGCTACAACGAGGAATATCGTAAGGATAAAACCTAGCCGTCTGTACTGAAAATCATACCTCCAGTCATCGTAAGGTCCTGGGACAAGTACTGAAAACCCGAATAACTACTACCGAAGAATTTTCCTCCATTCCACATGCGACTAGTTTACTTGCTTGTTTATCTGAGGATAGTAGGTAATTAGACTAATTACCAATTAGAATATATAATGGTGAGACGGAGGTATAGGAGTCAGGTGCTGGACTGCAACACTTACCCAGGAGCAGATGTAATCTCCGACCATAATCCTTTATTGTAAAATGCAGACTGAAAATGAAAAAACTCAAGAAAGGAATTAAAACACAAAGATAGGTATTAGAAAAATTGAAACAAAAGAATGTGACTCAGATCTTTAAAGAAGAGTAGATTATTAGAGAAAGGAGAAATAAACAATATAGAAGAAAAATGGACAATCTTGAAGGAAAAAATGACTAGAGCAGCTAATGAAAAATTAGGAAGAATAGCTTTGACCTACAGGAAAGTATGGATAATACAAGACATAATACAAATGATTTAGGAAAGATGTAAATATAAAAACGTAAAAGATAAAAGTGGCAAAGAGCAGTACAGACACTTGAAGAATGGGAGGGATAGGAAGTGGAAAGTGGTTGATGATTTGATGGTGAAAGAGAAAATAGACGCAGCTTACAGGAAAATCAAACAAAGATTCGGAGAGAGGGAAAATATTAGATAGTACATCAGGAGGGACGATGGGAAACCAATTCTGGATAACGACGGAAAGGCAGAAAGATGGATGGAATATCTAGAAGAGTTTTTTCACCGTAGGAATCTAGATCAGTCAGTAACAGAAGAAGAAGAGGAAGTAGATGATGAAGAGTTGGGGGAAAACATTTTAAGGCCAGAGTTTGATAGGGCCATGGCTGACAGATCTGAGCATATTGTGAAGCGCCAGGAATTAATAGCGTTCCAGCAGAGCTGATAAGATCATCGGGCGAAGAAGCAATATCATGGCTGATCAGGATAGTTTGCGAAATCTACGACACAGGAGGAATACGAGAATATTTTAGTAAAAGCATAATAATACCTGTACCGAAGAAGACTGGGGCTGATAGATGCGAACAGCACAGGGCAATTAGTTTAGTATCTCGTGCATGAAAAATATTATCGAAAATAGTATATATCAGAATAGAACGAAAACTAGAATGCAAATTAGAAGAATATCTGTTTGGAGAAGCAATATTGACTCTGCCTAAGTTCTTGGCAGTTGTAATAAAAAAAAGCCTTTGATAATGTGAACTGGAACACACTATTAAGAATTTTGAAGTGGACAGAAATAAAATATCGAGAAAGACATCTTATTCATAACCTCTGCAAAAAGCAGTCAGCGACAATTAGATATCAAGAAAGGAGTAAGACGAGGATGCTGTCTGTCGCCCATGTTCTTTAATTTATATAAAAAACAGACGATGAAGAATATTAAAACGGAATATGGAACAGGAATCATATTGCAATAAGAATAAATGAAAATCCTGCGGTTTTCCGATGATATTGTAGTATTAGGAGAGCCAGAAAAAGATTTGGAAAACATATTAAATGGCATGAATGTGGTCCTAGAGGAAAATAGGATTAATAGAGATAAAACCAAAGAAATGGAACGTAGTAGTGGAGTAACAATGGATGTTACATTTGGAAGGGATGTTTTGAAGGAGGTTATGGAATTCTGCTACTTTGGCAACACAATAACTAGGGATGGTAGATATATAACGGACATGAATAGTAGGATAGCACAGTCAAGGACGTCTTTCGCAAGTGAAATTTACTTACGGGTAATATAAGTGTGAATATTCGGAAATAATTTCATAAATGTTCGGATGGAATGTGGCGTTGCATGGATGTGGAACGTGGACGATAGGAATTGCATAAATGAAAAGAATAGAAGCCTTTAAAATGTGGTTCTATAGACGAATGCTGAAAATCAGATGGGTCGATATAATCACTAACGAGGAAGTTCTAAGCAGAATTGGAGAAGAGCGAACAATATGAGAGACGTTGACCATGTAAACGAATAGATTAATAGGCCACGTTTTACGTCATGAGGGTGTTGAAAAATTAGCATTGGAGGGAAGTGTATGGGGTCGGAACAGAAGACGAAGCGCAATGATGGAATACGCTAAGCAGTCGTGGTAATTATGCGGAAATGAAATGTCTTGCGTAAGATATGTTAGCATGGAGGATTGCATCAGGCCAGTCTTGGGACTGAGTACCACATTTAGAACAAAAATAGTTGGTCCTCCTATTTTCCTCATTTAAGTTACGTCACATAATCTGTCATATATATATATTTCCTGGATAAAGATAATTTAAATGACCATTGTACAGACAATTTAATAAGTTTTATGCAACTATAAGGACGTTTAAACTTTTTTATGTATTCTATTGTAAACATATCTTATTAACAAGTAGAAGTTGAAAACTAAAATTTAGCAGCATGCATACCATCAATTGACGGGTACATTTCACATTTCCGCCTCGATTTTCCGTTCCAAAGTTGCGGACGAAACAACAGAGTAGTTGAATATAACTTTTTTAATTACCTGTAAAAAGGTTATTTAATTTATCTGTATATGAAAACACACGTAATGTAAAAAATTGCAGACGAAATGCTTTTTTGATATTATGAATGCTTAATGAATAAACATGTAAATATGGACCGTTTATGTACTTTGTAAATTTCTATCTCCTTTATCACAGACTCTAGGGATGGAATTTTGTGGCTTACGTAATTCATGGTGTGTTGGGTTTTTACCCACTAAAATCCACCTCCCTAACTAAAACTGGTCTACGGAGACAAACCATTAGTTTTACAGTGTTAATTCTTATACCTAGTTACTTATTAGCTAATAAGTCTAATGACATCCTTTAGTTTTCATTATTGTCCTACGACTTTATTGCACACTAACAACACATGCTCTATTTTGTAATTTATCAGTCATTGTAATTCAAATGGTTTCGTTCGTTTCAGTCTTCTATTGTACGTCAGTAGATGTTGTTAGATGGAGCCCCGTTGCTAATATCGCTGTATCGTCAGCGAACGTGGCGAGTTTCACGACATCTAATTTTGGGATGTCACTTGTAAAAATCGGATACTGGAATGGTCCAAGAACACTTCCTTGTGGTACCCCTGCTTTAATTTATGTTCATCTCTTGTTTGATTCTATTAGATGTATAGAAGGTTATAATTTCCACATATTGTCTTGGCAGCATTTTGTTTAACTTATATACTAATCCTTGATGCCACACTCTGTCAAATACTTGCGCAATGACAAAAAATATTGCTGAGGAAATTAGTGTATCTTGTAATGCTTTTTATATTATATCAGTAATCCTGTGAACTTGGTCAATCGTTGAGGTTTTTCAAATGAAACAAAATTAATGGTCCGAAATTCTTGGATGTTGGTTTTTAATATTTGAAGCAGAAGTTTCTCAAAGAATTTTGAAATTAAGTGATATCGGTCTGTATGATTTGACATCAATTCGTGGCTTATCAGGTTTTGGTAACGTTACTGCTTCAACTACTTTCGAGCTGGCAGATACGTGCTTCAATCTGATTGCTGACTTGAATAGGTAGGGTAGAATGAGAATATCTTTCTTTGGTAGCAGTTTTAATATTTCTCCTGTTATCAGATCAAACCCTAGCGCCTTCTTGAATTGAAGTTAAATTTTATTTATTTTGCGACTTCCTTTGGGGATACAGGCTTGATTTCTTCAGATGCAGTGTTTTAACTTCTTTGAAAACCTAATCAGTTTGGATTTTGTTGAGTGTAAAAGTTTCAGCAAACAAGTTTTCTTTTTGTTTATTATCTCTCGCCCAATCTTTCACTCCTTTCCTGATAGCAGGTATTAATGTTATTGGACTCTTAATTCTTTTTGTGTCTTTCACAAGGAATAGCTCCAGTCTTTTTCTGCTAATGATTTGATACAAATAGTCTGATTGCGTCCTCTTTGAACTTTCGAATTTCACGTTTTAGCTTTTGTGTTTTGTTATTAAGGATATTCTTAACGACTGGCTACCTATTTTTCTGCTATCTTCTACGAGCTAACCTTTTTTCTCCGATGTATAATTGACCCATTTTGTAATATGTGTAATGTTTCGAGTGTTGTAAAGGCTACTGTTTGTAAAATTCTGGTAAATTTAACAGTTTCGTGGTCAAGTTGTTCTTCTGTTTTTAAGTTTATATTCAAGTTCATTTCATCTTGTACATTTACGTTGAAACTCATCCTGTCTGTAGTTTTATTAACTAAGTTTCGTTTGGCTTCTTTTGCAAAGTGTTAGAATGACAGCAGAATGATCGGAATTTAGATCGTAATTTTCTTCGGTATCTCGGGAGTTCGCTTATATTTTTCTTGTTATGAAGAAATCTCATTCTTTAGATGTATTGCGTGTTGCTCCCCAGTCCTCTAGTTACAAATCTTTCTCCTATATATTGTACGAAGATTTTTTTGTAGCGGGGGGAATGGGGTTAACAGGCTATATGACGATGATCCTGAAGCAGGCAACTCCCCTTTAATAGAATAGGAAGAGAATTGAAATTGGGGGATGCGAAAGGTTGAGAAAGATAGCCAAGAGTTGGCTAGGGCCCCCTGCCTATGGTTTAAGGATCCTACCCGCTGTTTCACCTAAAGAGATGCAGAGAAAACCCTAGAAAACTTGCATCAGGTAGGTCGGGCATTCCGTAATACGGGAGACGAGTTTTCTGTGAGGTCACAGCATTCCCTTCTCCGTGTATCCACCAGTTTCAGGAAGCAGTTGGCCGACTGATCCAATGGGATCAGCGGGCAACTCTCGCCTTATGCCCAAGTATATATACCCCAGTATATATACCAACTAAAACAAGTGAATGTGTCTCGGCATGTGAGAAATTTTAAAATGAAACCAGCGAGAGTACGAGGTATTCCCGACATAGTCAGGTGAGCCTCGCAGTCGCACTGGGGAGAAGCGCCTGCGAGAGAAAACTCCCACCGGCCACCATTTCTAGGAGGATTTTTTTTTGGGGGGGGGCTTAACAAGCTACATGAGGGTCATCCTGAAGCAGGCAACTCCCCTTTAATAGCATAGGAAGGGAATTGAAAAGGGGGGATGCGGAAGGTAGAGCAAGGTAGCCAAGAGTTAACTAGGGTCCCGGGCTATAGTTTAAGGATCCTACCCGATGTTTCACCTAAAGAGATGCAGGGAAAACCCTAGAAAACCTGCATCAGATAGGTCGGGCATTTGGTACTAGTCTCACGCCCTTCTGAATGACGGGAGACGAGTTTGTTGTGGAGTCGCAGCATTCCCTTCTCCGTGTCTCCACAAGTTTCAGGAGAAAGTTTGCCGATTTATCCAATGGGAGCAGCAGACAACTCTTGCCATTTGCCCAAGGTCTTTGACCCTAGTACATAAACCTGCTAAAATTGGTGAATGAGTCTCAGCATGTGAGAACTTTGATAAAAAATACCCAGAGAGAGTACGAGGCATTCCCGACATGATCCGAGAAAACTCCCGCAGCGCCCGTATTTGAAAGATTTTGTAATCTTCCTGTTTTAAATTGTGTCTCGGTTGGAAATAGACTGCACGAATTTGAATATTTACGTTCTGTTTTGTATATTGAATTGTTACTGTTGTAATTTTTAGTTTTGTATGTGTTGTTGTTCGTAATGATCAATGATTAAAATTGCTTGGTCGTGCGGATGAGTTACATGGTAAATTTTATAGCCTCTAATTTTAAGGTATGATTGTGTCATCATGTGTGTTTCTGATACCAAGCATATGGAAAGATTCTGACAGTTTATCAAAACTTCCAGCCCAGCTTTCTTATTTAAGAGGCCATTGGCATTACCGGTTGCCATCTTTATTTCGTGAGATTATTTCCCTTTTTAAATTACTCCTGTTGCTGTAGTTTCAAGTTTTTAAAGCTGTTCATTAAATTGATGTACCATTAACCTTATCTGATACATCGTTGGTTCCATTGTCTAGTATTCGTTTGGATTAATTGGTTGAGGAGGCTTTCTTTGTGCAAAATTATTTCCTTTGAAAGCTTCTGTAAAAGAGACTTGCCCTTTCACTGTTTTTAATATGAAAATTATTGAAGTCTTATTTTTTGTAGTTATTTTTCTATAACGCATCGTCTGTAATTATCGGGGTGGTCTCCAATACAGTTTGTACATTTAGTTGTAGTATCCCTTAGCTTGGTGCACGTTTCTGCACATTTCACGCGTTTAGGTATTCTGCAGCAGAATGTTTTTGTATGCCCGTATCTTCGACAGTTTTTACACCGTGGAATCGTTTTGTTGGATTTCTATGCTTCCACTTTTCGTTTGGCCTATTGCAGCTCATAGATTTTTCTAATATTTTCTGTGTTTTTAAATGTAGCTATGAACAGCGGCAGCTTGATATATTAGGGTTTACGGTCTTTTTTAATTACTTTTTTTTTCAACTGTAATAATTTTAAATCCTTCTTCTCTTAATGTATCTTCCATTTCTCTTATGTCACATGTTGGATGTAATTTTTTGTTATAACTCGAGTGGGAGGAAGTTTCAGCGCTTTAGTTGCCGTGATTTTGATTTGACTTAGTTTTTTCAGTTGATTATAAAGATTTAGTTTTCTTATTCTTTGGAAGTAATCTTTCTGTTTCTCTATTTAGTAGTTCTTCCTCTTCATCTGAATTTGAAAGACTATATTTTTTCTGTTCCAAGTTAACTAGTTTTTTTCGTGCTAGTGTTTGAGTTAATTGCTTTTCTAACTCCAAGACTTTTTTGTAATTTTCTACTGTCAATCTCACTTTAATCTACGAAATCCGTATTTTCGTTTTGTGGTTGATTGTCTGTTATATCCGAATAGGTGCATTTTCGGTCTTTGATTACGCGCGGCCTGCTGCAACTGCATTCCATATTATTCCGTATTACTGATGTACTCACATACAGAATTTGCTCCCAATTGCTCCACGCGTTTAGATATATTTGCAGTGTAAAAATACACAGCAGCAGTCATTTAAATTTACAACTAGTAGATAACTGAATTATACCTTTGGTTTGGTAAGCGTGAAGTAATTTGTATAGGTGAGTTATGGATTTTTCATTGCCGTCTTAGATTTACACTCATTTTTCATCTGTGGAATTAATACATTTAATTTTAAACTAACCAAATTTACAACATTTAGAAAATAAATGTGTTTAGTTTATTTATTAATTTAATTTTATCTGTAGGATATGACAAGTATTTCTACCTAAAAGTCTTCACGAAAATCACTCGATTTATAAAAATTAACTGTTTAATTAGGAACATGTTAAGGTTGGAAAATATACTATAAGAATAACTGTTAGTGTTGTGTGATAATAAATCATTTATTTTTGCTAAATAAACCTCTGAAATTATAACTTTTTTTATTATTGAGGCATGTAGAATTGAGTTTTTAAATGAAAACAAATGCATAGTTTAAATATGCTTGTACCTACTTAGTGTAAGTACTCCTTCCGTTAATTAAGGAGAGGTAATGTCTATCGTACCCGAGCTCTACGTTTAATGGATTTTAAGGATTTCTACGAATTCCGAGCTCTACCTTTAATGTACTTTACGGTCTTGTATCAGAACGTAAACACAGACTATAACTTGTGAAGTTCGTAACTCGTATATTTTTTGGGTGACAGGCTACATGAGGGTAATACAATTAATGGAAACTAATTTACAGCAATTAACAACAAACGAGCGGAATTTGAAAGCAGCTGCTTAGCAGCCAAGTGTTGACTAAAGCTCTCGGGCCTTAATTTAAGGATACAACCGGTATTCACCTAAAAGAGATGCATAGAAAGCCCTAGAACACCTGCATCAGTTAGGTCGGGTTTTTTGAGTCTTTGTTCCAGGCTTTTCGAATGACGGGAGAGGAGTTTGCTGTGGAATCGCAGCATTCCCTTCTCCGAACTTCAACAACCTTAAGAGGCAGCTGGAAGAATATTACAGTAGGATAAGTGGAAAACTCCCACCGAATGTCCAAGGCCTACAACCACGCAGCATTCATCCTTCAAAAATGAGCTCCCCTAAATTTCAGTAATTGAAAGAAGTTCAAGTACTAACAAGGCTTTTCTTAATGTATAATTACAGCTGAACTGTTTAGAAATACAATAATTTTAATTTTAATAATTATCTCATTTATTTGTGGCACTTGACGCCAGAAGCATATTTAAAAGTACCGTACGTTGGTTGATTCAAATATAAAACAAATGGCGTTTGTTTAGAATCTAATTTTTACATTAATATTTTTGCGAATTCGTAATTCCACTTTCGAAGATTATATAATTATGTTTTTTTGTAATTGTCATCATTTACTCAGATTATTTGCGTACCGTTATGTTCCATTTACGAATTGCGTTCCCTAACTGTAAAAATTATATTTATGTTCATCTCGACTTATGTAAAATTAAGAATAATTTCCTATAGTATACACTCGTAATGAAACACTGTTCTTTGAGTTCGAACTAAACCCTAACCGGCATGTTTAATGTCGGGTATAAATTCAGAAATTTTCATAACCCCCAATTCATTAGCAATCTCAGGTTTTTATACATGAATTTTATGTAACGTCCTTTCACCCCAACACCTATGGACATTCCTCTCTAATGCCGAAAATTAATAATTAAAATACGAAAACAACGGAGATTGATGTCTAACCCAGGAAGTCTCTAACGTGCCGGGAAATTAAATTAATCTTTTTATAGAATTTATAGAATTTAGTTCATTTACTGTGATGAAGGTTCATTGTACTGCTTGAGTCCTCATGGCAGGGTTCGGGACCACTACTCGGGTCATTATAAGTAAATATCTGGCCAACACCGGGCACCCAGATAGTTTCTTATTTAAATTTTTAAACATTAAATAACACGTTAACGCCAACAATATATAGGTGTCCTACACATATAATAAGATTAAAAAGGAAGATTATACGAAACATAGTATCGAGAATGACACTATCAATCTCATTAATCCATAAAATATCTAATCGACGCAAATATAGTTTACGCATATTTTATCTTTTCACATCCACTCCTAGGCGTACTTCGAAAGGCCAACAGAAACCTGAGCGGACGGTCGCATAACAACTCACCCAAGTACTATCGCAATCAGATGAACGTCAAAATTATTGTGTTTTGTTTTCAGTTTTTTAATAGAATTACTTGCGCTTTAAGATATAATATAATAATTTATTTATGAAAAATAAAACAATTACTTTAAGATGTCCTGCGCGCTATTACTAACAAATAATTCAATTAAGGGGGACGATTTTTAAATATCAGTGGGGTAATTACTTATTGGGATAACCACGTGCAGCAGAGAGTTTCGTTCCTTCTTGACCCACCTGTTTTATGTTCCTTCTGCTCTCGATGCAGGTACTAGAACGTCCGGAACTTCCTCACGTTGGATCACTCCTGTTTTCCAGCTTCTTTATTCGGGTTGAATTGTAAATTTTCCCTATGTCGGCGGAAAGTGCGATGGACCTGGTACTGCCGGTGATTGAGGAAAACCGAGTTTTCCTTCTTCTTCACTCTGGTCTTCCTTGTTCTCATTTCTTTCTCACTAAAGAGCAACAATTCTAACCTCCCTTCCAACGCTTCTTGCACTCCCCAACTTCCTCCTCCCTTTTAACGGCCGTTCCACTCTCCAGATTTATACTCCCTTCCACGACCAGATCATCTCTCCTCCTTTCCCTACTCGCCTTCTCAACGTCTTGATCAACTCTTAATATTTTTCGTCTTCTCACCTCCCAGATTAACTCGTATATTTCGCTATCTCAAGTGATGTTTGTTCCTCCAATTCTTATGAGTCCTTCGTCCAGAGCGGAAAATTTTTTATGGCAAAGAGAACAGTGTCCTTCGGAAATTTTGAAGGGTGAACGTACTATCAGCCAAAATAGGCCTAATCTTATAAACCAGCAAACAGGCTCGTCAACCGTCCGGCAGCCTGGCACCGGGAATAAACACTTCTTACCTACCTGTCGCCAAGGCAGGATGTTCTTGCTGGACCTTAGGATAATTAAAATAACCAAAATTTAGAATAAAATTCGTGATCGGTCCTACTCAGTTACAAATGGTTAGGAATGCTTTCGAGATAGACATAGAAACATATTTATATGTATGTCATATATATAATTGCATTGAGAATAATTTTGTAAAGTCCAAGAACGCAATGCTTTCGGCGACTATGGACTTGATGACACTGTGTATCAGGTGTCTCCTACACGTGTTAGGAATGTTCCCAGCGTCAGTGTGGGAATAGCGGTGTCAGCAGAACCTCTGAGTGGCGAGAATTTAAGGGGATTACTGCCTTTTCCATAGGTAACTGGCCAGCAACCCGTGAAGGTGGGGGAAAACCTCCCCTGGTCCACCTTCACCAAACGCCCAGTTTTGCTCGTCAGTCCAGGACAACCATTGCTCCTTCAAGGGCTCCTAGCAATTATCTAATTGCTAGTCTTCTATTCCTACTTATCTTTTATATTGTATATGTGTAGACTGCCTTATGCACAATAAATTAGTTTTCTGTACTTTGTGCATTTCTTCAGAACATCCACCAAGACACCAATCCTTGACTGTCATCAAGGTGACAGAGAATCCAAAGCTACCGAACTGTCCTACTCAGCCTTTCTCATCTCACATTTTTTCCGGACATTACAAATACAGGATCAATCACTCGATGAAGCGATCGTCCTTCTCTAATTGTAACTGTCCATTCCATCGACCTTCTTCGTCGATATTTGATATATTACTGATATATTTGAACAACGCGTTTGTGTTCGACATGTACAATATTACATTCCGAAAATTTCTAGATTTAATTTGTTTGAAGCTCCTAATATATATATGCAATTGATGATATATTATTCAAAAACACGGAGATCTTATATTGTATGGTTCTCATGTAAATGTAAGTGAAATGAAGTAATTTAAGACTGGTAATATAGGAACATTATTTCATTTGATAGTAGAACGCGAGTTACTGATTTAGTGAGACATACAAAATTTTTGATGTAACAGTGACTGGTTGAATTTAACAGCAATCAAATTAACCGAATGACAAGTAAATTTCTGAAGTAAGTTCTAAATGGCAAGTTGTCAAGACGAGGTCTAATTTATTGGTGAGTTACGGACATTAACAGACTTCAGTCTCAGTGGAAACTCTGAAATAGAAAAATTGGATCAAAAAAATATTAAGTAGTCCACACATGAAAATGGTGAAACTTTAAATGAAGTATGCCTCATAAGATACATTGTTTTGCTATTTATATGCTCTTTTATTATTGTATACTTGTAAATGGTGAGGATATTGATGATAATCGATGCTATCAAACATGTATATTGCATATTACTCTTTCATTATACAATTTCGGTAAACATAAGTACCTATTAAATTACACCATCACCAGGGCCGATTTTGTGTTCTATTGGTACGACAACTAAATCGGTTTTCCAATCTCTGGAAACATATATTATTATCCCGTCGCCAAAAAAGAAAACTTCCAATTGACCTCATCCTTCCCCCTGATCATTCAGACACACCCTAACCCACTCTACCATCATGCCCGCATTAATCCTCCAAAAATCAGTTCACTACTTGTCAATCCTCACACACCACGTCGTATGCCCCTCAGATACAAAACCTAACCTGTTCGCCTAAAGTAGGTTAATCAAACGGATTAACCTACCCTCTCGCTTCCATGTTAATTATATACCATATTTTATTTTCATGTTTTTTTAATAATGTATATACTACATCGAAATTGGCACAACTAAGAATCTGTAAGATAACAGTTTTTATATATAAATAAAAACAAAATTATAATTTCATATAATAATATATTGCACGGAAATACTGAAAAAATATTCGTTACGCACAACTATAATTTTGTTAAATACATTAAGCTTCAATAATCGCAAATCGGATTGGAACTTTTCGTAGACTAATGGACGAAGATTCCCTTCACATCCGACTCTGTAATAGAAGCAGAAGCCTGATAGAATTTAAGCCGAGCTCTTTTCAGACGTCCGTGCTATATCAGCCGACACCTTGGACTCGTCTTGGCCCTCGTTGTGAAGACCCCTCCCACTCTTCTGACCATTCACTGGCGACAGCCAAACTAAATAAAGGATAGCATACGGACGCAGTCTGCCTGAACACATCGAATATATGTCCAAAAAAAATTTTTTCGCATCTGATAATTGTTGGTTTTAAATAATATCATTTTGGTTTTCTCTACTCATGTTACTTTCTCTTATCTTGTGCGGTTTAGTCGTATAATGTCTGTATTATCTACATCAACTCAGATTGATACATTTATGAATAAATAATTGTCAATTATATTGTACTCATGATATCAGAAATTGGAATGAATTTGATGTCCCATATTTAATGTAATCATAAAAAAGGAATGTCCCGTTTACATTTATATATATATATATATATATATTGTAGAATATCCGTCGTTCCTTCGTATTCGAGGATTTATTAATTCCTTTAGGGCGCCAGGTATTTTTTCATAAAAATACCAAAAATTGATTTTAATAGTTTTAATTTCAATCAGAGCATGAAAAAAATTTATATCTGCAGGGCGTGGTCATTCTCTCGTCGTCCCGCCGACACAACCTGCTGCTCCCATCACCCCATGACGACTCGCAACGTCTCGCCAGACCACTTTGTTGACCCGGGTTGCGTCAGTTCCTCAACAATTGCAACTCGCAAGCATTGTTAATCATAACTTTTCATGTTACAATATATATTTCTTGTTTTTGATAAGTTGATTCAAAATCAAGGCATTTAAATTAAATTTATTTGAAAGTATCAATTCGAGCATGATCGTTTAGTCAGCTCTACGAGTAAATTGGCTCGGATAATATATGTTTTTGAATCAATTTCAGAGAGATACGATTATGGGCACAGTAGCGAGGAGACGTCATTGTGATGCTGAATAGAAATCAACCGCTATTGCAGAACAATTTGTTGTAAAATCAACAGATAAATTTCCGTTCATCCAAAGGAATACCACCAAAACTCAGTGACGAATAAATAAATCAATGATTTGTCCACCAGAGTCTTTGCACGAGAGAGATCTTGGGCTGGGAATTTTCCCGGAGACGAGCCTAAACTTGGCCTGTGGCTGTGGTAGCAGCTTATTGCCATAGATGTTGCAAATCAGATCGTCGGAATTAATTCAACACAAAAGGGTAGGTATTGTCTTGAAAAGAAAATTATTATTTCAACATTGTGTCATGATACTTTGAACTTATTTTTGAAAAAGTAAATTACGAGTAATATTTAAAAAACCTAAAAACACAGATGTAAAACTTGCTATATTTATAATACTACCTTCAGACTGAATACTATTATGTGATTAAACTATCACTTTAAATGGATGAATTGTTAAAAGTTACGAACAATTAATTTAAAATTATCTAATTTACTTCATAATTAAAATTATTTCAGTATTGTATTATATTTCAGTTAACATTTGATGAGAAGATAATAGCTTAAATATAATTTCAAAAGAACCAAAAAACTAAGATATGTAAAGCATACTATATTCAGACCAATTTCTATAGATCTGTTGTGCAATTACATGATTTAAGCTTTAATTATAATAAATGAAGTATTGTATGTTATAAGGAATTAATTTGTTTTTGGTGAACAAATCGTGGTGTTTAATTTTTCTTGTGAGTTTGTTACCTGTTTCATTCCTATTATTTGATAGAAAAATTCCTAATATCGACTGTCAACCGATTACCAAACAGGTTTTATGCACCGTGCCTCAATCAACTACATTGTGATTTTCAATGTTTATCGCTTATGTGTTCTTATACCATTCATCCGATTGCCATGAAATTTTGGTATATTGTAGTTCTCATTCCAAAGACCATTCCTGTTTATCTTTTCATTATTTAGGCTCCTTCAATCATTCCTTTCAGGCCAAAAAGTCTCCTACGCTAAGAGCATATAGAAATTGCAACAGGATATATAATGCAGTCACGTAGCCTGTCAAGAAAGATGGTTATATATCTCATATGGTTACATATCTTATATATATATATATACCATTTTATTCAAGTAACGTCGTCATCGTCACCGCCGCCATCGCACGTCCACAGCGGATATGCGACTCAGATATATTTCAGACTTAATAGCCTTAAAAGCATGAAATAATGATTTAATTTAACTAATATTTTATTTAAGTAATGAAACTTTTAATTAGTTAATAAATATGTAAAATGTTTCATCAGTTGTAGTGCATATGATTGAGGCACGCTATATAAAGTCCAGTGCAGCACACGCCAATTTAATCGTCAGTGGGGAGGGAATCAGGAGTATATCCGGATGGGAAATGAGTGAGAACCAGGTGGAGGCTGACTTCCTCCTTCCTGGTTTTCCTCTTTCCCTTCCCCCCTTGGTCCATGACCAATGTAACTAATTTAAGACTCCTGCAGGCTGAGATGACCTTGGGCAGTTTGAGAGGTGTATGTAAGGGGGTCAAAGACCTTCGGCATACGGTAAGAGTTATTCGCTGATCTCATTGGACCAGTCGGCCATCTGCCTCTCAATACTGATAAAGGCACGGAGGCGGGTTTGTTGCCTTCCCACAACAATCCAGTCTCCCGTCATCAGAAGGGCGCAGGAGTAGTATCCATTAGCCCGACCTACCTGTTGCAGGTTTTCTAGGGTTTTCCCTGCATCGCCTTCAGGTGAAACTCCGGTTAGGATCCTTACACCATAGCCTGGGGGCTCTAGTCAACCCTGGGCTACCTTGCTCTACCTTCCACATCCCCCCTTTTCAAGTCCCTTCCTAATCGGGAGTTGCCTGCTTCAGGATCACCCTCATGTAGCCTGTTACCCGCCAAAAAAACATGCCAATTTATGTATATAGTTTCATTATTTCGCACTCATCAGACAGAAGGGAGGGTTCAAGTATCTGCTTGTAAGTATAACTGACTGTTTCTGTATATTTTTCTGAATCTATGTGCTTATTTAAGGTACTAAGAGCTTTCTTGAGACGATTTAGGTAATGTGTCATCACGATACATATAATGTAATTCAACTCTCATAGAGTATGGGACGTAAAAATGTATATTTAAAAAAATTTACGCTCTTTCTCATGGTTTAATCACGCGTTGACAAAAAGTATAGTCTAACTAATTACTGAAGCGGGATAGTATAAATGAATACCCTGGCGAAGATGGACGGCCAGCTAGTATAACATCAATCACTAATAACGGTTACAATATTTATACAGTCAATCGCGTATCAATTTGTCACACCATGTGGAGATGTACTGGGGGCAGGTTTTATGGTTCTGTTTGTTGAGACGATAAAAGTTTCTGTCGCAAATCCACACAACCGCACGAAGAGTGAGTGACTTGACATTAGATGTTTGCAAATGTCAGGGTCGTAGAAAAGGAACACTTGGTATTAAGTCACAATATGGTCGTTACAAGTTTGATATTAATGCTCTATATAATATCAGTACTAAATGTATATCACTACCGTTACTGTCGTTTTCTTGTGAAAAACGAACGAAATCAATTTCTGATCCATCTGTTCATCCAAAACTATTTAAATTAAGTCTAAGATGTAATCGGGTATAACACTAAAAACCTTTTCACATCGCTATATGACAGCAATGTAAGTTTCAAAGAAACCGTTTTCAGCGTGTGGTGGGGATAAAATACTTTTATTCATCAATTGAACATTAACTTTTACACCACATTTACCTTTAGGGTTATTTTTAATTATATTTAAATCTGGACCAGTTCAACATTATATATTACTGCCGTATATACAAAAAGAACTATTCACAACATTAAAATAATTTGTTACTACATATGCTATTTTTATCTATATGAAAAACTTCTATCATTTACTTGCTCCGACCAGCCGCATGAATTACTTACAGGTTGACCGTGGTGGTTTAGGAAAATTACACCAATTAACCAATTAAATATACAAAGCATACCACGCCGTTAAAATTAACCCCTTTGAAACTATACAAGGAAAATAAATAATTTCCGTACCCAGAATTTAGAGAAAAACAAAAAAGCGAAATTACACCATCAACGTGAGAACATTTGCGATTGGTTTGTTTGGTTCCTTACCATGGCCGACCGCTGCTGTGTGCTCCGGCTTGGATGTTCGTCTGTGGTGTGGGAAGACGAAACCAGGACCCCTTTGCTGCTTCGTCGCTGAAGGCCTCTGGTCGCTGGACTCGGCAGCTAGTTGTCTGTTTGCTGACGGCCTCGCCACGTTGAACAGGTTGATGACTGGCTTTGGACTTCCAGTCTCAGCTCTCACTCCAGCTCAACTCTCCAACGGCCCTTTTCTCCCGTTCTCGAGACCAACTCCTCGGCTCGACCGTCCTTCTCTCGGTCTCCACAACAAACTGTCTTCTTCCTTCACGTTCTCAACCCCAACTCTACACCTCCGAATGGCCTCGACTGTTCATCTCTCCATCTCCACCCAAAACTGTTCCTCTTTCGCGTTCTCCACACCAACTGTCCGCTTCTCTCGCGTTTTCTAGACCAACTGTCCTCCTCTCTCGCGTTCTCCACACAAACTCTTCAACTCCCCACCTTTTCCGTCATCACTTCTGGTTCTCGTTCCATCTGGGCCACCAATCACCACTTATAATTTTGAGCAGAAAACACTCCCAATTGCCCGCGAATTCGGGAAATCCTCGCCATTTTGACCCTTGGCGGGGAGAAATAATGTATGCGCCTGCACGTCCGGTCAGGAAAAGTTGACACCTCTTTGTGCTGGTCTACCCCAAAAATTCCTCAGACAGATGTTCCCACGTTATTTTATAATCCCCCCGCACATGGAACAAACAAAGTGTATTCGATGCGGTCGGCCGGATACTGAAATCAAGAATCTATCTGTTTAAATATTTACTTAAAAACTAATATCTTAACGACTACGTAATATCTAATATCCACTAAATGTGGTTTACTATATTTACCTTGTAAATGATATACAAAAAATCAGTTAATTTTAAGTAATGTGCAACACGAAACGAATTATTTTAATAAAATATTTCTTATATAATTTAGTTTATTGAAGGTTACGTAAATTAAATAAAATTTGTCTTATTTGGGAAGCAAATCATTGTAGACGTCTAAGCAGCCTAATGCAGGAATACAGTTTTGAATCATAAAAGAGTCGAGAATATAATTACTACCTTTGTATAAGTTTGTAAAATACTGAATTCCTCGAGTATCACTTTGATATTAAGCTCCAGAACAACTCAAGGGAAACGAGAACAATTATTGAGTGTTTTATCTCGTTTACGACGAACAAGTAAACTATGAGTTTATTCATGTGTCAATGAAAAAAATTCCGATTACAGCTAAGAATTTGTGTCTACATTTTTCTGTATAAGGGAATCAAATTTGGAATATTTATTATCTCAATAAACATGCGTTATAAATGAGAGGAACCAATAAAATATATATTTCATGTTCGCAAGAGAACTATAGTAAATATTATGTGACAAGCAATAACTGAATTCTATATTTTTTGCACTACGTATGAAACTTAATTGTCATCGAACTTCTAATCCTCTGAATGCCGCATTAGCATGTGCGTCGCAGTAAACTACCGTACTTTGACATGAATGGCAGGAGCTGACAGATTGATTATGCTGTCAGCTTTCCCTTTCTGGTCGGTTGAATCTGTATCTGTAGTCATTAAATTGAAATAACCTAGAAAAAAATTAAATCGTAGGCATACAAAACAGTATATGAAAACATCGATAATTTAAGTGCTTGTTGAAATGTGCTGATATGTTGTAATAAGCATACGCATTCGTTATAAGCATACATTTATAAAGTGCTTTCACATGTTATACCTCCAATATGCCCAGTTTTAAAGCTGCATAAGTGTACTTTTGCAGTATTATACCTAATATTTTTGAAACCATTACTGTAGATGATAATATTCAGAGATATTAAAAACATGTACACTCCTCATCAGTGAAGAAGCCGTGGGACACGGGCAGGCACAAATTAGTTTATATAATGGTTAGACAGAGGTATATAAATCAGGTACTATACTGTAAGACGTACCCAGGAGCAGACATAAACTCTGACCATAATCTGCTGGTTATGAAATGCAGGCTGAAAATGAAGAAACTCAAGAAACAAAAAGATGGGAATTAGTAAAGCTGCAACAACAGGGTGCTTCAGAGTTACAAAGAAGATATCAAGAGTAGATTAATATAGAAAGGAGAAAGAAACAATATACCCCAAAGTCGACTCTACATATTTCGTGTTTATGAGAGTTGACCGAATTCGAAAAGCGCTGGAATCGCATATGTTGGCCCATTCATAGTTCTGCGCCTGAAATGAGAGCAGAACTTTGTCATCGACATGAACGAGAACGAAGTAGCGACGCATGTTAGTCGTTTAAAACCCGCATTTGTCAGTGTCGAGGCGAATACTAAGGCCTCGGGTACGATAAAAGCGGCAGGAAGCAGGTAGTTAGAGCGGCACCGCTCACTTTAATGTTCCAATATAATTCAATGGGTTCGCGGTTCCACTGGATACGACAAGGGTGAGCGGAGGGGCGGTACAACTCCCGCCGCTCAACTTGCCGCTCACCGTTCACCGCCCCTGCTGAGCGGCAGGGACTATAAAAACACTCGAGCCCAACTGAATGCACACAAAAATAGGACGAGGCTATTGTACTTTCCGTTAATAAAAATCATTTAATTTGTTTATTAAATGTTAAAAAAGGAAAGGAAGAAAATTAGTTTACTGTTTTATATAAAAAATATTATATTAATATTGAGCATACTCCTTCGAGAATATTAACAAATTAATACGTGAAGGAAAAGTTGATATAGTTATTTAAAATCATAATTTATTGATTAATTTTTGGTAGGAAATAACGACGCACGCGGTCATCAAACGTTGGTACCAACCAATAATTAATTTTTAAATCATTTATTATATTTAATAAGTATAGAAACCGAAACTTGTTACATTGTCTTATAAAAAAAATTATCAAATGAGTTTTTCCTGCCACGACTAGACTACGACTATCTTCGGTTTTGAGTGATAATTGTAACTTAAAATATTATTTTATTATTTATTATATATTCTCGTATATTCAAAAAACCTATTTTCGCCATCTCTTAAATTCCTAAAAAGATGGTGATACTCTCCGTTAAACTTTCTACTCCTGGGATGAGCTAACTTTCTCTTGTGTTTCGTTAAAATTCGTTTCCATAAAAGGCTACTATTGTCACTGAGCCAGAGAAGCTTTGCTACTTCACACGATGACTCCATGACGGGGAATGCAGGTCGAGCAAGTGCGTCCTGTACTAAACAGGGGGCGGGGCGTTGGACGATGCCGCTCAAGTACTTTCTATCGAAGCCGGCATCGCTCACTACTCTGCCGCTCGGAGTCCCACCGCTCGCCTCTTGCCGCTTTTCTCGAGCCCGAGGCCTAAGTGCAGAGCCGAGAACGTGTGAGAGTCGGACTACTGATTTGCAGCATTCTCCTAGAGCTCCATATTTAAGAAGCTTAATACTCCATACGGAAAATTTTAACGATGTTTACACAATATTCATTCTTATATAAGCCGTAAGTAAATTCCTCTCTTTTGCGAAAGCTTTCCTTGCTGTGCTGTCCCACTCTTCATGTCTACTATACTTCTACCATTCCTTGTTATTTTGCTTCCCAAAGAGCAGAATTCCTTAACTTCCTTCAAAATATCACTTACCATTCTAAAACCTTTTGTAATTTAACTATTAATATTATAATATCATCAGCAAACATAGGGTTTTTATTTCTTCTTCTTGCATTTCCCTTTCCATATTCATTTTTAAATTTCTTCATTGCCTGTTCTATATATAAATTTAATAGAATGGGCGACGCACTGCATCTTTCCTCACTCCTTTCTTGATTTCTGCTTTCTTTTCTTGATCTTCAATTCTAATTACTGCTGACTGACTTCTCTAGAAGTTATGGAAAACTCTTCTTTATCAATATTTTATTCCTGTCATCTTAAAAATCCTTAGTAGATTGTTCAGGTTAATATTATAAATCTACAACTCTACAAATGCCATGAACGTAGTCCTGTTTTTCCTTATCCTGTCTTCTAAAATTAGACGCAGAGTCAATATTGCTTCCTTGTTCCTACATTCTTCCTAAATCCAAATTGATCTTCTCCTAATTCGTATTATATTTGACGATCCGTCCTCCAATACACTATTTTCGTTACACTTTTGCACGCATGAGAGACTAAAATAATTGTCCTGTGCTGTTCGCATCTATCAGTCTCTGTCTTCTTCGGTATAGGGATAATTATGTTGTTCATAAAGTATTCTGGCTTTCTTCCAGTTTCGTAGATACCGCAAACAGTAGATATTATTTCCATCTTTCCACCTCTTCTTTTTAAATAATTCGCTTCACGTCTGCTTTCCTGATGTTCTTTCAAGTATTTTTCTTCTCTCCGAATGTTTCTTTTATTTCCCCAAACCTACGTCTATTTTCCCTTCATTACCTGCTCTCTTTAGAGAAATTTGGCCGTACTGTTTCAGATGGATTATCATGTATATATTGTGACGTTTTTGTTGGCGTGGTATGTAGAATCCTACCGGAATTGTATAGGGGCGCCACCTACGCTTTACGTAGGACAATTTTATTATGGGAACACACTCGGGTTCAGGACTGAGAGCATGGATCAGGGGAGTGACGTCACCTGTTTCCGAATCATGCAGATTATTGAATTAAATAACACAAATACAAGTGAATGTAAGTATAACCACGGCAGCTTTACTTGATCAGACTTGGAAAACAAAAGTTATCTATATCTAAACTTAAAACTATTTACATCTAGGGAGCTCCTTGTTAATGCCGGCTTATCCTTGAAGAGGATTCAATGACATAATTAACAGTTAAAATACAAATTTCGGTAATTAATTTGCCATAGAGTCTGTTTGTTACGCCAGGGAGGAAAGTATCCAATTGAAGAGAATTTCACACGTTACCAGTCGGGTGTCACTCGCTTTAGATGTTGACTGCCTCAAGGTGACGATCTGGAAACTGGCGGGATAATTCCTTCTTCGCACCAGCAGCTAGTTGCTTCTCCTACCCCTCCCAGGCGCAGAGTGAGCAAAACCAACAACGTCAACAATACAACAATTGTCTTCTCATAAGGACGTATTCTTGCTGCAGACGCGAGCGCTACAATGCGTCTGGAAGCTTTACAAACGAAATTGGAATAAAACTATTTACATTTGTTACCTACAAAGTAAGGCACTGTTGCACGGTTACAATATATATATATATATATATATATTGTAATATCCTTTTTTGTTTATAAAACATTTATTAATTTAAAGTACAAATATGATCAATTTTAATATTTTTGTTTATTAATTTAAGTGAAGACACGGGCTTAATCTCAGGGGATTTTGGGTCTCTCAAGAGATGGAGTATGCAGTAGCTGAAAATAGAAAGAAAAATCATTGAATGTTATTTATCCAGAGCAATGAGCAAGTTTCACATTTTTTTTTATCGCTTACCCACAATTACTGGGCCAACAAACATCCACCTCTCGAATGTTGGTGCGTCTCTCTGG
Source organism: Eucriotettix oculatus (assembly GCA_034510155.1). Classification (NCBI taxonomy): domain Eukaryota; kingdom Metazoa; phylum Arthropoda; class Insecta; order Orthoptera; family Tetrigidae; genus Eucriotettix; species Eucriotettix oculatus. The sequence goes on along the minus strand of CM067376.1, from coordinate 196,159,872 downwards.
CATCTTGCAGGATTTGATCACGTCTGCTCACGTCCGTCAACTCGTCTGCCTTCTGGGGTCGAGCCACGTCCTCTCCTCTCCTTGTTTCACTTCTGCTCGGTCCACGTCCTTACTCTGCTCCACTCGCCCGCCTTCTGCCCTCTGGATATCTGCTCTCTGGATATCTGCTCTCTGGATATCTGCTCTCTGGTTATCTGCTCTCTGGTTATCTGCTCTCTGGTTCACTCGCCTGCCTTCTGGCCTCTGGACCACGTCCTCTCCTCTCCTCCACTCACCTGTCTTCTGGGGTCTGGTCGCGAGCCACCCATCGGCTTCCCTTTTAAACCTTCTGACGGGAATTCCCCTATTTCTCAACATTTCGGGGTTCCCCGCCCTCATTTTTTAAACTCGTTCGGCGGGGTTTTCCCGCGGGGGTTCACCATCGTCATTTTTTATACACTCTCGGCGGGCCTCCCCCGCGGGGAACCACCGTCTTTCGGCCGACTAGCCATTGTTGTTGGCCGAACTGCGCCTCATAACGCCACAACCTTACAAAATCCGCCTTTTTATCACAATATATATATATATATATATATATATATATATATATATGAGTCTAATCGTACACGATTCTAAACGAAAAATTAAAACATCTTTAGAAAGTGACTTTACATCAGTTAAATATATCTGATGCTAATACAATCTTAGACTAGAAATGATTCTAATTCATTTACGTACAGAAATCATAAATGCACCTGTTTTACTCTAAAATAAGTGCATCTCTTCTGTCTATTAATTTTTTACATTTAGAACATATATTCTAACCATTCAATTATTCCGTTTCTTGTTTCAAGAATATAATGAGGCTATGCAAACCGTAAGCAATCTATATGAGAAATATATGTAATGTTTTCGTCATTATTCATTCACTCAGTGTAATTAATTGAAAAAATCATCCGAGAAAGATCAACAATTATAAATTATAAATTTAGAAGGACTCGTGATCAGTTTTCACTTAGGTTTTCTGTACAAACTTTGAGGAAGTATTTTGAACAGTATTTGACTTACACTTTCAGGAGGCTCTCAACTCGGAGTTTTAGAGCACTAACTCTTAAGTATTAATTAATTATTTCTGCTTACCATTGCGACTTACGCTGAAATAAAGATGCAAATGGTTCTTCTGAATTTCACCGGCGTCTTTTAATCAAACAGAATTTCAAACATATCTGTATAATAGATAAGCTTTTCAAGATAAATTCTATCAAATATTTGCCTACTTGTAACTTCTGACTTCAACTAACAAAACATCGTATATTGTATATACTGGATCGTTTATTGTACAAACCGATAATCTTTATGATAAATATTTTTATACGAATAAAGAAAACATCGTCAATTATTAATGTTTGGTAGTGGTTCAAGAGAAAATAAAGGTGTCCTTAATTTTTATACTCAAAGTAATATATTCGTTTACTATTTTTTCCAGTTACTGCTGAATTTCTTACGACTTCCTTATAACTTTTAATTAAGCATAATTTGAAACAAATTTACAATATTTAAATAATTGTGCCTTCGAATACAGTTCACTTAGCTGCCTTTATTTCACAGGTTTAGTTGCATTCTAATTTTTCCCCCATTCCTGGAAATACATTCGGTGTGGCGATAAAATTTATAAACTCCACTCTAAACCAAATAACATTTTTATTAAAAAAATGTCGACAAAAAAATTCATTTGTATTTGTTTTCACAATATGTTTGTCTGAGTAAAAACACAGAATGGGATTGCGGTGTCATAAATACTGCTGTATATTTGGATATAAAAACCAACACAGCGTTTTCAAAGAAAGTTTTAATATTACTTTACAGTGAATTCGTGAAAACATTTTTAGTACATTCTGAGTTTCCTCTGACGCTCACTTTTCATACAAGCATTTTAACAGTAATGTCGTTTATACGTTGTAACGCGTATAAAATTTCAGATAAATTAAGTTAACATTTTGTGTAAAATTCTGTAGAGAACAGTCCTGAGATATTCTCAAGGCAGGCACCATTCCGTGGAAAAACCAGACAAGACAAGCAAAACTAACTTATAGCCTGACGGGTACAGTCTTTGTCTCAAAGGTATTTGCGTCTCACCGATAAACCTAGTTCCCCCAGGATTGCTAGGGTGGCCCCTCCCAAAATTTTTAATTTTTGGAGAGGAAGGGTAGGAACGCCAACCCCATTGGAGGACCTGGGAAAAATAGAAAGAGCAGGGAGACGAACCACGTTTGAGGAGAAGGGAGTTTTGAGGTAGAAAGGATCTCGTAAAAGGATTCAAAAAGTAGAGTCGGAGGTGAGAGGACGGCACGACTGACTGGCTTCGATTCAGAGCTAAGAGGAGAAGCGGCCTGGCTGCAAGGACAAGGAAACAACACCAAAATTCGAGGCTTGCTGCCTGCCTCTATGCTGACCCGGAAGCTGCCTTTGTGTAAAACCCAGGACTGCTGGTCAACAAAGAAACTTGTACAGTAAGGAACCAAGGCAATAATCTCGCTCTGCTATGTGTATAAACACGTGATACAGCCCTGAGGGAAAGTAGATTGTATTTACTAAGTCTCTTGCAATATAATTTCTAATTAAGGCTGAGCTAGGAAAATTAAATTCATTAAATTTAAATATTGTAATCTTGCTTTTTTTAGTTTTGTTAAGAATAAAAACTGTTAAAATTTCAAAGTAGATATTTATTGGCGCCCACCCATCTAAACATAACTAATATTTAATATATTTATAAATAATAATAAAAAACACGTCACAACGTATAAATAAAAAGCAAGTACGCGACTTTGTTTTGGGTGGGTGGGGAGGTGGGCGGATTGGTAACAGGCTCAATGAGGATGATCTTGGAACAGGTAATTCCCCTTTATTGGCATAGAAAGAGAGCAATGAAGCCAAGGGTTGATTAGGGCCCTAGGTTATAGTTTAAGGATCCTACCCGGTGATTCACCTAAAAGAAATGCAGAGAAAACCCTAAAATGCATGCACCACGTAGGTCGGGCTATAGGGTACTATTCATACGATATTCCGATTGACGGGAGATGACTTTACTTTGGGGTCACTGCATTCCCTTCTCCGTGTCTCCTTCAGTTTTGGCGGCCGCTGGGCAACTAATCCAATGGGATCAGCGGACAACTTCGTATGCCTCACCGTATGACGGTGCCTCGGCATGCGAAAACCTTGAAACTTGAGAGAAAATGAGGCATCCCCGAAGGTGGAAAAATGCCTGCGAGAAACCCTCCCACAGACATTCTTCCTGTCCAAGTGTTCGACGTTTTTTACATGTTACTTCATTCCTCAGTTATTGTGACGTAGGCTTGCAGAGGGTTATCCGCAATTATTTTTACTTAATTACTGTTCGGGAGATTCGAATCAATTACTATATGCTAATATAAATTTGACAGTATGTATAGAAAGGATATTTTGATGGTTACCTCTTCTCACCTAGGGGTATTTCACCTCGGGATTGGATGGCCACGGGATATCGGAATTTAAAGCATGGGATTGATGTATCAAGGGATTGGTTGTTTCTTTATATATATATATTGTAGCGATAGTCGTTTCTCCGGTCAGTTCAGCTCTGCGTCGATGTACGAGTTTAGTCCTCGGACCAGGAATATTATTGCATGACAGGTAGTTTTTACAGAGAAAACCACCAAAAGATTAATATAAGAGTTTAATTCAAATCAGAGCACGAAATGAGTAATCTAAAGCAGGGCGTGGTCACTCACTCAATCTTTCAATCACTCGTCTTTAACTCAATTAGACAAAAACGACTCGCTAGCCTTTATTAAGCTTTTTCACGCCTCGTGGCTGCTAAACTTCGCAACCCACGAAACACGTCTTACTTCTCCACTAACCCACCAACAACTCCCAAAATTTGTCGAAATAAACTAATCAAAACACTTGGCCCGTACTTTAACTACTTCTCGGCGTATCACCACCTGAATCTGTGGTTGATTCGATTGCCGTTTATCAGCATGTGGCCGCGTGGATTCGTGGGCCACCACACATGCGTTTAAGAGCACATTATGGCGTCGACTAACTACCATGTTCTTTCCACGCTTACGCCATATTGCTTAAGTATGGTCACCTGACCTAATCTTCCAATGACAGGTCTGTAAAATCATGCGCAACGTTGGCCATTTGCAGTGCCTTAAAACAGGAAACCCGAATGCACAGACAATATCCCCCGCGTACGCTTACATAACGTCGACGTCACCCAGACAACAATCAGTGTTGGAGCACAACTCGCGAAACAAGTCGCAGCTCACATGCTACATAAGCTGCTTGCATTCATTTTGGCTTGGGCTGTAACTTCACATGTTACAATATATAAATAAATATGTATGTAGATATATATATATATATATATAATATATATATATATATATATATATATATATATATATATATATATGTTGAATCGATGGGCATATTGATTTCCGTTTTTAACTTATTGGCAAACAGTCAATTGTGAACCCTTGTTCGTCATATATTGCTTGTAGATGAATACGAGGCGGATGTGCTTTTACCTGAGAGGGAGTTTTGGTTCCCTTTTAGTGTTTTTGTGGTAATCATTCCTAAGATTGGTCTATTGAAACCCTCCCTGCTAACCTATTCTGCGCAAACGCTTTCATATCTACAAAGCTACCACATCCCACATCATCCCTAATCCGCTTAGCATATTCCAGCCTTGGCTCCCTCTTCTGCTCGTATCCCACACACTTCCCCTTTAATTCTAATTTTACAAGACCCTTATGTCTCAAAACGGGACCTATTAATCTTTCCCTTCTCTTAGTCTACGTCCTCCATATTTCCTGCTTTTCCCCTATTCTGTTAATAACTTACTCGTTCGTCTGATTCGCAGCATTCTTCTGTAATAGACATTAAATACGTGAGATGGAAAGCTTAAATAAAGTTCATCTGTTTCTTGCCCGTTTCTGGATTTGGGAGGTCGCAGGGCGCATTCCATGAACAATAGACCTTCCCTTGCTTTTCTCACGAGAGCAGCCCATTGAGAAGCATCGGCCGTAGAGAATTTGGGATGCTACCGGAAGTGAACGTAGCTAATTAGAAGAACGGCTGGAAAGACGGAAGGTCCATGAAAAATTTGGAATGTTACGGGAAGATGCGTAACATATGCTGTATTTACGCACTCTAAGATGAATATTTTTCCTATTGGCTGTAATTATCAAACTGCAAGACAATAGAAGACTTTGGTGAACAACATCTGATTGGTGGCTGAAGATAGTGTAGTGTTCGACCGAAGTGACGAGGGAGGAAATTTTGTAAGGACAGATTAGATTCTCGGAAGAGCAGAGAAGAAGTCGTTGGGGAGATCGGAAGCAAAATTCGTCGTGTGACCTGAGAAAGGAGTTATCGGAAGACCCGAAGGGAGATGATGCGTGGAAAGAGAGTACGGGAGACAGACTGAGAAGATCTCGTAGCAGCCACCAGTCAACCAGCATAAAGAAACAGAAGCATTTTCTTGGTATCGTACCCATATTTTGATTTTAAGGGCTTACATTTGCCAGGCCTTTTGCCATTAGGGAACAAATTAATGCTTTTTCGTTCACCCCACTGTGAATACCCTGAGATAAAGTCACATGATAATGTATTGTCCTTTCCTTATGACATTATCCAGAAATTTTGTAAATAATTTTTATTTTATTAAAATATAATTTTAAACGTATTCTTTTCTTTTCTCATTTTTTTAATAAACCCCAGCTTCTATTCTTTCCTTTCTGCAGCTCGTACTGGCCACGTTTCGCATAACGCCACACTCCATACGATAAATTTTAATAATGATTACCTTATATTCATACTTATCGTAGCCGGAAGTAAATTCTTTTCTTCTGAGAAAGTCTTCCTTGCCTGTGCTATCCTACTTTTTATGTCTACTATACTTCTACCACCCATTCACACAGATTAAACTAAAATTATATTCTATGTAATAATGAATTTCTAATTTCAAATACTTAATGTTACTGTCGTTGTACAGAAGTATTGACAATGCATCTTAATAAGCGAACCTTCATATTTATACGTAATTTTGGTGTACCAACAAAATAGTGTTAATGCATTCCTCGTGTTTTCCATTGTACGTGATTTTAAAAAACTTGATAGAAGACAACAGAACGGCAGTATATTGAATGAAGAGACAAGATTATATATAATAACTAACTTGACTATGACGGAATTCCGGAAAACTGTTATATTCAAGTATTTGTTTATGCCTCTAGGAACTCTTTAACTGTATAAAAAGCTCATTTAATTAAAAATATTTACAATGTCTTATGAATAAATTATTAGCTCGTATATTTTTATAACATTATATTCCAATAATATAAGAAATAATAAAATGGAGAAAGAACGTAGTGAAAATCCAACATGTTCATACAGTAAAGAACTCTGTTGACATTCTGAGGGAAATTAAAGGCCAAGAATCAAAGACCGCAAATGGATGAGATGTAAAACACATTTCACATAAATTAACTTATTCCGACTAATATGTTACAGACAGCAGAGCCCTTTGAATATGACTTACCATTGAATGTCGACAAAAAGTACACCATATATATATATATATATATATGGTCTGCCCTTTACGTTAAGAAGTTACAATGGTAATGTTAATATCAATCATTGCTTTTTGTCCATTTAGTCACTTGTATTAACTTCCATTACCATATTTTTATACTTCATTTTACTACTGACATGCTTAAACATATAACGCTTCAGATTTATTGAGACAAAAGTTCAAATTTATGTAATAGGTTCAATGGTATTGAATTTTAAATGATAGTACGGAAATTTGTAAGTAAAGCTGAACACACAAGCACATGTGTCAAAACATTTAAGTTTATTTTATATTGAAAAGCTCACTACAATAATTAATTATATTTCTGTGGAAATTATTTTGCACACATGATACATAAATTAACATATCAGTATTTCGTTGAATTAATTGGGGTAATTGTATGAAGACATGCTTTATGTAGGTGTGCCAATAGAAATCTCTCAAATCTGGATGTGGTAGTGTTTGTAAAAAAAATGAATTGATGGACATTGAATCTGCTAAAATTTCTTTTCTACTCTTTACACTGGAACTTGTTAGTCTTGCACAGAATATGGCTGAAGTGCAAGAGTCCAAACTGTCCCGTAAGCTGCAAAGTCCTCTGCCAGTTCCTTCCACAAGCCATAGATCAAGTAATACTTTACCACACGCAGGGACATGAGGTTCGTGGGACCGAAGCCCTGTAGCGCATGGGAGACGTAATGGGACGATTGGGCGCGGCCAGTTCGGCGCGTGGAGGTTGGGCGCGGACACGTTTCGTGGACAATTGTTTCAAAAAAGTTATTTTATACTAATACACATCTGATATTAATATTAAAAAAAAACTATATTTCAGAAAAAAGTGATATAAACTTTATTAACAGTGGTTCGTATACGACCGTTCGTTCCTAAATTTTAGAACCTCATCTTGTGCGATTGTAATAAATTGAAAATTAATTCTTAAAATATAATATTTATAATACAATTATGATAAAAAATGAAAAAGTATTCACGGAATCAAGAAATTAAAATGCATACAATTTTTGTTGTGCATGTCGCACAAACAACGAGGCCGAAATAACTGTTGCAAATAAAAACTCAAACTTATTGTTAGTTTCATAACACTGGAAAAATTTAAGAATGAGTTAATTCTGTATACAGTAAGTATTATTATTACCAAAATATACATTTCTAAAAATCCTGTTGTAATCTTCACGGAATCTGCCAAGGGAACAGGACTCAATAGTTTTATAAAATTGAAAATTTATTATAGGACAAATAAATACATAAAAGTTTCAATAAAAACTAAAGCCATTACTTTAATTATTGATCAATTAGAAATTAATTTGGTCGAAATTTCTCCACGCGTTTAGATAAGTACACGTATATACAAAAATACACTGAAAATTCCAATTATATTTTTAATAATAATCTTCACATTTTGCTTGGTTATTAACTAATAAGGTTTAATTACTTAAATAAAATGTTAAACTTTTTATTTTTTCACGCTTAACAACAATTTAATAATTCGTTTGACACACTACGTGACGTCTTAATGTATCAATTTACTTTACGTTAGGACCGTTTTGGCCTGAAAGGGGGGAAGAAAGAAATCAAAAGCTTCAAACGATCGACAGAAAACTGGCCTGAGATTATCAGCGCTAAAAATTACAATTTCGCGGAAATCTGATGAATGTTATAGTAACGCCTAAGGGCAAAGTTATAATTCGCAGTTGGATTTGAACAGGTCCGGATTTGTAACGGAAATCAATTGGTTTACACAAATACTTATATTCATATCTTCAGAACCATGCAATGGAACTTCGGAAATTTATATGAATATTCCTTCTTGAATCCCGAAAATTGTTATTGAAATCCGTTGAGACGTTTCAGAGCCTTATCGAGACCAACTTCCAGACACACTTGAATTTTATTTCTTGCTGTAGATTCCGAATCGAAAAACCCATAAGCTTACAAAGTTACTATTAGCGATTTGAAAATCATTGCCTTTTCTGTAGAATATTCTTGCATTTATTTTATGTCTTTTTTTCTTTCCAGAATTGTGCACCTGAGAGTCAACGGCGTTGTGGCAAATCTCCTTTAATAACATCGCAATGGGCAGAGGAATAATAAGGTAACAAAGGTTTTTTAGAGCTCTCTGATTGACGTTTAACTACACAGAATTCACTTAATTGTTATACATATATCATATGTCGAGAAATCTGCATCAGATAGGAAGACGACTCTAGTATTTCTCCCATGCCCTTCCGATGACTGGAAATGGAATTCGCTGTAAAGTCACAGCATTCCTGATTATTGCAACTGTTTCAAATAACGCCATTATAATTCATACAATCCACACAGAAAGGATATTAGTAATTCGTAGAAAATTATTCAGTCCGTAAATATGCTATGATGATTTCCGTTTAATACATTTTTGTTTGTCGTTACACGCACATGGAAAAAGCATCCCCTCATTCAACTGGAATGAATTAGTTTTTGTTTACATTTCGGGAAATGTAAACAGAACTGCCGCAGGAGATCGCAACCAATATTTAGAATTGACTACTTGTTTTTTTACGTAGAGGAAAATATGGTTTTCGTTCAATTCGTCGTTAATTCGTTCATGTGAATAGTTAATATTATGTGACATTCTCTCTATCAAATCAATTAAATCTTAAAGGTCTAAATCACAAAAAGTAAAATACTTTAAAACTTTAGAGAATATAAATAAGTCGCATTTTAAAATCATTATAGTTTAGGTGCATAATATATTATATAGTTGACGTTGTTGGGACGTTTATTGTGGACAAGTAATTTTGTGTCTCTGAGACGTAAAGTGAAATTGCGGACGCACAGTCGCCCCTTTATGGCAATTTCTCCGAGAATTTAGTTTCTGCAAGCAGTTCTGCGGGAGACAGACGTATTGCTATCGGTTTTTCCCCTCAACAAGCAACTCCTGCGTCGGGGCGGTAGGGTTGGTATGAATGCTAAAAGGCTCATTTAGCGAGCACAAATACGCAGGCAACTTTGGAAAGCCGGCGGGCAACATTTAATATCTGTCTGAGGTGTCTCGGGGGAATCGCATGAATTCCCGGTCTCCCCTACCTACACTCATCATAACTTTCTACGCAAAGTTATGTTGCATTCTGTTTTATTTACGTCTCAAGTGGCTGCTGTAATTTATCTAACAAATATTTCGACTCAAATGCAATTCACCTAAGTACTTTTATCGCAAACGAATTGTATTTCCATGTCTCCACACTTTGTCGTGTTTAATATATTTCAAAATGTTTTCTTGTTGGCGATTTGTTATTTGCACGTATTATCAATATTAAAAATCCTAGATTGTGCTCTCCCTGAATCTTTAATATTATGTTAGTATTATAGTTGAAACGCTGTAAATATTGTTAATTAAAAATAAGTTAAAAATTTTTAGCACATATTTTTTATCGCAACGTCTAACTCGGACCATTCCTTTGCCAATGTTTTTTTATGTTTCCGGTTATTCCCACTTACAACAAGAACACAAATCTTATATTTCAATTTTTATATAGTTTCTCATACTAATGAGCCAATGACATCACTTTGTTTTAATTCCTCCTTATTTTACTCTTCTTTCATATGGGACACTGGTCTCTCTCCCATTTATTGTTCGTTCTAAAATACTTATACTTGAAATGTGTTTAAAAAATAGGCGAACGGTTAAAAAAGTAAAATTTAAATTTATGAAACGTCATTTTAATTACAAAACATATTTCTTTTGAAATGGAAAAGAGTTTGATGTATGTTCCAAATTTAAAATTACAAAGAAATGTAGGGCGTTACAATGCTTGCGAGGGGAAACTATACAACAAAACAAAAATTTTTACCGTTCACAATTAGTAGTAAACGTAACCCTAGCCCGCTGCATCGCTGGGTAACCTGTTGTAAATATTGTTTACTACGTAAAGAAAAAATGTTGAGACTTTGCTGTCAAATTTATCAAAATATTCAAGTTCTGTAAGAAATTTTAAGATATAATGTTTAATAATTAAGGCCTTATTTTCTTTTTACTGTTCACCCTATCAATTATTAAAATAGGGAAGTAAACGTAGTGATACACTGTTATAATTTTATTAATTACATTATTTATTTATTCTGTTACTATTTCGCATTGTTGTTGTGGTATTGAGTCCTAAGACTGGTCTGATGCAACCCTCCATGCTAACCTATCTTGCGCAAGCCGTTTCATTTAATTTTAACTAGCGCAACCCTCATCCTCCATAATCTGCATAGCGTATTCCATCCTTGGCCTCCCTCTTCTGTTATTACCCCACACACATCCCAATGACGCTAATTTTACAAGACCCTCGTGTTCTCCTATTCTGTTTAGAGCTTCCTCGTTTGGGATTCCATCCACCCATCTGATTTTCAGCATTCACCTATAGCACCCTTCGCGAGAGCCTTCCTTGCCTGTGTTATCCTACCCTTTATGTTTACTATACTTCTACCATCCCTTTATTAAGCTCGCCAAGTAGCATAATTCCTTAACTTCCCTCAAAATATCGCTTCCTAATCTAACGCCCCTCGCTATTCCACTGTTCCCCATACTATAGTTCATTACCTTAGTCGTAACTCTATTAATCCTCATATTGAACTCTTTCTCCAGGACCAAGTTCATGTCATTTTATCCAAGTCTTCTTCTGACTCCCTTAATACTACAATATAGTCGGTTTTATTTATTTTTTCTTTCAGTATGATTCCTTTACCATATTCCGTTTTAACTTTCTTCATCGCCTGTTCTATATATAAATTAAACAGCATGGGCGACAGACTGCATCCTTGTCTTACTCCTTTCTTGACTACGGCTTTATTTTCTTGGTCTTGTATTCTAACCACTGCTGATTGCCTTCTGTAGAGGTTATGTATTAGCCTCTTTTCTTGATATCTTGTTCCAGTGCTCTTGCCGCATAAATATTAATAATTTATTATTTCTATTCTTTTTAAACTTAATTAGTTCAAATTGATAAGTGCTCTCTTCTGTTACTTATGGATTTGCTTCTTCTAAATTTAATGACAGTCCAGTTGCTCTCTTAGTAAATCTGACACGTTTTTATAAATTTTACGTGATATATTCTGAAGCGTATTAAATATATTTCTTTATTGTAGCCTGTATAATCTTTTGCATTAATTGAGTAGGTTTTGAAATAACATGTTTGGCTAAACTGAGCAAAAAATACAGGAAGATGTAACTACAAATATTAAATGTTAACTTCATTTGTTAAATATAGTTAGCATTTTGCATTTGAGTCTTAAGAATGGTGAATCAAGCATTATTGCTTTTTCTTAGAAAATTGCATTCCAGAAAAAGTATAACCGTAATATATAGGCAGCAGATACGTCATAAAAATTTGATGCGGAGTATATTTTTAACAATAGAAATTGCAAATAATATTTATTTTCTGATGCTTTATAAGAAATAATCTGATTAAGGAAATCATTTAATTATTTAATTTTTACTATAGGTTACAAGTGGTTGTATTCTTGTTTGTAAAACAGAAGGAATTGTAAATAGAGACGCAATTATATTGGAAAAAAGCTATAAGTCACGTTAAAAAGTAAGAGTAATTACTTTAGGAAAGATAATTTTTCTTTTAAACGTATTTTCAATTAACTTATGTAACCACGACACGTTGTTTAGAAATATTTTAAATGCAATTAGATATGACGACGAACAACATACGTAACATACGTATATAAGTATTACATTTTAGTAACAAGGGAATTATCGATCAGCGTAAATAGAACAAATTGTTTCTGTTGTAACAAGAAAATATATATCTCGTGTGTCAACAAGGGAAAAAGGACAAATATAATCCTGAAACTTGAAAAGAAATCAGTGAGAATAAAAGATTAATCTGTTGACAGAATCGATCGGAACGTTTGGATTCAAAGGGATGAGAAAAGAGCAGAATCTCCGGCAGTGGCTCGCTGCAGATACCCAGCGTTAACTTGACACCAAATGGTGTTAGTAACGTACGAAATTAATAATACTTAAATAAAACATTGCACTCCACCCTCTATCCAGCAGGAAAGAGAACAACTTCTACCTAAGAATTTTCGTTTTAGTGTAAGTCAAATATTTATAGGATATAGCCACTCACATCTGAATATTTTCTCCAAAATTATGTATTCATTAAAGGTGCTTCATTTGTATTCGAATATACTATGGTGCCATCTAAATTTTGATAAACTTGATTAAATACACTTCCAAGTTTTTAAATTGGTTTGAAAACTATTTAATTTTATTAATCCATACCAATAACTAAAATTGAAGTTTATGTCTGGCTGACTGTCTGTATGTTTGCCTCGAATATGCTCCTAAACGGCTCAACTAATTTCAATGAAAATTTGATGGTTTTAAAATAAGAGATTTAGCCTAAATATTCGTGCTTTTTTATTTCAATATATTGCAGGAGATATTAATATAATATATTCATATATAATACAAATATAATGTATATATAGATAGGGAGAAAGAGAGATATTAATATATAATATAAGCATACTAAAGGTTTAAATTTAACGCCTGTTGTATATAATTAAACAATTGATGACCTTTACAAAATTTACTTGTAACAAAATTATTCATTAGTTTTGACTTTTCGGTTACTGTTACTATGACTAATAAACTGAATAAATTTATAAAAAAGGGCAAAGACTATTTGGAAAAATATTCGCAACATAATGTGATTCACAAAATTAATTGTAGTGCGCCCAACTGCCAAAAATGTTATATAGGACAAACGAAGCGTGCGTTGCAAACTAGACTTAAAGAACATAAGAACAAATGCAAAATGACGATCCATAATGTAGTCACCACACACAGGCTGCAGGAGAGACACGGTTTTGACTGGGAAAAGGTTGAAAGTCTTGATTTTGAACAAAATACATACAAAAGGAACTTATCTGAAATGATACACATTAGAATCACTAAAAGCATGCTCAATCCGCCAGATGACACGAGTAATCTAAGTTATACTTATAACACGTTATTTTCTTCATTTTTTATTCTTATATATAATTATTATTGTATTTTTTATTTTAACTGGGTTCATTTACTATTGTGTTATCTATAATTTATACCTCTCTTGTTACTTAAATATTTGAGTTCTGACGCTTCCCGTTACTCTTTGTCACTCCATTGCCACTGGCAGGGATTCCTGGCCAACATTTAGTCTGGCAATAATTACGTGTGGGAAATGAGTTGAAGTGTTACTTGTTGCCTCGGATCTCTACCATATTGTTGGACTTCTGATGAAATTTTTGGTATGTTTTGACGTTGTTGTGGTAAGTTTTTGTTTCCATATATGATTTAATAAATATGTTTCAATGTCACCGCCCTAGAGTTAATTTTCTGTTCATTTTCCTCTACAGAGACGATAAACCTGAAGAAGGCATAAAACATACCGATACGTTGTTACAAGTAAATTGTATAATGAAGGTCTATAAAAGGTCATCAATTGTTTAATTAATAATATAAATATAATTATTTCTTCTTATACGCGCATTAAAGTCGCCAAAAAGTGAATGCGGGTTGACTACTCTTGACCTGTTTATGCTCCGACACGGCTTAAGGGATTTCAATGAAAATTTCAAAGAATGAAACAGGAATTTAAACTTAAATTTTCTTGTGTATATTTCGGTTCCATATCTTACAGAGTTCAGAAGATATTAATGTAAATCCATTGAATTGTCGCGCGACAGGTGGCGTGAAAACCAACTGCGAGTTAGAAGTCCTATTACGCGTTCTTATACCATTAATTCCAATTACTGTGTAATTATAAGTGCAATTTTGGCATTTTATTATCTTTTATTAAATGACTTAATATTTTGGTCATTACTATGTGAACCATGTTCTTAAAAACTGATGCCTTTTTTAATTTGAAGTTCCCCAAACAATCATACCAAAAAATTGATTTTACTATTTTATTTTTCCCAAATTTCAAAATTTTTTCAATTTATATATATATATATATATATAAACTGAAAAAAATTTGAATATATATTACTGTGTGTAAATTTAAGGGCCACAATGGAAAAAGAATCATTCTTTTCCAGGTATTTCGAGTTCCTGAAACAGCTAATGTGTTGTTAAGGTATTAATTTACATGTATTCAATTTGTAATGCTATATTTCCATTTTATGAATATAATATACATAATAAATTATGTTTTACAGTATATTTCATTTCTTATATTTTTATATTTCCGTGGAGGTATAAAATTCTCAGATCTGTCTGCAGAAGAAGGTGAGTAGTCTGTTGTTAAATTAAAATTATTTTTCATCTTTCAGATCACAAGCTCTCTGGAGCACATTATAGATAAAACTATTATAAATATCTCTTTCAGCTTAAGAATTAACCAAATATCATTCCATCACAAATAATTGCATATTGGTAATTATGATTTGTGGAGAAATTGTTATTGCCCATGTGGTAATTTTGGATTTGGTTTATTGAATTGGTCATTTTTACTTCAAAATTACTTCAGTGGGACCAGAGCTGAATTTGCGTGTAAGCTACACAAGCTATTGCTTAGGGCCCTATGGGACTCCGGTTTCCCAAAAAAATTATTTTCATTAGAAGTGTGTATTATTTCACAATCAATATACTACTATATCGTGTGTCGGTTTATACCTTTAGCCACCGAAAATCATGTCACAGACATAAATTATTGTAAACGGCCCCCGTCTCATCAAGTCGAAAACCGGCTCCGAATGGAACGCAAATCATATTTTGACAGGTTTTGTGATAGGATCAGCTTGGTTATAAAAAGTACATTCAATTCCTCCGAGAGACAAGATGTCAAATCAACGGTGATATTCTCACTTCATATATTGTTGCAGTAAGATTCGCGCCGTAATTAACCTATTGTTGGAAGAGAGATAACTCCTGAGGAATAATAATCTTCTTTCGATCTTCGATACGATGTGTACGTAAATTGGTTTTATTTGTCGCGTGAGACAAAATTTAATATTTAGTAATCGCTCATTTCTATCGACTCTGACACATATGATGTTCAAAACCAACTGCGAGTTATAATGTTTGCCCGAAAGCGATCATAAATATATGATACCGTACTTTTATTCAACTTTATCAAAATTCTGTACCTGTTGTTTCCGTTTTAGGGCAAAATTAAAAGAACTATTTCCGCGTGAACAAAGTCCCGGGTATTGCTAGTTTTTAATAATTTTTTTAATTCTTGAAGTTGTTGGTGTTTCATCCTCATTTTTATTCAATAAAAAAGCTTTATTTACAGTCTCATTTTTCTCTAAAATTATCTTAGGGTAATCCAATGTTAGCCAAATTCAATTTCAAGAATATTAAAATTTCACAATTTAGTCGAAATATAGCAAAACAGATATCCAGATATCCAGATGATTCTAAATTACTATGAGGCTACTTGGTCAATATACAAAATGCAGGACACATATACGAGGTCGTTTTCCTATTTATGGCAAATAGGATATAAAAAACTAGAATTCATATGAGCGTCCTGCAAAATGTTAGTAAATAAATTGTGACCGTTGATAATTAATAATGACAGTTTCCGAATTCGGTCCTCAAACGACCATTCTCATTTCTTCTTTTACACGTTTCCTCTACAGTACTCACGCAAAAAGTTACGAGTATTGTTAGACAAAACAATAAACAAGTAAATTCTATTCAAATTTTATCATTTCCACGCTGCTTCTTAAAAAATTGAGAGTGATGATTAGAAATACTTTCGGGGACGAGTCCTACTCTCTTTCTATTTTTTTTAAATATTCACATGCCGAGGCACCTTTGCCCCTCTTGTGCATACAGTAAGAGTTGTCCGCTGATACTATTGAGTCACTCTGCCATCTGT
Organism: Eucriotettix oculatus; assembly: GCA_034510155.1. Classification (NCBI taxonomy): domain Eukaryota; kingdom Metazoa; phylum Arthropoda; class Insecta; order Orthoptera; family Tetrigidae; genus Eucriotettix; species Eucriotettix oculatus. The sequence continues at coordinate 196,143,405 of CM067376.1, read as the reverse complement.
CTCCTAGACTGTTCGTTGCACGGAGAAGAGAATGCTGCGATACTACAACAAACGCGTCTCATGTCATTCGGAAGGGCGTGAGACAAGTCTCCAAGAGCCCGAATTACCTGATGCAGACTTTCTAGGGTTTACCTTGCTTCTCTTTCAGAGACTGTAGTTACTCTTGGTTGCCTTGCTCTCGTTTCCCCATCCTTCCTTTCAAAAATCCTTCCTCTGTTATTAAAATGGAGTGCCATCGCTCTCATTTACTAAAATCCTACACATCTGAGAAATTGAATTGTGATTTATGGACTACGTTAAATAATTACCAATGGTTAACACACCATTAAATAATGAAATAAGTCATTGCTAGGTTGAACGTTCCGAAGAATCAACATTTTACTTTCAGGTTCTCAGATATTTGTTTACAGAATTACTTCCTTCTCCATCGATAATTCTTTCGTTGCTAACGACTTTTGTATCACTACATATTTTATCAGACACAGAATGATTGCATTATTCGGAAGCTTACGTACAAAAAAAATATTTAAAATGACATTTGAGTATGAAATCCCAAGGTGATGAATGTTTAGCAAACCTCACATAATTTACAAATATTTACTTCTTCCTCGGTTCTACAACAAATTCTGGGCGTTGACCTATCGGACTGACTGCGGACTGTCATCTTAAATTAGGACTACCGAAAACTGGAACAATATGAATTACAAAAAGAAATAATCAAAACATAAATCAGACAACAACTGAAGGTTTTTAGGGCAGTGAAAATCCCCCACTGTCCAGCATATATATTCATTAATATGAACCAATATAATGAACAGGGTGCATATACTGGACGCATGTGGATGATATGCGTTAGGGAGCGAAGAGTGACAACTCTTGTAACCTCTCTGGGGAACCAGCAGTAAGGGTTTTTTTCCTTCTGAGCAATTTTCCCCTGGTAAGCTATATTTAGAATATCCAGGATAATACGGATTTAAATGGAGTAATAAAAGGTCTCCACGACCAAGACGACATAAACATCAAAGTCCATGCAAGGATTCGAACGCAGACCCTATGTGTTGTGAGTCAGTGAACGTTAGCCACTAGACCACAGGAGGTAAGCAGTACAATCACTTTACTAACACAAAAGATATAAAAACAGTACTATATATGTGATGAAAGTTATCTAAAACTCTGATTATAGATTGAATGAAAAAGTACTATCTTTAGACTAGGCTGCAACCAATGATTTTCCAATGGCTTTTTCAGAAATGAAAGAACTCAGTGGTTGGAAGGAATCTGTAGGGTCCTAATGGAACTATTTTAGTTCCCAAAGTAACATGAATATTTTCTCATATTCCAATTTATTTGAGCAATGTTCGCCGGGTATTTCCGTAATTATTACGGAAAGAAATATAGGCTACATCTTTTGTTCTCGGATAATCTTTAAAAATTATTTATTTCATTAATACGCTCAGCACAATTTCAAAATTTTTCGTATTTTAAAAATAATTTAGAGTTTAATATTTCTTTTTATGCCTGACAATGGGCTTTTGAAATAGACGTATTTATTAACATTCATAGAAAAAATAATTGCAAATACACAGTAAGTAACTAATAACGAAAAACATTTTTTCAGGTCCTATTTGTAAGACAAATACTAAAATTATATAATAATACAAATTACTACAAAAAGATTTTACGGAAAACGATTAGAGAAGAGCATGCGGCAAAAGGCGGAAGAGCTGTTTAGAGGCACTCACTTCCCTTGAGCAGAAAGCACTTTCTCTCTCTCCCCCCGCCCACCAACCCGCTCTACCACACACACTTATTTGTTGTTCTCCAAGAACGTGTAAGCTGCAAACATATTTCTTAGCAGAATGTACTATCTTCAAACTTCTCGTACATTGCATCGTCTCGGAACGTATCTTGGTGCATGCACTTACAAGGGCGTCATTAAATGTGAAATTTAAACATTAATAAATGAATGGCGTTGATTCCCAACATCCCGTATTTGTGCAATATTTCTTTCAACACTATCCCTTTACTATACTAAATTCTTGATAACATTTGATCACAAAATGAAATTTCATTATTCAGTGTCTTCGGGTATTCCATTGTCTGATTAAAAGAAAGAGATGCTAGAAGCGAACCAAAGATAACATTATCTGAGAAGAAAACCAAACAAACAAGTTCGGTTTATTCCTGTGGAACTGACGCAGTGAAACGTCTAGTGGGATGTAAATTAGAGAAATTACTTCAAACTTTCGGGCAGTAATAAAACTATGTTCGTCATCCAATGGTATCAGTGAACATCTCTTACTGTATGCCCAAGGTCTGTATGTAAATACACCTCCTGAAATAGGTGAAGGTGCCTCGGTATGTGCTAACTTTGAAACAGCCAGAGAGAGTACGAGGTATACCCGACGGGACGGAGTCAGGTGAACCTGGGGAAGAAGTGCCTGCGAGAGAAAACTGCCACAGGACCTGCATCATACCGTATGCCCATTTGGTTGGAGTTAACAGGCTACATAAGGGTGATCCTGAAACAGGCAACTCCCCTTTAATAGCATAGGAAGGGAATTGAAATGGGAGGATGTGGAAGGTAGAGCAAGGTATCAGAGGGTTGACTAGGGCCCCCGGTCTATAGTTTAAGGATTCTTCCCGGTGTTTCACGTAAAGAGTTGCAGGAAAACCCCTAGAAAACCTGCATCAGGTATGTCGTGCATTGGGTACTATTCTCACGTCCTTCCGAATAACGGGAGACGAGTCTGCTGTAAAACTGGGACCTGCGTGACAATTTAATTCTGCCCACTAATAGCTCCCGATTCACTGAAATGAATCTTGCATTGTTTCCATGATTTCCACTTGTTAAAGAAAATGCTGTCGGGTTTCCAGCAGAGCAAACAGCGATCGTAGCGCGACGTTTCCACGGACGAAAGCGCTTCCGTCATATTCAAACGAAGAAGAACATTTGCTTCAACAAATACACCGGGGAATCCTTCGTTATTTGATAATTTACACTTGTCTTTTCAACGAGCTCGACTTTAGAATTTTTTAATTTATACACATTCGTTTTCGTATTTGTTAAGGAATAAATATAAAATTAAATAAACGACTATGAGGACGTTATTTTGTAATTGATTGATTTGAACGGCTATCCGATTATTTGTAACTTATTTTCTATATATGATATATATCATATATTGTTATAGTGATAATTATTAATCCCTAATAAAAGTTGTGAATTTTGTTTAGTGAAGTGATCTGGCGATTTTAAAAGTTACTTTTAGCCCGATGGATCAATAGTGTTCTGAAGAAATTTCTCTGACTATATTCTGAACATTCAAATACATTTCAGTTGCAAAATTAGGATAAATAAATGTAATTTTGCCAAAATAATCTCTACATGATAATTTACTGAGAGAAAAATACAATATATTTTAAATTTTGTCAGCAAAATTTGTTGTAGTTACTTAGCGTTTTGTTTATAATTAAATAATTTAATACATATCAAGCTACAGAAGCTTTTGTCCATCTCGTTCAGTTCGTACCGGTGAAGCAGATCTAATTGAAAATGCTATTTGAGGTCAGATCACAGATTCACAGGAGCAGCCGCTCCCGATCAGTGACTTACTCACTGATTAAAACATCAATTAGCTCTGGAAGCATGGATCACGCGCTCTGATTCACCCAATCACTCGTTCAGATAGAGGGTAAACGGAAAGAGTAAATATGGCTCTCCTAACGACGTCATATTGCTTTTCTGTTTAGTAGGTCTCATGGTTTGGGCTATGGTAACTCTTATTTGACCAACGTGCCACGTCCGCTAGGATCATATGAGCGCTAGAGAGTATGCAAGTGTTTTAGCGCCACTGCTCCTTCAAGACCAAACGATATTATATGGCAAGTGAAACACTTCCCTGCGCTGCGACTCTGAGCACGTTAGTTCTGAAAGGAGCATTGCGCGCGGCCGAGCAATTCCATCCGTCGGGGAAATTGGTACCTCCTGGTGCGAAGGGTCTAATTACATAAACGGGTGAACGTTATATTAAGTCTGCTATTTTACTACGTATCTTAGTGAATATATGAATTGATATTTTAATATAATTTCAAATACATATCTGTTATCTGATAAATAACACATTGACATTTAATTCATGAAAATAACTAACTTTATAATTTTCATAAAAAAGTACCTTTTCAGGTTAAATTCACCCGACAATACTATACAAGACAGGAGGCGAAAGTTGTCTAATGGAGATGAGTACACTTCTCCCATACGCCGCCTGTGTCACCAGTTTACCAACACGGCTTCGCCCGCAGACATCCATCAACGTCTCTATAAACCAGCACGAAATTAGGCCGTAAGACTTCAAACTGTTATTGTTTTCCGGGGTCAATCTCTGCCATTAACACCCCAATCAAAATGTTCTATGAAACTACTGCTCAAATATTTTAATAAACAGTCTTCAACAAAATTTTAAATATCACCCATTACACACTTTACATTATACTATATATTTTTAACTTTAGCACTGCAGTCTCGCTGCCTCGCACCACATAAGTCCCAAGTTCGAATCCTGGCATGGGCTTGGATGTTTGTGTTGTTTGATAAACCATACTATGGTGCACCTACATGGATATACGTTACCCTAATCGTGCACAGGCCCCAATGACCTTGCGTTAGTGTGACTGTTAACAAAAATTAAAAAACAAAACAAACACTGCAGTCGCTCTATTTTTTATTCATATAAAAAACTTTTATCATAAAGATTATCAGTTTGTAAAATAAATGATCCGGTATATACAATATGAAAATAATGAATACAACAATAAATTAGTGTATGTAATTAACATGTAGACATGGAGGTAGGTTAATCCATTTAATTAACCTACTTTAATAGATGTGTTAGGTTTTTTTGTATGTACCAGAGAGGCATAAGACGTGGGTGGGTTGAGGGTTGACAGGCACTGAACTGGAGAATATATGAGGATGTGATCTGCGGCCATGACGGTAAGGTGGGTTAGGATGTGCCTGAATGGTCAGGGAAAGTATGAGGTCAATTGGGAGTTTTCTTTTGAGCCGATGGAAGCGTGGAGATAGAGGAGGATTGTCATGGAATTGCTGAATCGCGGCGTTTGGGTGGTTGAGGGCGCTTTTAATTATGGAGGTTATGGATTTGGAGATTATAGATTTTACTTTAGGAAGTTTGATGTTATTGTGGATGAGGGAATTTCTAAGGTACCAGGGAGAGTTTGTAATGGATCGTATGATTTTTTTGTTTTGTTTGAATTTTGGCTGAATGGATTTTGGCTGTTGTTCCCCATATGGACGAAGCGTAGAACCAGGTGGGTTGTATTAAGGAGAAGTATAGGAGGCGTTTTGTGATGATGGAAACAGGGGCTTTTCTGTTTAGGAGGGGATATAGGGTACTGAATTTATGGTTGATTTTGGAGAGGAGAAGATTAATATGAGGTTTCCACGAGAGTTTTGAATCAAACATGGTTCCTAAGTAGGAGAGAGGAGGTTTCATAGAAGGTGATTTTTAGATTTAGATTTATTATTATTCAATCCGTTAGTCCTCGGTTGAGGAAATAGTATACGTCACATATAATATTACAAGAAATATACAAAAATTTACAATTAAGAACTGAAGGACAAAAAGAGGAAAGATAAAATTCAATCTTCAATTTTCAGTCGACGGAGGAGGCAGCAAAAGATCATGCGTAGGTTCCCGTCGAACATGAAAAAGAAAATAAGTCAGCAGTTAAATTCTAGTAGAGTATAGTTCTAAAATAATAGAAGAATTTGATAGGACACCAGCCAACTATTTTAGTCCTTTCTATCTACGAACTCTTTCAGTGAATAATACGCTCCATTCATTAACAGAGATTTACAACTCTTTATAAATCATTTTTGTACCTTTAAAGCTTTTATTTCTTCCGGGAGACTATTGTATAGATTTATACCGGAATAATGAATGCTTGTTTCAAAAAGGCTTAGATGATGTTTTTCAACACGCAGCTGAGAACAATTAATCGTCTGCGAAAAAGATTGTGCTAGTGTTGGGATGTTGTGGGATACCGTGGGAGAAGATGTATAGGAAGGGGGAAATGTCACTTCCTTGGGGAACGCCCGCCACGATTGAGTGAGGTTGGGAGAGGTATCTATTTATTTTGACAGAGAAGGTTCTGTTAGAAAGGTAGCTTAGGATTATTCTGTAGTGGGTGCCATTTAGGAAGTCTTTAATTTTTAATAGTAGGGAAGGGTGGTGGATTTTATCAAAATCTTTTTCGATTTCAATAAATTTGGTGATGAGGGATTTGCGTTGTTCAAAGGAGTTGTTTATGAGGTTGGAGACATGGTACATTTGATAGGGGCAGGAGTTTTTTTTGGCGAAAAACGTATTGTGTGTCTGGAATCAGAAAGGAGAGTTGATTGATTAGGTGTGGGAATAGTAGTTTTGGAACAATGTGGATAATGTAGGAAGGAGACTTATTGGACGGCACTTTTCAAGGTGGTAGTTTGGTTTAGGTATCTTTATTAGGGTAGCGTGTTTCAGTTAGGTCTTATAATAGGATAATAACTGATTAAGATATTGTTTTCTTAGAAAGATGTTTTAGGTGGCGGTTGGTAATGAGGTCGTGTCCTCGGGAGGCCTTTTTTTATGTTTTATATTTCGGTTGACATTTGGGGACATTGTTGTAGATGCAGTTGTTTTGGGAGAATTGCTTGCAGTCGCACTATCAGTTACATTTTAAATTCAAACTGACACAGGTTACTCAGTCCCATACGTTGAAGCACCATCCTCCTCCTCCAAACTCTGAAGGACAACTACCTCAAGAGACGAATTTCATCAGCCTCTTCCCTCATTTTTACTATTTTAGTGGTGTGGATTACATAACGTGGCCTGATTTCTCACGAACAAAGAGAAAAACAAAAAGACTTCACAAATGTACATTGTGTCAAAGTATATTTCTCACAGGAATTAGATTTTTTTGTTGAGTCACTTGGGGGTCCCACCATATTGACAAACGTAAAAGTATACGCCGCTTTCTTCGCTGGGGAAACCAACGTTTTTCTTTTTCTCAGTGATGTTAACACCTTTGATTATTAATGTTTAAAAATAAAGTTTTCATCAAAATACACTTGTGCATATTGTTGTTGTATTCAGTCCTCCGACTGATCTGATGCAAATCTCCATGCTAACCTATTCTGTGCAAGCCTTTACATTTCCACATTATTACCACATCCTCCCTAATCTGCTTAGCATATTCTATCCTTATTCTCTCTTTTCTGTCATTACCCCACATGCTTCTATAATGCTAATTTTACAAGACCCTTTCTGCTTAGACGTTCCTGGTTAGTAACTCGATCCACCATCTGATTATCTGCATTCTTCTAAAACACATTTCCGCAACTTCTACCATCCACGTTTAACATCCGTATAACGCTCACACTATACGAACATTTCATAAATGTTTCCCTAATATTCATTAGCCATAAATAAATACCTCTTTTATGTACTTTTCTACTGTTTATGTCTACTATACTTGAACCAACCCTAGTTATTATACTACCCAGGTAAAATATTTCCTTAAATTACTTCAAAATATTCCTTCCCAAAATAACACCATTTCTTATTCCCCTATTTAACATACTCACTCGATTATTTTAGCTTTGCCTCAATTAATTGTTCGCTTCCCCCAGGACCACGTTGTTAATGTCATTTATTATTGTTTCCAAATCTTTGTTACGACTGTTATGTTAAACAGTATAGGCCCCATCCTTGTCTCAACCCCTTTTTTGATTTTTCAGATTTCTTTTCTTGCCCTTCAATTCCAATTACTGCTGACTGCCTTCTATAGACGTTATGGTTACCTCTAGATATTTTATTCCTGTCCTCTTCAAAGTCCTTACTAGGGAATTTCTACTTTACATTTTCAAAAGGAAGCCAGACATCACACTGTAAAGCGGCACTTACTTTCAAATGTATTCACTGATTTAAAAAACTAATACATATTATTCAGTCTTCATATCATTTACTTCCATTTATTCCTCGTCAAAATCTTAAAAGTAGCTTTCCTTTGTGAGACATTGATAATATTTTAATAGTATTGTCTGTGTAGTTGAGAAATTATTTTTTCAAACTTCAAAAAATTTACCAAATATTTTTTACGGTTTCTCAATTGATGGGCAATGTTATTATATGTTTTACTAAAATAATGAGCTCTTAAACCTCATAATTAATTATTAAGGAAGTTACTAAAATCGTCAAGTTAAGACTAGTGTTTAATTTCCAATAAACTCGATGCATTTATATACATACAATAGACAAAATTAATTTTAACGATTGAAACAACCTACATTTTCGTCATATAATGTGAAACGTCGAAACAAAACGGATTTATAAAATTCCCAAAATAAGGAATTATTTCTTTCTATAATAATCACAGAAAGAGAAAAGTTACCGTCAAGTTCTATATGAATATTCACACGCTCCGTTCTGAGTGCAAAAGTTCGAAGTAACAGCTCTTATTCTATCTCTTTCTTCTCCCTTGGCTTATTTATTCTGAAACTTTAGTTTGCGGGACTTTTTGGAGTGCGTTTTAAATTATATTCCTACTTTGAAGAGCTTTTCAAAAGTAAGGTGATTAAACGTTCTTGTGCGAAGCTAACACAATAAAACCTAAACTGAATTCTGCACGTTAAGTTAGAGGAACGTCACTAAATACTCGATATGGTCCCCAAAGGTTCAGTGCCAACATTTCAGAAAGTATGTAACTATTGTAATAGTATTTCAAGCAATACTTTTGTGAAGAAGAAAAAAACAGCTTGCAAATAAAAAGCTTTGAGACCGACTCAACATTCAATACTGTACGAGAAATACTGTGTACTTTGTAGGGGACATCTTTTCCACAGATTAAACAATTATTAATGTAGTGGCTATTTATACTGGCCCTGTGGACTATTGAATCCTCAAGGCTTTTAGAGGGTCGATGCACTAGGGTAACGGTCCCCAAGGGAGAAGTCACTGTCCCACGGCCAGGGGGTAAGAATACAACTTATTGTGGATATGCTTTTCAATGACTCCAGAAGTGGTGATAGTTTTCGGACGGTGTCAGTCAGTGAAGTTATTGAGCGAGATCAGTACAGTTTAAGGTGACATAAAAATATTTAGAGTGGATACATAAGTTTTGTGAGCGATCGGAGGGGTATCCTGAGTTTATGCAGCCGAAGTCCCAGGGGATCGACACAAATCACGGAGACACAACGAGACGCCACAGCTAGATATTCAAAGTAGTAAGCTCTCCCCTTCCCTAGACTACATGTGTTAGAGCTTGGAATGCAATAACATGCAATACTATTTAAGGAGTTTGGTTGAACGTGTTAAATTTTGGTCGAAAAGTTAGTTTAATTCTGTATTCTTTAGTTAATTATTTTGTCTGAGAATAATACAGTTTGCAAGTGCATATGTAATAATATATTTATCTAGTTCATTAAATTGTATTTAAAATCTTATAAGGCTTTGATTATTAAATAACCCCTCGCCCCATTATTAAGGCCCCTGAGTCTTGGCACGACGTTTGTCAGCTCTCTGGTTGAATCATACGGATCGCGTAGTAACATATAATTGTCATATTTATAGATATTTTAATTAACTTTATTCTGCATATGCACTGGCGCCCGGATCGGCATTCTTTCACAACCTGATCCTAGGGTGCGGATAACCATTACAATACATATTGTAATAACATTTGCTGACTTCAATTAAAGAAATATGTAATTATCATTTACAAAGAACATTTATTTGCAATTATTTAAGTTACACAATAAAATCAGGTAAGTAAACAAAATAAAACTACATTGAAACATAAAGTTATTGATTAGCCACTGAGATTCTGGGTCCCATGTGTCATGTGTGCTCATGTTCAACAGCACATGAATTATGTGATAAGTAATTTTAAGAATCTTTAAAATAATAGTATTTTAAGAGTATCTGATTCGATTTCGAAGATTTTAAACTTCCCGCATCCAACGCCCTCCGCCACATCCCCCCACCCCCACTCCCCGCGCCCAGTGCGTAGATAAGGTAATGGAGTGTAGTATGGGAAACAGAGGAATAACAAAGGAGTTAAGATTGGGAAGGGATATTTTGACGGAAGTTAAGGAATTCTGCTACTTGGGAAGCGTAATAACTAGGGATGGTAGAAGTATAGTAGACATAAAGAGTAGAACAGCACAGGCAAGGAAGGCTTTCGCAAAAAAGAGGAAATTACTTACGGGTAATATAAGTGTGAATATTAGGAAATCGTTGCTAAAAATTTTCGTGTGGAGCGTGACGTTATATGAGTGCGAAACGTGGACGATATGAGTTGGGGAAAGGAAAAGAATAGAAGCTTTTGAAATGTGGGGCTATAGGCGAATGCTGAAAATCAGATGTGTGGATAGAGTAAGTAACGAGGAAGTTCTAAACAGAATAGGGGAAAAGCGAACAATATGGAGGGTGTTGACTAAGAGAAGGGATATATTAATAGACCACGTTTTAAGACACGAGGGTCTTGTAAAATTGGCATTAGAGGGAAGTGTGAGGGGTAATAACAGAAGAGGGATGCCAAGGATGCAATATGCTAAGCAGATCTGCAGGATGAGGGGTGAGCTAGTTATAAGGAAATTATAAGGCTTGCGTAACATAGGTTAGGATGGAGGGTTGCATCAGACCAGTCTTAGTACTGAATACCACAACAACAACCAAGATTTAACAACTATATGAGCTGCAAAAAGCAGTACGTCTCACGAGACTACAGTTTTAATTGTTTTTGGCAAATTAATAAAAGTATACTTTTTGTGATTTATTTAATCAAAGGTTATTTAAAATAAATTACGTTTCACGAGCGTTATTTCGAAGACCCTGAATACAATATTCCAATTATATATGGGTTCTTTCTAAAATTAACTTTCTTTATTTTAAATATGTAAGAAGTGAAAATACTTTCGAGTTAGGAATTTTCGCCAATTCGATTTTATATTTTCATAAATTTAGTATCTATTTCACGTTATGTTGACGAAATTAGAAACGTAGCTTATTACGGGCCTTGGAGTATTATCAAGACTGTAGATCTAGTGGCATTATTTAGTTCCATTTTAATCCGTATGCTAAATATAGCTTACCAGGGGATAATTGCTCTTGAGAGAGGTTACGAGGGTTGCCACTCATCGCCCCCTAACTAGGCATCTTGTTCATTATATTAATTCGTATTAATGAATCTATATGCCCTAAAAAACACTTCAGTTAATTTGAGTAAGGTCTGGCTGTTGTCTGGTTTATATCTGAGATTATTTGTTTTTTATATTCAAATTGTTTCAAGGCAAAGATAAATTTTTGGTTAATTTCCTCACATCCTAAAATTTTTGAAGGTTCCAGTTTTCGGTAGTCCTGAAAGGTGTTATGTCAAAAATCACATTCCCATAAAATGTGATAAGGTGATTCATCTTCTTGCTTGCAGAAAGAACATTTAGAAGATTCTATTAAATTTAACTGTTTAAATATATAATTATTTGGACCGTGTCCAGAGAAGAATCTAACTACTTCTTTGGTTGGAGTTATGAACTTGCCTTGTAATCGTAAATCAACCGTGGGTATTAATTTCTTTGACCAAAGGCATTTTTCAATTTTGATCCATCTGTTTTTCCATTCCATCAACAACCAATCTCTCATGTGTCTTTGGATTCTACAGATTTGTTAGTAATTTGGTAGTCTATGTTGTGATAATAATGTTTTATGCGATACAGTGATCTGTAATGATCTGTATAGAGTCAACCAGAGTCGTTTTGTGTGTACGAAAACAGCGAATTAGTATTTTTCTTTGCGCAACTAATAGAGTTATTTAAACGTGAGAAGTCGATGTCCTAGAGCAGGGATTCCATGTAAGCATATTCCTTCGAATATTGATTTTTAATATAGGTTGAATTTTGGTTGGTGTATTTTGTATACCTTTTTTGCCAAAGTTAGGACCTGATTCATGACGGGGACGGCTTTATGTGTGATTTCACCAATATGCGGCAGGAAGGATAATTTAGAATCTAACAAAACAACTAAATAACGATTTTTATTCACAGTTTTAATGGTTTCATTGTTAAATTTTATTATAGGATGTCTGTTCAATGACATCCACGGTCTGTATACATTTAAGGTAACTTAAATCATTGGAGTATCATCGTTTGTTTACTCAAACAGCACAACGTCCAAGCTCGGGCCCGGATTCGAACCCAGGACATCTGTGATGCGAGGCAGCGATGTTAACTACTACACCACAGGAGGTCAGCGGACTTTTTTATTTATTAAGAAAAATTCATTAAACTTATTAATTTTTGTTTTTTTAAAACAAACTCATATTCAAAAATGCTATAAAAAATGCCCAAACTTTTACAGTTGACTTTAATTATTTCTGTGGCTTAGCTTCGCCGTTTAATTTGACGTTCTTTTTTACCTGTATTTAAAATTGAATTGTGTTTTATTATTATTAATATTCGGGTAATACAAGATTATAAGCTTTATTCTTCAATAAGATTTATTTGGTCGATGCAACCCTCCTTACCGGGACACGTCTAATTATTGAAATTTAAGTCCTGCAATGAGTGTGATCACTCACCGATCGTATATATATATATATATGTGTGTGTGTGTGTGTGTGTGTCTGTCTGTATTAAAAACAACGAACACAGATCAAATTCTTGTTAATGCCTCATTTTTGTCTTCTATAAGAAATACGTTTTTCCGGAATAGGAATCCTCTACCATAACTATTTGTTTTCTTGGGCTACGAAATAGTTACGTAGAAAAAATACAATAATCAGCACAATATGCTATAGAGTGAGGAATAATGCCTAATAAATACTTTTTTTTCCATTTTGTGATTGAAAAAATATATAATTAATGTAGAGTATTGGTGAATTGAGGTAACTACCGTCTAATTCAGTAATACAGTTGTATGTAATCAGTCAAATGTTACTTATTAAGGTATATTTTTATAACGAAGTTTGTCATCACATGCCGCTTGTAGATAAAGCAAAGGTACGAGGGCGTATCATCGTGCCAGCGAACACTAACGACAGGCCATTATCGAACGGGAGGGGCAAGAAATAGACTATCATGTATCACATCAATCGCAGTAAAAACATTACGAGAGAGAGGATCTCATTATATCTCCATTGCAAACACCGAACCAACGATGCAAACATAAAACCCATATAATTTATGACCTTGTTTAATAGTTTAGTCAGATTCGACAATTCCCATTTTTTACATTTAGAAAACATTGAATTGGACAAAACATGTTTTATAACAAGGCAGAAAATGTAATGAATAGTTATTCGACATTATTTTAATATTGCCAGTGAATTCAAAGTACAGGGTTATTCCAAATGATTGAAGGATTTCATATATATTTACTGTAGCTCCATTCATTGACCTATCTTCACAAAGCTCAGCAGTCATGTGAAAAAACTCAAAAAGTTTTGTTTGGAGGAATTCGCACTTCAGATTCTACCACGAGAGCGCAACAGTGAGACATGATGGCGATAGACTCCGAGAAAACGTCAGTCTCTCATAACAGTGCAACGACAATTCAGAACAAAGATCCACCAACTGCTAACTCCATTCGGCGATGGTAAGCGCAGTTTAGAGCTTCATGGTGCTTCTGCAAGGGGGAATCTACGGGCCTGAAGGAACGATTGATCGCGTGCGACCAGGTTTCACGCGTTGCCCGATGAAGTCGACGCTGAGGGCAACATACCACAGCCGACGTTGGAAAATCTTACGGAAACGGCTGAACCAGAAGCCTTACCACTTGCAATTGCTGTGAGCTCTGACTCCCGATGACAAAGTCAGGTGCTTTCAATTTTCGGCGCGTATGCAACAGCTCTTAGAAGACAATGATTTTTGTGCGAAACTTGTCTTCAGTGATGAAACAACTTTTACTGTTAATGTTGCAACACAATGTGCTAATCTGGGAGGTAGACAATCCTCACGCCAACTTACAGCACATTCGCAATTCACCGAAAGTTTAATGTGTTTTTTTTGCAGTCTCACTGAGAAAAAACCTTTACAGGACACGGGTCTCTGGATATGCTGGAAAATTGGCTCATGTCACAACTGGAGACCGACATTACGGACCTCCTCTTCCAGCAGGATGGTGCTTAACCCCACTTCCATCATGATGTTGGTCAATTCTTAAACAGATTGAAAAACCGATGGATCTGTCTTGGTGGAGCTGATGATCAGCAATTCATGTCATGGCCTCCACGCTCTCCCGACCTAACCCTATGCGATTTCATTGTGTGGGGTTATGTGAAAAATTCAGTATTTACACCTCCTCTACCAAGAAATGGGCCAGAACTGCGATATCGCATCAACAGTGCTTTTGAACACATTTACAGGGACATGCTACGGCTTGATGTCTGCAGAATCACTAGGGGGGCACATTTCGAACATTTGTAAAATGCCCAAAATAGTGTTTAGTTTTTCTATGTGCGTGCAAAATCCGCAATATGTTAAATAATAAAGTTATTGTAGAGCTTTGAAATCGCTTCAATTTTTTTTATTATTTCATTTTTCGGTTCTCGTACGTTTTAGACAATCATTCCCTCGATCAGTCTTGTGACTCCTCCTTATTTCTGCAACCACGTATTACAAATTTATACAGTATTTCGGTAAGTTTGGCTTCGTACACAAGTTATATTTTTAACTATTTCAAATGGGTTGTAGTGGCACTAAGCAGGAGCATTGATCCAACTACAAGTGTGGTTTACATCGTACTCGTACATTGTGGCGGTACAGAGGAAATATTGTTATATGGCATACAATGCAGCGAGGTAAACGTAATGTTTACTGTTTGCAAGCAGCTGTTATGCGATTACGTATGAGCTTACACGTGGCAAAACCGTTGTTGGTTTCGAAATAAAGCGCTAATCAATCCGGATCGCTGTTCATGCTGTAATAAATTGTAAAACCCATTGAAGTTAGCATCAGTAGGCCTATGTATTGTATCCCTCAAACAAACGCCGAAAGGTGTTTACAATTATTACCGTGAAATTTTATTTTGAGAACGGTTTAACTGGGAAAGCATGTTATGCTTTTATTTCAACTGTTTTTCGGTTTGTACTTACACAGTATAGGTCCATAAAATAATCAAAATAATATTAAGGAATTATTATATTACGAAAACTTTCACTATGGTTAGTAAGACAAGCGATTTATTTTCATTAAAAGGGGTAAGTAATCTCTTAGTATAATAACTAAGTCATGTTGGCTGTGTTAACTAATTTAAGCGACAAAACTTAACGGTGATAAGAGAATATAGTGGTATGAAATTTATAAAATAACTTTTAAGTTATTACGTTTACCGAATTGTTATTCAATTTTCATAATAGTATACTACGTATACATCTATGTAAATAAAGGAGAATGTGTTTATGTCCCGTGTGCGGTCAAATTCCATTTATTTTATTGATTGTAATGAAATATTAGTGAATTGTAGTTATCATCCAAGACTAAGTTCTTTTTAAAAATATTTCTAACATTAATGTGCCTGTCTTCCTCCCCCAATCAGATCGAAAAGTTATTCAAGTGCTCAACAGATGTATCGAGATTTGCACGAGGTTTTCGTATATAATTTGTATTATTCCGCCAGGTGTCTCGCCAGTACATTTAACTGAACGATATATATATATATATATATATTTATTTATTTATATCATAGATGTTGCAACTGCTTAGAATATAACCCTCCCCTAGTATCTCAAGCGAGAAATAAAATGAAAATTTATGTGACTTGGATAACGTGTAGTGAATTCAAGTTAAAAAAAACGGAAACAAGTGACTAATGTTGAAAGCGAGTTTAAATTTCACCTTTAATTCCTGTATGGCAGCGTACGGAGAAAGAGAAGCCCTCCGACCCTTAAACCCCGTCACGGACAGAGATAAGTAGGTTTAATGCCCTCCAGAGCCGTCGGAAAAAATAAATGGCAATAAAAATCCGCCATTTCGCGTTAAATTTTTAATTATTTCCTTTCATAACGGCTACAACGCGTCACAAGCGACTGTGATAAAATTTAACAACGCTACTCTTTCGTTTCCTCTAGTGTGCGCGCAATAATAAATTTTCTTTGGGAACATGAAAGCTGTCTCGTTAAGCACAAAACCCGTTAAGACGCGACGCTCGCCGTGAAAATTGCCTCATAATTCAATACATTATGCTTGAGGCCTCATTTAAACGTATCAAGGCCACCTCCTCTTGTTAACTACGGCAAGGTGGGAATATCCTAAGCGATTATCATTTTGGAAAATACTATGAAAATAATCCATGCTCCTCGGGTGCTCATAATATCATCCATTATTAGATTGCACAATATTTAGAAACTATTTTACAACATTATATGCAGTAATATTATTTCCCATATAGTCGCATCAGCAATATAGCGATTAGCGACTTACAAAATTAGTAATATAAGCCGGTTACTTAATTAAATTAAAGGTGTGCAGCAACAAAAAAATTAGGGCGTATTTTAAATATTTTATTTCCACATTTGTCCAGTTTTTCTATTCCTCCTGAACCATTAGTTCTGAAAATATAACTCCTTATAATCTACCAAAGTTAGAATTAAATAAATTCGACTAGACTTTGAAACTTTCGAAACAAGACTTACTCTTTACGTTAAACTAATTACTTGGGAAGTAAAATCACACAGAAAATTTCCTTTACAGTACTAAATCTTTACTGTACAATAATGTGCTGATAAACTGCCACGATATGAATTACAAGAATAAGTACGCAAAATACATACAGTAAATTAGTGATCAAATAAATTAAATTAAATACCTCTTAATGATTCAACTGGCTTTATTGCTTTCATTAGGAGATGAAAAGAACGTGTGAAACACTCACAGTCAAAACAAGTAAAGAACTTTATTGGCTATTACTTTGTCTCTTGGATTGTGCTTTTTTTATTTACAGGGTACATGAGGCTGATTCTGAACCAGGTAACTCCCCTTTAATAGCGGTAAAGTCTTAATTATAACTAAAATAAAAAAACAGAAAATAATATTAATTTGTTATTCTGAAGACTTCTCTACGTCAATAGTTAACATATTATTCCCAACGTTTCTCTAACGTTTCGATACACAGTTTTTTTATACCTCTTGAATAATATTTTTTAATAATGAAGAATAACCCTTGGTTTTAATCAGTGACGCAGAATAATAAATCAAAACTATATATTAATTTTGATTGCAATTTATTCAATTTTGAAGAAGCTATAATTGACATTTTGTTGTTTTGAACTTACACTTATCAAATCTCGTTCAACGCGATTCGATAAGTCGATCATAAATTTAACGACAAACATCGACAGTTTTGGCGATTTAAATTTCGACGTGGCTAAATTTTTATTCAAGTTATGAACTCATTGAAAGAATTTCAATTTAATTTTTAAGGACATGTATATATATTTTCGATTGTGTTTGGTTAGCATTGGAGCGATAAATTTGTTGAACTTCTTGAACTCAGACGCTCGAAAAATGTCCTGTGTATGCCAGCACTATTTGGAATCATGTACATTCCACAAAAATTTAGAAATTATGTACAAAATTATAAATCAGGGTATGTACAGTAGATTTAAGATTGAAAGCATGTTATAGCCAAATTTGTTTTTATATTGTATTTTAATGCTTCAATTAATTTGTATTTTTAAATTTGTAGATGATTAAGGTATATGCCGAAAGCTCCTTCAAAATTGAATAAATTCCAATCACAATAAATATAGTTTTGGTTTATTATTCCTTGTGACTTATTAAAACTAAGGGTTATTCTTTGTTACCATCTAAATTAAATATCAGTCATTTAATATTAAAAAAATTCATTGAAGATCATATTTTTATATGCGCAGTTCATCAGCCCTCCCATATATAAGTATTATCAGTTTTAATTAAAAAAAGATTATGTACAATGAATATGCACATTATATGTATATTTATTGCATTGTGGATAATAATCCAAATTATTATACACATTACTAAAGTTGAATATTTTGTTTCCAGTAAATCCCGGAAGAGTGGTTAGGACGAGGTTAACCCTTTACCGCTGGGAATAGTCGGATTAACTGCTGGTTTTTCCCGAATGTAAAATTGGAGAATTTAGTTAGAGAGTGATCAACAATTAGAGAGGAAAAATTTTGAGTTCTGGACTCGACAAGATGATTACATGAAATCTTGGAAGAAGTCACCTTCGTCGTCCGCACATCACCTTCACCGACTCATAGTAGCACAGGAAGTAAATTTTAGATTTAGAATCGACCGAACAGCTTGTCAAGTGCGTATTTTAAAATATATTTTTCTAATTGATGAGCGAAATTTATAAATGGTCCCTGCGGCCAATAAGTTTGGAAATCAAGTTTTTATCATTGAATTTTATTTAAGCAGGCTCTATTTTAATTTCATTTACTATCATCTCATATTTCGTTCAAAGATTATGCTCACAAACGTAACTCATATTATTCGTTACGTAAAACTTTTTTGTCTCGAGTATTCGTCAAAATTTATCAATCATCAAAAAAATTCAAAATTATTTTCCATAAATAAACTACTATACAATTATTACATATTTTCTTGCTAATTTCCGGTGATGTAGTGCCTATCGTCTCTGTCTCACAACACAGATGTACCGGGTTCTAATCCCGGCATAGGAATTGGTTGTTTGTTACGTCATGTTCACGGAGACTTGGATTAAGATTCAGGAGACCACGTATCACTCCAAATTCAGAATGTGTCGTGTAAGATGACAATCCGCAGTAGACCGTGTAGGCCAAGGCCCTTCTATGGGCTGTTGAGCCGAAGAAGAAGAAGTAATAGAATAAACTAATGCTTCATACTTTTATGAATTGACTTATTTTTCCATAAATTTATAATTGCCGATTATATCGTAGAATTAGTCATAAGAAGACTTGGAAACCATAATAAATGGATTGAATGTTGTACTGGAGAAAGAGTTCAGTATGAGGATTCATAGAGGGAAACCCAAGTTAATGAAGTGTAGTATGGGAAACAGTGGAATAACAAAGGGTTTTAGATTGGAAACTGATATTTTGACGATAGTTAAGGAATACTGCTACTTGGTGATGCGTAATAACTAGGGATGGTGGAAGTGTAGTAGACATAAAGAGTAGGATGGCACAGGCAAGGAAGGCTTTCGGGAAAAAGAGGAATTTACTTACGGGTAATAAAAGTGTGAATATTACGAAGTCGTAAAACATTTTCGTGTGAAGTGTGGCGTTATATGGGTGCGAAATGTGGACGATAGGAGTTGCAGAAAGGAAAATTGCTGCTATTGGAGAATGCTGAAAATTTGGTGGGCGGATAGAATCATTAACGAGGTTGCTTTAAAAATAATAGGTGTAAAGCGAAGAATATGGAGGACGTTGGTCAAGAGAAGGGATAGATTTATAGACCACGTTTTAAGACACGAGGGACTTGTAAAATTAACATTAGAGGGAAGAGTGTGGGGTAAGAACGGAAGACGGAGGCCAAAGATGGAGTACGGTAAGCAGATTATGGAGTATGTGGGATGTGCTAGTTTTGTAGAAATGAAAAGGCTTTCGTAAAATGTGTTAGCATGGAGGGTTGCATCAGACTCGTCTTAGGACTGAATACCACAACCCACTCAAATTTATAAAAATTGTTAAACTGTAAGTCCCTTCCCGTTCCTCCCCTTCTTACCCTATTTGTCCATTACGAAACGCTGCCAAATGTTAAGAGAATTTTTAGCTTCAGATTATGTGAGATTCACGAAGATATTCCTTATTATCTTTGCTCCCTGACCTATCTCTACTTCTTTTTTCTGCATCCGTCCACATTTACATCAGACGATCACATGGCCGAGGAAAACTTATTGTAGTACGAAACAATTAGTATTGCAGTAAGAAATAATTGTTCTGGTTGGGAATACAAATAAAAGGGTGTATGTAGCGTGGGACTGGTCAGGGATCCGGAAGCTAAGGAGTAGCGGTTCAGTGCAGGGCAACGACCGCCGCGCCGAGCTGCGCCGCTTCAGGTAAGAAGCGACCAGTGCAGCTTCTGCCGTGGCCCTGGCGATGTTGCTGTCGGTGCTGCTGCCGCTGCTGCTGGGATGTCTGTGCGGCGAGTGTGTCGCGGACTTGAGCTGTTTCCCAGCCACCGCTCTGATCCGTGAAGGTTGCCCTGAAGGGACTCTGCGCTATGGCGGGAACTGCTGGTCCTTCGCAGAGGTGCGTTCCGGCCTGGTAGGTGACGGATCCGGCCACGTCTGTCTGCTGCCGGATGACAACTTCGAAGTTCTCCAGGACCTGTCTCTGGAGCCCGCAGAAGTGCGGTGTTCCCCAGGCCCGCTGTTCTACTCCGCACGCTGCAATTTGTTCCTGCAGGCCATTTCAGAATGCCTTAGCTACAGAACCCTTAACAACAAGGAGAAACCTGCAGTTTCTCAGCTTGAGACGCTCAACGTTACGACGACCGGCAACCTCCAATCCTCCAACAACGGCACCGGTAACTCACCGCAGAAGGAGACAGTTATGTATCCCGGACGTCCGTCGTGCTCTCAGCTGAGGCCTGCGGCGGGTCTCAACCTGACGAGCTCCACGCGCCTTTGCTCACGCTCTTCGGACGTATGTATGGATCTCCTGTTCGCCCTAGACGCGCAGAACAATGGTGTCTGTCCAGAAAACTACTACCACCTCAGAGGCAGGTGCTTCGTTAAGGATACCAAGCCACTTGTCAAAGTTTTCGTGTACGAGGATGACAAGTTATCCATATTCGATCCGCCAGTCAGGATCTGCCGCATGAACAACGTGAACCGCATGGCAAAGTGCAGACCTCTTACGTAAGTCTACAACCGTAATGTTTTTTTGCACGATAAATCAAATTAAAAACGAATACAAATATGCAAGTAATATATTAAGTAGCAGTTATATCTATTTGTAGCTTAGAATCGGGTATTTATAGTTAATCGTAAAGTTACATTTCTTATCTCAACAAGTCTTTGTAATATGAACTGCAGCCTTTGTGACACGCTTACGTTGCTGATTTAGTTTCGTTCAAACTGATTACACGCTTTCCGCTTACTTTAGAAAGATAAAAGTAATCATGATACATCACTGATTTTAACCGTTTGGATAAGGCCTTTGTTCACGATACACAAAAGTGAAGGGAGAAATATCTTTTTAATTTCAATTGGAATTCATGGTTTCAAAACAGTATATCTATAATACTGTTGTAGTACTGGTATTCAGCCCTAAGACTGGTCTGATTCAACCCTCCATGCTAACTTATATTGCGCTAGCCGTTTCATTTAATTATAACTAGCACAACCCGCATCCTCCCTAATCTCCTTAGAGATTTCCATCCTTTGCCTCCCTCTTCTGTTCTCACCCCACTCACTTCCCTCTAATGCTAATTTTACAAGACCCTCGTGTCTTAAAACGTGGCCTATAAATTTATCCCTTTTCTTATTCAACGTCCTCCATCTTGTTCGCTTTTCCCCTATTCTGTTAAGAACTTCCTTCTATTCTTTTCTTTTCCGTAGCTCCTATCGTCCACGTTTCGCACCCATATATACAAAGTCAGTAAATTTTTACATTAAATAAAGACGTTTCGTCCTCAGCTTTCGAGAACTCTACTGTTTGTTCTACAATTTTTTAAATATAAATACAATTTTATAAGATGTAGTTACTTGCAATTAAAATCTTATTGCAAATACACGTTACAACTAAATATCCAGGGCCGAAATGAGTGAAAACGATGACAAAGAAACAGATCGTAAACTTTTATTGTTGTAACCGATTTTCTTTAAAGCACATAAATTACATTTCAAAGTTTGAAGGAATTAAATCATAAAAATACAGACTCATATACTGAATTTAAAATTTTTGTTTCTTTTTAAATTTATAGAATTTACATTTTATCATTTCGCTCATTAATCGAGAATAATAATTTCTTTCTGCATATAATTTTTTTTACATTACTCAATCATTCGAGAGATTTTTTAAATATATACGTTTAGTTTACACATATTGTTTATTTACAGCTTGTTTTAAATTTGAAAATGTTTCTCAATTTTGGTTTGAAGCTTGCGTTTTGTCTGATCAATATAAAAACCTTTACAATCTAACACACTCAATTTTATTAACAACATTGTGTTTATAAAAATTACTTAAAAATATTTACAATTATTTAACAAAGTTTAAATTATTAAATAATTTAAATATTACCCTAACACAGTATTTGGCAAACAAGTTAATTAATTTATGGTGGTAAAACAATGATGCCCATAGATTTTGTACTGTTTTTGGTAGTGTGTGAATTATTTTTATAAATGAAATAATTAATTATACATATAATATATTAAAAAATCTGGAAGGTTAAGAATCTAAAAATAAAATATTACTCAGTAAGAGTATTAAATTTCTAAATAAATCACGCTGTCCAACATAAAAGAGCTGTGAATTTAAATTTGGTAGAAAATTCTGCACGAATAATGGAACCAAAAATTCCTCAAGGACAATTTGAAAAAGGAAATTAATATTTGTGGAAGAAAGGTATTAATTTAAATTAAAATCCTTCTATTTCTGAATTTAGTGTATTTTTTGTATTTGTCTAAAATAGAACAACTTATTTTACTGGCTTATTCATTAAACTTACGAAATTAATAATCATAAAATAAAATCAAATAAAGTAACATGTGACATAGTGTCTCGATTTCTCAAATAATCAACTGATATTTCTGAATAAGATTCCGGATTCCGTAATGAGTTGTGAACGATAAAATAGGTCCACATTATTTATAAATATCGTTCTAAGACGATAAAATAGCTAAGAATCTAAGCCAGTATGCCCATGTTTAGTCGATATTCAATTATAGATTTACAGATGATAACTTTGGGGTTTAAATGAATGATATTAAATTGACATAAATCAGTCTCAATAAAATTTAACTACTTAATTATTTGAAGAAATTACAGATTAAAATTTACAATGAGGCTGAAAACGTTAGGCATCTTATTTCTTACCATTACCGACATAACTTTAAACGCTACCTTTTATTGAATCAACTAACATAATGTCCATTTACTTACGCGTTTACATTTTATATGGCCCATCACTGCTTTCAATGTTTTTATAATCTTACTAATATTTAACAATAGGATAACGAATTCATAACACTATCGTTTCACTCCCGTGATCTCCATATCTCCTGTAGGTTTGCATGTATTACTCATAATAACCGGTTCAAATTAATCAATATTATGCGCTTATCATCTTATACATCCAAAGGTAACAGTGTCAGAATTGAAAAAAAAGAAGTAAACAGAAGCCTTATTTGATTAAACTGTACACGAAAAATAAATTTTAGTTCGAAACGCTAATCGTAATGCCACGAATAGTGTACAAGGTTTTCCTTCTCGTACGAAAGACAGGTAAACAGCTAGTGTATTATAATTAATTTATTTCCTATGCCGAAACACCCTCACCTATTTTAGGAGGTATATGTACTGGGGTCGAAGAACTTGGGCATATGGCAAGAGTTGTCCGCTGATCCCATTGGATCAGACGGCCAACTGCATCCTAAAACTGGTGAAGACGTGGAGAATGGAATGCTGCGACCCCACAGAAAACTCGTCTCCCGTCATTCAGAAGGGCGAGAGGATAGAACCCAACGCCCGACCTACCTGATGCAGGTTTTCTAGGGTTTTCCCTGCATCTCTTTAGGTGAAACACCGGGTTGGATCCTTAAGCCATAGCCCGGGAGCCCTAGTTGCCCCTTGGCTACCTTGCTCTACCTTCCGCATCCCCCCCTTTTCAATTCCCTTCCTATGCTATTAAAGGGGAGTTGCCTGTTTCAGGATCACCCTCATGTAGCCTGTTAACCCCCCAAAAAAAGTCCTCTGATTTGTTCAGCTCACTGTCATTATTTATTTTATTGCTATTAAAGTAAAATTAAGTCTATTAATTTAACTATAAATATATTATCTTCAATAGTAGTCTTTTTATTGTTACATTCACAAAGAAAAGAGAATCCATTACTACTGCTCTTTGCGTTTCTACGGTGGTAATTTATTTCAGGTTGTGTCAGTCTTATTAATGTATCATTTATTTCTCTCTAATGCAGATCGTTCTACCAATAAAGCTTTGAGAAACGATCTGTTTCCGGCCTGTTGTTTCCAATCCTTGTGAGAGTTCAATTTTGGCCCTCCTAATACCTTCTAAAATTGTGTTTCTTCCGTTACAGATTAATTTTCATTTTTACCACATTATGGGCTTCACGCTAACTTTCAAGGTAATGTAGTTTCGCAGTATAATGAAAGGCATCTGTGATGATTGATCCTTTGCCTCGCATGGTTCTCATTGGAATTCCCAGCTGGCTTCAGTAAACAAATGTGAAGAACATGCAGTACAATTTTGCCGTTGTTGCCTACGGGGCCCAGTGACCTGAGTTCGAATACCGCTACCGCTCGTCGCATTATGAGGTCAATTCAAGGTACGCGGAAGTCTATACTCCTCACCGCTACAGTTGATGCTTGCGGAGATTCGCGACAAGCAAATACTCTTAATACAGACGATAACCACTTGGTTGATAACGTAGGGTCGAGTCTCATCGTCTCTCAAACATTCGGTAGACAAATTGAGTTAGTAGCAGCGCCCTAAAACGTTTTGATTCTCATTCAAAAAGAGACAGGAAAATATTAAAACTCAGGGGTATATGGATATCAATTACCATTTACAATAAAGAATAAACGCGAAAGTAACTTACGTTAATATGTTTTACACGTCCGATTATCATAGGCATACAAATTTAATGAACCAATAAAAACAAAAAATATCTGGAAGAATTTAACAGTTGCAGCTGTTTTAAAAATTTAATAAAACAATTTCGTACCCTTCCTACAATTCTGTTGATCATTAACATTGCATGAACCCATATTGTTCGCTTTCCCCCAATTCTGTTTAGAACTTCCTCGTTTGTGATTCTATCCACCTATCTGATTTTCAGCATTCGCCTATAGAACCACATTTTAAAGGCTTCTATTCTTTAACAATATGGAGGAAGTTGACTAAGAGAATGGATAAATTAATAGGCCACGTTTTAATTAGCATTAGAGGGAAGTGTATGGGGTAAGAACAGAAGAGGGGGACAAGAATGGAATACGCTAAGCAGATTAGGGAGAATGTCGGGTGTGTAGTTATAAGAATATGAAACGGCTTGCGCAAGGTAGGTTAGCATGAAGGGTTGCACCCAACCAGTCTTAGGACTGAATACCACAACAACAACGAATCCATATTGTGTTTCCTTTGATTAAGCTACTATAGCAATTATTATTTCATTTATTTGGTGTCAATATCTTACCTTATAATTAATATATATTCATTAATACGTGAAGAATAAACTTTGACCTCTTTTTAAGCACATTTCGCGGACGGGAGACTTGGCATTGTTTAAGTTCATAAGGATAAAGACTGCAAAAAGATAATTTATGTGTTATTAATACATTAAATTACATAAAAAATCATTGTTTACATTAATAGTGAATGTCAAACAGTCTCACTGAGTGGAGATATCGATGAAGTAATACAAATACATATTTTGTATATTTGTGCTTTATATATTCGTGAAATACAGCTAGCGTTTATAAAATGAAAATTGTGTAGAAGCAAAGATAATTAATTGCTTTCGCCTATTTATTATCGGTGGTTTCAAAAAAGTAAGTACATTCCGATATTCGCACTTACTTCCAATATGCCTCGACACTAAGAGTTACATTTAAATGCGCACTTAATATGAATCCAAGAATATTAAATAGTTCTGATAGTAGATTGATAAAAAAAAGCAGGTTTTGCAATAATTTTCAAACGTAAAATTTTTATTAACTATGGTGGAATTTCAACCAACCACTGGTACGAATAAATGATCGAAGATTGCAGTGTATTAAATTCACATGGTTACTAATTGCAAGTATTGTGGGAAATAATGAATTATTGCTTTAAATGTACTGAAAACCCATGTTCAATTAATGACCAATTAAAAATTTTTATTATTAAAAATATTAATAGAATATTTTTACTTAACAGCCGTACTTGTCGGTACTTATTTTTACCGAAAGATTCGTCTTAAAGCTATAAAAGCTTCTAGGGTATATATGTTATGATTAATTGTTAGGTTTCCTCGGAAACGGATTATGGAATATGTAATTTAAGAGGGTATAAAATTAGTGTTGAAACGTAGCGCAGTTAACTACGAAATATTTTTTTTAATAATATTGTATTAAAATGCCCATTAAATGGTCATTAAATATGTATTATTGAAATTAATAACACACAAAATGATGTATTGTTATTAAAAATATTATTCCTCAGTCATTAATTGAAGATAATGTTGGTCTTTTCTGGATTAAGTTCAATGAGTAATAACAAGTAATGATAAAACTTTAGAACAATTGTATATTTTGTGTGAAAGGTGTACAGGTAGGAATTCATTTGAAAGTAAATGTGGGGAAGGTCCATTTATTTATTTTTATACGCCGATTGTATAAATTCGTAAATCATTTTCTTACACGAAAATTATTTTTAATTATACTGAAATAAATTATCTTTTTTTTCCAACAGGATTATTGGTGCTACTTCCACAAGAAGACCTGGATAAAGAGCGCAGCATATCAACCATTTGAATAATCCTAGATTATCTCCAGTTAAATTATGTTTTGCTAAACTATGTATTTATTGTGCTTTTATTCTCATTTTGCCGTTGCTAATAAACTCTTAAATTTAAATCATAAATATAATTATAAAACTTCATTAATATTCTTTTCAAAAAAAATTATATTCCATAATAATGCCTATTCAAGAATTCCCTAGATCAAGCGATTCCCAACCATTCTTTGTACTCTATAGCTAATTCTAAAATGTCAGTAAGGATAAAATTGGATAAAATTTTCAGAATTTTAAGGATAAAATTGGATGAGTAATAAATTACCAAAAGATAATTACACGCAAATAAAGAAAGATGTTTTACAAAACAAGAAACACCAATTTCGGTGTAATTTTTGGCATTGTATAACATCGGTTACCTCCTCATAATTAGAAGAGTATGATGGTGCACTTGATAGTTAAAAGATTCATCGGTTAGTCAAGATCTGTATTTTGATTTTACTGTATTTATGTTTAAAAATAACGATTCACAAAGATACGTGGAATCGAAAAATGATATTATTCTATATGCTCACTTTTGCCCCTTTTTTGTTCGTTCCTCACCAATACTCCCAATAAACACATAAACTATGCGCAGGTGATGGCTGATATATAAAACTTATTGGGATGGGAACCCCTGTTTTAACCATCTACAAGGTGGGGGCGGAAAGTTCCTTTACACTGAATTTGAAACCATATAGGCATGTACAGCGTAAACGTCTGTGGGGGTTTCTTCCATGTTCGTAGCATAATTTAATGAGTTTCCATGTCCGATTGTTCACCTGCAGCAGCGTATTAGGTTTTTTTTAAAAACGCCGCGCAAACTTTGTTTTTCAGATGCTCATCGTTTAGGTTTCGGCGTTTTCTCATATCTTCTTTCACAATACCACACAGTGTGTGGTGAGTTCAGGACTTCTTGCGGGAAAATGTAATAGTGCCGGAGATGGTTCAGACCAACGTCCAATCCAGCGGTTTGGAAAATTTTCGTCCAGGCGGTGGCGAAATATCCTGTTGAAAGAAGATGGTGGCGGCAATTATAGAAGTAACCACTCTTCGGTCATTTCCAAATAAATGTGTTGACAGCGCCATAGAAGAAATAGGGACCCATCAGGTGTTTGGCTGTCAACCCTGTCAAAACCATAACATAAGGCGGATTATTCTTCAAAAAGGTGAGTATTACGAATAAGAGAGCGGCGATAAATCACACACTCTTCAGAAAACATTAAATTCTTTTGTCCTGTGCACTCGGAAAGCGTTCAAGCAGGAATTGCCAATGCATGGACACGTCGATCCTGGTCAGCATCTGACAACTCATTGACACTGGTTATGTCGTCTCGCATCGTTGATCTCAGAATGCCTAACTCTGCAGAACGTATGTGTAATGATTTCACTGGGGAACGTCGAATTGATGCTTCCACAGCAGAACAAGTTTCGACTCGAGTGCAATAACGTTGGACGTGACGGTGCTGCTTTGCCAAAACGCGCCTCGAAATCGTTCTGAATACCTTCCATTGTTTGTCAGATGTTTCGACGTTGGTGTACCCACACAGAAACCACCAAACGCTCTTCCACACTGAAATGACTCTTATCATTACTTGCCATTTTCAGTGACTTGTTGCGTATTATTGAAGGTTTCATCACCAGCGTTGCC
This sequence comes from Eucriotettix oculatus, assembly GCA_034510155.1. Lineage (NCBI taxonomy): Eukaryota > Metazoa > Arthropoda > Insecta > Orthoptera > Tetrigidae > Eucriotettix > Eucriotettix oculatus. The sequence continues at coordinate 196,115,005 of CM067376.1, read as the reverse complement.
ATATTTAACGACCTTATCGATAACCATACTCGTATTACAGCTTTCCTTCCATCTAGATTCATAGCTTAAGGCAGTGTATATTTGTAGAAAACTTATTTCCATTAAGTGGACATTATATATATATATATATATATATATATATATATATATATATATTGTAATACTCTATTCTTAATAATATAAATTGATAGACGGGGACTTTTGAAATAAAAGGAACTATTATAAAACAAATTAAAGTAAGTTTATTTACAGATCATTTCCACGGCTTTCATGAGGGTCCTCATCAGGGAGTTAAGATGGGGAGAATTTATTTACAGTAAAAATTTGATCAATTGTAATATTTAAAAAGATGGAATCACTTTACATGCATGTCGTGTCTTACTGTGGACGTTTCGCTGGTTGATGCACGGCCGTGGCGATGTGTGATGGCGATGGTGATGGTGATGGTCGCAGCCGTGGCGTCGTCGCAGCTCCAGTTAGTTGAGCAGCAAAACCGCTGGCACGTCTTATCCCTTTTGTTGTATCGTTCTTCCTGTCCGTTTTTCTTGGCTTATTCCTACCCCGCAAGTACTCTCTTAAACCAATCAGATTTCTTAAAATAAAACTGCTCAGCAGAATTCCAACCACTATGCAGGGTTCCCCACCATTGGTTCTTCACAAAATTCCGGGGTCCCCCGCCATTTTTTTACACACGCCCCGAGGGAGTTTCCCGCGGGGGATCCCCATCGGGGTTCAACCGCTTTCAGCCAGCTACTTCCTAAGTTTGTCGAGACACGGAGAAGGAGTTCAGCAAAATCGTTTCCCGTAATTCGTAAGGGCGTGAGATAAGAACCCAAACGCCCGACCTACCTTTCAATGGTTCAAAATTCTAACAATATTTGCCTAAATAGTGGGCTTTTCCGAGGCTTAACCTTGGAGTGGAAAGTGGGTGCCGCCAAAGGTACTCTCAGTTCCGAGACGTCAGGCGGCGTCTGAAGGATAATCTGAGTACAGTATCGGCGTTGGCTGAAAAATATTGTAATATCCTTTTCAGGGGATAAAACATTAATTATCAATTGAACAAATATTAATCAATTTGAAAATTTTACATTTATTAATTTAAAGTGATTACATGAGCCAATATCTCAGGGGATTTTAGGACTCTCGAGAAGTGGAGTATGCAGTTACTGAAAATAGAAAAAATCATTTAAATATTATTCAATCAGCACAATGAGCAAGTTTCACAGCTTTTAAGAACTTACCCACAATTACTGGGCCTACAAACATTCAACTTCACGAATGTTTCCGCGTCTCTCTGGCGTCTTGCAGGATTTTTACACCGATAAAGGTAGTATGAACCAGGTCCAACTCATCTGCTTTTCATCTGAAACTCAATCCGTCGTCCGTCCTCTCCGCAACTCATCTGATCTCTGTCAACATCTGACCACGTCTCCTCCTCTGGCAGATCCGTCCTCTCCGCAACTCATCTGCCCTCTGACTTCGAGCCACCCATCGGCTCCCCTTTTAAATTCTCACACGGGAATTCCCCGCCATCGGTTTTCTTACACAATTCAGGGGTTTCCAGCCATTGGTTCTTCACAAAATTCCGGGGTCCACCGCCATTTTTTTACACACGCCCCGAGGGAGTTTCCCGCGGGGGATCCCCATCGGGGTTCAACCGCTTTCAGCCAACTTGACATTGTTGTTGGCCTCGCTTGTCGCGAACAAAACTTAAAACGTAATAACCTCTTGTTGTAGGCCGAACTGCGCCTTATAACGCCACAATATCACCAAAATCCGCGTTTTTTCATTACAATATATTTTCGCATAGGGGAAAGACCAAGGCAAGAGAATATTTTCCCCTGAGAACTGCCTTGTGATTGGTAAATTACGGCCCTGCAAGTGGGTATCCGAGGTGACGAAATGGCGGACGGCAGCAGAATTTGACATTCTGGTCCCAACAGCGAGAAAGTTTTCGGTGCTTATTTGGGTCAACGGCATGTGGCTTATTGCTGGGCCGGCTAGAACCCAGAAATCATCAGGCTTGGGTGTGACTCAGCCACAAGGACCGGACTGTATGCCTCCTTCAGCCAACACCGAGAGGGAGAGGGAGAGAGACGACACAATTCCACCAAGGTTAATCAGAGGTATTGGGACGAGCGGGTTTATTTAACATTTTGCCAATGTGTTAGTCATTTATTCTCCCAAGCCACGAATACCCTTTAGAGAAAGAGCTCAGTATAAATGCCGAGGAACAAATGTATATCGTATAAAAATTTACGTAAAATAAATTTGCAATTGTTAGCAGTAATTATTATTATTATCAAAACCCACCTGAGAACAACGTTATAATAATCGCAACGTCGACGTCGAAATTAGACAAGAAGTGAAGAGGAAGCGGTACAACCTGATGGTTTTCCTTGCATATCTTTCAGGTGAATACCGGATAGGATCCATAAACAATAGCCCGGGGTCCTAGTTACCATTTGGTTGGTTTTCTCTCCCTTCCACATGACCGTTTCAAATTACATTCCTACGCTACTATACGGGAGTTAACATTTATTGGATCACCCTAAATAAGAATGTCTCTTGAACGTGATGAACCAGATGTTTAAACAGTTCGTCGCACATCTCCATGATATGTAAAATGAAATAATTAAGTAGTAATAAAAAAGAAGTTACTTCAAATCGTCTAGTACTACGCATAATAAATATAAATTGAAACGAAAACAGAATTATATCATCAAATAAAGTACTCATAAGCCAAACACTGACGTCAAATACTGAACTTCTTTAGAATTTGTTTAAACAATTTAATGCGTAAGAAGTATACAGTAATATAATACTTTCGGTTTTACATACGTCTAAATGCTCCATACATATTTACATCATAATTAAGATAGTGCGATCATACGCATGAAAAAAAAATTCCGTCTTTTTTGTTTGTTCGTATTTCCATATTGACAAATAAATTGCAACCCAATTATTCAATATACTTCAAATATGTAGCAACAATTTAGCATTCCGTCTACCTCTTGAAATATGACAGTACACTAAGACTAAAATGATTTACTAGCTTAATTCGCGATCACAAAACTCCAACACAATAAAATCCGGATAAATGCGTTTTCGGACAAAGTTTAGAACAACAACTCGCCTTTGGTCAACGATAACAACTAAGGAGGTTTTCATTGAAAGATACTTCTTTTAATGCACAACTTAATTACGTTTTGACTTAAAGAAATAAACGTAAATAATTGTGACTTTGAATGACTGACTGTATGAATAATAATTAGAATTTTTATCAGAGGCAAAACGTAGAACTTCAATGAAAAAAATTAAATAAGTAAGTAATAAGAAGAATATTTTCTGCGGTTAATTCATAAATCAAGCCGAGGGAATGGTGCAATAGTTCCATCGTATTTTTAAGTGTTATATTGCGGGTAAGTGAAAGCTAAATACCGAGCTGATATCTTTTGTCAATATTTTAAAAGCATTTCAGTGAAATTGGGTCTCTGGGATTACTGAATTAAAAGGACGGATCATAAAACATGTGTCTCATGTTAGAAAAAGTTTGTTAATTTTTACTGATACAAAAGTTCTGAGATGTGCTGGAATATCAATTCCATTCATACAAACTTTAATGATTAATTATACTTACTAAAAATCAACTAATGTGCTTTAAGTGGTTCATGGAAGTTAAAAAATTTATTATAAATTCCAATAAATATTCCAGTAACGTTAAAATAATATACGATTCCTAACAAAATTATCTCATTAGTGAAACCGTACCATAATTTTATTCGGAAGTATAATGATTTAAATACCGTGTTTTATGAAATTAACTCGGCATAGACATCCGTAATGCAGTGCATTGAAAACTTAATGAAATAAATGGGATAACATAAATAATTTCAGGCAACAATTTCTAATGCATCATATGACCCTGAATTAGCAACGACAGTCTTTTGAACCAAAAACTCATTATAGTGATTTCATGTTTTATTTTAGATTCTCTGTAATTATTCATTGAACCGTGAAATTTGTGAGCAAGGAATATCTCCACGTGGGTCAGTAATCGAGAAAGTTGGATATCGATTCGGAAATTGGAACAGTCAAAAACGTGCACCATTCAGACTATTTCCGCTTAGAGGAAATAGGTACTTCAAGTGAAGTTTTATTCTTTTTTTACGGAAACACTTTGCCGAATGAATTTAGATTTTCTATTGTTCCACCACGAACGTGACGGATATATTTAGTATCTTTGAATAACAAAAGAATTGTTGGATTTCAAGCAGATATAATAAAATATTTCTTTTATATTTATATATTGTCTTAATATAATTTTTATATTTTACTTTGCTTTATGTAGGTGCCATTAAATGTAATACAAAAATGTTAAAAATGAAATATGAATTTACTTTATATTACTTGACTTAAAATTTTTAATTGCCTTTAACCTATACGGTACCCAGTATTAAATTTAAAATTTTGCTAAATTTTACTCAAGTTAGAAAACCTTAAATTGAATTTTCAACATCTTATTTCTAACTAAATTAATTAATTACTTCTACAAATCCACGACATGAAATTACAGTTTACAATTACTTCAATTTTAATTTATATTGATTATATTATTGAATAAATTGTTTTAGACAATTAAATATACATTAAATGAGTTGGAACAGCCTCTTTGTCAGTTTTTATTTTATTAAATGTTGATCTATACTACGTTTCGTCTCTCATTTGAGACTTCTTCAGGTATAAAAATTTATCTCACAGCATGATTCCTTAGGCCGTTTCCATTAATGCTCAGCTATGAAAACTCTTGAAACAGGTTCGTATTGTTGGGCCTCGAAATAGTTGCGGATAATCTATTTAAATTCACATTAACTTTACATTTCATTAAATTCTAATAATATGAAAACATGACACTGAACACACAATGAAAATCCAAATTTTAATAGTAATAAGTAAACCTGCACTAAATAATCATGAATGCATGTACATTATATTACACCTGCTAGTTTACTTTTAATGGATCTTGATGGAGGAAAACGCATGACTACTAATTTAATATGCAATTCTATATGCTTCATAAAATCTGTGTGATTAATTTTCAATTTAAAACGAAACAAGATTTTTTATGTTGGATGTCGACGGAGATTGTCGACGAAACGTCGTGTATGCCATCCGGTTGGAAACCCGAGAACTTTTCCAACAGATAACTCACCCGAAAAACCTTCGAAAGTTAAGATATTTTTAACTGAAAAGAGCATTCTCATTTTCTTTCGCCAATAGAAACGAAATGTCATTGTATGTTTTAATTTTCACAAAACTATTCACTAAAAACTAAAGTTCCCTGGACAATACTGTAGGCAAATTAACGTAATTACGCTTCGTAAGCTCCGCCTCGTCACCAAGGCAACAACTAAAACCCAACAGAATGTACTTTTTAAATATATGAACTCAGATACTCGCTAACAGAGACTTCTTAACTATGCGGCAACTTGGCCCCAACAATGCCCACCGACTCGAATTTCATCCGCTTATCCCCTGGTTTTAGTGGAATGGTGCGTCGCCTTTGATTTTGCTTCCCACAGAAACAAGAAATTCAATGTTGGAGTTCCGCCCGCTGATGTTTTTATCTTAGTGTAAAAAAAACAACACAAAAGCCTTGACTGGCGGAATCTCTCAAGATGGTCGGGTTGCAACAGTTGTTAACATGTAGAATAATTAGCAGTAGCCGTGCCTTTTTGTACTTGTGATGATTCTATGTTTGGTTATGTCATTTGTTCGACGGTATGTCTGTATGTTTGTTTTCAATAGGGTCCGAAACGGCCAAACGGATTTCAATGAAAATTTGAGGGTTTTAAAACAGGAGATTTAACTTAAATATTCGTGCTTATTTCATTTCAATATTTTGCAGAAGATACCTAATATAATATAAATATAATTTTTTCACCGTACGTGCAATCAAGGCTCCAAAAAGTGAATGCTGGTTGCCTATACTCTTGATTTGTTCTTTTTATGCTCCAATGCGTATTAATGGATTTCAATGAAAATTTCTGGGATTGAAACAGGAATTATACCTTAAAACTTTCGTATATGTTTCATTTCGATATCTTGCATATATCAGAAGATATTGTAAATATTTATAAATACATTTAATTGCCGCGCGAAAGGCGACGTGAAAACCAAATGCGAGTTATAATACCTATTAGGCGTTCCTATTCCATTCATCCCATTTACTGTGTTATTATAAACATAATTTTGGGCAGGATAAGAGAGACGGGGGAGGGAGAATATTCTCACTCCATCTATGGTTGCAGTAGGATTCGCGTCGTAATCAACCTTTTTTTGGTTGAGAGCTAACTCCCTGAAAAATAATAAATTTATTTGGATCGTCGGTATGATGTGTACGTGAATTGGTTTTATTTGTCGCGTCAGGTAAATTTTAATATTTAGTAACTGCTTATTTTTATTAGCTCCGAAACGTATGATAGCCGGACCTGTTCAAAACCAACTGCGAGGTATGTTTGCCCTGAAGCGATCATAAATAAGTGATATCATACTTTTCATTTATTTAATGAATTCAACTTTATGAAAATTCTGTACCTGTTGTTTCGTTTTTAGGGCAAAATAAAAAGAACCATTTCCGAGAAACCAACGCTGAGCAAACAGGGATAAATAAGAGAAGTAAATTTTCATAGCGGAATTGTATGTTCATCATTTAATTACTAAACTGCGGATATTATTTTAAAGCTATCATTTCAGGGCTAACATCACATCATTCGGCTATGTTTCTCACGAAATTTTTTTTTGTCGAGTCATTTGGGGTTACTGAAATCTTTAAAGTGTATACCCTCGCCGTATATTGGCAAAAAAAACTTTTCTTCTTTGCTTGAGAAACCGACGTTTCTCTGTGTTGTCTATGCCTTCAATTACCACTATTTTGCCACTTACACTTATTTTCCTATAAATCCCCAACCATCAACAACTACAATATAAGTATGTGAAGTGCATGGGATTTATTTTCTTTGCAGGTTTATATGTTTGATACATTATATCAGTCTGAAATTAATATTTCTCTTGCGTACAATAAAACTGAAACAAATAATTCAGTCGATAAAATCAGAACAATTTTCATTTTATATATAAGTACAGCGTTTCGATCCAATTGTGGGGCGACATCAGCTATTATAGAGACAAAAAGTAACTATGGATTACAACAAAAACTCTTCATGGTCTTGTTGAAGTCAAATTTTAATTCAAAGCGTTATAAAAAATAATTAACAGGTTTTCCAAAGCATGGACTGCTCCTCATTGCAAGTACAGGTCGAATTTCATTTACACTCTATTACATAACTGTATTGCATTAAAAATATTCTAACTTAATTGGTTCATTTATTTATTGCACTACGGCAATCATTTTTGTGAATCGTGCTCTTTTCGTTGAAACATGAATAATCAAGAAGAACAAGACTAATCAACTAGATTTGAATGTTATGTACATTTACCATTTGTAATAATGTACCTACTGTTTGATCTGTGACGGTCGTTTTACCGAACAGAATTCGAATTATTGCTGGGTAGAGAAGAGACTAGCCACAGGACTGGTGGCAGGAGGTTGCGAAAAACTAAGTAAAATGTATATTGATTACTATATATGCTGGAGATCAAAGTTATATTTTTCATTGTTCATTACAAAAATTACAAAAAATTAAACTGATTTAGTTTTCTAATGAGGGACGCATATGAATACATCAAGGTACGGGTAATAAATATTGATGTGTGGCTGTAAACTATCGAATGCTAGAAAATAATGTTGAGAGTTTATTTAAATGCGTACGAAGTATTCAATGCATGTAAGAATACTTTTATGAGCACAGCGGTCGTTATTGGTTACCGTCAACGTTAACTGTATTAACACAACTTATCCAGAGGTTTTATTTTGCCCTTGTAAATCTAAACAGCTGGCGCTCATGATAAACATCGCTTTTTGATCCCATCTTATTTAATGTTTATAGGAACGTGTGAAGAATTAGTATATCGGTTGCGTAGATATAGCCAGAAATATTAATAGTCTGTGTGAATGCAATTTGTCTTCAACTACACGAAAGCTGAACTTTTGTCTGACGCAACAAATTAATCATAATACTGCAATGTTATTAAAAATGGTATTCTTGTTTTCGGTTTTCAACGAATATATCACAGGCGTCAGAATAGAAATGACATTCAACCATTATTTCCGTACTTCAAAAAATAACTAGCTTAACATGGTAACATATGAGCAATAGAGAGAGAGAAATTCAACTGTTTGTCATAGTCACTTTAAATTGCAATTATTGAATAGCAGAGCTTTCCGTGACAATGAAATACAGCGAGCGTGTGTGCGGCACAATTTCCGCTCAAATGGCTCTCATCGTGGCCGTTTATTGGACCGCACTAAATTGTTGTTCGTTGGAATGTAATGTGATCCAGAGTTTCCCAAAAATAGAGCGTGCCAATAGCATTGCTCGAACCTGCAATAGTTAATGTAATAGAAACTGAAACGCTATTTATCTAAGAACTCTGCTGCTTACAAGTGGGCTGATTGTTTATTTTTAAAAAAGTTAAGCTTTAGGGATTAAATAGTTTTGAAACAAAAGCTAAAATTATCTTATAAAACTTTTCCTAATGGTTAATGTCTAATTTCCGTTTTAATGAAACAAAAGACATCCAAAAATTATAAACTATTAATAACACACTTTCTTGGAGAACATTTGATATAAAATTCTTAAAACACTATTGCAGCCTCACTTGTTTAAAATTCAAAGACATGATATTTGAGTATGACATTGAACTCAAAACTTACTCCAAACAGTTTCATACATTTCTAAAACAGTTGCGTAAAATAGGAATAATCGAATAAATTTACATCCAGATACAAAATAAATTTTGTTTCTCCCCCACACTTGGGACTTCACCGTGTAATGTTAAATTTTGAAATTTTAATGAAAACCGGATGCCAAATGAATAAAAATCTAAACTTGACTGTCTACAAGGCAACTGCAACCGAAATGTGAAACCATGGTGACGAACTTGGGTTTAACTAGATATGGCTAGTACAGAATTCGCAAAGTGTTTGGTGTATTTTTGGATTTTTTCATGTGTTAGTTTGGAGTTGTCTATTCGTAAACGTTTATAGATTATCTGGTCCCTTCTGTTGTCTAATAGGACTTGTTTTCTTGTGTAAAAGGTATTTATAATAACGACAAGTTTAGTTGGTCGCTTTTGTGTACATTCTTGGTCCCATAATTATGTTATCATTTTGTTTTTCTCTAATGTTGGCAATGATAGGTTCTTTGATGTCTTTATTAGAAGTTTACGCCTTTTATTAACAGGTTCTACGTTGTTTTCTACTAAGATACTTAGAGATGGGCTGGTCCTGTAGGCCCCGATACCTTTTCTCAGTTCTGCAATGTAGATGTAATTTAATCTATTTAATTACTTGTGTATAATATTGTACGTTCGTCAACTAGAAACAAATGGAAAAAACATATTTATTCTACGCTTGTTTTCACGAACTTATAACTTACATATTATTTATGAGTAAACATTAACAAAGCTTATAAAGAAAACGGCATCAATATTTTAGTGGATTTATTATTCACGTATTTGTTTGAAATGCGTTTAAAACTGGCTAAATAATTCAAATTACGAACAAAGATAATAATGGTAATAAAATTCAAATTCCGAAACGAAACTATTCGGTCATACTTAAACAAATTACTGTTAAAGGGTATATGTGATAAGTTGATAAGCTGATTAAAATAGTTACGAATGGTAAACACAATAAAAACTGTGATACTAAAAGGTAATAAAAGAGTGTAAATAGGAAAATACGTTTTAGCAAAAGTTGCCCAAAAAATATTTTCAAAAATTAATGACACCGATAAGCCATTTTTTTTCATTTTGTGACATCTGCTTGGTATGAAAGAAAAATAGTGCAGAAGGAAATACCTATCATTTCTATTTATTAGCAAAATTCGTTTGGAGACGAAAAAACAGTGATAGTGAGTTATGTTTAATGCGAAAATAAATTTTTGTATCCGATTTATGGCAGATGCGCAATATTGTCATACTTGTATCTGCCTTTTCGTTTAATTCGGATGAGGGAATGAAATAAATATGTTTATCAACCAAACATTATTCCAGAAATGGACTTAATTTTTCCTACAAAACCACTACGTCTTAATAATCTAGATTTTGTTATTAAAGATATGTTGATAGCTTTAGTATGATAACAAATCTAAATTGAATACATTTATGAATACCTTTCCCAACCTAATTTAAAATTACCTATGAATTGGAACCTAATCATGCTATTAAGTTGCTTTAAGTTTCAATCTTTCTTTTTAATAATAAAGTTTTCAGGTAGAATGTTAAATTTATATTAGAATCACACTCTCTAAAAATAAAATAATTATGTTTTTCATTTTGGCAGGCAAAGTTGTTATATCAACGCACAAAAAATACTTAAAGGAGAATGTGATAAAATATTTAATGTTCTATTTTTAAATTATTTGATTTATAAAAATGATTCACCCAAAACAATGATAAAAAACTACATTGTTTTGCCATATTTAGAGAAAATACAAAATCAATTTATAAACTTGTTTGCCAATTACGGTGTTAGGATATTATTTACATCATCAATAATGTAAATTTTGTTATAAATTCTAAAGATCTCATAAATAATTTTGTTAAAGCAATTTTGTTTATAAATTGAGTGTTGGGATTGTGGAAGCTGTTATATTGGTCAGACAAAACGTATTTTTCAAACTAGAATTATAGAACATTTTCTAATTTACAACAACCTTTAGATACACAATCTTTGGTCAAAAAACATGTGTATTTTAAAAGTCACATGATGGATTGGAATAATTTAAACTTTTTGATGAAGAAATCAATTACTATTCTGGATTGATGAATGAAATGCTGTATATCAGAACAAATGTAAATTCTGTAAACATAAAAACATGTAAGCAAATTTTAAATTGAGTATATGACCCTATTATTATGATTTAAGGTTGCATTATTAAAATATTGAAGAGTACATCTTCTAGTTAAAAAAACTGTTTAAACAATACAAGTTTTACTATAGAGGCACAAAATTTCTGTTAAAGCTATAAATGTAAGTGGCCATATAATACAAAATACATTTATTTGTTTGAATTCAACTATGTATATGCAATTATATTAAATTTTTTGTAGAATGAACGGAAGAGGTCACGACAGTAAGGAACGAAACCTTTTTATTTAGAATTCAAATTCTTTTATATCTGATTTTTGGCCATTTATTGTTTTTTATCTATATTAATTCAAATTAAGTTCAATGTTTTATTTATTATTCCCAATTATAACTCCTGATCAACAACAAATTTATTACATCTACTAATAAAAAAATTTAAATTCTTGTTGCTACTATGTAAATATAAAGATATCGTAATTTATCATGTGAAATTAATAAAACTTAAAATCACCATACAATAAATAATTGGAGCGTACTGCAAATAACACAATTAAAGGTTCCTTTACTTTATTTTCAATACGTTTTATTCCAAACACGTACAAACGCAATTCCTTCTTTGGATGGATAAGACGACGAGGTGTGGAAGTAGTGAGGGAGCATCTCGGTTGAAAATGTAAGTCGATTCTTCGCGAAACCTGAGGCGGCTCGGATCGCAATTACAGAGCTCCGGTTGGCTAGTATTACCGCCCGGATAATAACCTCGGATCGTGAACAGACTACACTCCCTGGTACACGTCTGCTGTTAAAAATAAATTCTCAGCGAAGAATTTATTCTTTATTCATCCGAATTTTACTCGACATAAAGTGTTATTTGTTTCAGAGAATTTCTCTGAAAACAGCGCACACTAAAAATCAAAATATAATACATCTGAAATACTACTTTAATATTGAGACAATATGCACTGCAAATTTGACTTTTCGGTTAATTTTACTATGACTAATAAACTGAATAAATTTATAAAAAGGGCAATGACGATTTGGAAAATTATTCGCAACATAATGTGATTTACAGAATTAATTGCAGTGCGCCCAACTGCCAAAAATGTTATATAGGTCAAACGAAGCGTGCGTTGCAAACTAGACTTAAGGAACATAAGAACAAATGCAAAATGACGATTCATTATGTAGTCACCACACACAGGCTGCAGGAGAAACACGATGTTGACTGGGAAAAGGTTGAAAGTCTTGATTTTGAACAAAATTCATACAAAAGGAACTTATCTGAAATGATACACATTAGAACCACTAAAAACACGCTCAATTCGCAAAATGACAAGAGTAATTTAAGTTATACTTATAACACGTTATTTTCTTCATTTTTTATTCTTATATATAATTTTTATTGTATTTTTTTATTTACTATTGTGCTATCTATAATTTATTTCCCTTTTGTTACTTAAATATTTGAGTTCTGACGCTTCCCGTTACTTTGTCACTCCATTGCCACTGGCAGGGATAACTGGCCAACATTCAGTCTGGCAATAATTACGTGTGGGAAATGAGATGAAATGTTACTTGTTGCCTCAGATCTCTACCATATTGTTGTACTTCTGATGAAACTTTCGGTATGTTTTGGCGTTGTTGTGGTAAGTTTTTGTTTGCATATATGATTTAATAAATATGTTTCAATTTCACCGCCCTAGGGTTAATTTTCTGTACATTTTCCTCTACAGGGACGATAAAACCCGAAGAAAGCATAAAAACATACCGAAACGTTGTTACAAGTAAATTGTATAATAAAGGTCTATAAAAGGACATCAATTGTTTAAGTAGTAAAACAAAATTACACAGGGAAAAATTTGGAATAAAAAATTTTGTGAATGGTGGTAAGACATGGCTACCACTCGACAGCATTAGTATATAATTTCAACCTTCATTCACCATGGGAGTAGAGTATTCATAAGGGCGAGGAGGGAGTAAGGGCTTAAAATAAAATAAGGAAACTATTGAAATTGGTGTCGAAACCGGGTTTATGAGAATCGCTGAATATAAATTTTAAATTCAAAATTCTACTGATATAAGACTTGAACCCGTAGCAGTGGTATAAGGAGTGAGTATACAAACATCTGTTTACAATGTTAAAAGGGTCGAGCAATTTTAATCAAATTTTGTACGCATGATCCTCGAAACGCGATAAAATGCTGTGAGGGAAGGAACAATTATATTTTTCTCCAGTAGAGGGCAGGGGTAAAGAAGGCATATGAAGGGGCAGAATTTTTTTATATGAATAAACGACTGATATTTCAGCCACGTAAAACCTATTGCGTGGTTAATTATTTTGAAAGTGTTTCCTCTGATTATATTGTAATATTATTTCAACAACATTTAGCACGTTTCCCCGTTTAATCGTGTGTTGAGCAAGAATTAAATAATGTACGGGGCTAATATAAACAAATACCCGACCAATGCCGGGTTCCCAGCTAGTTTCCAAATAAAATTGTCTAAACCAACAGCTACTTTTGTCTCTCTGAATGGACAGATTGTGAAGAGCTAAACCAACTCACAATCTATGGCTTTAGGTCAGACGCAACGAAAAATTTGTAACTTCAGTTCTTACCATGTGAATTATTTGATCTTTTCGAAGAGATATAATTGGAAGAAACGTTAATTATGCTAAAAAACGAAATATGATGATGGTATCATTGGTTGTCTCCCGTTGCTGCACCAGTCTATAATCTCCAATGAAGCTCTTTTGTGTTGCAATATAAGATCTAGTTTTAAATTTCTATTTTCACAACTTATTAAATTCATTCACGCAAATCATAATGAAAAATCTGTATGATTCAAGACCCATTTCGAGGAAAGTCCTCATCTAAATTTACATCTCTTGAAAAAGAATATTTTTTGTCTTGCGACGATTCATCGAAGTCAAAGTTTGGCAACATGAAACTCAATGATTTTTGGATTTATTAAGGTATGAATATCTACTGCTCAGTGGCAAAGATCAAAGGACATTAATTCCATCTGCAACTTCCTATCTATATTAAGCTGGGATTTCAACAGTCATGTTAAAAAGTAAATATCCTGCAAAAATTAACACAGAACAGAGTATTTGAGCTATAGGCTGATCCATCTCACCATTTTCTTTAATTAATTGTTTGCCAATTTAAAGGTACATGTTTCATCTATTTTTATGTTGCGAAACTAAACTAACCACAATACTCTTAAAATGCATTTAATAGATAGATGTTTCGATATTTGCGGTTAAATTGTGATATATGAAGAGCGTCGGGAATCAAAATAGTTTACGAAACACATTACATACGCAACTGTTCGTCCACTATTTTGGGATTTCTTCAGGCAAAAGAAATACGTAATCAAATTTCTTCTGGTGATAGCTACAAAGAATCTATTTACATCAAATTAAAAGTTTACATTGACAATAATTTTATTACAATATAAAATTATTCCGTTTTGTAGCGATTAATTAAAATATATAAAAATACAAACTGAATTATTTGAATGGATGCAACTACAAATATTATAATTGAAATAGAGTTTCAAATAAAAATTTTGCGTCCAATGGTTATTATAACCGAAATGATATTAAATAATTCTGAGTAAAGTGGTCTTAAAAATGAGTATTTGTGGAAACTTAAATTAATAATGGTATGACATATCAAATTAAATCAATGTAATAACAGGGTATCGTATAATTTGATCAAGTTATTATTATCACTTTTAGCATTTAATAAAGTAAAATTACAACGGATATTTATAATTCCGCTCATAGGTCTTGTGAAGACTTCCACATTTTAGCAATCGAAATTATGTTGTTTCTTTCCATTCTTGTTTATAGTTGCATCAAATTCAAGGTCATTAGCGACTGCGCACCATTAAGGGAACTTTTATCTATGTAGCGGTATCAGAGTATGGTTTCTCACACAACACAAACATCCAAGTCCATGGCAGGATTCGAACCCGGACCTCTGTGGTGCGATTCAGCTACGTTAGAGGTCAGCGAAATTATGTTTTCATCATCCAAGACTTGAACATTTTACGAATCTAACTTATGCTTTTGGAGATAATTTGTGCTCGGGCTTAACTGTATACTTTTGAACATCACATTTCATGTTGTTTTCATGCTCTTGAGGAATCACTTGGTTTGTCCAAAAGCTGTAGCGTCCATTAAAATCTAAACTATTAATTGTATGAATCAATATTAAAAGGAAATATTTTTGATATTACTTTTCTGTGCATAAATGGCAATTAAAAATAACAGAAGATGTTTAATAAACAAATTTCATAATAGTCAAAACATTAGCTATTTTATTACTTAATTATTAATGTAAATATAAATGGTATATAAGTAAATGCACCGTTAATTTAATTATATCAAATAAATATCAAAGTTTAGGTAAGAAGTGTTATATTATATCAACTATATAAAGTTTGGAACATATCGAGACACTCCTGGTTGTAACTGAACCCAGTGTTTTTTCCTGGTTACAAGTGTTCTGACTAAGATAAAACTTCGTATAAATTCCAAAAGGTATTAAACTGCACGTAATTGTTAATATATTTTAGTGAGAGCAGGAAAACGTCAAAAGTCTTCGTGAAAGGTAAAATTATGAAAATGAAATCAGAGGTCTGACAGTTACTTTATTTCCATTTTTTTATAAGCAAATGCGGACAAAACGGAATTGGTCCATTGATAGAAAGTCCTGACAGACCTTACCTTTTGTTATTTTATTCAAGGACAGAAGATTTTTAATCGAAATTTAGCGGTAATTGCTGTATAACTAAAATAAAATACCGACCGGGTCCTGAATCTAACAGAGGAAATCAACTAGTAACTTGGTGCTCTTACCATCCTAGTCGACTACATGTCAGGTACATCCGTCCTGTAAACTTGAATACAGACCCGCAACACAGTTTACTAGACTACATTGTTCACAGCCTACGTTTAGGAGTTGAACAAAGATATTAGGTTCAAATTGATCACATATACAATGATTTAGTTCAATAGCTTAAAGAATTATTTATTTTAATTTTTCGGTATTATGTGGGAATACAATTTAATGATAGAATAGAATTTTTTTTCTATTTAACTTTGAATTATATGTGCTCTCAGAATTCTTATGACGATAAATTTGTAAAATTTTCATAA
The DNA here is from genome assembly GCA_034510155.1 of Eucriotettix oculatus. Classification (NCBI taxonomy): domain Eukaryota; kingdom Metazoa; phylum Arthropoda; class Insecta; order Orthoptera; family Tetrigidae; genus Eucriotettix; species Eucriotettix oculatus. The sequence continues at coordinate 196,098,839 of CM067376.1, read as the reverse complement.
AAGATATATTATATTGCTGTTCAGTTGAAATTATTCCATATTTAACCATGGGAAGAGATCATAATTTTTAGGAAAGCAGACAAAGGAACATGGAATGTACGAAATTCTGTTTGACACCGGGTTTACTTTGCTTATTTCATTTAAAGAGAGATGTGCCAAATTAAACTCAGCTAAAACAGACAGGCCCCCTTTCATTTGTAGGCCAAGCTAATATGATTAACCATTGCTCGCCTCTCCAGAGATAAATTTTCGTTGACGCTACACTGAGGTTACTTCCTGCAGCGAAGTTGAAATTTCAATGGGACGTGTTCGCACACACGTCGGTCCCTCTGTAGCAATCAACACAACTGTCACAAGCCATGATGAATTTCTCGGCTCGTAGGTGACACTGCACACAAGATGAATTTTTCTAGCTGCGTTTCTCATACAAAATAGAAATTATCTCGCTCCATTCTCGCCGATGAGTTTTAACGAGAGCTAAATCCATAACGGAAATACGATAACATTTATATAGAAGCCATATTACGTTACAATAATGTTTAAAATTTTGCAATAATTTTACATAAATATTTTACATCCGTGGCGGATAAATTATATGAATCGTAAATAATCAATGGTAATTAATTAATTAGTTAATTAAAACAATGTGTAAACAATGTAAGTTATAATTTAATTCAATTACAGTAACACAGGTACTGCCGAAAACTGCTGATAAACTGAGTGGTTTAAATAAATGAAAAATTTAAACTCAATTTAATAGATTAAATGAAATAGCCAAAGGTCAGAAATATAAATTTAATATAAAATCTAATTGTTATAATACAAAGGTTTCATCCCCAAGTTTCTATAAATAAAAATAATTAATTAAATTCTTTAAAGACTAACAACTCACTCTAATTTGAAGTATGTTAAGAAACCAAAATGCCCCCTATATTTATTATAACGTACCTTCCATTTACCTCCGAAATAGTTTTTCCTAACCAATATTTTTGTAGACTCATTAGCCTCATATAGTTCGCATGAAAAAGGATCAAAAGATACGGAAAATCGCATCATTCTTTACAATTTCCCTATCAACCAAGCTAAACTTCAAAAGTTCTATATCACATACCTCAATATACTTTTAATAATTTGGATTATCAAACAATTTTTAATTGACACAACAACAAAAATTTTCTGTAAGTTGGATTTGACGCGTATGTTGTAAAATGGTATGATTCTGTTGAATATTTAATTTTAAATTAAATTTAAAGAATAATATAATTTTTTTCTATTCTATTTCACGCGGAAATAGCTCTTTCATTTTGCCCTAAAAACGAAACAACCTGTAAAGAATTTTGATAAAGTTGAAATCATTGAATTTATATAAAAAGTACGATATCGTTTATTTATGTTTGCTTGGGGAGAAACCTTATAACTCGCAGTGTGTTTTGAGCAGGTCCCTCTATCATACGTTTCGGAGGCAATAAAAATTAGCAAGTACTAAATACGCAATAAATAAAAACAATTTACGTATACATCATATAGACGATCCAAAGTAGTTTATTATTTCTCAGGTAATTAGCTCTCTTCCAACCATAGGTAATCATTTTGGAGATTTCAATGCACATATTATATATATAATTACAATGGGGTGATAAAAACCCCGGATACCCTCCTTTATGATCATACAAGGCTGCTATTATTAGTTTGTTTTAATTATTTATTTTGCTGTTTATAACTTCGTGGCCTTGCATTTCGTTAAAGACAATTCGTTTCATGTTTAATTTGTCGTATTAATCTTGTGTTATACAACTAGGTTAAGATGTTGTAATATTTAAGAAAGCGTTTCCATTGCCTGCAGAGACCTCAATTACATTTGTGTAACACAATAGTGCTCCTTGGTAAAAGCTGTAGACGAAATTTCGGCTCAAAATCCGAATAACAGTACTTTCCATTGTATATCACATATTTATTTTATAAAGAAATTTGTAATAATTTGAGCAAATGAGATTAATTTTGGCAAACGTGTACGAGTGATTATTGGTGGCAAATCCCTGTTACGCGTTCATATCTTTGTCTATCACTTCCAGGCTTTATCAATACTATCCTTCAGATCGATCTGCGACAATTCCACCTATTAAATTCGTATATTTTGAAACTGTAATTTCTCGGGAACTTTGCCTCAAGGAAATTACTGGCACCCTTATTTTATTTTTATAGTTTGATACCAAATTTTGTCATTGTTTACGACTGTGACACGTTCTCTGCAAGTCGCCGGTATTGTTAGCTGGTCGAACTCATTTCCTTAATTTCCCTCTACTGGTTTGCTGAGCTGGAAATCAACACGACGAACCGCCTTAAGGGTAGGTAAGTGGCGAGTTTCAACGTAATATTTAAGGAAACCGAGAGAGAAGGGTGTGTCTCTTACGTAGTAATCATAGCTTGAACGTGGAAACCTCCGACACCCCCTATTAAACTTTGAAACGTTACATATGTCTCAAATTCGGGGTTGAAATAACGTGAGAACTGCGTAACTTGTCTCCCTCCTATTCCTCTTCCCCCCTTCCCCGACCGATTAGCGTTTGTTACAATATAAATATATATCTCAAATTTTCATTGAAATCCGTTGAACTGTTTCGGATTCTATTCGATACAAACTTACAGGGAGACAGTCAGACAGACCGACAGAGAGACACTTCAATTTTATTTATTGGTATAGAAAATCTTGTTACTATTTAAATATTAGGTCATCTACTAAAAGATAAGTACATATACCTAATATTTAGTGCGATATAAATATTGAAAAATTGATTATGTTTAACCTCAAGGTATTTATTTGTATGAAACTCTAACTATTAGGGTCATATCTGGGTCGGTCACAAAACAGACATGAAGCAGACATGTCAATTCTTACGTAAGATAAAAGACGTATCTGTTTTGTTCTAAGCTCGGCGAATCGGAGTCTTGAGCAGGTACTACATGACTTCTGCCATTGCTCAGCATATGGCACGAATATGTTATGGTAAATCTCTTCCTCCTTTACGGACGGTTGTGATCTCAGTAGGCGGATGACAGTGGATTTGTACTGTCAGTCACCGAAGAAAACCCAGTCTCCTCGAAACATTTTATGATTCAGCGGAGTTTTTTAGTAAAATTGTTGGCTGCCTTGTGATTTTATTGCAATTATTTATTGAAAGCGTTTTCTTCTCTTCTCTCAGCAGATCTCCTTCTTTTAGACAATGAATTTTACAATGCTTTCTTAATAACTTCTCCCTTATACTTTCTGACCTCCTTTTCCTTCCTTTCCCAGCGTGATCTATCCTTCTCGTCTCCTTCTGACTTCCCATCTCACCTCTCTGTCACCCCCCAGTACGGAATGAAACACAACTGCACGTGAATATTCCAGAAATCAATTTCGATGGAATGGGTAACCCTATGGAATTTCTTCTCAGGTCGTAATCAGGTCACTGATAAGCTTCAATTCTCAATCTTTGTCTGTAGGCTCGAAATTATGATTTGAAATGAGACATTATGGCGCCAAAGCAAGATCTATCTCTTGCTATCTAAATATATTTTCCTCTAATTGTAGAAATGTTGGTTACTAAATGGTGAATTAAACAGGGAATATTTCTCTGTACTATAATATAAATACTGTAATATTTCTTTCCTTATTTCTAAACACATATCGAGATCATAAAGCCATTTTTTACTGTTATTTAACCTCAAAATTTATGAATCTATAATTCAGCGTACTGTTTTGAAATTTAATTGCCTTCTTTCCTGTAATCCATGCCGCCTTTGTTTTTGATAATATACACCGATTATAATGTTTTCCATTTTAATATGTTTGTTTATATTTCTTAATATTTTAACATAGTCAAAATCTAACTCATTTTATCATTAAAAAATGTTGGGGAAAAATATTTCAGAGATAAAATTTAAGTTATATTTAGATAGAATAAGTTATAATTTTATGTAAAATTTACCAATTAATATCAGATATTTGTTTTTAAAGTGTCTCGATATATTTTGGTCTTTTTTATACATGAATATGGCTTATTTTCAAAAGCTTCTTTAAAGATAAAATGTAACGATATTAATGAATATTATTTATTAATGATTTGAAAAAACTGAAACTGTAAATACAGTTACAATATTACATTATAATCTAAGTCATAATCAGCCGTAAAAATTTTATGATCCTCTGGGAATACTGAAAATATAAAATTGTCTTTCAACAATCAACATAGCTGTGTTGAATCTGAGTGGTATAACATTTCTATTAATGTACAATGACATGAGCTGGATAAACAGGTTTCAATTGCTGTAAGGAATGATGTTTAATAAAATTTTTACATTTCTTTTGGGAACGGTGAAGTAATATGTTAAGACAAAGTATTACAAGAGTGAAAACGTTTTGAAAATGCTTTTGAGAAACTTCATGAAATAAACGTGTATATTGGCCCTCTAAACGAGTTGTCTTCAAACCCTTTAGTTACGTATTCCAGCTAGCGGGACTCCTAACGCTAGTTCTGCAATGCATGTAATTACACCCTCCTTTAATTAAGGACTCTTAGATGGCTCGCTCGAGAAGGCACTTACTTAAATTACGATGTACTGTGTGATACAAGCGAGCTGACTAACATTGGAGCATAGGTCACTTGAAAAATCGTAACGTACATATTAACTGCCTCGAAACATTTAGTGAATAAGAAAAGCATAGCCTGCTATGTAAACAGCATTTTACTCAGTTTCTATCACATTTAAAATATCTGGTATGGTTCCATTTAAAATAAGGAACTGCAGCAAGTAATTATTACATGGAACCAATTCAATCAACGCGGTCTATGGAGTGAAAATACATCCAATTTATATCTGAATATACAACGAAATGAATATATAACAAAGAAATGGATACAAGCACTTAATTTATAATTTTCGTGAAATTATGCACGAATAGGTTATTAGCTATTAAACTCTCTCGATTAATTAAATTTAACAATGAAAAATCCATCGGTATATGATTTATACGGCCAGGTCGACTTTAAAAATCAACATGGCTGGAAAATGAATTTACGTGTTTCAAACAAACAAACTATTAAGCAGATAATCCTAAAGTTAATCTCAAACAAGACTATGTCATGTAATTAATTCATTTGTCCATAACACCAACTTGTTCGGAAAGTCTGCTTACCAGCTCACTTGAAGTAATAATGTCCAAACACGTTTCAAAAGGTAGGCTAAGCAAATTTAATATAAAATATTGGCACCTTTCCATAATATATCTGTAAAGAGATGTCAGAACATATTATCTTAGAACCCTCAATAAAAGCGTTTAATAGTTGTACCATTAACCAAAAAAACTTTATTATTTTATAACGAAATATTATCATCAAAAAGTATAGCAATAAAAAGTTAAATCTTTTTATTAATTTCAAAACTGTGAATGAGTTTTTAACGGATAATAAAAAATTTTAGTCCGTAATTAACGCTACACCCGTTTTTAAATAATTACTATTCTTGTTGCGTGTTTTCGTTAAAGAGTTTATAATTAATTTTGGTACATAAAATATTCATTGTTTACAGTAGTACAGAATAATTTCCTTAACAATCTTTTAATAACATTTTTTCACTTAAAATCGAATTAACTTATTACATTTTCCAGTTTCATAATTTTTATGTATGTACTTAGTTGGTAAAAATAAAATATTACAAATCTGCATCATTTTTCTCCACCTTTTCAAGACTAATGTAATTGTGTATAGCTGTTGTAATAGGCGCCTGATGAGAAGTCAATGTTTGATTTGAACTATGCCAAATTTATTACGTTATCACTTAAAACCTATTTTATTGCTTTTAATTCCACTAATACAAATTTAGGGTCCATTAAATCCCACATAGGTCAGATTTAAAATTTATCTAGGGACTAATTTATTTTCCGGGCCATGAATATGTGGGCGTTGCTGTGCAGCAGTAATTTATCATATGCATTTTGATGGAATGGCAGTGAGACGCCTGAGATTGCTGTTTTCATTGACAGCTGTATCCTTTGTCGGCATAGGTACCTGATCGCACCCCGAGCTTTCTTCCCGGTCTTTAACGATTCAGAGTACGGACGATGCCATCTGTTGCTGCCTGAGAACCGTCTCGGTATGGGTATGTCATTCCTTCCGTCTTCCATGGGCGATTACGTGTTGTTTTAAAGTGTATCGCAGTCGTTTCGTCCCTCCTTGCAAGATTACTAGCATAAAACTAGAAGCTGTTTCCCGTCGCTTTCTCTCAAGTATTGGCGGGGAAGAAACGACCTTCGAAATTTCCGAGGGCTTAATTCCCGGGACAGTTAACATCCGCTCATCTCCTGTGCTTAGAATTTCGCACGATTCGGGTTGCTCTTCGCCATCCCACTGCCATCTAATGGCGTTTCACCGGCCTATAAGAAATTTGTTAACCAGAGTGACCCTGGTCTGCTGACTAACACAACTAATTGAATGAAATCGTAATCAAAGCCTTACTTATTACACTGTCATTTATAAAATAAAATGTTATGCGGCCATAATATTATTAATCTTCTGAGTGAGGGAGCTGGGAATGTTGTATATGAAATCACTGAGGTTTAAACATTGTTTTACTAAGATGAAACTCCACGGCACAGGCCAGAAATACGACTTTAATATCTGCGTTTCTCTTTGCAATATTTCTATTATGTGTAAATACATAAATTGTTTATCCTTAAATTTTAAGTTATCTATAATCTTGCCATAATGTTCGCCTTTATCAACTATTTAATTTATGGTTTTCATATTGATTGAATTACTTTAATTTTTTATTCAATAGTTCTGAAAAACGAGATTCCAAAAAATTACTGTTGAGCGCAAGGATAAAACCATTGAGCCGATTAGAGGAGGAAATTTTGTAGTGTTAGGAGATAAGATCGGAGAAAGATTGGAGAAGTTTAGGGATTTGGGTCCATGTCGTGGTCTGGAGTCAATGTAGTGACAAAGAAGGCTGCATGCGTGTAATAAGTCTTGTCATTTAGTCGCCGAAGTTCTGACCGCAATGAAATCCAATCCTGATTGCCAAATACAGTTTTGATGAACGATCAGCCTTGATGAGACAAGGACAATTGACGAATTCCTCTATTGGTGCCACCAGACGCCTGTCAGGTGACCGTCGATCGATACCTGAACCACTCACCCAGATACACCGCCACATCGAACACATAAGTAATCAGACATATCAGTATCTTATTACGATAGTTTCACATTGTCAAAGTCCTAAATTTCCTAATAGAAAATAACATTAAAATGGTTCTCCACACCGGTGAACTTGATATTGAGAGTGATTGATTTGTAATTTTGATTTATGTAAAGTTCTTATTTAATTAATATTTTCTATACTAATATTTTATTTGGTATTAAAATTATATCTATTACTTTTTTTATTTTTAATGAACCTCAAATTAATAAAACTCTCATTTATAAACATCTAAATTACAGGTACAATTAAATAAATAGATTTTACATTGCTGTTATGTTTTTGGTGGTGGTATGAGACTATTCTTTCTGATACGGTGTGTCCAATATAAAATAAATTGCTTTAAATTACAATGCATAAACTTACTTGAAATTTTAATACCTCTTATTTATTTCTGGAATGTGCGAAACACCTTTTATATCACAAAATAAATTATTCTACCACAGAGTTTCTGAAAAAAAAAACCTGGTTTTTGAACTTCTAAATAAAAATTGAATTCCGTTTCACAAAAACGTGCAATGAATAAATAACTGCCAGGTTTGTTTACATAAACTTTTACATTCCTGTGTAACATTCCCAAGATAATTGGTGCAGTCCTTAATGTTGGTTTCCTGTGCTTCAATGTTCGTCTAGAATCATAGTCCGTCATACTGGTTGCAGCTATTGCAAAAAGTATACATGCAAAACGATTTCTAACATTTTAGATTAATAAGCCTCTAAAGATATTTTATTTATTTTCTTATAGTTCCTTCCCGCACTTCGTTTTAGCCATGGGGTCTAGACAGTACCCTTGTTTTAACCAGCATTCCGAGGATTCCCCGATTCTGGTTTCCCGGCGTGTCGGCAATGTCTTCCGGTTACTACAGTTAACCATGTCTATGTATTTAAATCACTGCACGAAATTTTAGAATTTTACTAACGGAATATTTATAGAAATGTTTATAGTAAGTGATTTTGTTTCTAGACGGAACAGTATTTACTTAATGAACTCGCAGCCTGAACTTTTCATATTAACTTGTTAGTTCATGTGGAGCTAGTAAATAAAGAACAGCACTGGTAACATGTTTGTTTCCTTTTAATTAAATGTGGCTGATTGTCAGAGCCATGTAAAAAGGACGGCACGTTTCAGATTACAGTACTTCGCCAACTGCAATTTCACGACTTGGCAAATGTATTGTCATGTTTCCGAACTGTTGAATTAATTCGTGGAAGTACAACTGCGATAAATTGTTACACTACTTAAAACACAGTTATTACAACAAACAAAGTATATTCCTTCTTATTTGATTTGTATTTCTACCGCATTCGTAGTTTAATACTTCAGGTGTTCGTAAAATAATTATTAGGCGGTAATAAGTCTCCAGCTCTATAATGACAAAGCGTCGCAGTTTTTTCTTGCTATCTACGTTTACAATAGTTATCACTAATATATTTGTACTTCATAAGCATTGGTGACTGTTTTTACAAATAATGTATTGACTTTACATTAAAAATAAAACACATTTTGGGTACCCAGGATATTCTGTATCTTATAAAGAACGTTTCGTGGCAATGTTGTTAAATTTACTGCACCCCAGATTAGATTCAATTGTAGAAGAAGTTCAGATAAAAATTAACTAAAGATTTGAAGGGATTTTTCCCACGGATGTTTGGTCTCTTGGTCTCTCTGGTTGTTGATTTGAAATGTTCGGTATGATCGCCGCATTTAAACATTTGCGATTCCTTTCTTTGTTGGTTTCTGAAGGGAAACAAGACTAACCGTCACCTAAATGGGAGGATTTTTGAAGAAACTAACAAATTACCCAGCACTGTGTATGAACGTGTCGTTCTTAGGGCATCATTACTAAATCGAGTAAGTAGAGTATGTAGATTGCTCTATAAATCTCCGCTAAGGGTGTCCAACCTTCTTACGTGGCGCTAGTAATATTGAAGAGTATATTACAGTATCCTGTTTTTTAACCAAGTTGTAACGGTCGTTTGCCTCGTAGCAAATTAATTTGTTTTATCCATAATACTAAAAACCTTTGTCAATACCCCTGCAGTATGTATGTCACAGCTACAGGCGTCCAAACTACTGGTTGTAATTTGACCAAACTTGGTACACTTACACCTCAGGGCCGGAAGCTACCCGTGCTCTTTTAGTTTTTATATATTCTGAAGTTATGTTTCTTAAATAAGCGAAAAACATGTACGTGAATGGTTTCGTGTCCCATACGCGCATCGATATAATCTAAAATCAATGTGGGTTGCCTATATTACTGATCTAAGATATCATTTTTAAATTACAAACATTTTGTATCGTAAGTACCCTATCATTGGCAGAGTACTAACTCCCTCAGAAATAATAAAGTTCTTTGGATTATCGATACAATGTATACGTAAATTAGTTTTATTTTTGCGTCAGGTAAATTTTGTAAAAGCAAATAAAATATTATACATTTGATAGTGACATTCATCAAATGTAAAAGTATTATATTAATTAAACTTTAATAAAAATAATACAGTATATATATATATATATATGTGTGTGTAAAAAAGAGAAAATATCAAGAAACCACCCGCTATTTGAAAGTGTTATTTTCAGTTGTTTTCCGCCTCTAGCAAAGTCCGTACTTAACTTGAAGAAACGAGTAAAGGCTTATTCTCTTTGTCTCACCGAGACCTATCAGTATATATTTTTATTTTCAATGTAGTCACCCCTTCCCCTCCTCAGTTAGAACATAATAAAAACAATTTCTGAACGTCTCCAACTTAAGACCCCTGTAGTTTGAAAACTGAGGATTTTAGATGAAGTCTGAGGGCACATGGTCATTTCGTAATTCAATTCTCTACAATTCTTTTCACCACCGAAAATGGACCAAAATGACATCTATCTGTAAAAAAATAGCATTTTGACGTATTTCCTCCATTTACACAACCTAGAATTGAAAATAGGTTCGATTTGACAACATGAAATAGATTTAGACTGTTGGAAAACGTAAAAAACGAATCTTTACACGCCCCTCTAGCTAAAAGTGATTTCTCTGTAGTAGAACGATGAATGTAGAGTACCCACAAATACTGTAATAAACTTATCTTTAATTACAAACCCGTTTTATTATTTACGTGAACCCGAGCAGCGTCGGGCACCTGACACCGGACATTCATGTGTCTAAGATGACGCGACTGAGAACGTTCTAATCTGGTTGGAGATATGATGAGGAGCGGAATGAGTGAAAAAGTATTAATGGAAATTATTTATGATTATGAAATATTGGAACAAATATTATATGTTCAGCACAAAGGTACACAATTAATTGATTGTGGAGCTGTATTTACGTTTTAGAATTCGGCGTGAAGGAGACATTGAGATAATTTTTTAATTGTATTCGAAGTGCGAAAGCAAATAAAGTTAAGGTTATGTGCAACGGACGTTACATATTACTGTCACAACCAATATAACTTATTTAATATACGTTATCCTGATATTTCGGGTCTCTTTATTTCTGTAAATAAAGATCAAGCTAGCTGCGGAATTGCTATTTGTCCGGGAAAACGAACATTTCTAGCGCCCAATACTACAAGAGCTTTTATTCTGATAATTAATAAATTCTATTAATTCATATGTGGCTGACTTCATGTGGTGTAGTGGCTAACCTTGCTGCGTCACAACTCAGGGGTCCCGGGTTCGAATCCTGGCATGGGCTTCCATGTTTGTGTCGTCCTGGTCGCGAGGACTGGGATTAAGGCTGCTGGGGAATTGATACACTGACCACGTATCACCCCAAATTCGGAATGTGTCACTCCAGATGACAGTCCGCAGCCGCCTCGGTAGGCCCAGGCCCTCAAGAGGGCTGTTGAGCCATTGGAAGAAGAAAAAGAAGATTAATTCATATGTGGAATTGGTGTCGCATTACGAGATTGCATTTTGGGATATGTTTGGAATTTGATAAGTCAGCTGCATTATTATGTGATGGATATTTCACAACTGTGGAGACATTGGAGGTGTATGAGCTGTGAGTTTGTGCTGCAAATAAACGTTGTTAATATTAACACAGACATATAGATATATGCAATACGGTCATTAAGGAAGAACTGTTATAAGGTCGTATAATTTAATATACTTATGAAATAATACCATCAGTTGGATTAAACTACGAGGGCAAGTAGAATGCTCTTTTTTTCTAACCGTCTGTAGGTTTGATGTGAGGTTTCTGAGCTATAAAATCGACAGGAACACAGAGGAACAGAGTTTCATAATACGTTTTTTGTGGTCCGAATCTAATCATCACCTGAGGTGAAACATTCATTAATCTCAGAGAACAAATGCCAGAACATAGAATTTGAACTATAATAATTTAAAATGAAAATCTGTTCAATTGCTAGCCAAGTTCAGAAATCGTTATGTTCAGACTGTTTTTGGACCATTATCTTCAACTGGATATGTTTGGCCCATTTTAAGGTTAAATAAATCGTCGCTTCCCAACTGATAAATAAGTAAAGTTGCTGTGCAACGAAAACCTTATCTCATAAGGCTTCTACAACGATGGCCCGAGTGCATTGAATAGCCATTCCATTATAGTTTTCTTTTGTTGATGTGAAGAACTTAAAAAAGAAGTACTATCACATTTTGACTAACCCTTATACCTTTAATACAACAGATTAACAATTTGGAATGGCGTAACTGTTTCCAAAAATATTCCAAATTGTGTTACTTACGGAATTTAGGTTTTCATATACGCATGTGGGCACAAATAATATCTTACTCAGTAAATACCACAGTTTCCGTAGTAATAATGCAGGGATCGTCATTAATACATCGTTAGCTAATGGAGTACAAGCAATTCAAGTATGAGTAACCCCCGTTACAGACTTTATGTAACAATGGATGAAAGCTGTAATTGATATAAATGGAAAAGAAACATACCGTATACAACTAGTGCGGTTATTTCCAGTATATCAATCTGCGCTTGATCAGCAATTTAAATTAATGTAATTCGCTCCTTTTATAATCTATAAATGCATATAAAAAATAAAATTCCTTATAGGATTACCTGTACGCTTATCTCTTTAAAAATTGATTTTTTCGTAAAGTTTATTAGTTGCAATACTTCATTTCTACGAATTTTAATTTACGGGCGTCCGGTTGGATTAGGAACAAGAGACAATTTAGCTGAGCGAAGACTTTTATACTAGGTGGATGTGAAACTTTGAACCACGAGTTAATGAACGTAATGAAGCTTTGTAAAAGTGGCGTGAGTTCCATGCAAGGAGAGTAAACATAGCACGATTTTAAGCTGTGTTGACTCACCGTAAGCCTCCTTCCCGCACCATGGCGATAATAGCTTCATCAGGGCCACGAACAATCACTACGGCACACAGCGCCCCCAACGTCCTTATAACACGTTGTTTGCCAACCAATTTTCCTTAAAAGAAAACTTTACTTAATGGAGACAACCTTCAAGGAATTCTTTACAAACGATTAACTAACAATCAATCATAGCTGTTATTGTATTATGCACCCTAAGATCTAATTCTCTTCAACTGGATATATCTGAAAGTTAAACGTAAACGCAATTATGAACAGTTCATGCTTTTAGCCTTCTTCAGCAGAAATTGTGATACTTGGTTGGCGTATTCATCATGCAGCATGTAATGATACATTTTCTTGAACTTGAGGCTTCCTGAGGTAACTATTCTCCTAATACTTCAATAGTAAACATATACATTGTCCTACATAAAAATAAAAACATTGATTATGAAAATGATCTCATATAACTAGAAGAATTTGCGCCCATCTGTAAGGTTCTATCAATTTCAAATATATCAAACATTCACAAGAAATTTATGCCTCTTATAGATAAATAGTTCAAATCAATTGATGGTAAATTCTTTTCATTTAATTTATGTGTATATAAACAAATGTATGTATGTCTGTCTGTTTGTTCCTTAAGAATTAGTACACCATTCAACGTATAGCCATGAGACTGGGAAGTTGTTGATTACAACTTACAAGGTTTCTGGCATACATATGATAGTACGTTCTAAGTATATACACATATAAAACAGATAATGCAGCAGAAATGCTTCAATCAAAGCTCAAGCAGGAGCATACAGATAATTTAGAAGAAATACAAAAATGGAAAAATGTCGACGGACCAGGAACTTGAACCCCGGACCTCCTGTTTTCCGTACACTCTAAAAACTGAGCTAAACCGAGTCAACTCAACATTCCTCCATTCCCGTAAACCCAAGCCAGGCTCACCTACAACTCACTAATCACATTCATCCTAATATTTAGTAATTGCTCATTTTTAAAGGTAAATAAAATAAATATAACCTATCCCAAGAAATATAATTGAATTTTCTGTTGGTCTGGAAGTTTGTTTGAAATTGCTCCGAAGCGTGTGAAAGCGGGACCTGTTCAAAACCAACTGCGAGTTATAAGGTTTACTCTGAAGCTTAGATACTAAAACTAAAGTAGATACATAAATGACTACTATGAAGATGGTGGAGTTCATGACTGACTGATTTAGTTAAAGGCATTTTCCTCACTTAGATACCAAACTTTTTATTTGTTAGCATATAATTGTTTAGCTACAGTCGCTCATGATCTTTATGGCTCATGCGGCTTTAAATTTTAATAAAACAATAATAAAAAAATAATCCTGTACCTATTGTTTCGTTTTTAGGATAAAATAAAAAGACCTATTTATCCAAGTTCCAGCGAATGATATCGCGAGCATAGCTAGTTGTAGAAGTTATACACTTCCATTCTAATGAATAGAAACCGCCCTCTCAATAACCGAGTTCTTGATATTGATACAGTCTTATCGGACAGTTTCTTCCATTTATATCAGATCATTTTCTTAGTTGATAAGGGAGCGAGGACTTTCCCGGTATATACAGTAAATAATTGTTAACTCAAACACAAATAACTGCAATTCACCTGACGACAATGTCAGAGGATTCCTTGGAAATGTGGTGCGTAAAAATTGTTTTAATGATTTATCTTCTATCTTTACTCTGGTACCAACAATCTTAATAAAATAATGATTACTTAATTAAAATCATTTATTAAGTAACATTGTAGGGTGAAATTAAATACTACAAACGTTAAGAATTTATATTTTAATAACAAAAATATTATATTTCTGATGTAATTAAACAATTGAAACAACTGGCTATTTGCACAAGCGGAAATGGAACACGCCACCACAATAATGATACCTAAACCAAACAAAAATCCCACCCAGAAAATTATCGTCCATTAAGTCTCCTTCCCACATTATCCCACACCTAATCAATCAACTCTCCTTCCTGATTCCAGACACACAATACGGTTATCGCCCAAAACACTCCTGTCCCCATCAAATATACCATCTCTCCAATCTCATAAACAACTCCTTTGAACAACGCAAAGTCCCCTTCTCCACCTTTATGACATCGGACATCGAAAAGTTTTTGGTTAAATCCACCACCCTTCCCTACTATTAAAAATTAAAGACTTGCTAAATGACACCCACCACAGAATACTCTTAAAATACCTTTCTAACAGAACCTTCTCTGTAAAAAAATAAATAACCACCTCTTCCAAGCACACTCAATCGCGGCGGGCCTCCCCCAAGGAAGTGTCATTGCCCCCTTCCTATACAACATCTTCTCCCACGATATCCCGCAACATCCCAACACTAGTACAATATTTTTCACAGATAACATAGCCAACTCCTATGAAACTTCCTCTCTCATCACCAATTTCCAACCACTACAATCAGCGCTCAACTACCTAGAGCAATGGTCCAAACAATGGTGAATCAGAATCAATCCTACCAATTCAATAACCGTCCCATTCACACTAACAAAAAAACCCTCCTTTCCAAATTCACCTCTATCTAAACAATTCATTAATTCCTACAAAAACAGAAGCCATCTATCGAGGAATCATGTTCGATTCAAAACTATCGCGGAAACCTCATTCATCTTCTACTATCCAAAATCAACCATAAACTCAAAACCCTATATCCCCTCCTAAACAGAAAAGCCCCTGTTTCATATCAGCACAAAACGCCTCCTATGCCTCTCCATAATATAACCCACCTGCTCCTACGCCTCTTCCATGTGGGGAACAACAGCCAAAATCCGTTCAGCCAAAATACAAACAAAACACAGTCCTAGGCACCATTAAAAACTCTCCCTGGTATCTTAGAAATTCCGTCATAACATCAAACTTCCCAAAGAAAACTCGGTAATATTCAAATCCATAACCTCCCTAATTAAAAGCGCCCTCGACCACCCAAATCCTATGATCCAGCAATTCCATGACAATCCTCCTCCATCTCCAAGCTTCCGTCGGCTCAAAAGAAAACTC
Organism: Eucriotettix oculatus; assembly: GCA_034510155.1. NCBI lineage: Eukaryota > Metazoa > Arthropoda > Insecta > Orthoptera > Tetrigidae > Eucriotettix > Eucriotettix oculatus. Next base: position 196,083,256 of record CM067376.1, on the reverse strand, counting down.
CCAATTGAACTCATCCTTCCCCCTGAACATTCAGGCACATCCTAACCCACTTTACGATCGTGCACGCAGACCACATCCTCATATATCCTCCAATAATCAGTTAACCGCCTATCAAAACTCACCCACCACCTCGCATGCGATTGATTTATCGATGTGGAGGACACAGCGGAGAGGCTGAGCATATGCACTCAGTTACAGACATTAAGAGAAGACGGTCGGAACTGACTTGCGCTGGACTTTGCAGGTGCTGAAGAAGATAGAAGCTGTAAAGAGGTACGCTGCCAGGCTTTCCAATCCAGATCGTTTAAGGGGGGAACGCCCATGATATTAACCCTGAGTTAAAGAGATCAAATTGCTTTCACTGATCCCTTCATTTCCTTGTAAATATTACCCGGTAATGTATTCCCTGTTTAATTCCCCTATGTAAATAAATTTCCTAAGATTTTTAATCACTTTGTAATTAATTAACCCCCCTACTAGGTAATTGATTTTCAGAATTATTTAATTTTAATAGCAAAATATCGAAAAATGGTAATTCCCTAAATATATTTTATTTAGGTAAAAAATGCCCCAAAATTAAAAAATTAGCTTCACAAATTTTATGCAATTTTGGAAGAACAACTTATGTCAGCACTATTTCATCCAATTTTAAGAAAATATGTAAATATGTTGTGGCCTGCGTGAATCTTACGAGTTGCATGAAGTGACCCGTGCGTGAATTAATTGAGTTTTACACCCCTGATTTAGAGGAACTTCAACAAAAAGTTGTTAAGAGAAAGGTTCGAGAATTCTTCATTGTTTTTATTTTTTCTTCTCTTATTTTTCCTACGAAGCATGAAAATGATTTTCGTGATTAGTGGTATAAGTTGTACTCTTTAGTGACACTTATTGTTTCTTTGCTAATTAAGCAATGAATTTGTTATTTACTATGTAGCGCAGTAGAACACGCGTCCATTTTTTTATTTTATTTACGGAAACTTAAATAACAAATATTTCGGCATGAGCAAGTCGCTGGCCAGGAAGAAGGGGTTTTTCCGCGCGCCATCTTGGCGGCTTGGAATCAAAACAAAGGGACTGCGGCTGACACTTGGACCATAAAGCTCGGACACCTAGTCGCCGGTTTCGGAATGTCCTAATCTGCCTGGGAATTTGGTGACCGGGTGGCGTGTGTTCCCCAAATGAAACAAGGGATATTATTGGAGAATATCCATCCCTGCCAGTGATAGGTGTCGGATAAGTGGGGACAAGGTTTTAAAGAGGCTGGCGGAGACAATTTTAGGACAGATTTTTGCAGGTGATACAAGGTGATGGCGAGAGGATATTGAAGGAGAGTGGTGGAGAAAGAGATTTCTGGTGATACAAGGTGGTGGAGAAAGGAGATTGGCAGCAGAGAAGTTACGGCGAGAGCAGATTGGTGAGGTGGCAGCGGAGAGGTGGACCATGGTTTGATCATTCGAGAAAGCAGGGAATAAAGGTCTTAACAACAAGGGAAGAAAGAGGAAAAAACGGAGTTTCCTCAATTCCGGCAGCACGATTTTGTGCTATTGTCGACCGGCCGCTTCAAGTTCCACAAAACGGAAGTTACGGCGAGACGCATATGAAAACAACTCAGGTTTGTCAACGAACGGAAAATCTGCTACACGTGGTCACCCAAACCATAATTACCCTGAGATCTTTAATATAACCCCATTTTAATTCATTATTTTTATACATAGTATATACACGCACGACCCATATTAAAATTATTGTATTTACAATTAATAAATGTATATATTTAAACCCAATTATTAAATTCATTAAATAATATTCCCCCCAATCATTTACAACTACCACGCAAAAATGGTTCAGTTCCCACTTAATTTTCTTCTCTTGTCAATTTTTCGTTTCTTATTCAGCGTTCTAAGAGACATTTTCTGTAAAAAAATTCACGAAAGTGCAATTTCAATTAGTTTTCAAATAACTCGTAAAAGAAATACAACTGTCAAATATTTAACAGAAAAGTCGAGAAAAATACTTCTCAATCCAAATAACATAAAATGTGTAGCCTAACAAAACTAATGAAAACAAACACCAGTGGAAGTGAGTATTATTTAATGAAAACTTTTAACAAAGTCTAGTTATACTCCATTTCACATACCTCTTACGTTGTGATCAGTAAATATATTAAAAGCAACTTATTTAAGACACAATGTCGCACAACCGACAAACGTAATGCTGAAATTGTATAGGCTTTCCTCTGAAAACGATAATTAGAGCTGCCGTTAACTAGCAGGATTATCCTGAGATCTCCAATAAATGTCAACTATTGCGTAAAATATTGTCCTGCTTTCATTTTATTTCATATTATCAAAGACCAAAAAAACCTCTTCGCGGGCCACATGCGCCATTTTGACTTCCCTGCTCTAAATGAATCCTACTTTTAGACGAAAATAGGCGCCGCCCTCTTCGCGGTGGGTAACGAGGAAGAACTTAAGTTGTTCTGGTGGACGCCTCTCATATTCCATTTGCCATTTCCACACGTGTTGTGTATTAGGTGCGCGTACGTGGTTTCCCGGAAATTTAGGTAAATTTCTTGATTCTTTTGTGTATGTGTGCATGTCAGTTCATGAATATACAGTTGCAAACGGACCAAGACTGTTTACCTGCGACAAATGCAGCTCAAAGCCAGCTCCAACTTCAAGTCAGGCTTCCCGTTTCCCACAAACTAACAGTAGTCACCATGAAGCCGTTAAATGCTTTGAAACAACTTTGTAACACGTGTGAATTGCGGTAAATAGGCATCTTCAGAACCACTGGTATTTATAATGCAAATATGTTAACAGATTGTACGTGTAAGGAAATATAAATCATTAAGACCAATTTTAATTTTCTTTCTATTATGAGCCACGTGTATTCACAACGGGCGTGATTGTTAGCAAACGAACTGTAAGAATTTGAAATTTAAGTATAATATCAATTCGAATCTTTTCATTGTTGATTTAACTTGTATATTTCGTAATAAATAAACAGATCATTGTATGGTAAACACAGAAAGGAATATTGTTACGACCCGTGTTAGAAAACAGTTTGGATAATTCTACGTTTTATTAGCAATTCATACGATTTTACAGGTATGTGACATACGTTGGTTAAATCATATATAACAGTTGTCTTATCGTGTTCAAATGTAAATTTAAGGAATTTTATGTATAACATGGTGATATCGATGTATAGAAGTAAATTCCGAGATTCATAGTATAATAATAAATTTGTCTTATCATAAACCGAGGTTTTTAATATAGGTAATGTTAATAGGCCGTAAGTAATGAACACATTATTATATGGTTAAAGAGAACAGTGAATTCTTACGTCAAGACGACCGGTGTTAAAGAATTAAAAAAATTGTATGGAATGGAGAGCAGGAGTATATATATATATATATATATATATATATATATATATATAAGCTATGAAGAAAGTTAAAACGGAATATAGAAAAGGAATCGTACTGCAAGAAGAAGAAATACCCCTACGCTTTGCCGAAGATATTGTAGTATAGAGTGTCAGAAGAAGACTTGGAAACTATAACAAATAGCATGAACGTCATCCTGGAGAAAGAATTCAAAATGAGGATTAATAGAGCGAAAACCAAGGTAATTGAGTATAGTATGGAAAATAGTGGAATAACGAAGGATATTAAATTGGGAAGGGATATTTTGAATGAAGTTAAGGAATTCTGCTACTTGGGAACTAGGGATGGTAGAGAATAGTAGACAAAGAGTAGGAAACCACAAAACAAGAAAGGCTTTCGCAAGAAAAAGAATGTAAGTGTTATTTTTGCGTAAAGGAAAAGCATTTGAAATATGATGCTATAGGAGAATGCTGAAAATCAGATGTGTGTATAGAATCACTAACGAGGAACTTCTAACAGAATAGGGGAAGCGCGAACAATATGGAGGACGTTGATCAAGAGAAAGGATAGATTAATCGGCCACATTTTAAGACATGAGGGTCTTGTAAAATTATCATTAGAGAGAAGTGTGTGGGGTAAGAACAGAAGAGGGAGCAATGGATGGAATACGCTAAGTAGTATAGGGAAGGTGTGTTAGTTATGTGGAAATTTAAAGGCTGGGTCAAGTTGGGTTAGCATAGAGGGTTGCATCAGACAAGCCTTTTAGGACTGAATACCACAACTATTGCTCCACCTGGAGTTTTGTTGGAGGTCACGAAACAATTGTTAGTTCAGATACAGGACTGTCAACAGTTCATTTTTACTTTCAGCTGCACGCAAATTTGTAAATCACTAATCAGATAAAATTCATGGTTTTTATAATGCATCGTTAGACGTAACCTAAATTTACGCCCTTAGGAAATTCCTCGGAATCCAAGTTCCACGCGAACGAAATCGCGGATATAGTTAGTCTGTAATAATTGTAATATATTATACAATGAATACGACGAAAGATACCGAAAGCTATCCCTAATTTAAAAAGAAAAATATTTAAAGAGACTCATAAATTGTTATTATCTTTCACAATACATTAAGTTTATATGTAAACGACGTTAATAAGGAAAAATGAGGAAAAAGTTGAAGTGTTTACGTGATCAGTTTTCCTCCCTCTTTCACCGTGACATTCTCAATAATACTGACGCCGATTTCCAGATTTCTACCTGTGCACCCGAACCGTTAATAAGCATCGGAAATATGCTCTGGCTGGTACGAGCAACAAGCGAGCGTTCTACGTGTCCTTACCCTACAGAACAAAGCAATCCTATTGTTCGCTTGCCGCTACACTATAAAGCATGGGTAACAATAAACAAGCGTGGACATGTTTTGCCAACTAGACATTGCCACAGCCATGAATATACAGATATTTTATTTAAAATAAATAAAAGTAAAGATGGTCGTATTATTATTTATTTTTGGGTTGAAGCGAAGAAATTATAATTGAATATTTTATTTAACTTGAAAATGAGCAGCTATGGCCAACAAATAAACCAACCTTATTCATCTTTGTGGAATGTAATGCAACAGCGCAAATTGCAGTCTCTCAGCACCATCTAGTACAGCCTGTTCTCAAACGGAGGTCCGAAGGAAAATTTAAGTGGTCCGCTAAATATAATTTATCTTTTTGTTGCTAACAAGAAGCATATGGTCGCAAAAGTATCTAATAATTTTCGTATTTCAGAAGCTTTCGACGGATTGTCATAATGATGGATTGTCTCCTTATTTAAGTAGGAATTTCGTTGTTTTTAAGACATGTTAATGATGACTTCTTAGGTAAGCTCATAAAATAAGTGAAGCGAATGAGGATGTGAAATGGTTTTTAGAAAAAATGCATCTGACAAAATATTTCCACAAATTTGAAAAATGTTATGAATGAAGTCGTGAAAGGGATTAACTAGGTAAAATCAAAAGCACTTCAATCCTGATTAAATAAAATTTTGAGCGAGGAAATGGGTAAAACACAAAGCACTTTTATTGCATATTGAAGTGAGATGGCTATCAGAGGAAAAGCACTATTATGACTTTTTTAACTTCAAAGTGAGTTTTTAGTCTTCCTGAACAAACAAAATAAATCAGGAGAATATTTTGTTGAAGTTTGAACAAATCCTTCGTGGTTGATAAAACTAGCAAATCTGGCAGATATTTTTACAAAGTGGAATGAACTTGTCATTACAAGGAACAGGTTTAAGAATTTTTAACACAAGAGATAAAATTGCATCTTTTGATTAAATTTTGGATTTCATCACTTAATTCTAATGATTTTGTTTTCCAACCTTACACGTATGTTTGAATGAATTATATTTTAAATTAGATGATGAAGTTTCAAAAATATTATACATAACTTGAAATCAACTCTTTTGTAATGTTTTACAGAAAGGCATGAAGTGGAAATGCTTGTATCGTTGGTTGGGATTTTTTTGGAGATAATTGACGATAAGCATATTTAATGTATGGTTTTATGAGAAAAGCTTTAATGCACCTAAACCCAAGTGGAATCTAGCATGTAATCAGCTGCTAATACGTACTACTTTAATATTTAGTAAATCGACAACGAAGACACTTACTTAAATTTCGTTAATCACATGCTTCTATAAAATTGGTTACATTATAGAATTGTCATTTGAATCAGTTTTACATTTCTAAGATTACCTTAAATATTTCTTCACTTCGTAAACTGAGATTATTCATCTTACTGAAAACGAGGTGGCAACTTGAAATAAACAAGTAGGGTTTAAACTGTGTTTTTTAGTGAGGAATATTATATAAATGGTGTATATAAATTAATTTTACATTTTACGATTAATATTTATACAACATATTCGGCACAAATTATTCTAACGGAGCCGATTTTTTTAAAATTCGTAATATTAACACCTAATACAAAATTTAATTATTTTATAGCTAACATGTAGAACAACTGCTGCTATATTAATAGCTGGCTAATTAATTTTAAAAAATAAAACTGGTGTTTTATTATGTACAAAAAATAAAAATTGATTTTTTATATGTTCTGTTCTGGGCATAATTCATCTATAGTATATAAAAGGAAAATTAATAATGACAGAATAAAACAATAGTCGAGGAAATTCGATACCTAGACCTGCTGGCGAATCGTTCAAAGACCGACTCGCGGACACGAGTAATGCACACTAAAACCGGGACAGTAATCTAATTGCATTTGGATAACTGTCCAGCACTCTGGTCTAGCTGAGTGTTTATCTAACATATGGAGAAATAATTGTCGGTTTGTGTGTTGAAATCCCGTATAATGTGACCCGTATGCAGATGACATTGTAACTAATCTCACACTTTTATGTGATTAAAATTCGTCAGGCAGTGGAATGGCTATCTCGTATGTATCATTCATTCAGCCTATAATTTCAGACCTAAAATATCTGCCACATTTTGGAACGCATCGGGACAACGTTAAATAATTTTTTATCAACATTGTCATGTATATTATCGTGAGGAATTTTTTACGCCCATACTTCAGTATCGTTGTTGTTTAGATGCTCTCCCTGTACTTCGCTCCTATGGAATGTTTTTTCATTCTTCGCGAGTGAATACGTTCATATATGCAATGCTTTCAACTAAATAGGACAACGAATTTAAAACCATTCGCAAGATTAAACTTTAGCTTTCTGCCGAGCTCGAGATGATTCAATTTTTCTGTAAAAGTCAAACCTGTCTCTTGGTAATTGTCGTTTCTTGTTTCTCGCATTATGGAAATCTCTTTAAAGGACGAATAGACAACCTTTTATTTGTAAGAAGCCACATAAAAAAGTGAATTTTGGGCCACTGGCCAAAACAAAAATAATTATTGCAGTATTCATTTAAAAAAGAGACGGAACATGAATGCGAGTATACGTAGTGTTGGTATTACATATAACAAAATAGTAGTTACAACTCTAACTACTGAAAAATTTGGGATTTCCTTTCATTTGTAAGAAGTTCAATATTTGGTGAAAATGATTTTGTTACGTACAAGGAGCTTTCCAAATTAGTACCGAAGAGGGTAGTCATTTTACATATAAAATAAGTGCAATTTGCATATTTATCTTTGGAAACGTATCACTGGCGCGACGTGGCGATCTGTATTCGAAATTTAGTGATTAGCCAGCAAATCTTGCAAGAGAGCCGGATGTGGTCCGCGGGCCGGAGCTTGCCCGCCGTTGCCTTAAAGAATTCATAATCAGTATTTGTTATGACGCATTGAGCTGTGCAATAGATAGCATCCTGACATCTTGAACGTTTCCCTAATAGCAATTATTTTACGTTCAAGATAATTTTAAACGACTCCAGTGTAATGAAATTAATATATGTATATATTTATATAAAATACAGTCAATAGAAAATTAATATCTTGTAGAATCTACGATGTCGATAATGTAAGGAATACATAATACCAACTGTTTTTTCAAGTACATATTTATTAGAAGAATTTAATTTTCGTGACAATTATATCCTTTCTCGAACATTTTTATTACCATTTATTATTACTAATAGGACGGATGAGCTTGTGAATTTTTATATAAAAATTTAAATCTAAGCTCATTTTAAGTTAGCGCCAGTCATAACATATTAGCATTTTTTTTAAAGATAAAAGTTATTTCGATTTTATGTATGTTAGTGTGGGAAAAACCAATTCACTTTGAGCTATTTTTAACGTTAAAATAAGGTGTTCAAATTCAACATTTATAGTCCCTTGAATTCTTTTAGATACAGCGTCATTCAATAAAGTGATTTTACGTAATTCAGCGCCATGTTAGTAGAAGAAGCTCTTGTTCAATTGTTTCTACGTTTTCGTATCCAATATGAAACTTCATAGAATTTCAATAAATAATTCTTATTCAAAATACCATATTTCTAAACAGATAATTTTTATTTAATTTTCATTAGCCGAAATTTCTTTGATAGTGCTGTATTTTTAGTATTTAAATTATGTAATTTTAACAGTTTTATGCTTTCTGTTGCCAAAAATTATTTACACAGTCTGTTCTTTTCGTGTGTGTATTGCATGTAAATCCAGATACGATTGATTATGTTTTCTTTTATTCTTCTTGTTAGAAAACGCATTTGAAGTACTGCAAGAAGGTTGTAGCAGTCTTGTCTGACCTACTTTTATTTTGCCATTCAAACAAGATCGTTAAATGCTTATTAGAGGACAAATTCTTTTAGTCAAATGTCAATTGTTATGTTCGTTTAATCAAAACAATAAGAAGTTTCAAATAATGATGAAAATACCAATCACCAACTGTACAGCACATACATACTATCATTCCAGAGATAAGAGGCAAATGAGCATTATTTATAGGTTTAATCTGATCAACTATATATCATAAATCATTTTAGAATAATATATGAATTTTATATAAGCTGTTGATTTTTCTAGAACTTCTTCTTCAGGCGCTACAACATTATTGTGTAATTGTCTTGGCCTTCTCAACAACAGCCTTCCATTCTTTCCTATTGTTTACTTTGAGTCCAATTCGTGATCTTCATGTTTCTTAAATCCTTTTGGGCGTCATCTTTCCATCTTGTCTTCGGTCTACCTTTAGTCCTGGTTGTTAATGGACTGCAATACTACATTTTCTTCACTACACTATCTTCGTTCTTTCGGCAAACGTGTCCATACCAATTTAAACGTAGGGCTCTGATATGGTTAATTATTTTTGGTACTTTATAAGTTCGTTAAGTTATTATTGTCTCTTATTCTCCAAGTACCATCATCTTGTTTAATTGGACCAAATATTTTCCTCTCAAAGATCATTAGTCTTTGAGGGTCCAGGTTTCAGTAGCATATGTAGTAATTGTCGTTTTAAGGTTCGATAAATCTGAAGTTCTGCAGATATTCTAGAGCTTAGGTTGACAGAATGAGAGAATGGGAGATAGACGGATGATAGTCAACTTTATAAACAGAATAAATATTTTATTATTGCAGTTCATAGAAATGTTACATCTGTAGCAACATAATACCAAGTATTTGATTTTAAATTATAGTTTGAACGTAGCGTGTATTCGTCTTCTAAAATTTTATTTATAATTATCAATCATTTGCTACCCCGGGGGTTGGAGAAGCGGTTAATTATTACTGTTACGCGTAGAAATACTATATTCACGGTCTCTTATGGCGTCAGACTGGCTATTATGAAGAAAAAGCACATATTCAACAATTTTTCATGCAAATACCGTAAAATATTATAACATGAAAAATCATCAATAGCACTCGGTGCTTTATCAACTTTAGCACCGTGTTTTTAACCTATAACAATTAATCTGCTTCAATAAATTAATGTTAATAGCGTTTGGTTTAAAAGGTTATTAAACACAATAAATTTATTTTAACTTTCATACAAAATAATGGTTTAAAGTAAAATGATTATCTTCAATTTACTAAGTCAACTGATTTAATTTCTTAAAGCAGCTCGAGGAGCGCAGAAGGGAAAGCCGTGACCCAACACTAAACTCCTCTCTCGTCATTCAGAAGGGTGTGGGACAAAAGTGCCCAAGATCCCGACCTACTTGAAGCAGGTTTTATAGAGTTTTCCTTACAAAATATACAGGGTAGGATCCTTATAATATAGTTCGATGGCCCTGTTTAACCCTTTACTACCTTGTTCCCTTCCTCACGGCTCTTGAAAATTCCCTTCCTATACGCTAAATTAAAAGGAAGATAATGCATATACCCGGTCACCCTTAAAATAAAGTACTGGGTGACGAAATTGCACGCTTGTCTTTAGAATTTCCAAACGTCTCATATTTTAATCTCTATTTCATTACTCTAACTCCAATATAGAATTACATGCGTAGAGCAAATACTAATTCTGTGATTTAACTGACTACCTCCTTTAATTTCTCTCCCACCATGTGCCATCTTAGTCTCTCAAACAGGAAAGCTTCTGTCCATACACTTTTATCTCCAATTAAAAACTAAAAGTACATTCTGTCCGTCTGTTAAGTACTCTCTCTCTCATCGTGTTTGAAAAACACAATACTCAATGCCTATTATAAAAAATTAATCGACAACGTAAAGGTCTCGGAGCTGGTCACTCTCCTCGAAATACATCTTTTGCAATAACTACAGTTGTAGGATGAGATTTCGGGTCATCCACCAAGAAGAAACATTTTTATTAACTCGCCCTTCCCTATCTTCCTCCCTCCATCGCAATCTATAATAATTAATTTCTATTAAAACAGTAAATATATTGTTTTTAATGTAATATATATTCACTAGGGAATAATAATAATTGATATAAAGTCATTCATTCTGAGAATGGTTATTGAGAAAGTTCTCTATGCAAAATATTTTCCTGTTCAAAATTTTGCCAGCAGTGGTATCCCGTTGCTATCCGCCATTGTAGTGTTCACCGTGCGTGCGTGGCAGCGGGAGCTCTACAGTGCGTTTGGTAACTATACTGAAAATGAAATAGACGTATATATCAACATCCATACCCTTGCAAAGATTCGAACCCGCGGCCCTGTGATGCGAGATGACACCATAGCAAACCAGCAGAGAATAATTAAGAAATTAAATTTTGTTAATTGCATAACCGCATGGCGCATTGAAAATCTGTGGCATTCGCACTAGGCCGAAATTGGCTCCAATCGCGTTTTCTCTTCCTGATTGAAATTTTTTCTGGTTTACCCAAATCATTAAAGAGAAACTCAGCTATTTATGGCAAAGTAATCATTACCTCTCCCACTGAGAGTATTTCAGTCGTCTGAAAGCATTAATGGCTTGTTTAATCCTATCCTCGAAATTTGTTAAATCAAATTTGTATACAATAGTAGATTTGTTCTAGAGTTAACGGCATATATAATAGGACAGAGAACTTCTCTGTACCCTAAAACGCATTAGAAAATATCAGTAGGGTTCGTGCATCACCTCTTTCATCATCTCTGTCAGAAAAAAGAAACTTGCGCATCGTTGAGTCTAGATCTGCATTTTGTTATTCTTAATTTCATGTTTAAAAATAATGATGCACAAAAATTTGTCGAACCGAAAAACGTATTTTATATTCTTTACTTCCTCATAATACTCTAATACACACAAATCTCAGGTAGATGTCGGCTGAGATAGAAAATTAATTTATAGTTTTAATCAGGTTTCTAGTGTAGTTGTCGATTAGTTATGTGTGGACAAAATTTGGTCTGCGGGCGTCATGGTACCTCTGAGGTAGGAGGAGGTAAGTCGTCTCCTGTCATGACATCAATTTACCATGTAATAAATAATCACATGGTTATGTAATTAATGCAAAATTATGTTTTATTCTTATATTAAATAAACGATTTTAAAGGTAATCCCATAAAATAATTTATATTATTCAATTATCATAATCCTCAATTAAATTTAACCGTTGAATGTAGTTAATAATTAAAAATATAATAAGATTTTTACAATAAGTCTGTGATATTATGTAACGAATCACCGTTATCGCGGAGGTCATTTGCCTGTGTGATTTGACGCATTCTTCCTTACAGTGTATATTAGAGACTGTTATAATATACATATCTAAACGGAATATTTGTATTTACTGTTAGTCTACAGTTGGGCGCAAGTCCAGTGGCAGGTACAAAATGAAATTTCTAAACATAAATACTCCTAATCTAAAGAAAGATAATCACAGTCCTTTAAAATGTTTATAGCCCTGAAAGAAAAAAGAGAAAGACTATAAGAATTATATTATCTTCATACTTCGCTTTCATTTTTAAATTCAAATATACATTTAAATTATTCAAAACATCCACTTAACACGTTTTTTGAGATTTGTCACGAATTTATTTTCTTGAAGAGAATTTAATCCAAACACTCCCACAGGTAAATTATTCCAATCGTTGATGGTCCTATTTAGGAATGAGAATTTGCCAACATCTGTTTTTTGCTTTCTACATTTCACTTTGAATTGATGATCCCATCTACCTATATAACTAGGCTTTTGCATTTTAGAGTTAATTCCAATCTATGGTATTTTCCCCGTATAACATTTTAATAGAAAATGCATTCTTGCTTTATCCCTCCTTTCTGACAATATCTCCCAACCTAGCTGTTCTACTTTTTCATTCCTATGGGCCCTACTCGCACAAAATTAGCAGACCTTTTCTAAACGTTCTCTAATGATTCTATTTGATTTTTTTCTATAGAGATCCCAACAAGCCGCCCCGTATTCCAAAATTGGTCTAACTAAGGATAAATATGCCATCTTTTTTGATTTTGAACTTCCCTTTTTTAAGTTCTTCATAATGAAATATAAGGAATTCCACGCTGTGTTTAACTGGTAAATACTTCGATCCTCAGATTCTTACCTGATAAGACTCAGGTGAACTCACTCATACTACCAAAACTGTCCTAAACGTCCCTTGCATCTTTACATCCTGCTAGATAAGCCTTATATCTAATTTCCTTTCACGTTCTAAACCAGCTTCGATAGAAAAGTCAAGGCCAGACTCTGCTCATCGAAATATTGGTAAGGATCTCTACCTTTCTTGTTCCCGGCTCTCTGGGAGCCTATACTCTCATGTGAATACGTGACAATTATCCCAATGAGAGAGTCTACGTTAAACAAATAATATATTTGTCTATAAGTTGAGGGAGTTATTCGGAGTAACTCGTGCTGTGTTTCTAGTATTTCTGAAATTTCGTTGAAAATTAAATATTTTTACGTTTCCACTTCGACGCTCTTTACAATCTACTCGTAGTACAGAATAATTTATTCTGTAAATACCAGCTGTGTAAATAAGAAAGCAGAATTTTTTCTTTACAAAATATACGTTTATTGTATGAAAATGATACAACATATTTCATTTAAAATGCTGTAGATCGTTAGGTATACATTTTACCCATATTTCTGGGAGTTTATGAATTCAATGTCAAAAAATTTGTTGCTCTTTAGAGACAAATCATTTATCGAGCCATTTTCGTATATTTTCATAAGAAGTGAAGCTAGTACGTGTCCCATCGATGCAAATAAACAGTAGTCGGACGGAGCTAAGTATGGTGAGCATGCCCCATGCGCAAGAATTTACCAAGTGAACGCCTCAATCTGTTCCTTGATCGGTTTTGCTATGTGTGAGAATCAATATTAGTTTGTGTTACCTTCATTGAGGTTCTGGTCGTTTTTCACGCAATTCTTGATTCAAATTGATCATTTTTTTGTCGATAGCGTTCAGTATTAATAGATGGTCAGGTTGTTGCAGCTCGTAATAGATCTCTCTTCTGATCCTGCCAAGCACAGAATAAGAGACGGTCCGACTGGAAGATCAACTCAGTCATCGTTGGAAAGGGAGGGTTTTTACTGGGTAGAATCCCTCACTACTATCCAGTGCGGAACCTGTGATAGTGTCTTCTTACGAATATTTTCCCCTGCCCTTGCAAAGAAACAGAACATTGTCTTCTTTCCATAACGAATTTCCCTTGAAATCGGTGTTGATGTTTCGCTTGGAGTTACCCATGATCTTTTACGTTTAGATTGAGAAATGGCTTTCTTTTGTACCTGGCTTGCAGCGTTTCGCAAGTGTTTTTACGGTTTTATTGCTGTCTTTCATTTAATTCACGTGAAACCCATTGTCCCACATTTTGGACTTTTCCAATGGCTTTCAAAAATATGGAGACGGCCTCTCGTGTTACATTTCATTGATCTGCGAGTTTTTGTTGTGTCTGAGCGTGATCATTATCCAACATTGCTTGCAATTCACTGTCTTAAAACTTATTCGGTGGTCTTCCAAGTTCTTTATTTATCACTTTAAAATCACCACTTCTTCAATAGTTTTCTCTAAATGGTAACAGAAAATCAATAATCAACGCTATTAAATGGAACTCTGTGTCAGGTTTCAAATAATAACGCCAAAGATGTGGTTGGAACGACAGTTACGGCTATCAATGGACAAATTCCAGTTACATATTTACAAATCTGGCATACTAGTTGAAAATCGTATTTTTAATGTGAAAGGAAACAGATCAGGAGCTTCGGTAGTTAATAAAGGTGATAAAATCTATTAAATATGGATTAAACGCCATATTCATGTCATCTCATAAAATCAATCAATGAGCGTTGCTTTAAACAGTTTTGTAATTCATTTCTATCGACGACAGAATCCTCGCAGCTGCGCTTGTTTCCACATTGAAGTTTTTTGCATACCAAAAAAGCTTCCTCCTCTTCACGATTGTCTATAATTTTTTGCTTTTCAATACAGAGTAAATTCAATCCAATCTGTTTTTTTACGAAAGTCAAACAATTAACTCTTTTTCAAACCTATTTCATTCTTCGATTAAATGGCAGTACTTCAAAACTTATTAGAGGACACAAGTCCCGTAAACGAGTCTCTTATCTTCTGTGTCACATAACAGGCGTAAACTTGATAATCAATTTTTTTTATTACACTGAAGACACTGCGTAATAGCCTCTACGTTACTGTCTTTAGTCATCAATCTTTGACTTTTAGGGCGAACTAGCTGAAGTACTCGGCATTGCACGGGTTCACGTAAATAATAAAGCAGGAATATAATTAAATATAAGCTAATTACGGTACTCGAGGGTACACTACAAGCTATTTCTATCGTAAGATCCATCCTATTCTGCTGGAGAATTGATAATCTGCCCACGTGTCACTCCAAATTCGGAATGTGTCACGCAAGATGACAGTCCGCAGTCGCCCTGTTAGGCCCAGGTCCTAAATGGCTTGTAGAGCCAAAGATGAAGAATTCAACCTATTTTCAATCCTAGATTGTATAAATTACAAAAATTGTTAAAATGGTAGATTTTTTACGGCAATGCGTCATTTTGACCCAGTTCCGATGATCTGAGAAGAAACGGTCAACTGACCCAAATTATAGAGAATCGAATTTCCAGTAGACTGTGTGTCCTCAGAATTTTTTTACCTCAGTTTTCGAACTGCTTAAGTTGGAGGGATTCCAAAAGTAAGTCTTTTGTTGTATCCGGGATGTTGGAGTGGGGATTGGTCCTTCTTCTAAATAAATATATCTACTTGCAGGTCTCGGTTAGATAAAGAGAATAACTCCTTACTCGTTTCTTCATGTTGAGTACGGACTTTGCCAGAGTCTGAAAACACCGAAAAAGACACCTACGAAAAATGGACAAACGGACATATATGCAGTATTATAGTTATTAAAGTTTATTTAATTAATACTTTTATCTGTGATGAATGTCACCATATTTTATTTGCTTTTACAAATTTGAGTTACTAAATATTCAATTTTATATGACGTGAAAAATAAAACTAATTTACGTATTTATCGTATCGACGATGCAAAGAAGTTTATTATTTCTCAGTGAGTTAGCTCTCTGTCAATGATAGTGTGCTTACGATACGAAATATATATAATTTAAAAAATACATAGTATTATAGATACAGAATATAGGCAACCCGCAGCCACTCTAGAAATTATTGATGCGCGTATGGTAATCGAAACCGTCCGCGTTAATGTTTTTTACTTTTTTCACATATGTAGCTTCGAAATAATATATATATATCTCAAGGGCAGATTCGGCTCATGTGTGCCAAATTCGGACTAGCAATTTGGACGCATATAGCTGGAACATACATACTGACGCACTGACAATGTTTTTCAGATATATAGATGTGGGGTGGTATTATTTACATTAAGGGGTACCTTAACTGAAAATTATTAGGAAGAAGTTATAATAATGATGTAATTTGAACTTATAATTTTGTATACGTTCATCTTTCAATGACCAGCAGAAGAAAAATATAATTGTAAACAACCCAAACATTTTCTACATTCGCCTTGTTATTTTATTATTATTTTTGTATCGAATGTCATAATTCAACGTTTCTGGAATTGGAGAGGAGAAAACGTCAAAAATCAGAAATTATTTCCTTCGACAAATTGAAATAACCTACAACAAAAAGAACTTGCCACATTATTTTATTCCTGCTATTAGTTATTTCACTGACTTTTGTTTTCGTAGAAAAGTCCCAATGAAGTCGTGTCGTGTTTGAAGTACGTCTAACATCGGATACTATTCCTACATACAGTACGCAGTACAAATTTGGTTTTACGTGGATCATTGATGCAAATAAATATTTCAAACAACACTGACCCTTCACAATACTTACTTAAATTAATATTCAGCAAGTTGGATATTTTATTATTGAATTACGCCATTCAATATTTTGGTCCTACAGTTAATCATCAAGGTAATTGGCACATCTACATAATGAAGTTGATGAATTAATTATGAACATGAGAGAGCTTTAATTAGCCGTTTTCATTACTTCAGAAAGCCGAGACTTTATTGCGAGAGAACAGGAAATAACGTCTAGCGGAGATGTTCTCCAAATGAGAACTCAAAGGGGGATTTTTAATTGGATCCCAAGAAGGGCAGAACCGGCGCCGAAGCTTTATCGCCCGTGCTCTTTCCTCAACAGCAGAGAAAACAAATCACCTGCTCCCTATCCCTTTCACCACCAATTACTTCAAATCGAACGACGGACATGGGATTAAGGAAACTTGAGTACCTCAAAATTTCAACAGTAAAACAAAAAAGAACAGCGACACATATTTTACCTATATAAAGTTATTACAAATAATAGAATTGATGACATAATTTAGGAGCGTTGACTGGCGAAATGACAAATTACAAGAATTTCGTCAACAGTCTCAATTTAGGTTGTTATATAGGAAATCTGCAATAGTGACGCGGATATTTCATTTAAATATTCCGAGAATTTCTGTTCAATTGTGGGTTGATAGACAGTAATACAGAAATATTAAAGTTGAACATTTAAGAACCATTAAATATTTAACTGGATAATTTGAACGCATTCAAATGTACTAATAACATTCTAACCATTGTAAGATTAATGGAACTATTGAGGTGTAATTGTCATAGGCCAAATGAGATGGCCATTGAAATCAGACAAAAATTTGTAAAACGATCTTAGATTATTGTTTTTGTTGTGGTATTCAGTCCTAAGACTGGTCTGACGGAACCCTCTACGCTAACATATCTTGTCTAAGCCTTTTCATTTTAGCATCTACTAAGCGTATTCCATCCTTGGCATCTCTCTTCTGTTCTTACCCCACACACTTCCCTCTAATGCTAATTTTACAAGAACCTCATATCTTAAAACGAGGCCTATTAATCTATTCCTTCTCTTGATCAACGTTCTCCATATTGTTTCTTCTCCCCCTATTCTGCTTAGAACTTCCTCGTCAATGATTCTATCCATCCATCTAGTTTTCAACACATTTCAAAGATTTATATATTCTTTTCCTTTCTGCAACTCCTACGTCCACGTTTGGCACCCATATAACGCCACACTCCAAACGAACATTTACTCTTTTTCGCGAGTCTTCCATGCTTGTACTATCTTACTCTTTATGTCTACTGTACGTCCACCAACTCTAGTTATTACGCTTCCGAAGTAGCAGAATTCCTTAACTTCCTTCAAAATATCGCTTCCCAATCTAACACCCTTTGTTGATATACTGTTTCCCATACTACACTCTATTACCTTGGTTTTCCCTCTATTTATTCTCATATTGAACTCTTTCTCTGTGACTTTATAATTTCTGCCTACGAAACTCCTCGCTTATCACTCTTTATTGGAGTATATTCGTAAACTATGTGTCTTTAGCTGCATATAAGTTGCATGTACAGTTTAAATCTACTTGTATTAAGACTTGGTGAAAAACCTAGAACTGAATGTAGCGTGCTGGGCGGAACGGGTGGGGCGTCAGTGATCCTACTTAATACGGAAGTAATGTGTTCCTTAAGAACAAAAGTAAAAACTTTAGACTCAAACAATAAATGACAGGATGCAGTAACCAAAAATAATAAACTAAGAAAAAAAATGAACGGAAAAAATGGTAAAATGTTAGCAAAGACTAAGCAGTTGCAATAAAATATCTTCGTGAAAGGAAAAATTGAGAAGATGATCAATTGAACGCTAAATAAGTTTAGGAAAGAAAAAACCAAAATGTGTTAAGGTTTTTCTTAAATTAAATTGAAATTTATTGCACTAATTGTATATACAAAATATCCTATATATAGTAATACAAACGAGGAGGAATCCGATTAATAGTTCATGCTAACAATTTACATTCTGGGGGAAAGCGGGGCAGGACTAGACACTTATAGTAGAATTAGACAAAAAACCAGAACAGTCTCAAAATTATTTATTGTATTTACATCATTTAATGTAGCTTTCGACTTTTTGTCATATTCATCAAGCTGAAACATCATACAATACTATTGACTTATATACACATATATTCTCTCATATTGACATATATATTAACATAATATATACCTTAATTTTATTTGTCAGCAACCCAGTGCCTCGTTATTAACAATTTGTATTCACATAGATCTTCATACATTAGTACAGTGTCATGCTGTCTTGACTGCAGGGTTGTTTGCAGCCTGACAGCATTGCCAACCTTCTCGATATACTACGATATCCATATGTACCACATATTAATATTATACTTATATCTATAATTTATGTTTAAGTAAGTTTATGACTTCCTCATATTGCGTTTCTATTTCCGAGCCTTCATTTTTGTTGTTTATATATGTCTACATTTGATGACATTAGCATTCTGCACAAGAATAATATAAAATTTCAACTCAGAATTGCTGAAGCAAAGACTGTTCTGGTTTTTCGTCTGATTCTGCTTCATCATACAGTCTATTTGATGAACAATTATTGTTTAAAAAATTTGTAAAATTATAGAAAAAGAAAAATCACTACATTAAAGTATAAAACATTACTTTGATTTATTTAATCTAATATCAATATAACGTAAAACAACGAATTTAGATTTTTTTAAATTCATACAAATATAAATTCGTTGTTTAAAGTTATATTGATATTATATTAAGCAAATAATAGAATAAACTGTTTTATACTTTTATGAAGTGAGTTTTCTTTTTCCACAATTAAAAAAAATCCTTTAAACAATAAGTGGCCCGTTCCACCCCGACTTTCCCTATTAATCATTTGATAAATTTATATTTCAAATAGTTTTGAAAATCGACTTTTTTTGATACTGAGACCAATCAGTTTTTGAGATTGATTAATTAAAGAAATAAATACAAACCGTAATACTTTCAGGGATTTTTTATTGATGGGGTCGCGTTAGTGATATATAAGTATCTTTTAATCATTACGAACTTAATCCTAGTTTTGTTCCTTTTATTAATAATAATTCACTAATACATGGTATCTTGTTGTTTTCAATTCAATATAATAATCACAAGAAAAAGACTTTTACATCATCAAATATTTCATGTTCACTCCTTTTTGAGAATAACAACTATTCTTTTTTATGTTGTGTTGTTAAACGTTAATATTTAATTACGGTGCCAAATTAGTCGCTTGTAACGGTCGTGACAGATTCGTGTCCGAACCTCATTCTCTGATTGCCTCTGTCCTCTGTGGCACGGGTTATCGAGAGGATCTGGTTTAGCAAAGTGTCGCTAGGCAACAGTGTTAATTGCAAACCCTCCACCAGAGCAGTAAACTGTGTTTCACAGGGCAATACAATGTGAGAGCATGGACAAGAGCTGCGAGACAAAACAAACGCGTTTCCAGTCGAAGGCTCATTCTGTGCGTCAGTTTGTAGGAGTTGGCTATGACAGGAGAAGTCACAATACAATCAGCTCATTTCAATGACATTAACATGGAAGTTTTATTTTGAACCCAATATTGCATTTTAATGCCGGTTGCCAGTGTGCAATTCGATTCATCATGATCTATTTCTATCATATGACAACCACATATCAGCAAAAATACTTTCAATGTTATGAGTTGCGGTAATTCAGTAAGAATCAAACCTTTTTAAGTATCATATTCGAATTTTTAATATTTATGTTAATTGAAATGTACCACTACCCCATTTTCACTTCAATTATTATTTGAACTTACTGTGGTGTTCGTTGTTTACACCATCAAAAATATATTGTTGATACAATCAAACAAACAATAATAATAATAATGAATTTAATTTGAATAGAAATATAACTCAAATTAAGTTATAATGGAAAACATATAAATTTACGATATCAATTTAATCATTAGCTCAGTCGGTAAAAGCAAAAATAATACTCTACGCAGCTTCTTAAATGGCTGCTCCCGGGAACGCGGGTGACGAACGATATAGTTGAAAATTAAATTCACGAATCAGACGAGAATGGTTTGTGTGGAAAAACCGAGGTAAATGCCGTTACCGGATGTTAACGCCTGATGACGTCGTTCTTCGTTTTTGTTCGTATGCCGGTTGTTCCTTTGCTGGGTCACGTCTTCTTCATATTAAGATTCTCTAGCGCCTCTCCTTCAGATCAAATGTTGTCTTTTTATTTTCTGTACTCCCACCAAATGAATCTCCTTTCTTAAATGTGCAGAAACTAAATTTTATACATGTCGCCTTGTTCTGCCACTGCTTCGTCTCTCCCTAGCGTCTTTCTCCCGCAGCCTCTCTGCAACAAACTGTTATCTAATCTCGTCCAGCGTCGCAGCCAACAATGTTGCAGACGGTGACGTTTTCCCGCCTACTCGGCCCCACCAAGCCATTGTCGTCTTCCGTCCTGTATACGTAAATAACAAAACTAAATTATTTTTGCTTTACCCGACTGTAAGGGTCATGAATCACCACATATTCCCCCTGTTTTGAAAAAAAAAATTATTTTGTTTAAAAAGTCCTCTTATTTGAGATATCAGCTGCCCTACATCACAATCACTTCACAATTTGTTCACTTTTTTTTTCAGTTCATACAAGCAACGGCATTTCTGGTTCCATTTTCGTAAAACAATATACTCTCCCTCATTCATTCAACTTTCATCCTGGGGGCTGATAAAAGCTATGGGAAATATAAATCAATATTTTACATACACTATTTCAATAATAATAATACTGCCCACAATAATTATATATATATATATATATATATTGTAATATACTTTTTTGTGTATAAAACATTTATTAATTTAAATTACAAATATGATCAATTTTAACAATTTTGTTTATTAATTTTAGTGAAGACACGGGCTTAATCCCAGGGGATTTTGGGTCTCTCAAGAGATGGAGTATGCATTAGCTGAAAATAGAAAGAAAATAATTGAATGTTAATTTATCCATAGCAATGAGCAAGTTTCACAAATTTTAGATCGCTTACCCACAATTACTGGCCCAACAAACATCCACCTCTCGAATGTTTGTGCGTCTCTGGATATCTGCTCTACTCGCCTCTCTTCTCGGGTCTGATGCACTCGCCTCCCTTCTGGGGTCTGATGCACTCGCCTCCCTTCTGCGGTCTGATCACTCGCCTGCCTTCTGGGGTCGAGCCACGTCCTTCTCGGGTCTGCTCTGGTCTGGTCTGCCCCACTCTGCTCTGGTCTGCTCTGCTCTACCCCACTCTGAGGTCTCTACTACGATCTGATCTGGTCTGCTTTACTCATCTCCCTTCTCGGGTCTCGTCTGCCCCTCTCTGAGGTCTCTACTACGATCTGATGCACTCGCCTCCCTTCTCGGGTCTCTACTGCCGTCTGATCTCGAGCCACCCATCGGCTTCCCTTATAAAGCTTCTGACGGGACTTCCCCTATTTCTTAACATTTCGGGGTTCCCCGCCCTCATTTTTCCCGCGGGGGTTCACCATCGTTCAGGCAAGCCGGGCCTTCCCCGCGGGGAAAAACAATCTTTCGGCCGACTATCCATTGTTGTTGGCCGAACTGCGCCTCATAACGCCACAACGTTACAAAATCCCCTTTTTATCACAATATATATCATTATAATTGCTCAAATTAATAAACACAAAATAATTTTTGAACACATCTCAATTAATACATTTTTATGCCATTTTGTTTACACTTTTTTTTATAATAAGTCTCTATCTAAACAGTTTATAAATGAATTTACTTACATTTATTTGATCTTCCGTGACAGTTTTGTGATTTACTGAAATGTACACCCCTGTTGTCGGCGCGTGCCGTTTGTTTATACCTGCTCGCTCTTGAGCTTGCACCTCTGACCCATATATTTCGTGTTTACCAATCCTCTCTCTTAGTATACGGAATCAGATTGACGTTATAAATCTTCCTTACTCCCGTCTCCAGATTTTCCGTTTCATAGGCATTGTTTCCCATCTTCCCTTTAACAATCACTGGGCCAAAATATGGATTTTGGAGTTTTGCACACACCTTGCCGATAGCCTCAGAAAACCTTGCGTTCTTGACAAGTACTAAATCCCCGATCCCGAACGCGATATCCTTCGTTTTCTGATTTTTACAACGATTCTCCGCCCTTTTTATCATTTTATCCCTGGCTTTCTCGATTTCTTCCCTCCAGTCTATTGTCTCCCCATCACCCAGTGGAAACTTCACCTTTCTTTCAAATGGGACCAGAACCTTTTTCCCTTCATGTAGTTCAGCAGGAATGCACCCGGTGGCGGAACTATGTCCATAATTAATGATGTCCTCAATCTCTCTAACGTGATTTGCCCACGTATTATGTCGATTTCTACAAAAGATTCTCAAAAACGCTCCTAGGCTCCGCATATATCTCTCTGCCATATTGGACTGCGGATGCCTGATACTTGATTATTTTACAACTGATCGCCCTTCCAAAATAACATTGACAAATAAGTGAACTGTAAAATAGTGTATTATTTATATTGCATAGATATTTCGTATACTTTTTCGGGCATCGATAGTGTACTTGTTTGATTTTATAAAAATCATTTCAGAAATGATAGTTTCATGATACCTACCTTTTTTTATCTAATATCTTAGTGTTTTTAAAATAAAACATGTGGTTAAACTTTTATAGATTATAATGATATTGAAGTATTTTGACCCGTGTTTTTTTGACTATGTAATGACATATTTGTGAATCTAGTATTATACTTTGACTGTATATGTAATGATCTATATTCTACCTTCCTTTATATCGTGACTATATATGTTGTTGTTGTGGTTTTCAGTCCTAAGACTGGTCTGATGCAAACCTCCATGCTAACATATTTTGCTCAAGCCTTTTCATGTCCGCATAACTACGACATCCCACATTCTTCCTAAGCTGCTCAGCGTATTAAATCTTTTGCCTTCCTCTTCTTACCTAACACACTTCCCTCAAATGCTAATTTTGCAAAACGAGGCCTATTAATTTATCCCTTCTCTTAGTCAACGACCTCCACATTGTTCGCTCTTACCCTATTCTGTTTAAAACTTCCTCGTTAGTGATTCTATCCACCTATATGACTTTCAACATTCTCCTATAGCACCACATTTCGAAAGATTCTATTATTTTCCTTTCCGCAACTCCTACCGTCCACGTTTCGCACCCATATAACGCCACACTCCATACGAACATTTTTAGTAATGATTTCTTAATATTCATACTTATATTACCCGCAAGTAAGCTATCTATGTAAAGTAGTTTACTTTCTAACTAAATATTGTAGTTCTACTGTTCACATAAATTGTCATTTTCACTTTCATTTTTATTACAATCTATAGTAGTTTAACTGGTCCATTATTCGAACTGAATGCTTCATATCACCATACACTAAGTCTTATTATTTCAGCGCACTTTCCAGCTATGAGGGGAAAGAAATCTAATGAATAAATGGGAAACTATTCATCATCCGCATCCGCCCTTTTCAATTCCCTTCTTTTGCTATTAAAGGAAAGTTGCCTGTTTCAGGATCACCCTCGTGTTGCCTGTTACCCCAAAACAATCGTTTTCTTTCTACCCGTTTCTCAACAAAATCCGCTTTATTATTCCTAAAAATAGTATATAGGAAGATGGGATGTCAAATAGAATGCGTGTTAGGAGAAGATTCATTTGATTTTTTAAAAAAAAGTAGCGACAAGAGAAACAAAATTCCTCTGCGTCTAATTTTAGAAGACAATAAGAAAAAACAGGGCTATGTTCTTTGCATTTACAGTTTTATAAAAAGTCTTTGATAACGTAAACTCGAACACACTACTAAGTACTTTTAATAAAATATCGAGAAAGAGGAATTATCCATAACCGCTACAGAAGCAAGAAAAGGAAGCAGAAATCAAGAAAGGAGTAAGACAAGGGTGCAGTCCGCCGCCCGTACTGTATGACGTATATATAATACACGTGATGAATAAAGTTAAAAATGAATATGGGAAAGGATCCATACTGCAAGGAGAAGAAATAAAAATCATACGGTTTGCCGATGATAGTGTAATATTAGTGCAGTTAGTAGAAGACTTGTAAAACATAATAAATGGCATGAACGTGGTCTTGAAGGAAGTGGATTAATAGGATTAATAGAGGGAAAACCAAGGCAATGGAGTGTAGTATGGGAAACAGCAAAATAACAAAATGTATTAAATTGGGAAGGTATATTTGGAAGGAGGTTAAAAGATTTATATATATTATTGTTTCCATTAGTCCCCATTGAGGAAATAGGATACGCCATACATTACAAATAACAAATAATTTTAAGAACAAAATAAGGTACGCAATTAATTGCAAATAATCTTCAAATAAATATAAAAAAGGGATATAGTCTAAAGCCATTAAAAACACAACACGCACACTACAGAGTACAAACACACGCAATGGAGTTTTCACTGCCAGGAATCTGGCCTTCCGTACTAGCTCCAAGCAATACATGAAACAATCAAACAAATGAGCAGAAAAAACTTAGCAGAAGTTTAAAGTTATGTAGTAGGTGATTTTACAAGGCAACACATTCAACGCTTTTACAGGAACCTTGATTTTAATTAAATATTAGGGGGGCGTTTAATAAAATCCAGTACAGAGTAAAACACGCCATTCAATAGAATAGTTTTACTTTTATTTACGAAACTTTTGTAGTTTTTTATTTTAGCATCTGGAGGAAGACTATTGTATAAAATTATCCCGATATTGTGAATACTTTTGTGGTGTAGAGCAAGGCGGTGCTTGTCCCACCTTAGAGCTGAACGATTTCTGGTCACGTATTCATGAAATTCGCCATTCGCTTGAAACAATTTTATGTTCCGTTTTACAAACTTTAATATTTCATGAATATATACGCTTGGTAAAGTAAGTATTTGCAAACTTTTGATGAAAAGTTTCCAATTCAGCATAGAACTCGTACTAGAAAGTTTTCTAAAGGCACACTTTTGCAGCTTAAATATTTCATTGCTCCTGGAGCAATTTCACCAATTAGAGATGCCATAGCACATAATTAAATGAAAATACGAGAAGTAAACCGTTTTTACGGACATCTTGTAAACGTTTTGCATTAGTGTTCTGAGAGAAATAACAAGCTCAACTTAGTTTCCCAGCAAGCAGATCTATATGGAATTTATCATCAATCCGAATTATAAAACGTGGGAATCATAAAAACTAGCGATGATAGAAGCATAGGAGAAATAAAGAGCAGGATATCACAGGCAAAAAAGAGGAATTTACTGACGAGTAGTATAAGTGTGAATATTAGAAAATCATCACTAAAAATGTTCTTATGGAGTGTGGCGTTATATGGGTGCAAAATGTGGACGGTAGGAGGTGCAGAAAGGAAACGAATAGATGGTTTTGAAATGTGGTGCTATAGGAGAAAGCTGAAAATCAGATGTGTAGATAGAATTACTAACGAGGAACTTATAAGTAGAACAAAATGGAAGATGTTAAACAAGAGAAGGATAGATTAAGAGGTCTCGTTTTAAGACATGAGGGTCTCGTATAATAAGTATTAGAGGGAAATGTGTGGACTAATAACGGAAAGGTGAGGCCAAAAATGGAATACGCTAAGCAGAATGTGGAGGATGTGGGATGTGGTAGTTATGCGGAAATATAAAGGCTTGCACAAGTTAGGTTAGTATGGAGGGTTACATTTAACCAGTCTTAGGACTTAATAACCACAACAAAAACATGATAAATAGTAACTATTATATAAAAATACGGTCAAATATGTCAATCATACATTTAGGCCGTAACTGTCGCTGAAGGTAGTCCGGGACACCTAATTATCTGCTTATAAATTTCCTTGAAGAAGTCCACAATGATGGTACAAATGTTGAATTTATATCAACTAAATGTTAATTAAATTTTTTGCTAACACATTTGGCCGTATTTTTATATATTTAATATAACTATAGCCTCTACCAGGTCAACACCGGGAACCCAGCTAATGAGGCTTATATAACTGCGAACTAATTAACGAGATCTCAATGACGCAACTGTTCGTAACAATGGTGGCTACAGCAACAAAGAAAAATCAAATATTTAAAATAAATGTAGCAAAAAAATATTTTTCCTTTCGTGGAATTTATTTCTGTATCAGAAACAATTATAGGTTATCAAATAAATACAATACTAAACTAATGCACAGTTCAATAACATAAATAAACCTACTTGTATTGTAATGTTTACACCCCTTAAAGGAAGAAAAAACACTACATGAAATATAATAAGTTAACACTTAATTTAACTTTGGATTTAACATTTAAATTGGACTATGTATTAACATTGATTTATTATTGTTGATAAAAGCCATTAAACTTCACATGCTTTTTTAGATTCATTCTACATTTATTTTCCTGAAGAGGGTTTCCCCCAATCACTCCCACAGGTAAATTATTTTAGTCCTATATGGGATTGAAAATTTGGTAACATTTGTTTTTTGTATTCTATATTTTACCTGGAAATGATGATCCCATCCATTTATATTACTGGGTTTTTGCTTTTGGAGCAATTCCAATCCATGGTGTTTTGAATAGTGAATGCAACCATTGTAATATAAACTCCGATCCTAGTTGTTCTACCTTTCCGTTCTTATTACCTGGTCGACAAGTAAGAAATTAGCAGCCTAAACTCCTTCCAATAATTATATTTGACTTTTTTCCATAGGGATCCCAACAAGTAGCCCCATATTCCAAATTAGTCTTACTAAAGTTAAATATTCCACCTCCTTTGATTCTGAACGTCCCTTTTTTAAGTTCCTCATTCTGAAATCAAAGGATAATCAAATTCACCTGTTCTTCTACTGTTGAAATATATTCCTAAGATATTTGCACCTAAACTATATTCCGTATCATTTATCAACGTACTTTTTGTAAACGAGATTGGGTTGTTTTTCTTTCCATTAATTTTCATGCATCTGATTATTAACATATCGTTACGGATTTTTCTTAACTATATTTTCTTACTATTCAAAAGTTGTATTAATACCTTGTGAATTCCACACATATGTGACGCGGGAGACGTTTCATTTCACGATCAATTCTCTGAAGCGTCTGCGGCTTTAAATGAAGTTGACAAAGATTATATACAAAAGTAAGTCATTAAGTTTTAAAAAAGTAATTAATTGATCTCAATTTTGGGCCGACTACTTGCTAAACTTAAACGGGGAACAATAGGTTTCATTAGGGATCTAGTGAGGTTAATAAGACTTGGCATATAAATTTTTAACTATACTCAAAATAGCCAGGGGGTAGAAACGTACATCATCATTCAACTTGCAGATCATGATTTAGATTTATTATTATTCAAGAATTTGATAGGACACCAGCAAACGCTTTTAGTCCTTCCTATCTACGAACAACTCTTTCAGTGAATAATACGCTCCATTCATTAACAGAGATTTACAACTCTTTATAAATAATTTTTGAACCTTTAAAGCTTTTATTTTTTCCGGGAGAGTATTGTATAGATTTATACCGGAATAATGAATGCTTGTTTCAAAAATATATAGACGATATTTTTCAACACGGAGCTGAGAGAGATTTTTAGTGACTTGAACCGTTTAGAGCATATAGATTGATGTTGCCCCTACAAATTTTTAAAATTTCTAGAATATTCGTACAAGGTAAGGTTAAAATTCCAAGTTTGCAAAACAAAGGTTTGCAAGTGGTATTCCACTCCGCACCAGATACAGATACTATTAGTACGGCCCGCTTTTCTAGTTTAAAGATGTGAAGCGCGTGATGCGAATGACCCCAGTTTGCAATACCGTAACACATGACAATGAAAATATGCATGGTACATCATTTTTGACGTAGCTATGTCGGCTTCCCGAGCTAACACTCGTAATGTAAAGCAAATTTTGCTGAGTTTTCCCGATAGTTTTTTAATGTGGTGATTCCATTTCAAATTATTGTCAATCAGCAGACCAAGAAAAGGCACGTGCTCTGAAATGTTTTCCAAGTTAGGAGATAAACTGTTTGTGTTTGCAGTGAAGTTAATGATTTTTGTTTTTTCTAGGTTAAGAGAAATTATTTTTGCAGTGAACCAAAGATTGAGACGGCACATTGCAGTATCAACTTTCTCGCATAAAGTTTCCGAGTCTCTGTCCGTGATAACCAAATTTGTGTCGTCAGCGTAGAGGACTGATTTTAAGGGATCTAACTAATTAGGTAAATCGTTAATGTAAATGATGAAAAGTTAAGGTCCCAAAATTGAGCCCTGAGGGACACCGCAGGTAATTGTTTCCCATTCTGACAGATACTCATTTCCATCCGTGCTTTCAATCGCAACGTTTTGGCTTCTGTTTTGCAAGTACGATGCCAATAAAGAAATGTAATTGTCTGCGTGAAATATTATGATCTACTAAATGAAACGCTTTCGAGAGGTCAGCAAAAATGCCAGTCACTTTAAGTCTTTCATCAAGTGCGTCATGAATACTTTGAACGAAATGATGTTCGGTATGATGATCGACGTCGTCCTCGTCAGCTGCGGTCGTTGAAATAGTTACTCGTCTAGACGCCAACAATCAGCCATGACACTGGAGAGAATCCTATGGATAACTTGTCAAATATTCATCAATGCTGCTGGCTCGATACTCGGAGCGTAGTGAAAATCTGAAAACTCTCCAAATAATTAATGAATTAATCAAGTCAAATGAATAATGTCCGAAAATATCCTCAACTCCGTCTTGTATTAATTTTGCTCCGCCTTCGTCTGTCTGGCGAGGGTTGAAATGGTAGGTACTTCCAGCTTATCTTTTAGTGGTCAGTGTTGATTTAGTCTGTCAAAGCCTTCTGCGGGGTGCAGGTGAAATGTTTAGGTTGTGAAAGTGTCCCGGTACCTTCGGGTGTGAAAAGGGTGGCTATTTTTTTCATTTCCGGCGATTTCACTCAGTCCCTTTCCACGTCTTGTACCTTCTTGTTAATTGTAGCAAGGGATACTTATTTTATAATAGCGGAGTCCGCAAGTGCTGTTTACAAACTGGAGCCTTTGTCACATATTTTAAGCCTCCAAGGACTGTCCTGTCAATCTTCCTTGGTGAAATATTTGTCAATGGCAGTAATGGTACTGGACTCCTGTCTCCCGTCTGACTATATGTATAATTTCAATTGGATGTTAAAATTAACCATTCGCGTTCATTATTGCTCCGTATTTGGTTTGGTAAGCAGCCTAGCCCACTTCTTAAAATAAGTACGGTATACACATATATCAATATATTTATATATACAAAAAAATAAAGAACTCAATAAACAGTTATAATGGGGATATTTGTCTGTTTTATATATGGGGTTGCAAACGCACACTACAAGCTCTCGACTAAGCTATTCCGTATGAAAAGCGCGTTAGAACAAGCACTCTCTAGATACCTCTAAATTTTACTGGTTTTTCTTTTATAAAGCTATAAAAATGGAAAACTTTTCAGTTCAACGCCGGTTATTAAAAAATATTTCATGTATCATCATCCGAAGAGCCTGCAGCAAAACGAGAACAAGTAAAATTTGTATACGAAGCTTGGTGTAATTACATACCGGTATTAGTCCCATTAAAGTTACTCGATCTCCATGCTACTGTGCACACTGCCCCAGGGACGTTATTACGGTCTTCCGCAGAAATCAGCTTACGCAGAACATCTGCCAGCTGAAGTGATCCTCTCATCTTTACTTCATGGAAAATGGAACTACATCTAGAATGTAACCGATCTCGCACATAACTACAAATCAACAGAGCCTGCCCTCAGAGATATTAAATTGTTTGTAAGTTTCTTTGAGAAATTATTATAATTTTTTCCCACAGACTATTTCATTACATAGATATCTCCAAACTGTTGAAGAAACTCATAGAATAAACATAATTTATTTATCATGTCAGGAAGATGATTCGGTGTTTAATGTTTCGAGCATAAAAACCGTAGAAAATTTTTAAAAATCGAATTATTTGTCGTGTCCGATCTGATTTGAAACAAGAGTGGCTTGCCTTTCGTGATAAAATCGACTTCTATAATGATCAAACTGATACAGAACATATAATTATCAGAGATACATATTCCTTTAAAACTACAGTTGTCAGTTCTTAGAATTAAATCACTTCAGTATTAATGTTTTGATTTAAGACAGGAAGGAAATTATCTTCTGATAAGAAGGTTACATATATACATATATTAAATTCAGTAATATTTATTAATAATTAAATTGCCGGCATGGAGCTTATACAGTATATTACAATATATTTATATTTACTTATTAATTACGTTGTTTATTAATTATATTATTTTTAATTACATTAGCCGTCAATTGAGAATTTCAAGAATTATTCCATACACAAGTATTGATCGCAACAATGCAAAATATGGCATGAAAATACACATCTCACCCATAAAAGAAAATATAAAATAATAATTTTGAAATAAGAAATATAGAATTGTTAATTAGATAAAGAGTAAACAAATTAATATATGAATAATATATATAATCATAAGTGAAAACGATTTTTACTTAAACGAGAAGGAGAAAACAATAAAATGTAGTCTAAGGAAGTAGAAATTCTTTCAAGCAGGAGCGTATAGATATTTTAGAAGAAAGACAAGAATGGAAAAATGTCGACCGGACTAAAAACTGTGGAGAACTTTAAATTTGCAATGAATTTAATTCTTAAATCAGTATGAGCTATGGGGTGAGCCAGATAGAAGTTTTTTTTGGAAATATGGGACTGGCGTTGCCCCTGAGCTTCTGGTCCTAGCGTCCTTCAACAGCGGCATCGTCGTCGAGTAATGTCATTAGTCTAAGTTCAGTCAACTGACGTAGACGTCCTGCCTATTGCATCTCATCAGCAGATGGCGAATTTCTGTGTGCGAAGTCTAATTACTATATCTGATCTCGGAATTTAATGACTAACCTTCCAAAACTTTATTCCACCTCATCACCTAATGCTCTAAACTTCCATCCTCCATTTTCAAACAGTCAGCATACGTTTTAAGTAATCCCATTCGTTGGCTGCAACCAGTGGGATAAATCCCAGCAACGGGGTGCGGGCAAAGTGGTCGCACATTTTTCAAGTTGGTCACCCTGCAGCAGGCTTCAATTAGCTACGCGTAGCTTCCAAACTGACATGGGTAAATCTGTCATGCATTTATCACGGACTTCCTGCAGAGTTGGAACCGATTTTTTCGTGAAAAATGGCATGACGTTTTTGTTATAAGAAATAAGAACCACAGACTGTCACTCAAGAGAAGAATTCGCAGCCTCAAAAGTTTCTCTCGTAACGTAATTTCAGGAACACTCCAATAAATTGATTAAATGAGTTAACGCGCCTGACAATGGGATATCTTTACATTTATTAATAAATATTTTAATAATTCTTTCGATCTTAATATCCTTTCTATATGTTAATTCCTTCATGCTGGAATAATTAATGCTCTATTGATATCGTTCAAGCTATGTCAGTTATAAGACACAAGTGATTTCTAATTTTGTATGCGTGCCACTCTACGGTAGTCAAAAACATATTTTTATTAAATTAAAAAATTAAGTTTTCCGTGAAAATATACCAAATACTTATGCCGTGATAGTTAGGAAAAAGGAAAAATAATTTAGAGAAAAGCCTCAGAGTTTGACACTTACAGTGCTTAAAAAACAGCGGAAAAGAGGGTAATCTCAAGGAAACAGGTCTAACTATTAGTTAACATGGAGAGCAAGGTCTGGCAGAAGGAATTCTATAGTGTAGGCAGATACACGAAATAATAAGTGACCGCATATATAGTTATACATATCATATTTAATCTAGAATTGATCGTAGTGAGATTTGGCCAAGTTATTTTTCTACGTTAATGCGAACAATCAGACTGAAGTTGACGGTCTGTCTGAAGGTCAGTGAATAAGTACATAGTTACGAGCTCGGGGAAATGATCTTAAACATTATTGTATTTACCTTCTTTGTACATTTTCGCATTCAATTTTGACTTTACTTAAAATGAATGGCAATAATCGAAGAAAAATCGGTTTTATGCTACTTTTAGACGTATATAAAACTTATATCAAAATTTATGACCACTTATATGACCATGTATTAATAGTGAGTTACAACGTTTGGGGCCTAATTTCAAGACGGTATTTCCATCCAAGCCAGAGTTTCTTCATCTTTTTATTGCCATGCCTCGCATCAGCCTTTTGATGACCCTATGCATCATTCAAACATTTTTATATTCTTAAATTCAAATTCTACCCAAAATGGAGCCTGAATACAATTTGTTCATGACAAAACCTAAGGTTTTAGAAAACAATCATTAGAAGGTAATTAAGAAGAAAATATTATATTAATTTTCAATACATAAAATATATATGAAAGATTTTTCTATAATATTTATAGTTTTAGTAATCGTTATTAAATAGTTTTATTATTTCAACATTCAATGTGTGGTCGTTTCTGAATTAGTGAGACTCTTATGCCTGATGCTTGCTGCAGGAATATGACATTGGGTTTAAAGTTAGTCACATTCAGTCTGAAGTCTTTCTTATTCGAGGCAACAATTAGGTTGTCCCTCTCTGGGGCGTTGGACACCGATGTAGGCCAAGATTGAAATCTCTGACCACTACGACTTCTAGTCTGATAAATTACCTTTAGTTTACTGAACCTCTATTTTGTGTTAGCAATGAGATTATTGTCAGAATTTAACATTAAATAAATCACGAAAACTTTAACGTGGTAACTAGAACACTATCATTACCGATTTGCTTACTTTGAAACAAACCCTCTTGTGCTGTTTTATTTGCCTATTGTGTAGCAGAAAGTGAATGGCTTCTTCCGCAAAACTACGGATGTCCTCCAGCACAAAAGCATTCCCTGCATTGTTCAAAAAAACAAAGAAGCATCAACTCAGAAGGATACGAAGGAATAAAGCTGACGTCGAAGATAGTTGCTCGTTGGTGATGTTATTGGTCTTTTAATAAATTTTCCATGTGGGAGCATATAAAGATTAATGAATTAACAAATAAAATTCAATACTCTAAATATTTCGAGTCTAAGGCTCTAAGATAGCTTATACTGCAAAAAGTACTTAGCAGAATATATATAAAACAATAAATTAAAATAACTTTATGGTAGTGTTTCCTCAAATATGTTGAAAGCATACCAAAATATTTATATCAATCAAATTCATATTAGGTTACAAAGATCTAGATTGAACAAGGAATCAAACATAACGCATCTTTTCAGTTCTGGATTGTAATTATTGAAATTATCAATAAAATTCTATTGCACTTTCATATCAATAATACTTCGTAAAGTTAAGGCAATCAATCAAACAAAGAAACATTCCAGTTGTATGAAGGGAAGATGAAAAGTAACGTAAATGGCTGACTTTTCACCGTTAGAAATAGCATTTACAGTAATGGATAAAATAATAGGTTTCAACTTATTATATTAGATTATTTATTAATATTTAGTATACTTCACCTTCCTTTTAAAATTAAAAGTTTATATTTCCGTAAGCCTCTCCGAGCTCCTCATCACAGGTGATAAACGAAGCTTCTTCCTCCTCTTTCATAATCATTAACTATGGAACGCAAAACTACTCTTACGTCGTTTGTCTGAGGTCTGTGACCCCTCAAAACTGACGAAGTATCCTCGACTTGTGAGAACCTTAAAAACCAGAGAAAGACGGAGACATTCCCGAAGATAGCCATCTATCGAAATTCAGGAAGAATCACCTGCGAGAGCTTAAACCAGCTTCCACAAGTTTAAGATTTTTTTGGGGGGGGAGGAATTAACAGGCTACATGAGGGTGATCCTGAAGCAGGCAACTCCACTTTAATAGCATAGAAAGGGGAATGAAAAGGAGGTGTGGAATGTAGAGCAAGGTAGCCAAGGGTTGACTAGGGCCCCCGGGCTATGGTTTAAGGATCCTACCCGGTGTTTCACCTAAAGAGATGCAGTGCTTTCAATTTATTGTCAGAAAGATAATGAAGATCAGACAGTTTTAATTATTCTAAGGATTAAATTAAAATATCTTAAACTTCCAGGAAAGGAAAGAAACTTTGACACTCAGTACTAGATAATTATAATAGATAAGGAACATGTTGCTCTATGATTCTGCACTTTCTCTTTTTCCACTTAATGTGCTTAAAATTCTGAGCCATTATGTTCATAAACATTGTGACGTGGTTTTTATAATTTATAAATATATTAAAGAATTATATATATATATATATATTTAAATGGGTGGGAGCCAATAAATCTCTACTTAAAACGAGTTTTATTACTAAAAATTTAAAAGATTCAACAAATTACAATATTTACAAATAAATTAATTTTTATGTTTATATTTTGCCCAGCTGAACCCTAACCAAAGAAATAACATAGCAAGAGACTTTAGTAAATTTAATCTACTTTAATCAGGGATGTATTACGTGTTTATACGCACAGAAGTGCAAGAGATTATTGCCTTTTGTTTCTTACTTCGAAGTCATCCTCCCCTAGTTTCCTGGTTGACCCGTAATCCTGGATTCAATGCAAAGGCAGATTCCGGGTGGATTTCTTTTTTATTCCTGGTAACACTAGCAGCCAGTTCGCCTCTTCTCTCTGACTCATTGAAGCCAGCCAGTCAGACTTTCCGTTTCGATAGCTCCTCTCTGACCTTTCACCTCCAACTCTATTTACCGAATCCCCTTTTCGAGGTCCTCTTCACCTCGAACTCAACTCTCCTAAAACCTCATTGGTCTCCCTGCTTTATCTATCTTCCCTAGGTCCTCCAATGGGGTTGGCGTCCCTTCCCTTCCTTACCAAATATCCAAAATTTGGGAGAGGCCACCCCTAGCCTTCTTTTGAGTCAGCCACCTTGTTGACCTGGATGACCTGGGTTTTTCGCAAAAATACTTTTCTGCCTGTTAGGCTCCAAGTTATATGAATGTATTTACCCTGGAAAGGTGCCTTGCGAATATCATAGTATCTGTTCTCTATGGAAACTTAATAAAGTAAAATTAATTTAGATAAATAAAATAAAATATATGACGAAAACTTATACGCGTCACAATATGTTACTTGACATTTGATAATACCTTCGATTTTTAGAACGCTCATTAATAGAAATAATGTCCAAAAATTCATTTCTAAAAGATATCTTACACATTTTTTATTATTAACCGAGTCAAACAATATGTTTTACAAAATAGTGTTTAGTTGTACAACTAGTATTGATGAGACAACAAATATATTTTAAAATAACATGGTCTTGTGAAGTGTAGCTATGTGATTCCAGTCATTTCGAAAACCGCTTTAATGCGACACGGTCTAATTAAGCACAGTGGACAGCGGTCACGCCGTTAAATCCGCGTCCGAATGAACAAACTTTTGTAATTGCTTCGCCCGAGCGCTTCCTAATCCAGCACATGGAGACTAGTGGACCCGTGAATAAAAGGCGCCTGTCTGACCACAGAGAACATCACAGGCGCTTCATTAGTCACTACGAATAAAAATGTATTAATCAGTGGATTTGGAGCGTGCAGCAGCAACGCAACGTGACACAGAAACAAGCTCTAATTGTAAATTGCTGAAAGTGCGTTTGAAAACAGCTTGCAACAAGTTTGGATTTCAGGTTATATAAAATGTTATTCGGTGTTATCTTTGCGGTTACTTTTGGAAAAAAAATTAATGGCACAAGAAAATGCGTAACTTTAAGTATGGTAGCACACACAACAATAGAAATAATAAAAATAAGAAATAAAATAGACTTCATGTACTTGAAGAGATTTTATGTGTATTTATTGCAAACAATTAAACAATCTAAACAATTTTTATGCTAGGCTAATAATAAAAGTTACAGACTGGAAACCTAAGAATGACGGTTCATTACTTCATGGTTCATTTTATTTCTATGACAGTTTATACTTTTTTTTTGAATATTATTAAGTGTCGATATTAATTGGGAAATATTTTGAGGCGCCTTCGGCATATGCCATGGCCGTCTATAATTTGAAAAAAAATTAATTGGCACATTATATATATACGTTCTCATATATAACATATGTAATACGTATATCTTTCAGAAGAAGGAAATTAATATTTTAATCATAGACTAAAGGAATTTATATTAAAAAACTAATAATATTTTAATTAATAACGAATGGCATCACACTAATTCTTATTCTCCATATTTTTAGTGTTATATGCAAAGAAATGTAATAATTTTGCTACTTATGGAGGAAAATTACTTAGAATGGATGCAAATTAAGCAAAGAAATATAATAGCAATTGGCATAAATTCTCTCTATTACAACTTTGTTCTCAGACTTCTGCAAACCAGACCAAGCAATACTTGAATAATATTATCTCAGAATTCATGTTGGAGATATCTTTCACGTGCGATTCCCTCAAACACACTATCTCAAGAATACTAATGCGACATTCTTCTATTACAATAGCTTGAATTTTATGGACCTCAACAGAGCGAACAGAATGTGCATAATGTACTACTGTCCTCGAACTTTCATCTTCCAAATAATTTATGTGCCAAACTATTTCATTTAATTAATATCAGGAAGAATTTTTCTATAAAAATGTCATATATTTATGACCTTAAAGATCTACTTACCTCTTTATATACACTACTTTTAAAGGTAAATAAATTTATTAGTCCCCCTAAACCACTAAAACATGCTTATCATTATAAAATTATCGAAATTTCATATTTTTAAAATTGAGAATTGCGTCTTGCAAAGAAACTATATATATATATATATATATATATAAAATTTCTTTTATAATTTATCTCCCTGAAGTCCGAACCTTTCATTGGCAATCACATCTGCAATTTTGATTTGCTCCGTCCTGTTGAATGGAGGAATCTCAGGCCTGGGAACCAATCACGTTGAGCCACGCATTCTAGACTTGAATAAACTTTTCCTAAAATATGCAAATGCATAAATCAGATTACCGTGTCGTCAGTCTTCCGAGCATTCAAGAATTTTAGAAACGCTATTTTCCATAAATATCTACAGCGCACCTAACTGAATCCTATTAACCTCATACCACTGAACACAGAATCGGCTGCATAACTTTGACAACTTTATTGTGGCGATTTTATTGTACGTCCAATTCACACTATAACATTAGCTTTTATTTATATCCAGGATGTGTCCAAACATAGAATTATAAATTTCTCAGCGAAGAGTATATATAAGTATATTCTTCTCGCAAGAAATTTGAATATATGAGTATATTCTTTGCCAAGAAATTTTAATTGCAGACTTTCCGGAGTGGGTAAACATAATATACAGCATTTTTGCCTATTATTACTCCAGAGTATATTTGTCTCCATAATTGTTTGAAACGAGGCACATCCGTCCTCCAAAGTTCCTGTTGGCAGGTTTCAGCTAAGAATAATTAATTATGAATTCTTATCTACACAAATAAAACAGCTCATTATTGAAAATCGATTGATTTTAGTTTGCCTTCTGTCTGTAAAGCTGAATTTGATCGCTTCGATCAAGAAAATGGCGTTTAAACTTTCTTATGTTGTCATAAGGAGCGGTGCTTATTGTTTTAACAATATGAAGACACTTCCCATCTTGCTGACACTAAGTGGCGTACGTTCCTAAACCTTGATTATGACAGTTTTTCACATAAAAACAGACGGACCGTTTCTGTTTGAAGTATGTATATGTATCCGAATGTGATATTAACTGCTTCGGTGAAGCTGTTGATCACTTGGAGAAAAACTATTTTTTTCTAAAACCGTAATTAATTCTGAGACTATCTTAAAATGCCATCCACCATAGGAAAAGGATTCAGCTTCTACAATTGTTGTAACAAAGCCACAGGTAAAAAATGTATTTTTTATCAAGAGTAAGCGAGAAGAAATGGATGTTGTATAAGAAGGTCTAAATTACGTTTTCTATACTTAAATTCATAAGTGTTAAATTTCCATCTGGAAGTATTAAAAATTTTAGAACGTCGTTCAATTTGCTTTTCTCATATGATATTTTAAATCCTGGAGAGGACTCGTGAAAAATTTGTGTGATTTTACTCACTTTTGTAAAAGTTATTTTTTAATATTAATTCAAAAAATAATTTATCTGTCTTAGAGGAAGTTGGGGTGGAATTGGATAGCAGGGTAAAACGGGATACCCTATTTTTTACTGAAGGTTAGTAAATACGGTTGGAACAATGTAACTGGTCAAAGAAGTCCTGGTAGCCGACTTCACTAAGTTCAGACTCCACCTTGTAAATGAACTATTATTTTGCCATCTTGAAACTATGAATTTATAATTTTTGCAGCATTTTTAAAGAAGGTAATTACAAAACTCCTCGTTTTTAACTCTTAATGCTATATTCGTAAACTAGATATCTCTATTTGCATAACATTTAAGTATAAGGTTTATATCTACTTGTATTAATGCACGGTAAAAAAACCTTAAATTGAATGTAGCGTGCGGGGAGGAACGGGTTGGGTGGTAATGATACTACTATATAAGGCAAAATGAAATGTGTTCTGCAAAAAAAAGGGTAAACTGACAGGTTCATAGTTATAGAATTATAGTATGCTGTACCGAAAAGAAGATATTAAGGAGGTAAAGGAACGGAAAAGAGGGGAAAATATTATCGAAGATCTCTTTGCGAAAGAAAAAATTGTTAAAGCGATCCACCGTACGCAAAATAAGTATAAGAACGATAAAAAAGGTGTTAAAATATTTCTTAAATTATAAAATCAATTTTATTGCACTAAGTGTAAACACAAAACACCTATTCCGTTATGCCCCAGGGGTGCGACAGAACGGGAAATTTGTTTCTTTTAAGAATTCATCAATAATCTAAATTCATTGTCTTAACTTATATTGATATTTATATTAAGTAAGTTAATAGAATATACTAATTAGTTATTTTTGTTTTTCCAAAATTTTACAAAAACAGCTAAACAATAAGTGTCTCTCTCCATCCCGACTTTCCCTAATTGTCCATATATATTAATTTATGAGGTGTCAGACAATGTTAATTTTATTTCGATGTTTGACAGAAATTTATCATTTAAATTATTTGTTATTTTTAACTTCTTCTTTTTCAGGAGAACCTTGTCCAAAATATTTCTTAATTTTAGAACTATGTCCTTTGTAGGTTATCTTATAATAAATTTTGGTGTTTCTTTTCGATCAAAATTTATAAATAGTTAAAAAAAATACCAACATATGTTAAATAAGAAAATAGATACTGGAGTAGTTTGTTATAAATAACATGTTAAATAAAAAAATAGACTTAATATCGATTCTGTACCAGAGGCAAATCTTCGGGCCAAAATCTAACGTGCACATCGTTTACAGCCCCTTATGAAGGACGGGTAACATAACAAGTTTATTGAAGCACGGTGGTTTCCTCGTCGTAGTTTCTGAAGAGAATGTACTGAGTTTCCTCTTGGTAAACTTCGCCTGGAAGATGACAGTACAGAGGGTCGTAGAACTTCGCAGATTAATAACTATTTCACACGAGTGGAAACACGATAACATTTTCTTTCGATACTTTATTAGGTAATTATTTAATACTCAATCATCATCTGCAGAAGGAATCAGTCTGGTCGCTGTTCTCCGTTTAAATCTTGTTCTTATATCATACCACGGTATATAATTCTCTACGTTAAATCTCACAAGATCATAACTAAATATTTTTCAGATAAGATAATTAGTAAAACGTTATCATTAGTTGATAACCTTTCAGTGCAGTTTGACTACATTTGTCGGTTATTGCTGGAAACTACAAACCTCTTTAGATGATCAAGTTCTGAAACGAATTACTAATTTTGTTTTAATGAATTTTTTGTTACTTACCGTCCTATATGATCAATTCTTAGTTCAGTTCCATTTCTCGTGTGGACTTATTCATGCCGTGTGCGCATGCGGCATGAGTTGAATGTTCATGGTTAGCGCAGTATGTAATCATAGATTTGCATCCGAATGGAAACTCTCCTGTCAATATTCTGAGCCGAAAATATTGAGTGTCGAATCGAGGTGAATAATTCATGGAGCCAGGTGCGTAAAAACTCCTATACACGGCGGAAACGCGCGCGGGGGACGTAAATTCTCTGCGTCGCTAGACTTCGTCAGAGCAGTCATAAAAATTGTAAGCCACTAGGGAAGTTTGTGTGTGCCTGTGTGTTTGTTTGCAGAAGAAAAGAAAGGCGATAACGCGCCACCATGGGCGGAAATGCTCTCGCGATGATATATTGTAAAAAGGCGTCATAATTCTTGCCAAATACTACAGCTCTTGTTCGCAGCTTTTTGAAAATTGAATCTCAGAGGCAGTTGGCTTACCTGAAATGTGAGCTAAATTATGTTTTATCAGTAAAACTGGTTTATTAATTCTCGATTTACAATTCAATATGTATATTTAATTATTTAAAGTTATTGAAAGACTAATTATAATGCATCTCATCAAAAATAATTAACTCACCAAATCCCTATTTGGATTTAAAAAAGGATTTTCAACCAAGAAAGTGATCTATACTCTTTTAGATAAAATCTTAGAAGAATGAAATAAAATACGCCTTTCATTAGGTATATTTTCTGACTTAAGTAATGCTTTTGATTGTGTAGACCATAAAATACTGTTAGAAAAAATGAAGTACTGTGGAATGACAGGAAGTTAATTTTCTTCGTTTAAATCATACTTAAAAATAGAATGCAATGGGTAGTTTTAAAGAATTCGTGCTCAGGTGAAATAAATTAACCATATTGAGGAATTATTAAAACTGGAGTCCCACAGGATTCAGTTTTAGGGCCTTTACTGTTATTCATATATAAGTTATCTTCTAAAAACTGTAGATTTGTCTTCAAAAGTTGTCCTTTTTGCATATGATACTAGTATATTAGTAAAAAGTAACAAAGAAACATTGGATGATGTAGGTAACTATAATTTGAGTAACCTTTAACATGGCTTTCTGTGAACGGTTTAACAATTAACTGTGACAAAACATATGTCATGCAATTTCACACACACAACGCTTACAAGGTATAACTCTAAAAGATAATGACAATAGTGTATATGAAACTTCATCTATTAAATTACTTGGGCCTCCTATTAATAATAAATTAAATTGAACTGATCAGATTAATTAAATACTCAGGTCAGCCAAGAATTATATCCATATTCAGTAATTTAATGACAAGAAAACTAGTTTACTTTGCATATTTTCATTCTATTTAGTCATATAGGATTATATTCTGAGGTAACTCAGCAGGTATAGACAAGATTTTTATTGTTCAAAAACGTGGTGTTCGAGTCATATGTCAGGTCACCTCACGAACCTCAGTAGAACTGTTTCAAAACATTGGATACATTCACTCTGTCCTGTCCATACATTCGCTTATTAATGTTATTTGTGACTGCAAATTGGCACTTATTTGTGAATAATTCTGATGCTACGCAAAAAATGTAAAACATCGACAATTGCACAGAAAGGTGTACATTATTCTGGTATCTCCAGCTTTAACAGACTGCCACAAAAAATTAAACAGTTGGCCAATAACTTAAGTCAATTCAAAGCTGAGTTACCTTCATTTCTCTTCAGTCACTCCTATTCAGCAAAAGAATCTGAGATAGGGGAAGTCGGGGTGGAACGTGATGGCGGTTTAGTATTTTTTTAACTGGGTAGTGCTGAAGTTTAGTAAATAGGGGTGCAACATTGTAAATGGTCAAGGAAGATATCCTGGCAGTCGACTTGATCAAGTTCTGAAAGAGCCCTGTGAATGAACTCTTGTTGCGGCGACTTAGATCTGTGAATTTGTAATTGTTGCAGCATTTCGACGGAAGGTATGCTACACAACTCCTCGCTTTTAACTCTTAACGAATAGAATAAATTCGTAATCTAGGTGTCTTTAGCTGCATATGTGTTACGTGTGAGGTTTAAATCTACTTGTATTAAGACAGGGTGAAAAACCTTACACTGAATCTTACGTCCGAGGCGGAACGCAGTTACGGTGTAAAACAAAATGTAATGTGTTACTCAAGAAAACTGCAGACTCGCCTTATACGAATTAGTTATAGGATGTTGCACCCGAAAAGACTAGATTAAGAAAGGAAAGTAACCGAAAAATGGGGATAATGCTAGCAAAGGCTATTGCAGTTACAAAAGAAATTCTTTGCGAAAGGAAAAACTGATAAAGCTATCAACCATACGCGAAATAAAGCTGTTGAGATTATTCTTAAATAACATATTATTTTATTAACTGTAATTATAAACATCATGTCCCGTTCTGCTCGGGGGGGGGGGGCTGTACAGAACGGGAAATTTGTAAGTTTCTTTCTAAAAATTCATCTGAAATCTAAATTCGTTGTTTTACGTTATATTGATATTAGATTAAGTAAATAATACAACAAACTGATGTTTTATACTTCAATTAAGTGAGATTTCTTTTTCTATAATTTTACAAAAAAAAAGACAATAAGTGTCATGTTCTGCCTCGCATGATCTATTAATCGG
Source organism: Eucriotettix oculatus (assembly GCA_034510155.1). Classification (NCBI taxonomy): domain Eukaryota; kingdom Metazoa; phylum Arthropoda; class Insecta; order Orthoptera; family Tetrigidae; genus Eucriotettix; species Eucriotettix oculatus. The sequence continues at coordinate 196,040,121 of CM067376.1, read as the reverse complement.
AATCATCCTCCTCCTCGTATGTATTACTATTATTATATGATTGTAAATAGCGAGTATGTTATAGAATTAGTCATAATCTTATAAGTGTTAATTGTTAACACATAGTATTGGTGGATTAAACGTACACTTCAACCCATTCCACAGCCTTGAAGCTAAGCTTCTCTACAAGATCTACGGAATATGTTATTATTATTACTTAAACAATACAGAAACAAAATATTTTTTACTCGTTCCCTGACATGTCGTGACCATTACTGTAAAAGGTGGTGATAAAATTCTATCCAATCCCAATGAACATTTCTACAAATTAGGGAAACCATTTTTTAAAAAAATATCAAGTATGTAAGAGCTTAAATCACCTAATTCATTATTGCTTCGCTTAATAATTTATACGTAATAACTTCAAATTCATTATACTTTTCTATCATATGAGAAACTTTTAATTCGGACATTATATCCGGTATATCGCTAAACTATAGTGGCCAATCAGAAGAACGACACTATGTTCCCCGTTCAAGACCGCAGAAGTCATAATTTTATGAGTGCTTAAGAAACCAACTGAGCGGCTGAAATTTAATTTTCTTGTAAAAATTTATTGTTAACAGTATATTATTGATTTTTATTTGAAAAAATTATGTACGTAATTTACACCAACGTGACAATGGATTTTGTTCTCACTTTCGACTAGTGAAGGAACCTAAAATGGCTTTTATCAGCAACAATCTAATTTCACAGAACAGTAATTGCTAACAATAATAGACAATTCTTACCCGCTGCCCTGATTACACCCCTAAGGTATCTGGTAATGTTTTGCAAAAAATAAATTATGACACCGTTTTAGAAGATTGATTGTTGTATATTTAATATTCTCTATTCACTAAGCTCTAAAAGATTTTAAGTCCTGAAAACGTCGTTGTAGAAGTTTAAGGACTTTAACTAAACTGGTTATGAAAAAATCGTGTTAACTCATATATTCATCTGTAAGTTTGATATTGAAAACAAGATAAAAAGAAGTCTTCTACTGTCATATACATATACAAAAGCAATCTAGAAACCTATACAATATATATATTGTTTATTATTTAAGTTATATTTAACGACTAGAATTTTAGCAACTATATATTTACATTACTTTTTGTGTTGAATTGTACCTATTTAACTCTATAAATGGGCAGATACCCGGTGACAGATACATAGGAATTACAATATGTAATAGTTAAAATAATTTGACAATAATTAATCTGGATGTAGGGGCCACATTTAACCTTCAAATAAAAAATATAATTCTATTATTTAAACGTCAACTTATATACACATATTATTATTTCAGGTACAAATAAATAAGTATGCATTTAATGATATTATGGAAAATAAAATTTGAAACAGGACAGTATATATAGACGAGAATAATATTTCTTGGCCTTAGTGAGTGGAAATACAACCGAAAACGGGGAAAGTATTTTACTATTTCACTTGAGTATATTGTTTTAGATGTCAGAGCACTGATAACCTAACTGTATTACATTTCACTACACTAAACTATATTCCCTACAGAGTTTGGATTAAGCCTAAATTTTCTTTTCGTTAGAGGACTCTTTCAAAACATTCTTGCAGGCAAATTATTCCAGACATTTATCGTTCTATTTTCCAACGTCTGTTTCTTGATGTCTCACATTTAATTTGAACAAGTGATCACTCCTCCCATACCGAGTATATTCTTTCAATCTATCTCGGATTTCCTGCCAAGGTTTGTGACCTGAAAAGACTCATTAGGAAATATTTAGCCTAGCTCTTTTTATTCTTGTCTGTAGCAGGTAGTAATTTATTTTATTTCGCATGTACAGGACCTTTTCTAAGGATTCTATTTGTTTTTTCTGTACGGATCTCAGCATGCTGCACCATATTCCATAAGTGAGCGTACTAATGACAAATTTGCCATTTCCTTACATTTCGCATTACCCTTCTTGAATGTCCTCGTTACAAAGTGTAAACTGTTCCACGCCTTCCTTGTAGTATAGTTTACCTGCTCCTCCTACCCCAGCTTACTGTTGAAATAAATGCCTAGGTATTTAAAGACTGTCTCCTGGATCACTGTTTTCGCATTATATTACAAGGCATGCTGAAGACACATTTTAGTAAAATTTATAGCCTTGCTTTTTCTATTATTAATTTTGAGTTTATTTGCTTACACCGTGTACTTAGTATATCTAAGTCATTTTGCAGGGCATCTGCGTCTTATTTCTCTGTAGATTACACAGTCATATGCAAAATGTTTGATCTTAGAATTTATACCATTTGGTAAATCATTAATAAATATGAGAAACAATAATGGGGCAATAACTGATCCCTGGGGAACACCCGATGATATAGTTCCGACTTATAAAGTTTCTTTCCCAACTTTAGCTTTTTTAGTCCACTTTTTTTTTCATTCTTGCCCCAAGCGAACCACTCTTTTGTCAATACCCATCCAACTTTCATATCAAGATGTCGTGAGGAACTACATGAAAAACCTTTGAAAAATAAATAACAATGACTACCACTACGATCAACTTCGTCTTCTAGATCTTGATCCATTTAGTTTCAAGTGCTTCCGAATGTCCGTAGTTATTAAGTGCTCCATGATTTGCATATTACTGAGGATTTTATATCCAGATTTGAATACACGTACAATAATTTCTGTTTTACAATCTGTTGGCAGTGTTGAGTTATTTATGAATAGAATAAGAAGTTCTCGGGATTTCACCCGGGAACGTTTCGAAGGCTAACTCCGCCATCGTCTTCAGGCATTCGAAACGTTGTATCTATGACATAATCACGAGAACTTCTTATTCAGTCTATCCAACGGGAAAACCTACATTCTCTAATATTTATAAATATATTAAACTGCCTCATTAAATACAACGTTTAATTATTTATGTGGAGATGTCACCTGAACCGAGCGATTCCTTTTTTTTAATTTGATAATTCTTCTTATACTGCCTTTGCCGTGTTTGGGAATGTTTTGGATTCGTAGTCATTGTTTGTTACCATCTACATACCGTTAATTTTGTTTAACACAGAAACGAAGTTCTCGTTCAAAATATTTGCCTTTTTCCTTAACTGAATCTGAGTCGAAGCCGTCAGTTTTCAATATATCTACTTTTCCACAGTTACGAATATAGTTGTAAAATCTCCCCCAATCTTTATTAAAACCGATTCTGGTGCAGTTTCCCTTTTCCATAACTAATATCGTTATTAATTGATTGAATTATAAATAGTTAGCAGAGTTCTCCTTCCTAGAACCTGTTCGCTGTTTTATGCTTTTTGCATAATAGTCAGGTTCACTATTGTGTTTTATTTGTTTCCGAGGTACTAACCTATTTCTGACTTCCATGATGATAGTATTAAAATTTGTCCATATTTAGTTTATATCTTCTAGTTTGTTTTATAATATTGCAAACTATATATATTTTCATCTATACGTGCTGCTTGTTTAATTTAATTTCTAATACAACACTTTTGTAATCCCTAATTCCTGGATTTGGCTTACATACTGTTAAGTAAAAGGAACTAACAATAGATATTTACATGCTATACATTCAATTTAATTTAATAATTTTGTTCAGAAACACTCTTATGACGATAGAGAAACAATGCAAATGTCGTAATATGAGTCATAGGTCCTATTTCAAGTACTGCTAATTTGAAGTTAATGTTACAGTAATTTTTAAAGTTAATTTTATGGCTTCAGAGTCTTGAATATAAATTCACGTCCGAAATACGGAAGGTATTAAATGCTGTTTAAAATGTCTATTCAACTTACATTAACATTGTTAGCAAAAATACTTTCATCTTTTGACAATGAGAGTTGCTCGATTTTCTCTCAGAACTTCCTTTCGCAGAATTACTTAACCATAAAATCCATTAGCTCGCTACAACGTACATAACAGCGCGCCTAATTGTTCTGTAATGAGTTTGGAGTTTCTCAGTAAAGCTGTCTCAAGGGGTGAAGAAATTAGGAGAATGTATTGCATAATAGTATTAGCTACTCGGGCCTTTAAATATTTCTTCTTAGGGGTGAGAATAATCGTTTAATACTGGCGAACTAGAACAACTGATTGAAAATATTAAGTCACTATTCATTTACACGATTTTATGAAATGTACTATACAGTTTCAGATTGAACACTTAAATTCATAAGAGCTATTCTTCGGGACACCTACAGATTAATATTGCCTATACTGGAAGCTGAAGTTTTGAATAATGCGCATACTCGTGACATAAATGTCAGTAAACTATACAGTGCACTTTTTTCTGTTTATCCCGTTCAAACAGTTCGAAAAACGTCCTCATTTATAAATATTTTGAATATAATATATATATATATATATTAATCAGTTGAAAATAAACGAAGTCAAAAGCTTAATTAGTAATAACTAAAATTTAAGTTAATGACAAAAAATAGTATATAGCAATAACAGCACGAGGTGTAGCTTCTTTTATTGAAACCTCTTCATGTGCGTTAATAAGTTATTAACAACCAAAAACACAAAGAACACCATATTCTTCAATCGTTTCATATACATTACAATTATATGAAAATTTATAGAACATTACTTACAATTTATTTAAAGAGTTATTTAAAATTTATTTGTGCTTATAAAAAATTAATTTTATTTATATAAAAAAATATTTATTCAGTCGGCCCTGCGCATTATTTACAATTATATGTATTTGTTAAAGGAGATGATGGTTTAAATTTCAAAGTGTTTCGCAGGGTTAATTATTGGAGTAACAACGTGCAGCAGAAATTTTACGTTCGTGACGAACCTGTTTCATCTTCTCAGCAATTCCGGAAGTTCTGCGTAGTATTTTCCTCCTTTCACTCTTAGACTTCCAGATCTGGCTGTGGATTTACCCTCTGATGACGGAAGAAGACTCTGAACCGGCGATTAAGGAAATCCCAGTTTTCCTCCTTCTTCACTCCCAAACAAAGTTACTACCAGTACTTTCCAAAGTTCTGGCCTCCCTTGCTCGCGCTTCCTTCTAACTCAGCAGCAACAATGCTCACCTCTGTTCGCCTCCCTTTCAACTCTCGATCAACAATGACTTATTAATTGTTCATTTATTCTTGTCTCCTACTTTTTCTGTTTTCTGTTCCCTTCAAACTTCGAGCAACACTCCTACCTCTCTGCTTCCTCACCCTTTTCAACGTCTTGCTCTACTCTGCCCATTTTTGTCTTCTCACTTTCCAGTTAAACTCTTATTTCCCCTTCTCCAAGAAAGCGCTACCACACGTGACGTGTCTTCGCCCATCTTAATTCGTTCTCGGTCAAGCGTGGGAATTTTTTCGCTGACGAAACGAATAGTGCCCTTGGGAAATTTTGCAGATTGAGCGTTCCTTTAGCAAAACAAGCCTAATATTTTAAAGCTACAAACAGGTACGTTTTCAGCCAGGTATCCTGGCACCGGGGAACTCTTGTCAACCTGTCTCCAAGTTAGAATATTGTCAATGAATTTCAATAATTTAAAATCAAAGACATGTGATTAAATTAGCGAGGGGTCCTACTACGCCACAACTTTTAACACTGAAGTATTGATAAATGTCTAAACGTAGATGTATCTCATATAGACATGTGAGAATGCTTTAACAAATTAACAAAAAACTGGTATAAATAATTGGATTTGAGTAAGCAATGATGATCTTCAGGATTACAAAAATATTACAAAGAACTGAAGGTTAAATAATACAATTTTGGAAGAAGTTTTAGTAATAGTATTGGGATAGTTAAAAATAAACCTAACTGGACCTCCCTCTAATTATTGAATTATTCGTGTTGACTTCCGGTCAAATTTTCTTCATCCTGATACTGATGTTAGCTATGGAAAAGCTTTATGGTCTAGATTTGATTTAATATCCATTTTTCATTGAGATCCTAAAATTTAGACTATGTAATAATAGTGATTCATTTTTACATAATGGAAGGAGAAAGGACGGGACCAGGAGTCAACTCAGATACCTGAGTGGTTACTGAGAGGAGGTATTGGATTTTAATCCCATTCCGATCAAGATTACTGCATCCTGATATCTTATTCAAATTTCATTGCCTCCATGTCAAGGCTGTAATGAAATTATTTCTTGAATTATATACTTTTTCAAGATATTTCATATTAACTACGAAGCGAAAAACATGTAAAGTAACAACCCCAGAATTCTGTTGATATAGGCGGCCAGACACAATGGTTATGTGCGCGAAATCGATTGCTGACGTAAGTGTAGGTGGGAGAGATAAACTGTACATTCAGTGTACACGTGACCTGGCGTTGCGAATGGCCGACGCAGAGCGGGAGATCGCATGATTGTGATTAGCGACTGGGGTCAGTCGACCGTGTTTCTGTAATATGTAAGCCAGGAGGAAATAGGAATGAGAGTGTTAGTGCGAGGCGCTGGAGGACAGATGTGTTGTGGATCGCGAATTCTTCGTGGCCACGTGTGGGGAGTCACCGACAGAATGTGATGGCAGAAAGATGTGTCTTGTAGCAAGCGCAGCGTAGCGACCATGTGTTTACTGACGGCTAGCAAATAAACCAGGAATGAATGGTGCTAGACCTAGATTATAATCACGAGTAGTAGCGAGTAGTAGTTGCTGGTGTAATTGATTTAAGTACGAGTGATGGAGAGTTGATTGAAGCGACCACGCCCTATTTTAGATCATTTAGTTCATATCTTTGATTTCAATTAATCTATTGTGTTTAACTTTCGGTATTATTTCTGGCAGAAATACCTGGTGCCCCATTTTATTCATTTGTACGAGGAGTTAATTCGATATCGATGAGAATTGGGTGGTCAGCGGAAACGAATTTTCTTTACTATATATGGAGTGTGGCGACAATATGACATTTGAGTGCGGATTGTATGCATTGTTGCGTGGTCAAACCACATGAATGTTCTCGAAGGAACTTAAACTTTTTAACGTTTGAGTGTGCTAGTGTGCTCGGCTGTAATTGGCTAAGCAGGTCACCTGACCAAGTTTTAGCAAAATGGCTGAAATGGGTTTTTGAAGACAAACTCGATATAAACAAATTTTATCCTATAGTTCAAAGGCTATCTGTCATGGCGGAAGGCGACAGACAGCAGTAGTATTGCTCTGCAAACAGAGTGTAATTTCATATGGTTTTCCGTAAGATAGCGACCTGGAAACTGGCAGATGTGCTAAGGATAACGTGGTACGTCTCTGGAAGTAAAGGAGTGGCTGCATCCAGCTGAGGTTCTGCGAGATCTGACTACTATGCTGCGTACAGGAGGAACTCTTCCGGTCCGGGACTGAAAACTGTGATTCTTGCAAGTAAGTTGAACAGTGTACTGATCACCGGACGACTCAACTGGTTCAACGAAAAAGAAAAAAAAAACAAAAAACTCAGAGTGACAGCCTTTATAGCAGTGAAAATTTTCCCCCATTAAGTGATAAAAGTGTAGACGCAAGACTAGGAAGAATTTATTGTATCACTGGACACCTTAGCTCATGTGTATCACGGATAATCATAGTTACCAATTAAGTTAAAAAAACTGAATATTCTGCGTGTAGGACTGTTTAAGCACTCTGCAAAACGGGAGACTTAAACGCTAGCTTAGCAGAAGAAACCTAAGTAGCCCTAGCCTTGACAAATAACAATATAAAACTTGTTGAGCATAACTGTATTTCATATTTAAGTAATTTTTATGCAGTAGATATAAGCAAGTAGTGATAAGGAAACCTATAAATAATATAGTTATAAGTCTACCAGTAATACGAAGGCCAGGTCGGGCTTCAACAGCTCACGCGTATAAATATTTTTCCGCGTGTTCAGCGCACGCCGACCTACATCCAGAAGGCTGACTGATATACACAGCGCAGCAAAAAGACAAGAAAAAAAACCTGTCAAGCCATAGAATACAAGACACCGATTCCAACAAAG